>CM037928.1:6969777-7569777 GCA_021346845.1 Apeltes quadracus | reverse complement strand
GCACTGAAACGATCCAGAAAAGTGTTAAAATAAAATTTATGAAATATGTATCGTTGCTATGACACATTAAACTTTAAAATTGTTAATTAAAATATCAAAAAATATTAACTGTGGCTTGATACATTTACTTGGATATATGATATATTATAATATTGAATTATATCACAGCCCTAAATTGCTAGTTTGTTGTCCTTGGCGTAGGGCCCGTGGATGCACCAAGTCAAACAGCCCAAAAGAGTGAAAGTACATGCAGGCAGACAGTTATGTGGAGCAGAAATCTACTCACATAGCTGACTTATTACAGATTTGTTTAAAGAAGACCATACAGAACATGACAGAAACCCACAAAGCTGTGAAGAAGATTGTCATCTGTCCTGTGGTGCCACAAATTCTGGAAGTTTATTCAAAGAGAGATTTCTCTAATTTTGTGAGCAAGTTTAACCTCATAACCGAAAAAATATGACCAGACAAGAGATGGGCTTTATCAACACTCAGAGAAATAAAGATCCTGAGGGAGACTTGGGACAGAAGTAAAAAAAACAGGAGCAATAAGGTAACTGTGGCAGGACTGGTGAGAGTAGGCAAGGGTATGAATATGACACAAAAAATACGATATACAGACAAAACCGGGGCAAGAATTAGATGTTGTAGATGTTGAATGAAATTAATAATCAGCACGGAGAGCGGCTAATGAGTGGGTACTTCTGCTTGTTCTGTGATCCAGGGATGTTGGGGGAGGGGAGGGAAGGTCTGAGCTGTTCTGCTGGAAGACAGACATGGTGACACGGCCTGCTCCTACGGAGAGACAGAGACAAGAAGACAGCAAACCACTAAACTACAGCACACAGCCCGCTGGGAATCTGGCTGCGCCGCACTCTGAACTTCTCAACCACACCGCCGAGGATTCAGAATGATGCGCTTGATAAAGCTCTGTTGGAAATTATAAAGCACTGTCTTACTCCATCACGCTTAAACAAAATGCTCATGTTCTCAGAAGCTACTTTCTGGTGTTCAGGGGAATCAAAGCCCGCGGAGGAAACCAGAGAGGACAGGGATGTTGTCCTCTCTGGTTTCCCTTATCACAGTCTCAACTCAACACCAGCCGCCACAGCTGCTGTGAGACCAGGACCCTAAACAGTTCAAGGGTATAGGATGAGTCTGTGTGACTGCGCATGGTGTCTCTCTCTGTTACGCAGAAAGATGAGACAAGCTAGAGCAAGCCAGTGCCATCGCTGTGATGTATATCATCGCAGGTCAGGACGGGTGAGGAGAGAGCCCTTTCCTCTGTCGCTGTAAGCTCACATTCATCCGTCACTGTTTCATTCATGAAAACATCTCTTTTATCATTGCATCAAGAACTTCCCCGATGCATTGACAAATGAGCCCTACAAAGAGCACCATTAATAAAGAAAGAGATGCATTTTCACATGAAACATGAAACTACATTTATTTTTCCTGTAGATATATTCATGAGCCTATTCAGAAATGTGCATGTCAGTCCGAAACGCTGCTGGGTCCCAATGAATAAACCATACAGCCTGAAATAGAGACATATTAGCAGGGCCTTCTAAAGGTCTTCCTGCCAGCTGAGGGTAGTAAACAGACACGGCGCACTGTAAGCCGATACGGTAAGAGCTCCCTCAGAACAGTCAGCCGTCACAGATAGGAGAGGAGTACAATGCTTGGTCATCACACAGGTATGGTCGCTAAGGCAAACCAATTTTTCATGGGAAGCAACAAAAAACCTTCCTCTGAATATGAAGTGTAGGCGCGTCACGCAGTAAAAAGCAGCCAAAAGTTTCAATGTCCCGTAACTTGCACTCCATCAAGATTTCACCACACTCATGCATGCTTCTCCATGCACATGCAACGGCGAAAGGCAACTTGCCAATAACAGATCATGTAGTCATAACTAATGTTTAAAGCCAGGCATACATCACATGGTACATGCAGTGAAAAGTTGTCTCGGCGTTCCGAGGCATTCTACCTTCGTTTTCATGAACTTAGAATGGCTCTTGTAGACCTCCACCTGCTTCAGCTCATCCTGCCTGTCATAAGGGTGCAGCAGGCCGCTGGTCTTTAACATCTGGACCTCATCTTCCAAGTCTCTGATGTTCCTCTCCAGGGAAGATATCTTGGTGTCCTGCACCACCAACAGTAGGCAGGCAAAGAGTCAGCAAACATATAGCAGACCTATTCCCACAGCGCATTGTCCATTTTACAGAAAGCTCAGGCTTCACACATCATCATTCTGGAATAGGTACAAAAAAACAAATTGGTTTGTTCATATTTCTTCAATGAAACCACAGTCGTCTTGGGCAGCGTTAAGCACAAGACGCAGCGTTAACGCCCCTGCGGAGAAGACAGGAAGCGGAAGGTGAGATCAACGGCGGCTACACTGTCTGTGTCAGACTGGAAAAGATGTAATATTAAGCTGTGGAGTTTAGCTGGATAGCAACAAAACTAGATGGACGCGAGACCATTTAAAAACCGGGTAAATCATTTCTGACCGTCTGTCCAGGAAGCCTTTCACAGAGCTGCCCTTAATGGCATGAAGACACATCTTCATGCCATATATCTGTGTACAGAATAGAAAATGGTAGCTCAAGGATGGGTTTTAACACTGGCTTCAATGTGACAGAAACGCTTGTGCACAGCCTTGATATCACGCACCGTATTTAGATTATAGCTATTTAATATATATACTCTTATTTCTGACGAGATTGTCTGGTAAAACAGGGGAAATGTGAAGGTAGGCCGTTGTGTGCAGCCAAGACGTATGTAGGAAGGAATGGAAGGGTCTGTCATGGACGGGTCCTCAGGTTGTTTAGCTGCATGTTAAATGCTAAACCTTGGACGATAAGAGACGTTTAATTGAATAAACGCAAGCAGATTGTGTGATGCCATCAGCACAAACCACAGACAATATATAAGCATCTGACGTCTATTACATCCTCTGACATCAACCAAACAACAAATAGAAGTAGACCTGTTCTTCAGGAATGCATATGGATACGTACATAACACACACGCACAGTGTGTATCAGGACATATTTTCCAACGAATACCTAGGTCACTCAATCATTTACATTGATTTATGTTGATATCTGATTTATGTATTATGCTGTGTGTTTAATTCTGATTGCTATTTGGGCCTGCTCCAAAGAGAGAAAAAATATATCCTCGAGGAAAAGGAAAAAGGCTAATCCAAATCAAATACAAAGGGTAATATCAAAAACAGCAGTCAGCACCATAGGAATACAAACGTGTGTGCCTTTAAACCTCTGAAACACAAAGGTGCTGCATTCCAACCGAGGAAGAACAGAAATACTGTATACCCGGAGCCACAGCAGGAAGCATTAACAGGTGAGCACACATTACTGTACCTGCCAAATAACGTCAGGATCAAAACAGAAAGGGGGGTTGGTTTTCTGTAATCACAAAACGGAAACATTCACCACTTAATGATAAATAAGCAACAGCACGCACATACACTACACAAAAAAAAAAGACTACAGCATATGGGAAAACATGTCATTCTCATCAACTATCAAATTCACCAAGGGAGGACTGTTGCTATCTTTCTTTCTCTCCTCCTTCATATGACTAATCCTTCTGGCAAGGTTTGCTTCGCCTTTGCAATTAATACACTCCAGTCCTCTCATGCGTGAGGATCCTAGCACATGTGCGGTCTGTTAATAGGCAGACAAATGCTAAAGTACGTGTGAAAAATAACTGTGGTTTTGAAGTAAAGGAAGCACTTTTAGAACAAGTGTTTTGCTAAATCGATGCTATGTGGGTGTGCGGGGGGTTGTGCACGCAGACACATGTGGAGTCAACTGCAATTTTTTACAGCTTTAATGACTTCAAAGAGTTGAAATGAGAGTGAAAGCTTCCATATGTGACATTTGAAACAAATGGAATAAGTACTCAACTGTGCATGGGCCGATAATGGCCTTAAAATAGACACGGCCGCCACAATAAGACATCGACATGTTTGGAAGATTGGTTTCTGCGTGTATCTTTGTGTCTGCATTTCAAAGCTGAGCACAATGCTCTATTGCTGCTCACATCCAGCAATATATTCAAGTAGTGGAGGTTTGTTGGTTTGTTGGTATACAACCGGCTGCAAACTACACTGCTCAAACTAGATCACAACTTCCCACTTTGTATAGTAATGACAACACCAAACGCGGTTTAAACTTTTGTAGCACATTGGTACCTAAGATTAGGTTTTCATTGCCTTTGTTGAGTCCAGATCCACTGTCAGTCCTACCTTCATATCAATGACAGTCTGTAGAGCCCTGGTCTTGGCCGGATCGGCCTGCAGCTGGTTCCTGCGATGGAGCTCCTGGGGGGGCACCCGGTAAAAATAAGCCTGACGGCTCATCATCTTTTGCACCTTTGAACACCTACAACTTCAGAGTCGCTATAAAAAAGATGATCGCGCCGACCACTTCCAGTCTCCGTTCCTATTAAAAATGCTATGTTATCTATTGTATATCCTTAAAAATTCTAGTTTTGCAAAAACAAAAGAAGGAAACGTCCAACAATCCCTTATGCTGGACTGGATTTCTGTCTCTTTTTGTCACCAGAAAGGAGACACACTCAGCTATAGGTCATGAGAATCCGTCTCTTTCACTCTTTCAGTCTTCATCTCTCTATTTATTATCTCTCACTTGTTAACTCTCTCTCTCGCTCTCTCGCACTCCCTCTCTCTCGCAGATGTCTCTGGCAGGCTAAAGCTCTCGCTTAGCAACACTTTCTACCAGCACATGCGCTACACTTCTTCCATCAATATTTAATGGCCGCTCTGACCTACAACTATGCCAGCGCGCGAGCACAAACACACACACACACTATCAAGCAAATGGGCACAAAGCAGGTCGGACATCCTTGTTGCACATTAGGACACGTCCATTCCAGATTCAACTGTCCAGCAACAAATGGAAAGTGCTTTTCAATGATCATAGCTTTTCAAACCTGGAATGACCATCTCATGATTGTGTATTTGTAAAACATTAGACACCTTCAAAATAATTAAGTAAAATATTGCCATTTAAAGCGCCTCCAAAAAATGAACATAGAGTTGAAAAAACACCACTCCAGGAGAGTCCCAGCTAAGAAATAGAGTGCAGTAGGCCAGCTGTCGACACTTCATACACATGTGAAACGCATAAATGCAAGATCCCTCCATCGCAAAACAACCAGCATTGCTGATGGTTAGCTTTCGTCAGCCTCCCCGCCACCACAACCCCAACTGCAGGCTCTGATGCTCGTCGAGATCTGCTACAGAAGCAGCTGCCGCCTATCTGAGCGGGCATGTGTGAGATCGGAGCAAAAATGAACTATCCGGCTGTCGTATTTTCATCTTATCCAACTCCTACGTTATTGGAATGACTGCATGACTTTTTTTGAGACATTTATTGAACTAGGGAGATTCAGCTGAGACCAATGTTGTCTTTTTTAAAGAACCCCCCTGTTCACAGCCACACACATTCACACCCAGAAGACTGCGCACCACTGGAGCAGTCGGGGGTTCGGCGCATCCCTGTTGTGTTGGTAAGAAAGACGCCTTTGCTCAAACGGCGCTCTTGCAATCCCTGCGCGTAGATTTATCTTTATTGAACAACTGGTTTGTATCGTAGGCTCTCCAATGCTTTAGGGTTCCACCATCACAAAGGATTCATAGCGAAATCGTTTCATTTATTTGTGCACCGGATAGTGTTTGCTGTGTTACTTTGAAACCAAATAAACCATAACCCTAACCCTAACCCATTATAAAAAGAGGTCAGTTGCAAGTGACAGCCTGTAGGCTTCACAAGATACAAATATGTCTCCACAGTAGTGGGGAAAAGGGAGAGCAGCTGTATATTGTTGAAAGTACAAGTATACATAGAGGCAGAGGCAACTGGTTGCTTCTATTCCTCCCAGTAGGTTGAAATGAGAGTACAAGGGACTTATCCGCCTGTCCATGTCAGTAGTGGATAAGGAGGGATTACTGCTGTCAGAGGATGCCTCCCACATACTGGTATGCCCACTGCTGCCACGATCCTAATCTCCTACTCACCATATGTGTATTAATGTGTCACAGTAAGTGTGCATCCAATCGTGCGCAAGTATTTCTCTGTCCCATGGAGAGAGTGTGTGTATTAACTCCTTAGCATCAACGTTTAGAGTATAGCTGCAGTACAAAAGGGTAAATTAAGTCATGCAAGAGAGCATGTCATCAAAGAATGTCTTCTCTGCTCCACATGTGTCAGAGAACCAAACATATGGAATGAATAGGATAGAACATAACACTTTAGCAATAAGTGCCCGCATCCTGAATGAAGGATACGGTCAAAAGGTTCAATTTTAGCCCAAAGGCAATGGTGTCATATATGCCATGCACAAACTACAACATGAAAAAGATTCTACACACACACACACACACACACATTCATAAATCACATTCCCATCCCTTTTCCATCAGTGAGAGAAAAAGGAAACACATTTGCTTGACACAAATGGGAAAATGTGCCCGCCTATACGCTGGATGTCTAGAAAAAGCCCTTTGAAAAGACAAAGAGGAAATAGGAGGGAAAGCTTTACTGAGAAATAGGGCATGAGGAGATGTGCTGTGGTGGGCATGTGTTTTTGCTTATTTATTTACTGTGTTGTTGTTATCATTTTAGGGGTGAGCTGCTTCATTAAGCGAGGCAGAAATAAATCAAACAACAAGGGAGCTTTAAAAAGCCCCACCCGAGAGAACGTTTGTCACCGATGAACTACAACAGAGAGCATATCAACCTAGGGAAATATCAATGGGCAGACAAACGTACGAAAAGCAGGAAGACAAATGAGAAGAAAGTGAGCCGATAAGCCGGTGGCATGAGAAGGTGAGCTAAAAAGAAAAAAGCAGGGAAGAGATGAAAACAAACCTGGCACTAAAAAGTTACGTGTCTGTAGGTTCTTTAATGTTGGAGAGAGGATGCAGGGCGCTCGCCAAAAAGAGCGACGCGACTTCTGGAGTCAGTCATACTCGAGATAAAACAGGGGAGCCATAAATGCTAAAGCCTTATTAACACTAGAGCAATGCCACATACTCAGTGCTCCTGCTGCCGCTCTGGATAGAGTCAGGCGCTCTACCGCGTACAGTGGCCATGTGAAGTCCGCTGTACGGTACGTATCAAAATTCAATATGTCATCTTCGAGTTAAAAAAACTCACAGTTTGAGCGTGCATGTGAGTGTGCACGCCCTTGGCAGCGGGTCAGGGTTGTGCAGGAACAGACCAGTGGTGAGGCTGTTATTATTGGGTCCACAGGGACCTGGTGGCTGGGGAAAGCCGATTAGGCCCAGATTTATGCCTCTCAGCGTGTGTGTGTGTGTGTGTGTGTGTGTGTGTGTGTGTGTGTGTGTGTGTGTGTGTGTGTGTGTGTGTGTATACGGTCACACACGGCCTAGGAGGTCAGAGTTCACGCGTCACACAAGTTGTATTCTAATAGAACACTGCTACTTTGTGGCCATTGCTAGTACTGCAAAAAGGTTTCAGTAAATATTCCATGTGTTTTATGAAGCACAGTCTGCATCATACAAACCTACAGGTTCTCACGGAAACATAATACTTTAAACACACTCTTAAGGTGATCTGTTTTCTTCCAGCCAGTAAAGAATACCAAGAACTCTGTGTCAACCCTCAGCCATGTTTGAAGGATAAATAAAAGCAGAGGTGAACTGAATATGGAGGCAGTTATTATCCCAGCTCAAGCTAAACAAGCTGGGTCATTTGAGGGAGAATAATGGGCACGGTAATGAAAGGCAGTTGGGCTGGTTTCCTTTGGAGTTAATCAAAAGAGCCAAGAGTAGTGCACCCTAATGGAGGCATTAGCTACACGTACTATCATAGGCTCTCCTTCATGAACCATAATCAAGTGCAAGTGTAGGGCCTAATTATGTTCAAACAAAGGCAAGAGGCCTTCACAGGAATTAGGCACTCACAGTTAAATGAGTGCATGGAAACCCCTTCAAATTAGTATTAATTTAGACCAACCTTCAATTCAACACCAACAACAACCACATCCAAACTGTCTGACAATTCACCACAATGTTATATTTTTTCAAGGCGCCGACCTTTGGCCCCCCCAAATGGTCTGACAGTGTCTTTTCACTGCAACCCAGTTATCTCAGTTATGAGGAACTATTTGGCTTCAATGCATTGATTTGGGGACTGCCATTGTATTGTTATGAACCTGTAATACTGTATCTCCCACACACACCTATTTATATATAAAAATTATATATGTATATATACATGGCTATATATGTATATATGCATATGTACATAAACAGACATCACACCATCTCAGCCTCAGGGGAGAGGAGGTCAGAAGGAGACGGGGGAAAGCACGAAAGAACAACAATGGCTTCTCTTTTCAATCAGGGCTTTCAGAGTGTTTTCACTCATTAATCATACATTAATATTCAGACAAATACAGCTTGTTTTTTTTAGCTTAGAAAAACACTCCTTTCTCCCATCTCTCCCACTCCCCCTCCTTCTCTTCCTCCATTGCACCCACGGTATGTGTTAAGCTGTCAAGTAGTTAAAAATAGCACAGCACACAGAGTGTGTGAACAGGTACTCACCTTTTATACACACAGCATGGTTAGGTCCCTTACTCACACGCACGAGCACACACATGCACAGCAGTGGTGGCATTAGCATGGACAGAAACACCCATGCTCTCGTCTGACAAAATCATAAGAGTGACCGGCTCAGGTGGATATCCCATCAGCCACCGGCAGCTAGGCTAAAAACGCTAAGCCGACAGGACCCAGATGTGGACGCATGCTCACAACCACACACACACACAACAACAGACACACAAACTCTATCACATGTAACTGGGCATAGCAGACAGATAATATAGACAAGAACATTATAACAAACAATAGCAGAGCCATGCAACACACACACACACACACAGAGAGAGAGGGAGAAATTAAAGGCTAAGAAGATTTAGGAGTTAAAAATACACAAGGCAGGAACAAGGAGCACGGAGTCAGTCCGAGCTCTCCTGCCAGAGGATACAGACACTCCTGTGCCACACTAAAAATCAATAGAGCGGTTTAAGTTAAAATTCACATGAAAAAACAACAACAAAGTGTTTGGTATGAGTATAACCGTATGGGTGACAGCCATTTTTTAACCTTATTTAATTATCTTTTAATTTCCAAAGCACAACAAGCGTAATGCATGCCACATGCTGTCGAATAACTGCCAAAGGCTATTCTCAACCATATGACCATAAGTGAGCATGTGCATATCCAGGAACACATATGCGCGCGCTCGCGCACACACACACACACACACACACAGAAAACAGAGTTATATTGTAAAACTGCATGGCTGAACGTGGGCTTTGAGCTCTACATATGTTAATCTATCCCCTTGATAAGACCTGCTGAGCAGTTTTCTACTCAGCACTCTACATAACACACACAAAACTATTTAAACTGCAAAAATAAAATTAGTATTTTTTCAAACAATATGCAAATCAAACAAACAAAAATGTGATCGTGTATAAACAACTTTAGGTATGAAAGAAGAAATATCAAACTGATATATTTATTGCAATATCAGTTTTTTGACTCATGAAGAGGGTAAGTCAAATCTTTGGACATACTGCTCTGCCATTCACATCCATTTACTAATACAAAT
Source organism: Apeltes quadracus (assembly GCA_021346845.1). Classification (NCBI taxonomy): domain Eukaryota; kingdom Metazoa; phylum Chordata; class Actinopteri; order Perciformes; family Gasterosteidae; genus Apeltes; species Apeltes quadracus. The sequence goes on along the minus strand of CM037928.1, from coordinate 7,560,076 downwards.
GATGGTCCCCCTCTGCAGACTAGAAAGACATAAGGAAGAAAAACCCACCTCTCTCACGTGCACGTTATCAAGCTGTGCTTCGGCCTCCTGCGCCGCCATCGTTACAATGCCTGACCGCTGTGCCCGACCCCAGTGTCCCTGTCCCTGACCTTGACCGTGCCCTTGGCCCTGCAGCATCTCCAGTAGCCTCTGGATGCTCTCATCCCGAGCGCCCAGGGTCTGTTTCTGAGAGTCCATTCTCATCTCCATCTCTTCCATGGTCTTCCTCAGCAGGAACAGCTCCTTGATCTGACGCTCGCGCTCCGACTGCAGCCGGTAGAAATTCTCCTCTGATGGATCATTAGGAGGTGGCGAGGAGAAGCCGTCACAGCCGGGGACCTGGCAAGGGCTGCCGGGCCGGAATGATCTAGAGCCGGGCGCTACCACCAGACCTTGGCTAGGACTGTAGAAGGGCTGATCGGTGTTGTTCCTCAGCCCAGGCTGAAGGGTGTTGGCAGGGCTGATTCTCTGAGCTGCCACAGCAGTGTTACAGCCGTAACCAGGGCTGTGAATGATGACATCCGCTTCCTGTTGCTTGGGATTGTAGGTGTTGGACGGACTGGCTCTTGCGCTATTCTTCGGCCCAGGACTGTGTAGGTTACCGGAGCTTTGTCTGGGGCTGTGGCCAGGGCTGAGACCCCCTCTGTGGTCCTGGTCTGTATGGAGTTCTCGATAGGAGCCAGAATTCCCCTGCTGTCGCTGTTGCTGCAAGCGACTGTTCATGTCCCTGTGAGCCTTCAGCTCTTCCTGAAGTTCCTGAACTGTCAGCGGTAGCTGCTACAAAGAGAGAGAGGGATTCAAAACAAAGCAAACAAAAAATGCTTAAGAATTCATAAACACAGGAGGACACATTCATGTAAAGAAGAAAACAGTGGGGTACAAAGAACCGACCTTGTTTCTTCGTATATCCCCAGGCTGCAGCAGGGAGATGTGACATAAGAAAGACATGCACATGCATAAAGGCAAAAAGAAAGAATATTTCAAATATAAACCCTAAATAAAAAAAAACATTAAGTAGATTACTTCAAACTGGTTGATGTTTGCTACATGCTTTGGCCACTAGGAGGGGGTGTTTCTTTTCAAAACACAGGGAGAACACAGAGATCCGTGGGTGAAATGACCGGTTTGTTTGGAGGAGGTGGATATCAAAGCGTGAGAAGACAAGATGAAGTGGGATGTTTTGCACGTTGACAAACAGTTTGCATTGTATAATATATATATATATATATATATATATATATATATATATATATATATATATATATATATATATATATATATATATATATATATATACTTCAACAAGAACAACAGTTACAGTTACTGGCTTATAGGCTCCCAAAAAAGTGATTAATCATCGAGTCTACAATTATGACATTTACATATCAGTGGTCAGGCAGCTGCAAAAAGTGTAGTCTTAAAAAAATGAATCTGTCATGCAACATGATCCAGAAACACAAAAGTAAATGGAAGTAAAATTATAAATCTCTTCATCTGTGTGAATATGCTACAATTTTTTCCTCATATCATCTTACTCATTTGCGAGTCCGGGAGGTGGGACGCGCCAAGGACACAGAGCTGACACGTAGGAGGAAGGCGAGGATGAACATGGGTAATCAATGCAACAAGCTCTGAATATCAACTCAGAGTGGGTGGACAATCCTCCACACAAACACACACAGCCAAGACTGCAGACACAAATACAAATGTACAAGCACAGAAACACACACACAGACACACACAGAAAACAAACAGATGGTTAGGAATGACTCCGGTTGTGCAAGCTGAGAGAAAAGGTGACATTCCTTATGCTAATTACGTTATCTTGTCAAACGGGCATCTTCCCAGTGACTCTCAAGGGCAAAACACCAGGGGCAAAGTAAAGTCTGTAAAAATCTGACAGGGAAAATGGCAGATAGAGGTGATAAGTGAGAGCACGGCGACAGCAGATTCTGCTGTCACCTGTCACCAGCTCTTCTGCATGAGGTATACCTGATACTATTAATACAGTGAACATATTCTGCTCCTGCCAAACCCACAATATATTCTGAACGCTGTATCGGAGGATCCATAAACAGATTCTGTGTGGTTGGTTTAATGCTACAGACGCGGAAGGTTCCACACGAGAAGTTCAGTGGCAAAGACTTTTAATGTCCGGAAGGCTCACTGAAGTCTCTCTGGCATCTTCTGGGCCTTAAAAGTGCTGCGTGTAGTTTTGTTAGTACCTCTGTGTTACCGCATATGACAGTTTAGTATACACTTCTGCTTGTTAAGAAAGCATTTTGAGAAACTTGATAACTTGAAACTTGATACAACTACATAGCAATTACTAAGTTCCTGAAAAAAACAGTGGTTCAGTATTTATTTTCAAACGTTCTGGCTTCATGTTAAAATCACTGGAAGTGTGCTGGTGTCACAGTGACCTCACACTGTACGACAATGTGAAATGGAAAAGTCTATAAATACGAATGCACTGGTAGCGCCTAGGTTACAAGAGAGAGGAATCTGATGAAAGATACAGTATGTTACATTAAGGCATATTATAAGTAGATTCAACAGAAACTACACACGTGCGAAAGAGGATGAAATATGTTTTAAGAGAAACCGTTATTATTTTTGCACCTGACAAACACGTGCCCAAAGGGAAGTAACATTCCAGGAAAACAAATGGAGACATAGAAGGTTAAAGGGACAGAAAAAAAGAAGCAATGCAGCGAGACAGACAGATGGATAATGCCTCAGACTGAGTAGGACAGACTCCAGGGAGAGGTTGCACAGGACAGACTCATCACCATCCCTTCAGGAGAAGCTGTGAGCGTTTTTTTAATTCGACTAAGTCCGCTAAATAGCTGCTACTAGGCACGTTCCCTTGGAAACACAGACAGCCTGGCGAGCACTTCGGCAAATTAATTGCATAAAATCCTCTCCAAGTAACCTTGAAGATGGGAACAAAAGGTATGATGTAAGGGGTGTGATGCACAGAGGAGATGGGTGGGTCTACAAAAATGTCTGAATGTAAACTTTATGTTTCAAAATGAGATAAGTAGGCTAAATATAATCTTTTCTAATAAAGTTACTTACTGTTGAATACTGAAATTGAGCATTTCAATACGCTAAAAAGTTTAGGAAATTGCTTGTGTTTTGCTCACAACTAATTTTTCTCACCTGCATATCGTCTTGGTTAGTCTTATAGTGGTCCCTCAAAACCGAGGTCCTCCCCGCCTCCTCCCGTCTGACCCCTCTGTCTCTTTTCACGTCTGGGCTCCAGAAGTTGACATGGTTAATGCTGGGACCCGTCCTTCCATCCCTCCCCACATCCAGCTCTCTCCTCAGGTTATCATTCTCCCTCTGCAGCTCCCTCAGCTGAGATTGAAGATCAATCAAGGGAACTTCTCCCCGTCCAGCCAAGTCAGGGGCCTGAGAATGTCTCCCAGACTGGCGCCGCAGACTCGAAGTGCTTGGAGGGTGCGAAGTCTGATCTCCGTGGGCGTCCGAAGGGGGATGTAGGCCAGACGAGGCGATGTTTGGGGTGCTTCCCATGGCTGTTGTTCGGTTACTGTTGGAGGAGCGGCTGGTGCTTCTGCCCAGCGTCATGGTGCCTTTGGGATACCCGCAAGAGGGTTCCAAGGAGTCCCGCTCACACGGATACATGGTGCCGGAAGTTGCATAGGCAGCACTCAAAGACTGGATGTTCTCCATGGACAGGGTTTTACCCCCTGGAGCCGTCGCGGAACCCCGACCTTCTCCTTTGTCTGCTGCTGAGCTAGGTTTGACCTTTGAACCTGCCCTTGACACAGACCCTTGACCCCCAGGCGATTTAGACGCTGGTGCAGACACACTCCCTGACACACAGCCCGGTTCTAGCCCCGAGCGGGAGCCTGGTGCTGAACTTACAGCCTGCTTGCCTTTTGCCTGCTTGGGGGATCTGGAAAAGCGTGAATGAGCTGTGCCGCCATCAGTTTGCGTGCTACTCTTTGGGCCAGCCGGCAGCTTGTTTTGCACGGGCTTCGCTCTAATGTTTAAAGGCATTTTTCATATGGCTAAAGTGGACCTGTGAGATGAGACCGTTGAAGTTGGGAATATTTTCATATCCATTTGTGGAACCAGAATGGATAGCAAGGTTTAGAATAAAGGCCACCTCTTGGCCTTTGAGTATTCACCTGTCCATTGTTGATCTATAGGGCTTGAGGCTGTCTCATTTAGTCCTAATAGAAGTAGATGGCAGTGACCGTTGGGCAGAGGGCTTCTTGATGAAAAGGCCAGAGGTCTGGTGGTTTCAGCTACAGTGCAGGACATCATGGATTCTAAACATAATATCACAAACAGCATTAGCACAAGGCCTGGTATCATTGTATTATGCTATTGCCAATATAAGGTTAAATCTAATACCAAAACACCTTTCTCCAAATTCCTTTTGCTCAATAAAAAGTTAAATAAATCTTAATGAAAGAAATTCCCAGAATTAGGTTTAATTAGATTTAAAACCAGGTATGATTCACAATATCAATTAAGTGTTAGGTGTAATTAAATTGGCAATTTATTGTTGGGTACACATCTCTGCATGTTCAACAAAGCAAATAATTAGGACTTAAATTAAGAGCTATTGTTTCGGGGACCACCAATCTAGTGAACAATTACCTAGTACTACAGTATACGATGTATACCTATTTGATGGGAGAGATGGGAGGACAGTAGAACAGTGTCTGTTTAATCACCAGACTATAGGTTGGTGGTGTAGTAGCAGACTACTGGTTTCTCACCCATTATGTACAAAACACCTTACACAGACACAATCAACAAAGCAGAGAGCGGGTCCAGTTTATCCGTTTCAGCACCAAGGACAGCACCGTACCAACCACATGGTTGCCAAGTCCATCGTTCAACGTTATACGTACAACAGTACAAAACCTGTAATGTATGCATTAAGTCTAGCCCATGATGCTATTAGCAGATACAGTTATATGTTATCAAAAAGGCATACATTATTACGAGTAGGTAATCACCAGGAAATCAGAGTAAGCTAAATGCAGTCCGATGTGGACCAGATATTTGGGACTGTTTGCAAAGTAGAGGCAAATCCAAATCATAATCCCTCCTCTAATCCAAAACGATTGGGTGCGTTGATGCAGGATGCAACTGAGAGATTGGTTAAATCTGCTTGTCAGTCATAACATAGCTGTCAATTCCTCTCCATCATTGTTTGAGACAATGAATGTAGCCTGATGTCCAGCAATGGATCACCATGCCTGTGTATAATTCCACTACCTAAATTATGCAAATAATTAAATAACACGATTAGGATTTAAATATAATCACAATGATGAACCGGTTTACCATGTTGGATTTATTTTATATCTCGTTTGTATTAAGATGGAGGTCTCGGTTTTCGAAGGGGACGCGCGATGTTTACGCAGCTGTGTAACTCCTCGTCAAACCACACCGACAGAAGACAAACAGGACCGATCCAAATACACACAATAAAGTGGCGACAGGGAGTAGAAAACGTTTCGCTTCGCCTCGAGCCCAACTGCGCTCATTTGTGAGTTGGCAGCCAGCTGTTGCCGCGAGGAGCGAACTCGAGTCCCCCCTGCAACTGCAATAGCGTAACTCCTTCATTTATATCATTCCACTTCAGCTCAAATAAAGCGACAAAGACAACCTGAGGGGACAAAACTAATAAACTAAGCGTTCATTCTAACGAGCGAGCACGCGGCCCGGACACAGATGACCGGATAACTCCACTACGACCACGGCATGAAGGATTAGTTTCTTGCTCCCATGCACACGGCTAACATGACTTCTAGGCTAGTACCTTACATAATAATTAATCTGCCACGCGAATTAAAAACAGTTACATTTGTTTTTTTTTTTGTTTTTAATGTTGTCAAATGTATGCCACAGAGTCCAGGTGTGCGTGCACGCTACGCGTGCTGTAGCTTACCGGGCGGCCACCTCTCCATCACCTTGAAGTCGCGAGCGCACCGTGTCCGACCTCGGCGCAGGCTCCATGATTTCATCGGCTCAGCTGCCTCATGACCTGTCCTGCCATCGGTTCCGCGTGGGCGCGCACTCCCGAGCTGGCGTGTGCGCGACCGGCATGGTGGGGCAGCAAGACCAGCAGATATGGGAGGTTTTTTTTTTTTTTCTCAATAGACTGCACCTACATGAGCATCGTTTGGGAAAGGGGCACTTGAAACGTCCCATGTTCACAAAAGCAGCATTTTAATATTACAAGGTTATATGGAAAGATTACAGTGGGCAAAGTTAATTTGATTAAATGTTTTCAAAAGCCATAAAGGCAGGTTTGATAATGACTACGAGAGGATGATGCAGAATAAATAACATAAAATCAAACCATGATTGGATTTGGCCACAAGTTGTAATATTATTAAAACTGTGCATTTTCCAGGGGCTCAGGAATTCTTTTTTTCAGGTTTGGAGACTGCAGCTGGTCATTCACTTCATATAACTGACCGAGAAAATGAAGAAGAATAACCTGCTCAAGGTTTCACTCTCAGAGAGCTGATGTTGTTTCCGTCAGATGGATCTCCTATTCCACAAGACCAACAATGACTTTAAGATCCCAGCCAGTAGTGCCGTGCAACACCGGGGTTTCACGTTCAATATGTTTGCATGCACATCTGCCATTCGTTACCGAATAGTGTTTTCTGCTTGGAGAGTTATATAAAGCTTTTTTGCCCCAAAAATGACTACAGCCAGATGGGTCTTGCAAGTTGCCGACTTTCATTTCCTTGTAACTATTTGACAAAAGAGAAGTGAAATTTGAAGTTTGTGTGTTAAGGCAGTTGTATAAAAGTTGATTACATTACTCTAACTGGTGAACTCAAGTCACGTTTATTTGCACATACGCTACTAATATACCATGTACAGTGTTTGATTTGCAGCCTACAATAGCAACATGTCCGTATACCTGGCCTAAGCTCTTTTAAGACAAGTATTAAATAATCAACATCACATCTTGTAAGATAAAATAACAGAGCACAAAAAATATTTACAGCACATAGAACAATGGTCACATTTTAGAACATTCAAAACAAAATTCAGAACATATAATTACACTATAGCTGTACATTAAACTGTTGTTGCACTATATTAAATTCCATATGTTCATTAATATAACAAATATACAGTTACATAATAAAAATATCAACCCAGTATGGAGGATATTATGTTTGTCATAATAATACAATGTTAACAATATATGGCTTCTTTCACCAAAGTGCTCTCTATCAGCAACTAAAACGAAATCATATAAAACTCTCACTCATATTATTGTCGTACGATCGGAGGTTATCTGAAGACAATGCCATTCTCATTTGGTTCCAGAAAAGGGGTTGAGCCCTTGGGTTTCTCGGCCAGGACAACACAGACTTCTTGCACAACCGTTTCCTCAGCTCCAGGTACTTCAGTTTGGGAAACATCTCCCCCAACAGAACCAGTACAGCTGCATCCACCTTATTTAGATGAAATGAGAGACAATTTATTGGTGTGAAAATAGGGCAACCACGGGGGAACCTGCAAAACCTTGGGACAAATCCAAGGTAAATTTGACTAACCTTCTCGTCCAGAAGACGCTGCTGAACCATGAAGAAGGCCTGGCGGATCACACCGTTCACCCTTTCACCACCAGTGGCACCACTGGATAGCACAAACACTGTCTTCGCACTGTTGTAGACAGCATTATGTAGATTTTCAATACACGAAAGCCCAGGAATCCAGTCCCTCTCCTCCAGACAGAGACAAAACCTCCTGTGACCCGTGTTCTCCAGAATGACCATCAACTCGTTGTAGACCCAATCCCTCACAGCCCGGTTCTGGGTGTCAAACACCACAAAAGCATCATGTTGATATTGCGAGTCTCTACCAGCGAGCTGGGAGTAGCCTTTATGACCCGCCCAAAGTACCTGTAAGCAATACCACACATCCCAGCCGTAGAGATGCTTCAGAAGGGGCAGAACGGTGAACGCCACCGCTAGGAAGGAACAGACGACGAAGGCTAAGCCACCATAAATGTCCTGGCAGGAACGCTGGTCCATAGAGAGCACACTCTCATACTGCCGGGACTCTGGGTAATCGCAGCGTACATAGGTGGTGAGATAAGGAATCTCTACAGGAGTAGTACGCAAGAAGTCCGCAAACCAAGATGTGTCGCAGTCACATTTAAAGGGGTTGCCGTGCAGTGTGAGTTTCTGAAGGACACTACCGTTTTTAAAGGGGGCAGGGAGAAACTGATGGTTCAACGCTTTGATCTGATTGTGGCTGAGATACAGGTACTGCAAGGATGTCGCCATTCTGAAGAAACCCTCAGGAATATTACTAAGACGATTGTGACTGAGGTCTAAGAGGGAAAAATCTACTCCAAATTCAATGACTGTATGCGGCAAGTAATAGAGGGAGTTTTGACTCAGATTCAAGTGACATAAATTGGCGAGTGCAGAGACATTTGGCCAAGGGAAATATTTCAGGAAATTGTTGCTGATGCTGAGGGTCTCCATGGTTCCTGGGAGGTTAACCAGCACTTCTGGGCTTACTGACACCAGATGGTTGTCAGAGATGTCAAGGCAGGTGAGGTTCGTAAGGTTTTGAAAGAAATTAGTGTACTTGTTCTCAGAATTCCACATAAGGTCCAGGTGGTTTCCATAGAAGTCAAGGTACTTTAAAGAGCTGCTTACCAGCCTATGATCTATTCGCATCCCAATCCCATTGTTTGCCAAACTTAGAAATTCTAGGTTTGTCAAATTTTGAAGGAACTCAAAACGGTGGCCCATGCCCCTCATTTGGAAGTGGAATTCATTGCCGCTAAGATCTAATACCTTCAGTGTCTCATTAAGCTCACTCAAAGCGTCCTTATAGTAAAAATCAAGTCTATTGTATGACAAATTGAGAACAACTAATTTTTTCATACTTTTAAATAGGCCGCTTTTCAATGCCTGATTCATGTAATTGTAGGAAAGGTTTAAACAAACAGCATTTTCCATCCCAACAAACATCTTTTGGTTAACAGATAGAATGTCATTTTGAGACAGGTCAAATTGCAGTTTACCATTGCAGAATTTCTTTTCAAAGTCTAAGAAAGATGGAAATTGAGACCCGTTGTTTTTAAACATTGTCAGCCTGTCTGAATGGTCACATTCCACTGTTTCACTTCCTGATGGGGCTTTTCGATCTATTAGCATAAGGGTCTGGTCAGGAAAATTATTTGAGTACAGTTTCTGGTTCTGACAGGTTTCTTGCTGCTCATTCTGAAAGGAGTGACTCGAGCAGCAGGGAAGAAAATTAAGCATGTTTTGGGAGAGGTCAATATTGACGAGGGACGGTGAATGCTTCAGAGATGTCAAGTTACAAGTATTGATGAAGTTCATTCTCAGTTCTAGGTATTTTAGATTTTGTAGCTTGGACACAATATCAAGACTTTCGCTCGAGACCTTGTGGAAAAAGTTACCACTCAGAAGAAGATATTCCAGATTAGACATATTGACAAAATACGGGGACAGGATCATTTTCGGAAATGTCCATAGTGGCTGGTAGTTATAAATAAGGCTAATCCAAGTGAGGCCCTTCAGTTCTGAAAAGATGGTTCCGTTACGTATAGTATATGCCAGGAGGTTGTCAGATAGATCCAATCCCTTTAGATTCTCGAGTGGCCCGGAAAAGACCATCTGGCAATGTCTTCAAAGAGTTTCCTCTCAAGCTGAGGAAGGTAATGTTGGACGTCTTTGCATAGAACGAGTGTGGATTAAGGCGTAGGGCGTGATTATGTGGGCAAGGAAAGCAGGGCCTGGCTGCATGGTCACAGCGCTGGCAATTCCACTCCAAATTCAAATAGTTGAGGTGAGTCAGGTTGGCAAATGCGTTTTCTAAGACTTCTGTAATTTTATTCTCTCTTAAATCCAGTTCCTCCAATGAGGGTGGCAACCCTTTAGGAATAGCGGAAACATTATTATAGCCCAAGTTAAGGATTTTAAGTTTTGGGAGCTCTCTGAAGACCCTTTCACTGATGTTAAAGGACTGATTGCAAGGATTTGCATAAAAGCAGTTAAAGTTGAGGATGAGCATTTTCAGATTTGGAGTATTTAAAGGCTCAAAAATGTTGAAAATGTTATTATACTGTAGGTCGAGGACCATCAGGCTTTCAGGTAACCAGGGAATAGTAGTGAGGCTGTTTCCTGACAGATACAGATATTTAAGCTTCGAATGTCCCTTGAATGCATCGTCATGGATCTTCATTTGGCACGAGCGGTCATCCAGAGCTCTCAGGCGACCCGGCGGACAATTATTCTTTATTTCCAGAGTTTCGAGGTTTGGGACACCCGACAAAGCATGCTGCCTCAATTGAAGAACCATTGTCTCACTTAAATTGAGCGACACTACTGTAGGAGACTGGATGAAGGAGAAACGCGAGAGAAGTCTGCCGTGGCAGTCCACTGCAGTGGTATTCCTATCAGTGTCACATGGAAAGAAGATGGTATTTATCATCCTCACTATTGGAAGAAGTTGACAAAGGATGAGGAAAATGTGCAACATAGCCTGAAAGAAAACAAAAGTGTCGAGGTTTCAGCAGACGCAGTTTGATAGCGATTTAATAAAAACTACATATTATATTCATAAAATTGTCTTATCGCCATTTACACCCCACTGTACTAGCAGCTGTAAATAAATCCCCTTAGCTTTTTTGAGCTTTGTCTCTCAGTCCATAAAACGTTACAATAGAGGTAAATCATTGTCTTACAAGGCATTACATTGTCGGTGGCAGAACAACCATCTTATCTTACTTACCATAGCAGGAATAGTATGTATTCTACCATTCACATGTAGGCGAAGCAATCGTCCAGGTCAGGAGAGGAAAGATGTAAAAGTAGTCTCAAAGAGTCACAGCAGTTAAAAGATTGCTTATGCAGAAGTGAAAGCCTTTGGTCAAAGACAGCATGACGCAAATCATGTGAGCTTTATACCGGCAGGGCATTCACAAATTATATCATCTATTGGTGGATGAGGATGGACACTTCCTCAATTTAGGGAAATTCTGTAGAAAAAAAATCACCTGCTCCAAAAATAGTTTTTAATGTAAATAAATGCTTACGTATTGATTCATTCCACAGTAAGGGTATTTTTAAAATCAATTTATTAATTGAACTGTATCATGAAATTCATTAAAACAGATGAGCAGTTATTTTTATAAATCAAACCAAAAGACACAACTGAAACACTGAGCAGAATTTTCTGAGTGTACAAATGTGCGTAAAGACTGCAAAAGAAAAAAAAAGAAAGAAAACCCTGCATCAATAACATGGTTTTCTGGTTAATCAATGCTGCATAAAACCTTCATTTATTCAAGTGATGTGTTAAAATATATCTTCCCATCCCCTTATTGAAAGAAAATGTATCAATCACCGGAGCCACAGATAGATAACAAGTAAAGAGTGGATACAAGAATACAAAGCATGTTTTGGCAAGAGAGCAAATTCAATGCTTTGGCTTTGACCTCATATGGTCCTCGAAAAAGGAGCAGAACTTTCTTTATACACAATAATGTATGTTCCCTGCAGCAACAACAACAGCCTTAGTGCATTTATCTGGTATTCACCATCACTGATACAAGTGCTGAATTATCCACACAGCGATGTTCATGAAGCCATCAGACTCGGCATCAACCTTGGAGAGAGAGTGATTGTTCCCAGGGTACCATAGTATCCTAAAAAAAACATGCAGGAGCATTGGTGAATAAAGAATAAAACCCATATGTGCAGTACATGTGCGGACATAACCACCAGAACATGTTACTCAAGACAAGCTGCTTACCGGACTGGGACCTGCTTTGCTTTCAGAGCTCTGTAATATTCAATTCCTTGCTTGTTTGGTACACGCTTGTCATCTTCCCCCAAGGTGAGCAATACAGGTGTCTGTACCTAGAAGAGGGATCATGTGAGGTTACTACTTTGTGCAACGACACCAATGAAGCCACACGCACCGGCACACACAGAAATATTTATACCTGTGCGACGTGTTTAATGGGGGACTTGTTCAGCATGTCTTCCCAAACAGCAGGGTCAGGTAGACAGTCTGTACTGTAGTCGTAGCCGGCCGCGACCATGCACCTTTAGAATACCAGCCAACGAGAGGAAGAATGAAAAAAGCAAAATACACAAGTTTTGGTTCTGCATTATTCAATACTTCCTCACTAACGGTGAGGCAGACACATGCCCTTCAAATGATGCAAAACATCTACGAGCACTGTCACAAAAAAAAGTTAACAAACGGTATGCCAAGGTATGGGAATGTGCACGCCAGGACGTACCAGTCCGGGATGTCTGTGCTGCCAATCATGGAGGCTAAATTGGTGACGGGGTTGCGAGCCACACAGGCCTTGTAGAAGCCGGGATACTGGCCGATCAGATGACAGGCCAGAAAACCACCATGGGAGCCCCCAGAAACTGCCACCTTCTGCACGTCGAACAGGTCACCTTTCAGAACACTTTCCACCGCAAACTGGTAAGAAAAAAAACCCCACAGTGAACCGTGAGAGATGGTTTGTAGTATAGAAGGAAGAAAGAGACAAACTACGGCAACTAACCTACGTTGAATATAGAAAAAGCTGTTAAAATCGATTGAGGTAATGTTTTGTTTAAAAAGGGTAAGATACCTTCATGGATGATCTATTTGAAGATATTAACAAGCAGCAGTGGAGCCGTGTACGGTTTTATTCTTACTTGGACATCTTTGACGTCCTGGGTGCCAACATTGCCCGGCAGTGAGAGGATACTGTCCTGGCCGTACCCGAGAGAGCCGCGATAGTTCACTAAGCACAAACAAGACTAGAGTCATCCACCAGTCAAGTTGCAGGTCTGTTCCATCTCATTACTTATTTTTTATAATCATAGAAAGCTTGTGGGAAATTGTCAGAAGTAGCATATTAGTTCCTGAGTAATGACCAAGAACCTGTTTTGTGAGGACGGTCGGACAACCCAAAGAATATAATGCCTACCGCCTCCTTTTTCATCTAGTAAATATATAAGGGAAGTTATGATTGGTTAGTTAAAATCAGTAACAGTATAAAACGAACCTACCGAGTAATATAGCAAAGCCCATCTTGCACAGTACGGATGAGGACAGAAGCCAATCAGCTACGAACACCGAGTGAGGACCTCCTAAATAACAGAAACACGTTAATGTAAAATACCACAGATAACATTGCAATCAAATGTATATTCAACATGTTGGGACTAATCCGAAAAATCTTGAGTTGGGGACTATGAATAAACCGTTTGTTACGAAGGGTGATTGTCATAACAACCAGTTTTGACATTGCAAATTTGACCTGTAGCACTAGCATTTGACGGACTAAAAACTAATACCAACATAAATCCAATTTCCACTTCAGCATTGACTCATAGTACTTCATATGTAAGCAACATTCTAATATTATTTAGCTTTTTGTAAATCCTACATTGGGTGAAACTGTACAACAAGTAACAATTAGGTACCACTACTGGAAAATCTAAAAAAAAAAAAAAACATGGGCTAAAGATCCATAACGGGAGCAACTAACCATGAGGAATGACAACAAGAGGCAGCTTCACTGCATCAGGAACCTCCTTTGGTTTGATCAGCAGAGCTTCAAAATCAAGGCCGGCTGGAAGGTGGAAAGAAAAAAAGTCCTGTCAGAGTTCAGTCTCCCATAGAAGACTACATGTTTTTAAACCTTCATAATAAAAAAAACCCATCTCATCCCAGAAGCCTCCACATGCCAACTTAGATATCGGGATATATAGATATCTCCCCCGACTAATTTAATATCTAAACCTGTCCATGTAATTCAATGAGAGTTTTACATATTCTGCACACTTCATGTCTGTGAAACCAAATGTGTGGACAAAACTGAAACCCCACAGACCCTTATGTATATCAGGGTCCTTCTGCGAGAAATCCTCTCGAAATACCAATAGAATATTCTTACGGTATTGACTGTTGTCTTGCTCTGGTGGAGGGGTGAAAGTCAAGATCTGCCAGTCGATTTCGGACATTGTTTGAGACTCTTCCAAAGTCACCCATATCACTTCCTCCTGAGAATCCCTGGCCGGAAGGAAGCCCACCCGCTGGACACAGACGAAATTTAGACTTTTTTTACCAATAAAAAGAGACCCCAACATCATCCCAAAAATGCGATTCCTGCAACATCATATCAGGTATTTATTGTATAAAAATGGGAACAACAAGACCACATATCCTACCAGACTAGGGGGGCAGTTTGGAGAGGAACAGCTGACCACCATTAAATCTCTCTGTACGTTCAGGAGACACCAGCTGCCAACATCAGTCCCTGCAGACAAACAAAGAACATCATCAGAACTGAAAAGGTTGAAATAAACTAGTTTCTCAAAAGGCAAAAGGCAAATCCCTTACTGAAGAACAACATCAATAAACACGATTGTCAAGGCTGATAAATGTGCCGAGCCACTCACCTGAAGTCAGAGAGGTGACGCTCCCTGTGCTCGTATTCACCATCAACAGATCCTACAAAAGAATACAGCACTTCACAGTATAATAACAACAATGCAATTTATTTATTATTTATCATAACAACAAGAAACTTCCCAGGAGTTTTCTGTACCTTGCGGCTGCGCTGGGGGCAAGCAACAATAATGCGCTGACTATCAGCTGACCAGCACTGAGGGGACAACTGAGTGCTGTAGATCCCAGCGAAGCCATCTGTGAATCAACAACACACACACAAACGTATGCGATACATCATGAAACGAGAATTAGTCAGGTTTCTATATCTATAGGTTTCAGTCGACGCCCATGTTTGCCTAAAATGACAGTTTGTTATTGATTCCCATAGACAAGTGGTGTCCAAACTACTATAACTGCGTCCGGCCATTCATTTTTAATTGGCCCGTATCAAAGTCTAATAATATAACGGACTATGCCCACTGCCAGGGACGTTGTTAGGCCAATCCTAGTGACGTCCCTGCCCACTGCTTTACCACAGATCATTTCAAGTGTTACAACTCTACCAGTCTGAAGTCCGCTGGCTCAGTCGAGGCTCCCTGCTGAAGCGGTTTTATTTCCCGAGATCAAATATCAACACGTTTTTTTTCTTCTCCTTTTTGGAAAGAAAAGGGTAGACCTCTCCATTAATCACTGACCCGTTATGGTTGGCAAACCTGGCTGTTTTAGTTGATCACACAGATCATCTCGACACACTGAACAAGAGATTACAAGGCAAAGAGCAGCTGGTACCGCAGCTGCATGTGCACCCGAGAGCCTTCCGTGCGGAGCTGGTCTCTTCGAGTCACAACTGCGAAACTCCAACGTGGCGCACTTCCCCCACGCTGACCGGAATCAAATGCCACGCTCTGCTAAAATGGGACAATATGCGCCTGTGATGTCTATAATTAGAACTGTTCGAAAGTCAGTGAGAGGATTCCCGAAGAGAATCAGCATCAGCTTCTCTGGAAAGGCCTCTAGCACTAAACTTACTCCTGGCCTGCACGGTGTCCTTTGGACCAAAGCGCAGCATCACTGCTCCCATGAGTGCAACATTCTTTATTAAGAGTTAAAAATATACACACAGTTCTCAGTTCTTTGTCAATAAGCCCAATTACTTAATAAATTCAGTCAATTAAAGTTGATGACAATCCCAATAATGTATTTGTGGAAAAAGCTTAAAATATCCACATCACCCATTTCTCTTGTAAAAAATAAAATGAAAATCTACAAATGGAGAGCTGTGATGAAGGCCTTTTTTCTTCAAACATGTTCAATTATTTTAAATGTATCTGCATTTGATGTATGTTGCCAATATGAATGCATTAGAAGTGAGGCAGTATACCCCACATCTAGTGAGTGGCACAGTTCTTTGTATATTTTTCTGTATGTGGCCTCTGTTATAGACGTCTGTGACATTTGCATAATTAGCATATCCGTTATTGAGTTACGAAACCTGTTTTCAGGTGTCACAGTGACCTTTGCCAACCAACTTCTAATCCATTTATCAGTGAGTCCTAGTGGATGTTTGTGCCGGATTAAGGCGACAAATGTCCTCAAGAACTTCCTGAGTCATCGCGTTCTGTGCAGACAGAAGGACGGACAATGTGTAAGGCGTGAGAACGGTGCGGTCACACTGCCATCGTGCATTCCTTACCCTCTCCGGGTCTTTTCACCACATCTACCACCACGGAGGTCTTCTTGGTATACCAGTCATACTAAAAAACAAAACATGTAATCACAGAGACAGGCATCGTATGAAATCAAACGTAGAACTCATGTCTACACAACAGAAAACACCAGATGGTGAATTGTGTGAAGAAACATTCATTTTCGAATGAGTGCTAGATTGGAAAGTTATCGCGTCTTACCATACAGAGCCTGCTGCACTGCATGTGTGGTCCGTAGACAGAACATTCCAGGTAGACAATCCGACACTGGTCTGGGCTCAGCCTGGGGGAGCACACCGCACTTGTGCCAGATGTTAGCTGCTCTGAGGGAGGCAGTAAATACAATAAACATAAACATTTGCAGTAATAACAATTGAATATGTCATGAGACAAACATTCACTTACCACATTTCCCACCAGTAAGATCCACATAGAACAAAGATGACCTAACACGGAAAAGGAAGCCGTGAATAACTTCAAGTAAGTCTTGATAGACAAGCTCTAATAGTTGTTAACAGTAATCACCTCCTGTTGGGACAGTACGTGAGGCCCATTCTGAAAGGCTCATGCCACCAGCCCACAAACACCACGCCTGTGTCTCCTGGAGCCCAAAACGCCTGCAGGGACAAACAAACCAACATAGAAAGCAACGGCAAAGGCATGACGGTAAGAGCAGAATATTCATGCCCAAAAACAAAAGAAATATTGCATCATTGGGGAAATTGCTGTAGCCACCTGTCCGGGTGAGATGTCAGTCAGGGACCCCCTCCAACACAGAGACGTTGTCCCCCTCAATGTCCAAAACACAAAGCACCGGACAGCTCTTACTAACGAGAGCCTCTCCCCAGTCCTCATGGAAGACAAACTGCTCCCCCTGCAGGGGTAAAAAGCAAAAACACCAAAAGTTGACCTACAGGGGAATGTAACCTAAAAATATTGAATAAACCTTTGAACAACAAAAAATGTTTTAAAAGTAATTTTAATTTACCTTTACAGCCTCTTTTTTCTCAACTCTCATGGTTTCCTCCTCGTCTCCAATGGAAGACAACTCTGGTGACTCACTCTAGGAAACAGATAATGAAACATTAAATAATGAATTATTGCCCATCTTCCCACTGTGGAAAACGGTCAATGAATCAACCCTGAAATCACAAATAGACAGAAAAGCTTCACTACTCTAATGGGCACAACCTAATCAGTGTTGTCAGGATATTTTGACTTTGAAAGGCAAAAAGGATAAATACCCCAGGCGCCTTCAAAATACCATTCACCCAATGTCGGTTACCCCATGCTGTTGCGACTGAGCAATACGCTTTAAACAAGTGGTATGCAACAACAATTGAAATGTATCTGAGCTGGTTTGGTGAGTGTGCCGTTTGAACACAACCGTAGCCATGATCCTGGGTATAATCTAAATGCTTGATTTGCAACCAATAGAAAGCTGAGCACTAGTCATCTGCCCCACGTGATTCTGTGGTGGTTTTTCTTCTTCTCGAATATAGATTTGCCGACAGACCTGGAAAAAGGATTCAGCCTTAGGTCTCTTCCTTTCTGCTACATACAAGAGGTGGGTCTCCGAGTGGGACCAAACCAAGCAGCCAAACTGGTCTAAAAAAAATACAAAATATAGTAAGATTAACACCATGACCAGCTCAGGTAAAACACAGTTTGAACTATTTAAAAACAAATGTAGATTTCAGTGTAGTTAACTCACCATCTTCATAGACTTTGCCATGCTTCTTTAAGGCTGTTAGATTGATGCTTTTCATCTTCACGTTTTTACTCCAGATCTGAAAGGTCACCGAGAGGTCAGGCGAGGAAATTTAAACTGGGGTTCAAGGTGCCGAGGAACATGAGGTTTTAAGCCTCGAGGTCGAAAATGTACAGGAGCGGAAATACAGGTGAGCACCATAGACACCATAACAAGGCAGTTTGGGTTGTTTGGCCACACACCTCCAGAAACTGTTTGTCCTCTCCTTTGACTGAGCACTCTCTGACCACAGCCTTCATGTCACCTGAGGGGGAATCCTTACTTTGCACTCTGACGGTGGGGGGAAGCATACAGATGAGACGTTATTATTACATCTCAAGGCTAGAAGTATACATGCAACACATTCAAGCACCAACGACTGTGACGTACTCTCCTTTGATTTCAGTGCAGTTGCCCGAGGCTGCGGAGTACACCACCGACTTCTCATCGTGGAACACAATGTATTGTCGGCAAAACTTGACGTTCTCGTTCCTGTCCAGATCACGCTGGCTCCATTCTGCGAAAAATAAAGCGGGTTCAAAAACAAAACGTCTCCCGCATAAACGCCGATCCCAGTGAGTCACACACACACACACACACACAACACACACAGTCTACCTGTGTAGATGTTGCTGTATTTGCCTCCGTACTGAGAGGTGACGACAGGTCCCACGTCGGCTCTGCTCAGAGAGGGGAAGAGGCCGAGTTCTCTGTAGAGTCTGGCAATGTCCCCCGGCTCGGTCATCACCTGGCGACAAGGCACACAATGGCTCATCGCGCCGACGCCGTTACGTCCCAACGACACCAACTGACCGACGGCGAACAACGCCTTGCTCATGTCCTAGCTAGCAAGCTAACGAATCATACTTTTTAAGTTCTTAAAGTTAACACAGTTCACCGCGGCAGAAACAGCGGCCAGGCTATGTCGATGCGTTGTACTAACCAACGAAGAGAGCGAAAACGCAAAGCAGAGAAGTGAACAGGCTAGTTTGTTTTTAGCAGTGCGGATTACGTTTGACAGGAAGTTCCTGTAAGAGCCGAAGGGGGAAAACAACAGGACCAGTGTCAGTGTTTTGTGCGGATAAAAAAACGGGCAATTATAAAAATCGATGACAGCTTAATTAAGCGATATATATATATACTTTCAAGTCCTCTTTTGTACGGTATGATAACTGTTCAGAAGCAAAAAGAATATGTAGTCAGAAGAGTGGAGTCAGACCTGTGATTGCATCATAGCGACGGCCTGTGTCTGCCAAGCAGTTGAGGGCACGATAGAGTAGTTAAGGTGCTCCTGAGCAAAATTAAAGAGAAACAAAGGTACGACCTGATTCAGCTTCCTCTTTTAACCTAGAGAATAAAATACATAACTGTTAAGCACTTCCTGGATGAACCGAAATACTGAAAAACAATTGATAAATAAATGATCTATGGCATTTTAAAAATTGACAGTCAATAAGGAAAGTTGTTCGTCATATAGAACAGTTTATTCATATCAGTCACAATTTCCAAAACTTTTATTTTGGTAGGAACGTCACCTCTACAACACCGAACAGGAAGTGCTATAATAATTAAATGAAGAGTTTATACACCCTCTTGCGTTGCACGACTGTAATCTTGGGGTGTTTCACATCGAGATTATACCGAATGCAAAGTTATTGCATTTAGCGTGTAGCAGTCAACGTCGAAGCACGGTAATACAAGCATTTTAAGAGACGTGATTTAAAATTACTTTCTGGCTTGCATTCATTCCATTTCGTATGAGCACTTCTTCTGTCAGTCAGCTGGGGTAGGTGGGGTCACAAAGAGCCAAGATGGCTGACTTTGAGGAGCCGCTGTCAGATGACGAAAAGGTTTGCAAACTATTTTATTCTTTGCACAAGGCCGTTTCCTCTCATTTTTAGACACCCACGCATGTTCTATAATCACACGACCTAATGACTAAGTTTGTGGACAGAGTGCATGTTTTTTTTATCAAAGTGATACACCGGTGTCTTTAAGCTACAACTAATGTTAGCTAGCTAGCCAATGCTAGTTAAAGCTCATAGTTACAGTTAGTAGCTAACGTTAGACGCTAGAATGGTGTTTTTGCCACTTCTACTGAAAACTTAATGGCTATAACGTTACATAGATTCATAGAAATTGAAGTATCGCCGCCCGTGTCCAAAAGTCGGGTTGCAATTTCATGCCAGTCTGCAGTAATTGCAGAGCAGGCTGCGCATTCCTCTCACGTAATGTTAGCTAGCTGTGGCGGGCTGACGTTACTTTGCTCCGTTGCAGCTCATATATGTAATATCTTATTACAAAATACTTCTTAACCACGCACACATGAGTTTGAGGTCAGAACGAGGGTTCCTACAAGTTAGGAGCCTGATGGTGACACCAACTAGTGGCAGCTGGACGCGTTATCAGTTGGAGGCAAAGCACAAATTATTATGAATGACAGATGTTGCGGTCGTTCTTCTTCACGCTAGCTTTACGCGTAACGTTATCTTAGAACCAAGAAACAGGGAAATAATCGAGATAACGTTTTAATAACGATAATACTTTTGAATTAAGGGACCTTAAACTGTAAAATGGAATGCAAAAATGATTGCATGATTTTAGAGTTTTGACGGATCAGTCTTCTAATGCAGTGCCCATTCTGTTCATGAAGAAGTGTCCTAAAGATGATTCCTTTATTTCCGTGCAAATTGCAAAAGCTCTATTTAAAAAGTTAAGCTGGTTTATTCATAGGAAAAACACTCTGTCATTGCAAAATCTGAAGTTTAGTATAAGCTGTGGCAAAATAATGAGCCTTAAGTTGGATGCAAAATTAACACAATTGGTAGTAATACTACTTTTTTTTAAGTTTTAGTACATATTGGTTTTCTTATTGAGTATGTGTGTATGTATGCAGGTATGTATGTGTGTGTCCTGAGTTTGTAGCCTCTCACTTTTGTATTGATTACATAGCAAGTCACATCATGATAACGTCATTGTTCTCATAGGTTCGCATAGCGGCCAACTTTGTGACCCATGCCCCCCCCGGAGAGTTCAATGAGGTTTTCAATGGTAAGACGTAGCGGATTATGACAAGATGCACATGATAATACAGTCTTCCGCATAATATAATTTGCCACTTGGAATGTTTCACTTTTTAAATATTTTAATGTTTCTTTTTGTTGTGCTAGATGTGCGGCTTCTTCTCAACAATGACAATCTCCTCAGGGAGGGAGCATCACAGTAAGTAACACTCTTAAGCCGAACGTCAGAAATGAAAATACTCATTATTTACACAATTCAAAACAAACAAAAAAATGGTGGTATATATATTTGGCAGAGAGAAATGGAAGCAGGGCAAGGAAAAAACATTTGATGAAAACATTTTTTGTCCAGCTCCTTTGCCCAGTACAACATGGATCAGTTTACTCCTGCCAAACTAGAGGGTTACGATGAGCCGGTAGGTTTTATTCTTAACTTTTTCTCCTATTTAGCCCTAAAGAGCTGGTGTCAAAGCCATACTTGTTCATCCTTTCATCCCCCTTATTCATAGGTCCTGATCACCGAGCATGGTGACTTGGGCCAGGGACGTTTTCTGGACCCCCGCCACCGTCTGGTGTTCCGCTTTGACCACCTAAGAAAAGAAGTGAGCGACGTGCAGCCATATGAGGGAGAGACAGCCTTGAGAAGCTGGAGAGAGGCCTGTGATACTTCACTTAGTGCCTATGTCAAAGAGCACTACCCAACTGGAGTCTGCACGGTAGGCAACATTTGTTTTGAGAAAATAGTTTTCTAAGCAATAGACTACATTTTACCTCTACTGTCTGTGTTGCAGGTATATGGGAAAACAGTTGATGGTCAGCAAACAATCATAGCCTGTATTGAAGGACATCAGTTTCAACCCAAGAACTTCTGGTGCCTGCAAAACACTTAACATAAGCTTATTTTGACATACAGTACCAGTCGAAAGTTCAATTGAATAAGAAAGTGTGTCCAAACCTTTGACTGGTACTGCGTGTATAAAGAGATTCTAATTAGTTTTTTTTTATTAAGCTTGCTGATTCTGCTGTCTGTTGGTCATTTTGGGCTTCTCTGTTCTCTAACACAGGAATGGTCGCTGTAGGTCAGAGTGGAAGCTTACCATTGGTCAGTCCGTTGCTCAGGTGGTGGGAGTGTTAAAAATCCAGGTGAATTTGCGCATCCTCAGAAATTATAAATAAGAGGAACATTCTTTTAAAAAATTCTGCATAATTTAGTAAGCCATTCCTTTGTATCAAGGTGCACTATTATGAAGATGGGAATGTGCAGCTGGTTAGCCACAAGGAAGTAGAGGAATCAATACCAGTGACTGTAAGTAAAAAATGTATATGTATATGAGCTCATCTGCAGTAATACAAACCTTGTGTTGCTTAAAAAGTTAAAAACTTTCACCTCCTGAGTTTGTAACGATAAGAAATTATGTGTTTTTGAAACAGAGTGAAAGCCAGACAACCAAGGAATTTGTCGACATTATTGAGAACGCAGAAAATGATTACCAGGTAAGCAAACATTTGAGTATTTATCGATGTTGTTACTTTAATGAATGTGAGCATGAATAAACGTTTTGAAATAAAACATTTAAAACCTTTCCCTCTTTTAATTTTTTTTAATTTACCTTCAGACTGCAATCAGTGAGAACTATCAGACCATGTCTGACACCACCTTTAAGGCTCTGCGTCGGCAGCTTCCCGTCACACGCACGAAGATCGACTGGAACAAGATACTAAGTTACAAAATTGGCAAGGAGATGCAGAATGCCTAGTGGAGGGTCAGGGACTTACCAGAGAGCCGCACACACCACTAGAACCCGCATATACATGTGCAAGGAATAACCAAAGCAAAGCTAGATCAGTATGGGGCAAGGAATTAATAAAAAACAAAGTATAACTGAAGATCTCAAGACCGCAAGCCACTGATATCCCTGCTGTAAGGAAGTTGCGGTTACGAAGATGAAAGTGGTTACTTTTTGGTGTGTGTTGTGCATGAGTTATGTTGGGTCAGTGTGCAGGGCTGTGCTCAGGACTGCTACATTTAAAAGTAAATCTGCCGTATAAGTAATCTTAAGACTTTCTGAGATTCAGGTGTTAGAAGTCCCAATAGTTTTTCTTAGTTAGACTCTTGCAGGACTGTGATCATTCAATAGTGGACAGCTCAGCACTTAGTGAAGGATCAGAACGGCACAACACATCTGATATGAGAAATTAAGCACACCATCACATATCAGGGTCTGATTGAAGAGGGGGAAATGAGAATTTTTGTTCAAGTTTTGGTTTGGTGATATCATGCATGGTAGAGTTATAAATCTGAGGATTCTGTAAAATTGGGATACTGACAGGAAAAATGAATAGCAGTCATTTGACATTGTAACTCGTAACAAACTTGGTGATACACAACTGGAAACCCTCAGTAAAGTTGTATGTTGCGAATGAAATGGCCAGTATTTCTACCTGTTAACATTCAGGAGTGGCATGGTCTTTAGCATAGCTCTATTTCTACACTGTAAAACCTGTTTGTCGGTGGCTGTAAGGCCTAAGGGAGTGTTACCTTGTTTTCTGTTGTGTTCCACTGATGTTTCTCCACCCATGCAAGCAAAGATGACTGAATTAAGATAAAGCAACTCCTATGCTGTTGCATCTTTAATGCATTCTCTGTTCTGTTACTTTGGCAACACCATCTACATTGCTGGACAGCTCTTCCACTGTGAAAGGAAAACAAACTCGTATTAATCAAGATTTATTTGCTAAAATGTCTTTCCTATGGTAAAGAACTCCATCCTCCCATGTATGCAAATTTCTATTTTAATATGCTGGTTTTTGTTGTCTTAGACTTGCACTCTCGACTGTAACAAACTAGTGGTCAACGCCGAGTGAATGCAAAGCAGTTGCCATGTAGGGCAAGATACTATATTTGTGACATGACTTCTGTAAGGCCATATCATACTGTTTATGTTACACGTTACATTATGTCTAAGTAGGCTGACTCTGGATCAGTTCCTTGTTAGCTATACAATGTGCAGTGTTCAACCCTCACACTATACTACAACTGTGTGCGTTCAGTTATAAAGTTTAAGACTGTACTGCCCCATTCTGTTGTAAAAATAAATGGATTAAAAACTTTACAATTCCTTTTGAAGAACATGTGTGTGCTATCTAATGCGTGTGTCGGAAAATACCACTTGAGTCTTGAGAAAGACTACCTTTCAAAATAATTCATCTTGTCAACATTTCAGACCCTCTGCACTTTTAAGTGTTTCACCCAATTCATACAACATGAATCTTATAATTATTACGAAGATGATGGTCAAACTATTTTGGACACAGGGCTGTTATTCCCTTGTGGGAGTTCCTAATTGACATCCGCATGTGTACAATCTGCCACATGAAGTTACATATTTAAGAGAAATTAAAGGACGGGGGGTAGACACCAGAATATGCCATTTCTATTAACAATTAAGAAGTGCTTATCAAAATGGCCCGTTTTGGAGCCATTGAAATGGTTTGATTATCTTATTATTTGTGTTGACACTATGCGCACTGAGAGCTATGCCGGGCACCTGTCTAGATGAAGGTATTTAGATAGCAGGTCTCACTGTGTCCGGTGATACACCAAGGAGGGCCACCAGAGTAAGAGAGCAGAGCAAGGAGAGACTGCACGTCATACATTTGCTTTTGATCACAAAGTTTTAACTTCTGAGAATTTATTTCGATCTTTGCCTGTTACAGTAACCAGTGACTTTCTCTCAGGTGTATGTAGTGGATTAGAACTGAAATGTTAAAACACATTCAGACTTGATGCTGTTGGAAGACGTGATTGACCTTTGATAGAAACATCCCACCAGCATTAACGCTATCAGCAATGTTCCTCTAATATTGTTCTCTTGCTTTGGCGGCAGAGACGGTGTTACTGCGTGCTTGAAAAACATTTTTACATTCTTCATATTTCTGAAGAATAATTTCTTGCTCCTCCGCGGAAAAATATATTTCTCGCTCTCGCTCTCCATATGGAACGTGATTGGTTGTTCAGTGCCGACGTCACTCTTTTATGTGCGCGCGCGCGGAGTAATCAGAGTTTGAGAATCAAAGCCTGGGTTGACAAACTCAGTTGATAAGCGGCGTCATGGTACCAATAAAGCCTGATTGCTTCGGTTTGGTTTTGTCGATTCTGAACCAATTCTAGAACCCTGAGTTTGTTGAACCATCTTCATGGTACATGCCCCAGCTCCAGTCCCGTATCTCATGTTGCTGGTCGGACTGTAAACAGCGACGGACGTGTGCTTGCTGTACCGGACCCCCAAAAATGTAACCCCCGTCAGGTACCGCACATGCGCAGAACGGACTCAGCGGCTGCTAGTTTTGCCAAATTCAACCGGCTTCTGAGGTGTTCTGGGTCAGTTAAAGCAGCCACTGCGGGCTTACTACTTTTATAGTACCGGTTAAATCAGAGACCCCGAGTAAACTAACGTTATTGAGAATGGGGAGATATCGTCACGGCACAGCGCCCCGCCCCTAGAGATCCCCCGTCCGCCATTTTGAGCTGAATGTGTTCATTGTTTATGTTGGTAGCAGAGGGGGTTCATCTGTTTTTCGCTAGTCTAGATTCAAGAGAATTAACTATTCTAGAATGCCTGGAAGACACTGCTGTATCAATAACTGCTTCAGTTCCACACACGATTGTCGTGGAAACCGTAGGGACCCTTATTTACAGTTTTTTCGTATCCCTTCATGGAAACAGCATGAAGGAGAGCACGTCTCCAATGTGACAATGAGACGTCGGATTTCGTGGGTGGCTGCAATTAGAAGAAAGGACATTACTTTCGACCGCATCCCCCCGTCGATGAGAGTGTGTTCTCTGCATTTTCATTCGGGTAAGTTCTCTTAAAATATATTTTAATGAGGCATAAGTGAATACACCCATGCTGAAGTTTACTAAAGAGAGGAATCAAATTTGGAAATTGATCTTAAAGCCTTAATTAACCGAATTAAGAGAAATCACCATACCATACCAGGCTAGCTGAAATAAAATCATGCCAATCTCTAGGTATGGTGAAGGGTATGTGATGATGTGGGGCTATTTTAATTCCAAAGGCCAAGGGAACCTTTCAGGATGCATATTATCCTGGATCCATAAAATAACTGGCTGGATTTTTTTTTGTATGTATATTTTTAATGTAACGTGTCTGGCAGCTTAAAGCATTGATTGAATTAATGAGTTTTCATGATCAAATTATTCTGTTCTAGGTAAACCATCATATGAGATGTTTGAGAACCACCCTGACTGGAAACCGTCTTTGCGGTTAGGCCACAGTGATGTTAAGAAAACCGATGAAGCGAGATTTCGGCGGCTAGTAAAGCGCAGGACCCAGAACCAAGTTCAGCCGCCATCCCCAGCACAGCTCCAGGAGCAAGCGCCGCTAGCAAAGCACCAGGAGCAACCGCCCTCCCCAGCACAGCACCAGGAGCCATCATTCCCGGCACAGGAATGTGCACTCTGCACATCTAGACAAGACGTTATCAACAGTCTTTTGGAGGAAAACAGAAAGCTGAAGGAGCAGCTTGAAGAGTACCGGATGAATGGGTTCACGTTAGATATAAAGTATCGGATGGAGCGGGCTGATCTGGGTGAAAGAGAAGTTGGTTAGGTTCGCAGAATCGGTTACCATAGTAACTGCCCCTGAGTTTAAGAAACTCCAAGAACGTTTCCTTACATCCGGGTTCACTAACTCCAAAGTTTCACTAAGTATGCTTCCCGAAACAGGACACACACACACAGCTCTTAAGCTGTTTTAGTCTCTGGATCTCTGAATCCCACTACAGAGTCTAGAGCAGGGCTCCACAAACTACGGCCCGCGGCACACTTCGTGCGGCCCGCGGATGAGTACCGAATGCGCACACTTCCGCGGACTTTATGCGCAGTATATGCGGCGGTCGCACCCCCCCGGTCAGCGCGGCCCCCGACAGAAGAGGAAATGGGGTTTGTGGTCCTCACAGATTAATCCTATGCGTCATCTCTATACACAAAAAAGCTCATCAAATATACAATAAAGTATCTTTATAGTATTCAAAATTTAGGTTCGAACTTCTTTCACAAGACTTTGCTTACTGTGGAAGTTTTTAAATGTACGTTTATAGCCATTCCCTTAAATAAATAAACCCTGTCGTCCTTTTTTACTGCCTATTGTATTGATATCTATAATCAGTTTCCAAATAAAATAAAACACAACTAAATATTGCATGTATTCATGATATGCGTATTTATTACAAGAGACCGTTGGACTCTCACAGTGTATAAATCTACAGATTTAAATTCATAAATTCTTGATTTAAAAAAAAAGAACAGTAAACCTAAAGAAACATGTGTCGCACAACACTTTGTCAATTATTTTGACAGTTACTCTAGGAACAGTTAAAGTAGCAAGATTCAAACCTTTCTGTTCCCATCATCTCCATTGATGAAATGTCCCCAAAGAGTTGTCACATAATTGTGAAGTAGTCCTTGGTTTGGGTAAGGCAGAAGTTAAACTTCCCTGAATCCAAATAATAAAAATTGTTGATGTACAATATCTTACAGTAATGTAAAAAAGTGTGCCCGATTTAAGGACAGTATTCAGTGTATCAATGACAAGTGTTCAAGAAAGGCAACAGCATGTGCCTGTGTTCAATCACAAAGAAGTCTCTAAACTATTTACAGCACAATAGTGTTTTCATAGACTATCTCAGGATATCTGCATACCGATTGATTGGAGAAACATTTAAAAACTACTCACTAGTTTATGGTGAAATATTTTCTATTCTCTACATACGTTTATTTTAGCCCTTTGACTTGCTATACAGTGTTGCTTCTGACATAAGTCTTTATTTCTTTTCTCTTCATGCTCAAATAACGCATCATGTTAGAATTTAAAAAAAGGAGTGTTGTACTGTAAAATCTTGTTAAAGTCTTTCTTCAAAACAGGTCTTTAGCCTGTTGTCTTCATAGATATGGTTACTTAATATATAATAAAAGTTAAAAGGGAAAGACAACGTAGAAAAAAATCTATATAAAAGAGTAAAGGTAGGAATATTTATGGAATTTCATTTTTTAACTTAAAAAAAAAAAGTTATTTTAGGTGACCAACTTGAATGCATTTGGTTGAACCAGTCCAGCTTTGAAGTCTCCTGCTGATTACGAGTGCTAAAAATATATTTTTGGGGGATTTAAGGGCTGGCAAAGATGTCGACGGTCGATTCAGCAACGACTTATTTAGCGGTTAGTCTGATCTGGCCGTTAGCTGCTGGAGGATAAAACCAGGTCGGGTTCTTTGGCTCCTTCCTGCCCGCCGTGTCCACAGCTCCCCGTCAGCTCCGGGAAGAGGCTGGTCCGGGCAGAGTGACTCGGGGAGCCCGGAGTTGGACTCATGCCAGGCTTCTTGGGAGGAATCGGAGGCGCGTGGGTCCTCTCTGAGCGCGGAGTGAGTGGGGAGCGGATTCCCGGAGATAGAGGCCCTGAGGAAGGAGACCTCCCCCCTGGGGGAGTTGCTGCTAGGTTGCGGTAGTCCGTGCCGAACGGAGAGCTGCTGATTGTTGCCAGCTTGGCGCCGGCCTGCTGGCTGGTGAAGCGGGACAGCACCTGAGTGACGGTGTTGCGTGCCAGCTGCTTCGCCGAGCTGTGCTCCAGTGGGGGAGGGATGGAGGAGGCGGTGGGGGAAAGGTCCCGGGGGGAAAGAGGGCCACCGTGCAGCTGCTGCTCCAGCTCCGCCTGGCTCTGGAACTTGTGCCTGGCGGCGTGGAATCGCTGGTTGACACCAGCCTGGTAGGAGGACTGGTGGAAGCCTGGGCTGCCCAGCCGCTTGGCCATAACGGGCGAGGAGATGGGCGAAGAGGAGAGGGAGGAGGAGGCCGTGCTGGAAGGAGACTGAGGGTGCGGATGAGGGTGAAGAGGGGAGTGCAAAAGTGCACCTCCCCCGTTCTCCATCACCCCTCCGTTCTCTGGTCCTCTCCCGTCCTGCGCGGGTTCGGACTCTTTAGGAGTGTGATGGCCGTTGACCTTTGGTAGTGAGGAGGATTTCGGGGCGACAGCTATCTTTCCATCTCGCTCCGTCTGAACAGATGCGGACACCGCCACGGGAAGTAGAAGTGGATCTTTCCCGTCCCCCTCGGCCTCTTTTACCACGTCTTTACCGCCTCCCGTTTCCGTTAACCTCCTCCTCAACTCCTCCAGCTGGTTCTCGAGCTCCCTGCTCCTCTCCTCCTCTTCGCCGAGCCTGGCTTTCATCTGCTCTCTTTCGGATTCAAACTCCGCCAGCTGCCTTTCAGAGCTGCCCTTTAGCTGCGCTGCCCTGCGCTTCTCATCTTCAAGCAGCCCGCGGAGCTTCTCCAGGGCGCTGGTCTCCTCCTGGAGCAACGTGCGAAGTTGGGAGACCTTCTGAGCCTCCTCCTGTGCCTGGCTGCTGGCCTTTTGGAGCTCCAGGGTCAGGTTTGAAGAGAGCTGTTGCTGCCGGGACAGTGACTCCACCGCCTGGCTTACCGCCTGTGCTTGTTCCTTCTCTAACTTCTGCACCGTCGCACGCTCCGCTTCAAGCTGGAAAGGGAGGGAGGGAGATAAAGTACGAGGATTGAGTCAACGGGTAAAGGCGAGGCAGCTTTTCCACATTTGACCACAAGGAGGCAAAAGAACTGCTTACATTTCAACGAGAAGAGAACCATGTGTACACTTCATTAATCGTGTAGATAATAATTCATTGAACACAAAGCTTTTAAAGACGAGGCTCATTTCCCATTTTCCTCCTAATATTTGGCACAGTTTCCATCTTTTCTGCTCGGCTGTATTCTGTTTAATGTCAGCTCCGATTAGAACGGATGAGACATTTCTGCATGTTGAATGCTCAGATTGCCATTACGGGCTTATCACCTTTGACGAGTTAAAGAAGGAAATAGGAGGGGATGAAATGCTGCCTGTATGTATATGTGTATGCGATTACTGTACAAAACCAACACGGGCAGGAAGGCCTGAGGAAGACCGAGAGACACTCAGGAAACCTCACTGACATGAGGCTGTTGTCTAGAGCCTGTATAGTGGCTGACTGTGTGCAGTGAGTGTGCGCCAGAGGATGCAGCATTAGACATGGACGTTCATTATCTCAGGTTTCCTGGGGCCATAAAGCCACATGGCTGCTGGACAGCAAAACAATGGTTTGCGCCTCATCTGTTTCCTGTGGAAGAGCCCCTGTGTATGTGCACGCAACGGTTTTGTGATTGTACTTTAAAAGGCCAAGCCCTGTCCACCCAACTGGGTTACACAATGGAACCGCACTGATGCTTCCCTGCCAAGTCGCGTTAGTCACACCTGTTGCAGCAGTTTTTCCCTCTCTGTCTGCAGCATGAAGGTGAAGTCATCATTCTGTGCGGACTCCTGAGCACGCTGCCGCTTTTCCTCCTCCAGATCAGCTATCATCTATCAAAATCAAACAATGGAACGAAGGAATCACTTGACAGGAAGGGCGGGGTTGACCCGCGGAACTCGCTCAATGTGTGTGGTTGAGGACTGCAACCCGCTTACCCTCCTGTGTCGGCTCTCAGCAGAAGCTAGCTGTCCCATCATCCTCTCCTGCATCTTCTTGCAGTGCGTCATGACCAGTTTAAGCACCGCCAGAGGGTTCGGCCCCACGGGCCGACCCTGCCGGTGTGCGTGGGACTGGGTGAGCGTGTCGTGGCGCTCGGAGGACTCGCTGTCCCGCTGCAGGGCCAGGAAGGGGTCGCTGAGGTCATACTCGCCATAGCGCTCCTGGACGAAAGCATCTCTATGCTGAGCCTGGAAAA
Organism: Apeltes quadracus; assembly: GCA_021346845.1. Lineage (NCBI taxonomy): Eukaryota > Metazoa > Chordata > Actinopteri > Perciformes > Gasterosteidae > Apeltes > Apeltes quadracus. The sequence continues at coordinate 7,529,297 of CM037928.1, read as the reverse complement.
ACAAAAGCAAATAGGACACATGTAATCGTGCTGTTTGACCTTTAACTGCAGGTGCTAGATTGAAGGGGCCTACAGGAAGAAAGAAAGTAATCTGTCCACGTAAATGCTCAGCAGAAGAAATAAAAGACTGGTGTGTCTGTGTAATATGCCCGAAAATGGATTTTCACAATGCGGCACAGGAAATGTGTTGAGAAGAGGAGATCCAACTGTCAGTGCCAAGGAAAGAGCAGGATAAAAGACAAACCCTCGCAAAAAGAACAGAAGAGGGAGTTTAAGCAAATTACTTATGTGTCACTAACTAACACAATAATTGTTTGTGTTCGTGTCCACACGAGATCCGTGTGGAACGACGTAATTGTCAACGTGAGCAAAGCAGATGGTCGTCCCTCTGAACCCAAACACAAAGAGGTGAAGCACGTCTGTCCAACCCCCACCGGGGGCAGATGTTAACACCTCCCTGGGGATGCAGGGGTGAAGGACCGGGCCGCGAAATCAGACACAAACGCAGAGCTGTTTCTAATGACGGGGTTTTATTACACCCAAACAGAATGATTTCAGAGAGAAAAAAATATAATGAAACGACAACATATTGCATGTGATGATGAACCTTCCTTTTACTGTGGCCTACTCGGGCTTTTTTGAGAAAAAAATGAAGTGACACATAATGGGGCGCTACGGGACATAATTATATGTTACCGGGTGGTTTCATATACTACACTGCAATGACTAGGTTGGCGTTCTGGAGGCCTGAGTCGTCAGCCGCCAGTCCCAGTGATGTAAGCGCAAGCCACAGCGTTCAACCCAGGAGCCTGCGGGAGACGGGCCGCTGTCCCCTCACGCAGTCCCCACGAGACGCCCCCGGCCCTCAAGCCCCCCCCCTCGTCGTCTCCATGCCCAAACACGCATTGCGCTGCATTCCTCTGCCTGCTCATTTCTCAGAAAATGCCTCTCTGCCAGCGCCCCTTTTTCCCACGCGCCCTCGGACTGTGGCGGCAGAGACGCACACAGGCACACAGAATCCCCGAGGACATCAGCAGGAGACGCTGTAGTTCAGGCCGAACAAAGAAACGTGACCCTCAGCGAAGAGATTACAAGGACTTGAACAAAGACGCAGTCTCAATGCCTTCAGTTTTACGCATTGTTTCCACGTCTGACCCAGTAGGTTTTCAATGTGTGAGAAAGGGTATGAGTGTGGATGGGTGTCTACTTTGTTTTGTGTGTAAGCCATTTCTGCGTTCACCTGCGGCTGTGTGTTTTTGTGCTGCGCTTTGGAGTAGAGCTGTAAAGCTCCTTTATCGAGCTGCAGACAAAACTGCAGCTTCCTGAGTTAAATGGCTGTTTAAATAGACCATTAAGGGTTGGGCTGAGGTTGGATTGGCTGTGTCTTTATGTGTGTGTATGTGTGTGTGGGTTTGATCTCCCATGGTTTTACTCGGGACAGTTCTGATCATAATGAAAGAGTGTGTTTTTTCTATAAAGAGGGCATAACAACCAAACCATATTTGCTGCAAAAGCTCTCATTCCTGCCACACTACTGATGAGAAATGCTCTCTCTCTCTCTATATATATATATATATATATATAAAGGCTATTCATTAAGTTAGCTAAGCTAGTCATTTGAATTTGCATGAAGTATACAAGAATATTCCTCCAGAATTGTTGTCTCCATTGAGACCTGAACAGCTTGCATCGTCTAATGCAGTCTCGCAGCTGTGACGGGGTGTAAAAGAGATCTTTCACCTGCCAATAGGTTGTCAATGTGTTTACCTACAGCCTAAGGGCACAATCGGGCCCCTGTGTGAGCCGTTGCGAGGCAGGGAGTCCTGTTTTCCTCGCAGCCTCGGCCCTGACTGTCACACAATGAAGTCAGCAGCTCTGACTGGAGTTGGGTGCACATCTCCTGTTACAAATGTGCAGTCAGGTCTTTAATCTATCGCCTAAAAAAGTACTATTGATGAAAGAAAAAAACAGAATAGCTATCAAACTAAGCAGATATCTGCAGATATGCCCGTGCATCTGCGAGGTGGCGTGCGTTTGCACAGCGCGCTGCATTAGGGTTTTTAGCGTAACCGCCTTTTTGGGTTATGGGAAAAGAATGCGTCTGGAGAATTAGTCCGCTCGTCTGAAGAACACTCAGGCACAAAGAGACAAAAGGACGGCAGGACCAGACTTGTCAGATATGAAAGGCTTCTTTCATGCAACTTAAAGAGAACGGTTAAAGCGTTTGTGCAACAAGAGGACAGACGACAATGCAGAAGAAACCAGTATGTGAGGCTGTGGATCAGAAACCTGCCGCGCTGCAGAAGCAGTGTGACGCTTGTAGAAAAGGAGACACGCTGAAATGTGAAGCAAAGCACCAGATGAACAGCAAAGCTACTCTGCTACTCAATTAAGTCCTCTGGAGGTTCAATTTAGTCATTTGTGCTTATTAAAACTCTAGACACCAACCATGTTCAATCTTTATAAAACAGATTGGAAAAGTAAAAATATATAACATAACATTTATAAACCCAACAGTGCATCATATTGGTTGATCCCTAGAAACGCAGGTTGTGGCGACATAGTTGGGTTATTGACTAATAACCAGCAAACCAGCCACACGGGACAACTTTAATCATTATCCACACGCCTCTCGGACAGGAAGCCATTATCTCGTCTTGTTTTGGGAGAGCCTTAGTTGCATTCAGGGAGTTTTGGCAACTGTACAACATGCTAAAAGAGACGTTTGTGTCAATGTCTGGCGATAAAAACTAAATAATCATCTTAAAGAGGCTGGACGATTACAGCATAGCTCTGTAGCGCAACAGAGTTGGATGATAATACTCAGCGACCCCAACACTACAACACTAAACAGTAATACATAGTGGAGCTTTTCCAGACGTGTATTCAGATAAATAATAATAGTAATAATAATAATAAAATAATAATGAGTGACATTTTCAGGTTGAAAATGGTCTACCATTATACTGACAATAGAGAAGAACTTAGGTTAGACCCTCGTCTGAATTTCCTCAGGACTTACAGAGATTGTTCAGAAGCAGTATTATAAAAAACTGTAGATATTCTGCTTTGTTCATATATATATATATATATATATATATATATATATATATATATATAATCTGGTTGTATGTTACCTTCCCCGACTAAAAGCATTTTGGCTGAGAGAAAGAGTGAGCAAGTGAGGTAAAATCAGATTGTACGCGTAGGCTTCTAGAAGTGTAAGCTAAGGTGTGTCCTTAATGCTTAATCTGTCTCCTCCCCGGCCGCCCACCCACACATTTACCACAGACGGCAATACCATGATTGGGCAGACTCACTTCACTTTAGGGGCCGCGCAACGAGACCAATAACAGGTAATGTTTAACTTGCCCGGCGGCTACGATCGGTGGATAGGGAAGGAGCTTTGGGGCGCAGGCGCTCTCAGCCTTCGGAGAAGCATGACTCATCATTAGGTGGAACAATTATTTCTCGAAACGCAGCCCCAAAATTAAAAGAGAATTATTTCACTGATGCTGACGCAGGCACAAACTGCATTGAGAGAGGATTGGTTTGCCTTATCTGGGACTGACCTCATGTATCGCTCGTTTATTTGCAGCAGGCAAATACTCTGCTGTTCAGTGCAAACAGCAGCAAAGGGTGGAACTCATTGCCATTGCAGATATGATGCATTATCTTTTGCTGGGGATAAGAGAGGCTGCCATAAAAAGACATCGCCAGTAAAACACAGTGCCCAACCTGCCTGCTCATATTGACTAATCATTGATGTGAGTGTGCGTGTGTGTGCGCGTGTGTGATGTGTGTAGTTGTGTGCTTCTAACAATAAAAGCCAGAAGGTAACATTGGTTACTTTGATGTCATTGCACAATCATCCGGTCAGGGAGATTTTCCTTCTCAGGCCCTCAGTTAAGCACTTTGATATCAAAGTGCTTTTAGGGCGCCCTTTGTGTAGTTTTGGCTTTTTTTGTATTTGATTATATTTTTTCCACACCAATTTTTGACAACACGTCCAAATTGGGCAGGGATTCTTGTAGTGGAAACACATATACAATCCTATCTGAAAATCACATTCTAGCCAGGCCGTATTGTTTTAGGGAATCGGCAAAACACGTCAGCCGGTAAAAATACACACAGCATTTTGGGATTACAGGATATGACATCATGTGGAAAAACAAAACAGGAGCTTCTGAGCATGGCCGCAACCTTTTACACACATTAACGACTTGATGCTCCGGGTGAAAAAAGTCCATTCTCAAGTCAACTCAATCCATTGCCAAGCAGCAACCAAAATGTTCAGTCCTGAGAGATATTTGCCTATTCTCCGTGTAAGAACTTTGTTTTCACATATTTACATATTTACTTTATTGTCTTTAATGTAGTGCAACAACAAGTTAAAAGGGACCGACTTTAGAGCTCCCTACTAGAGCTTTAAAGAGTAGGTTTGGGTCAGTTTTTTCAACTGGCATCGAGCCACTGAGAACTGGCTCTACGCTGGATTTATGCCATGCATTGCAGACAGAGTGAAGATAATAATAGCACTAGTTACATTGTAGATATAGACAATCATCAACCCAAAAGACATGCCACTCATGCTGGAAGACTGTTTCGGGTGCAATGTTCTCAGGAATGTTCCCTCTAAAAAAAAACGCAATTATGTCTCCTCGGCGAAGAGAAATAAAACCAGTAACATCAAGAAGAGACATGTCCCGAAGGTGACGCCACCCTAAAAGCAAAAAAACACTGATAGAGTTCCAAGTTTCTGACGGTTTCAATGAAAGGAAGGGTTCAAAAGGTGCCTGGGTGGGAATGTCTTGACCAATCTGCAGGCCTCCAGAGTACTCGCAGCCGGCAGGAGAAAATATTTCAAGTTCAAAAAGAGTGGTGGGAATTTGAGAGCCTTTTTTCAACTCACTCCGATTGACAACACTGACGGGAGGGCTCTAGTTAGAAAAAAAGCGCTGTGGCATATCAAGACCCCAGAGGAAATCACAAGAGAAAAGACGGAGTGTACAAACAAACCTCTCAGGCGCAAAATCAATACCGAGAGAGAGAGAGAGAGAGAGAGAGAGAGAGAGAGAGAGCTCAATATAGGACACATTAGCCTGCCATCGACCCCTAACACTCCCCTCTGCAGTCACGGGCCAACCCACAATCTGCCCTTACGTGAACCAGTCGGGGAAAATGGTGCTCAGGCCCCCAGAGGTAACAGGGGAAGTCTGCGATTTGAGCCTACAACTCTGTACATCCTCTCCACAATAAACACCGCCGCCTGCAACCGGCCCACCAGGGACCATTAGCATGTGTGTGTGTGGGCAGATAGGACATGGGTCATGGTGAAACACTAAGGAGCCCCCCTTAATGTTGCCGTGGGCGGGGAGGAGGAGGAGGAGAGCAGGGGGAATAGTGGGGGAATAGTGGGTGAAGATAGAGAATGAGGAATCGGCACAGACAGCCAGGCGTCTGTGCCTTCGTCCTGAGCGGGAATGACGAGCCTCCGTCAGATCTCGCCGAATGCCATCGGAGCTGCTCGCTGAAGTGGTGCGGTTGGATCGGCTTCCCCCCTCCGGCGGCGGCCTCGAAATTCTCCCACGATGACAGCGTCACTGTCTTGCTAGATAAACCTCACCACCAAGGCCCGTTCAGTAGAACAAGACGGTCACGGTTGCTACTTATCACAACCTCAACCACCATTTTAGGCAATGAGTCATGATTCAGGGCCTCAGCCGCCCCGCCCAAGAGCCTCTGCTGCGGCCGTGAGTGGGAAAGGCCGCCAGTGGCTCTGAGAGCACCAACCAGTACCGACTAAGACATTGCAAGGCGCTATAGTTGAAGGTAAGCTATGTTTTTTGACTCGTTGAAGAATCAATGAGGATTTAAGGATTTAGGCTGTTGCTGCATAATGTCTGAGGTGCACGCGGGTCACTTCCAAACATTCAAAAGTTGTCTGAGATCTACGGTAGCTTTTTGGGCTGGTCATCTGTGTGATCTCTGTTTAGGGTCGAAAACACAGCTGAATAAAGGCGGATTTTCAACAAAACTCTCACAAAGTTATGTACACGAGGCAAAGTCCACCATAGTCTTCACTTTGATCGAAGGCAAATCTTTGTTTCTATTAAGCAACAATGGTAATTTCCCAGATTAAACACGTTTGATCCTAAACAGGTATGAACCATAGTAAGTCTGAACTAATGCCTGGATACAATGTGGACATATTTGACTGAATTGAAATGAATAGAGCATGAACAGACTGATTTCAAACTGACCAGCATCATCGCGTGGTCGGTTGGAATGGTGGAATAGAAGCCCTGGGAAACCACTATGACTCCTGCGCCATTGTCTCGGTTTCCTTAGTTTCCTGTTTACACATCCCCTCCCTGTGTGCGCACATTCCTATTTGGGGGGGTGTCACGATGAAACAGGCCAATCACCTTTAAACGTGAATGTCTTCGGTAAAGACAGAGGAAAGAGTGAGTTTATTTAATGCATCGCTATAACAGCTATAGTAATAATATGTTCGCTGCCATGTGTGTAGTGTTTGAGGTGTTCCGGACAGTGAGTGACAGTCAGTGGGGGCGGGATCTGCGTGCGTGTGTCGGTTGTAGCAGACTACTCACCCTGAGGGCATGTATGACCACATCCTGGGCCTCCAGCTCTCCTTCCAGGACACTGAGGAGAGTCAGCAGCTCCGCTCTGCTTAGAGCCTCCACATTCATCTTCTCATCCTGAGGAGGCAGATGGAGTGTTTCAACCATAGGACAATAAAAGCAAACTCAAAATGCCATCAGATGGATTAATAATCACTAAAGCCAAGATGTTCATTATTTTTTCAGGCACGCCTTTTAGCACTTGGTAGTAGATCATTAGGGTGCATTTACGGGACTCGGGGCCCCATCTGTGGCCTCTCACAGGGTTGTGCTCAGGGTTATAAACAGGAAGTCATTAGCATGTCTGGATCCTAAGTTGCTGAAGGGACTGAGGACATTGTAAACTCTATTTGGTTCCCGCAGCGAGGAGTGAGTGGGCTGCAAATACCAGCAGGGTGAGACATTAGTGATGCATTGAAACGTCTCATTTGGCACACACTTTTAAGGTATTGTCCATCCCGCTCTCCGTCCACCGTATCCTGTGATTCATCAGCTGGGTCCCGTCATAGTCCCAGGGTCCAGACATAACACACGTCACACAGCAGACATCATCCTTAAAATTATGAGAAAGACGAAACAAAGTTGACCTCATCTCTGATAAAGTTGCTTTCAGTTCATTTACAGTGCCTTAATTGTGTGTGAGGAAACCTGTAAGCTGGGAGGTCAGATAACTGTAGCTGTAATGATCAGTGTCTCTTACACCACCCCTCTCTCTCTCTCTCTCTCTCTCTCTCTCTCTCTCTCTCTCTCTCTCTATGCCACACAACGTGAATAAATGAACTGAACTTTAAAGTCCACATTAAAGCGTTTTGGAGATGTTCAACGGAGATTAAAATGTGAATCACATTTTCGGCATGTTTGTTAAGCAATTCGGCTTGACAAAAATATTTTAAACAGAAGGTGTCGACCTTCTGTTTAAAATATTGTTTTAATGTTTTTCCATATATATATTATGCATATATTTGTCAACTGTCTGTATCAATACTAAAAGCAACTGTTCTTTGTGTGTGGCGAGGTAAACAAACCTCTCCTCTTCTCTGACAGTAGTAGTGTCAGGTGTAATCTTCTATTTTCTTTCAGCCCAAATTCTTCAGCGCATTTTGTGGTTCGCCACACATTCACAGCAAAGTGAATGTTTTGGCTGTAAATGTAGGCAAATCTCTCTCTGTTTATGTGTCACCCGATATCTGTAAATTAGCATCCATGAAAAATCCGTTCAACATTCCAGGGATACCCACACCACAGGAAGCATCACTCCAGAGGGGATCCCTAAATCTCACTCTGTAGCCCGCCTGGCGAAAAGGCCAAGCAGCAATTTGTCTTCAAGATGGACACCCAGACGTGAATGGCAACGTTCATGCAGAACAGCACGCATGAATACGAATGCAGATCTACAAGTCAATGTAAAGTGGACAACACCATAATCCATGTGTGTGTGTGTGTGTGTGTGTTTCCAGCCATCTGTCTCAGGAGGCAAACCCAAAGCCTGCTTTAAACTTTACTCATCCTATGCACGTAACCAGGGAGGATCTGTGCTGTGCATGAGCCATACATGCGGTTGCTACGGAAGAGCAGAGGATCCACCTGCCGAGGGGCCTTTTGTCTGACACAGAGGACATGTCGTTATCTTAATATTATGCACTTCAATGCACTTCAACCCTAAGTGACACAAAATATCACAAAATTACCAAACTAGCTATCGTCTATAGATTCCCTGACGTGATAATGTTAAAATCAATCCGGCATCAATATCCCTCAAGTGCGCACACACCCATCAGCCTGAACATGAACACAACTTAAGACCCGCCCTCCTCAGCGACTATTACATATTACAGTTATATATAATGTAACGTTATTTCTAATGATTATTTTTGCATTATAAAGCCCGATCCGGTTTGCGGCTGTAAAGTTTCTCTTGGGCTAACATGAAATGGCAAAGCCCCATCCACAGCGAGTAAATATCAGGTCAAAAACCCGTCTATGGACATGCATTTTCTCGTAGGCTTAATTTCTGGAAACCACTGAGGAAATATTCGCCCAACATTGCATGTTAAACGTACCTTCATGCGCCCGGTTCTGCCCGCAATAAATAAAGGAAACTCCACAACAGCATGAATCAAAGCAGTCCACTGTCACAAGCGAACGCGAACAACAGACATTCAGGGGCGACGCCGCCAGCCAATCGAAGGGGCGTAGGGTTACATCCTGGCCAATGGCTGGCAGGCTTTCCGCTGGGGGGGGGGGGGGGGGGGGGGGGGCGGAGCTTGGGGCGGTCCCGGGTTTGTGGGATAAACCTCTTTGTTTCGGACGTCCAATGTTGATTTCCACCCGTTACTGATAGGCTGCGTGAATTGTTTCAATTGATTACAGATATAGCAGAATGATGGTGGGACCTTAGTTCGATGTTTACTTTAAGGTACAATAGTAAAATGTTAGTGTTAAGTGTGTGAGTGTACTTCTACTGTAGATTATTTGTAAAAAAAATAAATAAATTGTACAAAACAGATTTTAAATTAGGTTAAAATGATTGCAAATTATTATCCTCATCCGTTCATTTACAACGGGAACTCATAGAATGGGTTATTTCAGAAAAATCCCATGGAGAATTTACGCCTCGTGAAGAAAAAGATATGCGTCACTTTACACCGTGTTCTATCGCCCCCCAACGGCCAAATTATTGTAATGCATAATAAGGTCCCAAACTGTGATCTGAAGATTTCAGGTCACAGTTTAGTAACGTCTAGTGAATTTATTCATGTAGTTTTGCAGGTCGATGGTCTGAAAACAGAGTTTACGAAGTTTACTCACATGATCCATTTATATAAAAGAATAATGGCCCTAACCCTGGTTGAGGGGAATCAAAAGTGCTTTACTCTTTGGTCATTAACACTGTGACATTGCATCATACATCATTAATGGATCATATCTTTTGCATTAATTATAGTTATAATAGTGGAGTAAGAAGTATTTCTACCTCATATGTACTTCTTTTATGCATATTATAAATAAAGTATGCTGAACACATTTTATTAGATACATTAAAAAATAAAATCACTCCCCACATGGAGACAAGCAAAGCCGGATAACAATAACTGAGCATATGACATTCTCTACAGTCTTACCCCCATAATATAATATTTATTTATAGGCTACTACTTTGCCAAACATATATTTAAAATGTTATGTAGAACTTGATCCTGGTAAAGAATAGAGTAGTAAAAGCAAGATCAGGAATGGAGATGCATCATAAAGCAGACTTGTTTACATCAAAGATATCAAAGGAGATTACACAAATGCATACGCATACATAGAAAGAAATCAGAATGACATCAGAAGAGAATTTTGTAGCCAAGTTGTTGGCTGGGCCAGTTTTCTCATTGCAATTACGTAATAATGCCATTTTGAGCTGTGACCTGACCCCAGTTACCCTACAAGGGGATTAGCTCCTCTGGGCTCCAGCTTCAGTTTGATGGGTTCCTTGGGGGTGGTCAATCCATCCGTTGATAGCTCCATTGGAATCTAGGAAAACAAGATATGTGTCGCAAATGAAGCCCTTCTAAAGCTCGAATCCAATCTCACCCAATGCCGGTCACTACTTGAACACCACATACTGAAAGTCCTCTCACCCGTGTCTCCTTGCATGTGACGAAGCTGTAGTTCTGGAGGATCTCCACCACGCTCAGCTTCATCATTAAGAGAGCAAACCGCATTCCAATACAGTTCCTTGGACCTGCTCCGAATGGTAGGAATGAATAAGGATCAATGCTGTCCTTGTTCTCTTTGCTGAACCTGAAAAAAATGAGCACGTATTTGAAAATGATTAGCCCAATGATCAAGATCCTGTCAAATGTGACATTAGCCTGCTATTCATCCAGTACCTCTCCGGTTTGAAGGCATCGGGCTCAGGCCACAAAGTGGGCTCACGATGGAGTGTGTAAACTGGGATCATGACAATAGTTCCCTTAGGGATGGTCACACCCTCAATTTCCACAGAAGACTTTGACACTCTATCTAGTCGAGTACCACCAGGGTAAAGCCTCATCGTCTCGTTCAACACCATGTCCAGGTATTCCATTTGCATCAAGACCTCATAGGTGGGCCGAGCCTGGAGTACAAAGGAGTTGTTAGTTTTATTATTTTAGTTTAAAACCAAACTGTGTGAAACAAAGCCACCTTATTCGGGAATGTTTTGTCTATCTCCTCATGCAGGGTCTTTTGGATGTCGGGGTGAGTTGCCAGGTTGTAGGCTAAAAATCCCAACGTGCCGCTACTTGTCTCATAGCCGGCGAGGATGAATATCACAGCCTGAGACAGGATCTCGCTGTCAGTCAGTCCTGTAACACAAGTGAGTTGTACCGTTGCGTTTTAGAAATGCTCTCAACGTCCACATGAAGCCTTTGAGTGTCTGACTGGATATTTATAGACCTCAGTGGGTCGTCACTGGTCTTTGACCCTTTTTGTGCACGGACGCAACGTCAGAGCCAGATGAAGCCTTTTAAAACAATTTGAAAAGGTAAAACTTATCTAACAATCTATTTATAGTTTATCCTGATTTTATTTGATTTCAACAGTCAGCAAACTGCTTTTGACAAACAAAGATCTTCTTTAACTTTATAAAAAACATCAAATTTACTTGTACAGGTTTGAAAGAACGCTAAACAGCCCAAAGCTACACAACTTATGTCAACATTCACCTTGAGCAAGTTTTTTTCTCTTAAGAAAGTGACTCTAGGGAATTTGAACTATTCAACAAGTACAGAGAAAGGGGCTGCACGTCAGTGCCTCCTTCTGGTTTCACCTCTGTGGGAGCTTGGATCCTCTTTGCTGGTCTCTGACGTCTGAGAGTCAACCATCAACTGCATGAAGTCCACACGATTCTAAAGGACAAAGACCAGTGACAATCCTTATCATCCAGTTTGGGTTTAAGGAAGAGGTTATGGACACAAAATATGAAAGCTTTATCAACAACCAACATTGAATCCATTGTAGTTTATACACTGTATAAACTTTACTTTATGTTCATTCTTGTTCCGGTCTGATTTGATCTTCTTTAGAAAGCTGTAGAGGAATTCCAATAAGTCGGCAGGGAACAATGTCACACCCATCTTATCGAGCACCGGCTCCAAGAATGGAAACAGAACTGAAACGAATCAGAGTTGAAAATGTGTAGTTAGTAGTTCAGGCCCCAAAAGGGACAAGATGAACATCCTGTTAAAACAACACAACGTTCGACATACCCAAAAGCACAAACAGGGGAGTCAGGAAGGTGAACGTGGCCAGCTTCTTAATGTTTTTTACAAAAGGATCAGACGGATTGTTGATAGAATCGATGTCCACACTGAAGGCACTGCTGGTCACAACGTCCATGCTGTACGGTCCAAATAGGCTGCACGAAATAGGTTCAAGTTTAATGCAGGAATCACAAATGACTGAAACCATCAAAGGTTTTGTCATAAAATGTCTTCCTATGTATTTTAAATAATGGATAAATGACTAAATCATCTCGAGAACTGAAAGGTACAGGTGGAGAGTCTGTGTCCTCTCCTCACAAACACACTACTCACTCTTTAACGTCCACGACTTCATCGGCCTCTGCTTTCTTGCGGAGGCTCTTTGTCAGATTACCCGAGTGCTGCAACATTATGGAGTACATCTGCCCAAAAGTAAATAACAAAAACACTAAACCGTTAAATGTGTACATACCTGAACGGTGTAATAGATCGTCACTATTTTTTTCATTTAAAATATGTTAGAGCTGCAATGTGCTTTTTAACCTCTTTCAGGCGCCCGCTGGTGAATGACGGAGAGAGTATGCTTCGAATCCTCTTCCATTCCTCATCCTTAACCACTACTATGGCGTCTCTCAACTCTCCATTTAGACCAAAATCCTACGTCGCCCCACACGCACACACAAACACACATGAACACACGCAGAAACCCACACAGTGGATGCCCTCTTTGCATTACGTCCTTCAATTGGTATTGAAACAATCATTTTTGGAAATGTCCCCGACAGCGTATTTGCTCCTCACCCGTCTGTTAGTGAAGTTGGAATAACACTCCTTCACCAAGATTGATTTGATCATGGCCGTGTCCATGGTTGCCAGTATAGGGAGCCTGCCATCGTAGATCCTTGTAATGCAATTGCAGATATTGTGTAAGCAGTAGCTCGGAGCGTAGCGTGAAGGATGTGCTGTAGGCTGTATTGTTGCACGCACACTTACCCCCACACCTTTCCATATTTGTTATAGCATTCTGTGTCATAATTGTGGATGCCCTGAGAAATGGATTGAGAGCACCGTGAACACATCATCAACTTGTTAGCGACCACTGTTTTTTAATTTTTTTTTAAATGGTTCTCACCTTTCTGTACTCCAGAAATGTCCCGATGAAGGGCCAGGGTCTGGGGCCAGGGATGCCCAGTTTTTTGAAGAATCCATACGGTGCATATCCATACCTGAGGATGAGAAGACAGAGACCAAATCCATCGGTTTCTGGAGTCGTGTTAATATTTCAGGGTAAACAGGTACAAATAATGAAGCTGTTTTGTCATTACACATGTGTTGACTCTCACGTCAAAGCATCCCATGATGGTATTCTGTGCTTCAGCACACACTCTCACAGAATAGTCATCATCTTACCGTGTGGGACTGCACACATGGGGATTATCCTCATATCTATGTTGGGCCGAATTACAGCTTCATCATTTTTCCATTAGTTTAATAATCCGGATCGTGTTTGGGGACTTTAAACCGCAGAAGCGTCGTCAGCATGGTTTACACATATATAGATCTAGATCTAGATCTATATATGTTTAACCCATGCTGTGTGCTTACCACGTTAACTTCAAAACAGAAATATTGTGTACTGTTTTCATCCCAGTCTTAAATTGCATGCAAAAATAAAAGCCTGAAGATTCCTTTGCACACGAATGAAGTTAACTAATTTATACAATTAAGTTGAAATAAACAAATAAATACTGTGTAAAAACAGGAACTAGACCGAGGGAAGAGGTGGTCAACCTTTATCTTCACTTCAAACTAAAAGTCCATGTCTATCGACCCGCACGGAGCAAACTCACAGTGCGATCAGAGCGACGAAGAGCGCGATGAGCGTCCAGGTCTCGGCGGAGAGATCCGGGAGGAAGCCCATGGTCGGTTCATTCGAGGTTCTCCTTCGTTGACGGGAGGTGGGGGGGGGGAAGATGGCTCTATATATCAACATGCAAGTTACGTAAGATGATATCTTGATCATGTGACGTAACGTCCATGAATGCTTGTGGACTCTGCCCGATTTCTCATCACTGCGGTTCATTCGGATGTTGTCTTCAGTAAAGGATTCACATGTTAATTGTATTTTTAGGAGAAAATGCATTATTAGTCATTAAAGTGCAGGGTCAGTAGTGCTGTGTGTCGGTGTCAATAGTTCAAAGAAGGAGAACAAGGAGACAGCAGCATCTCTAACTTAGCCTGTCAAACAACCCAAACAAGGCAGCAATGCAATGAAAGAGCAGTGATGATGAAAGATGAGTTATTGAGAATCCTCTCCAGATATTCTTGCCTGGACGACGTTGAATATTCTATTCACCTTAATTGTATCTATATAAAACCCCAAGTCACCAATCACAAATTGGCCTCAGCAGGCTAATGGCACGCGGGATACTTTACCTGCAGCCCTTTGGACTTGTCTCGGTAAGCCGCGACCCGGTGACGGCCAGAAAGCACAGCACCACGACCCGAAAGTGAAATCAGTGATTTACGCCTTGGCTTTTCTGAGTGGGCCAAACTTCTTTTGTTGAAAACTAACACCAACAACCACACCTCCTTTGTAATATCAGACCCGACTGAGTCATTACGGTTCTGCAATTCATTTAAAAAGAATATAATAGAGCATTTGTTTTGTGCATGTAACCATTCTTCTCTCTCGCTCCAACAGGTATGGCCGGTTGTGGGGGTTTTATAAAAAGTCCAGAGTCCAGAGTGTTAAATAGAGCACAAGGTAGAAGATAATAACAGGTGAACTTGAGTCGTCCACATCTTGGCATAACTGGGAATATTGGTTTGTGACTACAACGTTGTGGGCAAAGGTTGTTGATTAAAGTAATTATTAACCTGAACAAACTCTCCAAACAAATGAAAAACAGCAAGTCATCGTGCTGCTATACAACAGTTCCAAAAAACTAAACACTACATGGAGGTAAAAGGAAAAGTGAATGAAAAGGGTGGATGATGACGTGTGTTAGACGGAAACTAGAAATGGTAGAAGTACGCGGAAGGATGAATAGGTAAATAAATAAAGGCTCAGGTGTCCCTTAACACGCAGTGAATCAAACAACAAAAAAAACAAGCACAATAATACGGAAATTCTGTAAGACCAGAATGTTCCCACGGGCACAAGTACATGAAGTTTGGAGATGGTGGGAGTGATTTAAACCGTCATTAACCTTCAAGCAGCCATTCTGGGAAAAACACATCAGTCAGGCAGTAGTCATGTCCATTTACTGTCATTGCATTCATGTTGATACAAATAACAAAACTGAGGATGAACAGAGAAAGTAAAAATACAAACAGAAATGTTCTCTTTCCTTCACTAGATTCTAAAATCAAATATGCAGCTGCACCCTTTACGCCCTGCACATTGTACAATTATTAGCTTTATACGACCAGCCAAACAGTTTTGCATGTTGGCACATAGAAACACAAACAGCAGCCTAACTTAAAATGATGAAAAGCTTATGATTGAGGTCCTGCTTCTAGTTCATTGCACTCAAATTCAAGTATTCACTCGAATCGCAGCTGTGACGCGAGTCAGGAAGAAAGTTAAATATGCCAACGATCTGCTGAACAATGAAGAAGCTCTTCAAAATGTGTTAGTACCATACCAGGATCCAAAATATAGGTCGGTATTTTACTAAAAATCAAAATGGTACTTGCACGATGACAGCAGTCTGCGATTGCGTTTGGTACCTTACCAACATGGAGTCATCGAATCCCAGACGAGAGGCCTGTTCTCATGTTTACAGCTAACTCACACTGCTAGCTCACCTAGCGCCACATCGCTCACCCACACCAGCTCCAGCCTCTCGTGTCTGGATTCTATCAACTGATTCTGGATCAACTGTCAATTTGAGAGGATATAGTAAAAAAAATAATAAAAAAAACAGGAGAAAGAACGTACAAACAGAGATAAAGAGTAATCCTAGAGCAAAAATCTGACGAGACATTAGAGAAAATTATATTAGGAAACAAAAGCAGTAGAAATATTGAGCGTAATCATCAGTGTTGATAACAGTACTACGGCAGCGAGGGAGACGGCAGTTACAGGTAGCACCTCACATTAGCCTCAGTCCAGTGCAGGGACACTAAAACTACGAGAAGGCTAATGTAATGACACTGAAGTTACACTTTTACAGAGGGTTAGGCAGCAGGTATTGCTGTGCGTTATTGGCTGGAATAAAAGTGTTACGTGTCAACAGAGTTAGACTGCACAAGGGTCTTTCACAGAAAACAACCTCAAGCTTTCCGCGGTAATACAGAGCAACGTCCAACTCTGTCGGGAACACGTTTAGGTCAACGGACGTGTGTCCTTCTGCTGCTAAAATGACTACTACTACTACTACTACGTTAGTGGGGAAACGTGAGCAGACAGATGCCGCGTCTCTCCCTCCTGCGGATTTTTCTTACATTAAAAGGACAGTTTAAAACAAATGTTTTGTGATCCGCTGCACACCGGCCACACTCATAAGGAGCTAAGAGGTTGTTTGTTGGAACAATCCCGGGGCTCCTCGTCCAACCTCCTCCTCTTCACCTCCCATGGTTTCCTTTGTGGCCGCTGGTTGTGCTGCAGTCAAAGCCTCCTCGCGAGGATCCCGCACGCCGTCACACGGCCAGGCTGCAGCGGTTCTGGAAGAGCTGCTCGACCACGGAGGAGTCGGCCAGCGTGGAGATGTCGCCGAGGTCTTGTTCATCACAGGCAATTTTGCGGAGGACCCGCCGCATGATCTTACCTACGAGCAGCAGAGAGGGGATGGTGCTCAAATGTAACCTTTTAAAAACAAAAAGGTATCTTTTAGATTGGTTTTCTTAATTCTCTGTAACTTTACCAGATCGTGTCTTGGGGAGTGCTGGAGCATTCTGGATGAAGTCCGGTGTTGCGATGGCACCGATCTTTTCCCGCACTGTGAACCCCAAAGATGAAAAAAAAGAAACGAGTCCATGAAGTGTCACTAAAATCCAGGCTTCCCTACACCCTAAATGTTATGCAGAATATTACATCAGCTTTGGCAGTAATATTTTCTTTCTTTTCATATCCGTGCAATGGCATTCTGATCTGACTGGGAGATTCAGTGGAGACGTCTGGTGTCCCATGAAGCGCCTAGCGACTGACAAGAACACTTATACTTTGGTGGACCTCTCCCCATCTCACCTTGTTTTCTCAGCTCCGCCTCCAGCGTCCGGTTGTACGTCACTCCGTCCGCGAGGGTCACGAAGCAGTAGAGGCTCTCTCCTTTGACAGGATGAGGTCTGCCCACAACAGCAGCCTCTACAACGGCCTGGTGCTCCACCAGAGCCGACTCCACCTCCGCTGTACTCAACAAGTGACCTGCAGGGGGGAGAGAGAGAGAGAGACAAAGTTTGGTTTGTAAACAGTAACCACTCCACCCCCCAAAGTTTGTATAGTGCTATAGCGTTGTTCTTATTACATATAACAAATACAACTCAGCAAAGTGTGAGAGAGAAGCAGGGAAGCAAACCACAGTGAACATGTTTGAAATGATGAATGCCAGCACATATTAGAATGAAACAGAATATTTACAATATAAAAACATACAATATAATATCCTTTATGCAATAAATGTTGACTTAATCATATAGGAGGTATTGGAAATGTATTTCACAGGAGTTGGAAACAAAACTTGAGGACGAGGGTTTATTTCAATGACATTTGACAAGCGCTGTTTTGAAAGTTGAGTAACCAACTAAAAACTCTTTATAGTAAAATAAATATAGTATAGTAAAATCCTCCTGTTAAGGCCTATTTTTTGGTGGGGATTATCAATAATTAAAAAGAAGCCAGCAAAGACTGTTTATTAATAGAAACAAACAGCTCATTTAGGAAATTAAAATCAAATAAGCTTGAGGCTTCTTACCAGAGACATTCAGCATGTCGTCTATCCTCCCTGTTATCCAGTAGTAGCCATCCTCGTCTCTACGGCAACCTGTACATTAATAACGTAAAGTTTAAACAACGCTTCCAAGTTCAACGCTTCCAGCACAATCTTGTAAATGGTTTGTTACTGCAGTTAGAAAATAAAATAAAATATTTAATTTAAAAAAAGAAAGGTAATTGAGTAGACTAATATTTGATAGTAAGAAAAATATGAAACAGTACACGAAACCGTCCGTAGGTAACAGACCCAAATTCCTAATAATGCTTAAATAAAAATAGGAGATGCGATGATATTTTTCTGTCAAGAGGCCCCCTGGTCTCTCACCGTCTCCTGTGACATAGTATCCAGGGAACTTTTTGAAGTAGACCGTTTCAAATCTCTGCTGGTTTCTGTACACCGTCCTCATCACTCCGGGCCACGGCTGTTTGAATACCTGTTTAAAAAAGGACGAGGAAGCAGGAACGGATCAACACACATGGGGAGGACAAGGAGTGATAGATCCTTTTTCAAACGGGGTGGTAATCGTCCTAACCAGGTATCCATCACTCGGCCCCTGCAGCTCCTCTCCAGACTCATTCAAGATGGCTGGCACCACTCCGAAGAACGGGAACGTCTGCAGAACAGCAAAAGAACAGATGGCAGGTGTTGCCCTCCTTCACTGTTTATTACACCTTCAACATAAAGTGTGTTAAATGAGTTATGCGGCAATCTGCGATTTACTGCTAAGCCCCCAAAATTAGTTTACAAGTTAAACAAGTAGCGCGTTAATAAGGTATCTAAATAAAAAAAGGTTTGCAATTTCTTTATAAAATGGTTTCATCGATCAAAATAGTTGCCATTGAAATTTATATTACATTTTTTTAAATGCTTGAAAATCAGATATATTTTGTTTCCTTTTAATGTTAACTTAATAGTATTTTGCTTTCAAGTCTTTAGTCCAAGTTTATCATTTTCTAATAGTAATCCCCTTAGAATGTCAGTAAATCTCTTTGAAGCCTTCCTCACTGTATCGTGATCTTTTAATATATTTCCCATGCCTCTCAATGTTGACGTAGAGCAGAACATCGAGTGTGTGTAGTTTGTGCATTATTCACTCACAGCAGATCCAGGTTTCATGGGTGTTGCTGCAGGTAGAGGAGTCAGCACGTGCCCACCCTGAAAACACAGAGAAATGCCGTTATCCAACATGTTGAGAGTAAACCGTTGGCTGTCTTGCCTCATGCCGTTAGCTGCAATCACTGCATCCGAGTGAGGTAGCTTGAAGTAAAAAGGTTAAAGGGTGGTGTGTCTTGTTTTGGGTTCAGTTCAGTTTTGTACATGAATCTTATACCTGAAAGTACTAACTTACAGTTTCTGTCTGCCAGAAGGTGTCAACTATAGGACATCTCTTCTCCCCCACCACACTGTAGTACCAATGCCAGGCCTCCGGGTTGATGGGCTCCCCCACCGTCCCCAAAACCTTCAGAGACTCTCGCTTATACCTGCGGATAGAACGTGGTTTAGTACAGGAACTGAAGTAGCGAAGCAGCTCGAGACGATCACCACTCACTTCTGCACCGGCTCTCTGCCGTACTTCATCAGCAGTCTGATGGCGGTCGGCGCTGTGTAGAACTTGCTCACGTGATATTTGTCCACAATCTCCCACATGCGGCTTACGTCTGGGTAAGTGGGCAGGCCCTCAAACTGAAACACAAACAGTACGTTAAAGCTAAAGACCTACATGAGAGAAAACAGCACGTTTCCGACTGGGGAATTTGGATCATTTAAAACATACTTTTTGTTTAGCCTGAATGATTATTAGTATCATTACATTTATGAATTCAGTCCAAAGATGCAACTGATTAACATTCACTGAAATATCGGTAAATGGAGAAACAAGGGGATGGTTAGAAATCCAACCAGACCCGCAACGTTTTTAACTTTTGTAATTTTTCTGAAATTATTGATCAATAATCCTCCTGCAAGTGGTCACCTGAAAAATGATCCGTCCTCGGGATGCAAATGTGTCCTTGTTTGGCAAATGTGTCAATAAACGCCGGCTAGTGTGCACGCTTCGGGTAATAGTAGCAAAACAAAAAAAGGTTGAGTCGGACACAACAGGGAGAACTCACCAGGACGCTGGTGGCCCCGTTAGCCAGCGGGCCGTAGGTGATGTACGAGTGTCCCGTGATCCACCCGATGTCCGCCGTGCACCAGTAGATGTCGTCGGGCTGGTGGTCGAACACCAGTTTGAAGGTTGTGGCGGTGTAGAGCATGTAGCCGCTGACTGTGTGGAGAACTCCCTGCGCACAAGAGAAGCTAAACCATCAGCACTCGAGATGTGTATTCGTTGCGAGGTCTGAGGACCCAACTCACCAGTCTGGGGCCACAAAGGTCTGTTTTAAAGAGCAACGGGTGTATTATACTTTAAGGCGGGACCTCTTACCGGTCAGGTCTGGGCTCTTGTCACACTGAACTGAAAGGTTTCGCTCACCTACGTTTGTTAAGTAAAACAGTTTGTTTGCGCTGGCGTGACTGTTACAACAGAACTGTCAGGAATACACAGAAAATAAAAAAGGTGCGCAGTTAATACAATTTAAAGACGCAACATGTTGTTCTACACGCCGCACGGACACTAGTTCCCCCACACCCCCCCCTCCCTTTACCTTTGGTTTACCAGTCGAGCCACTGGTGTAGAGGATGAAGAGAGGATCTTCCGAGGCGCACCACTCCGGTTCACACTCGTCTGAAGCTCCACGGACCAGAGTGTGCCAACACAAGTCCACTTCAGGGTTCCACGGGAGCTGGTGCGCAACACACACACACACACACACACACACACACACAGATAGGACAAATCAACACCAGTCATCAATGACATCTCATCCAATCAATTACCAAACATTTGAAACAAGCTCTAATCTAAAAAAAGAAAACACAAAAGTGAGAGGAAGTCAGCTTGTCAAACTAGTTTAGAGAAGAGTGAAAGGCAGTCTGTGGATCTGAGTGACAGTGAATAAAGAAACAAAAGTTACAAACATTTAAGATCTCTTGCAACTTATTTCATGCTGTTTCAATTAGTTAAAATGTGTATACAGCTTAAGCAATGCAGGGGAACTTCTTAATCTTGTAAGACCCAAAATCTTCCAGTCATACACATTGAGAAGGAGAGATCTCAAATTACTTAAAAAAATGTTTGGATCAACCTCGTTTTCCTTTAAGTGCCAAAACAGAAAGAAGTAAGCTCCTTTCAAGCAGATGAAGTCCACTCGTCATCACTCACACACCAACACATCGCCCATAATGCTTTTGCATTCGGTGCGGCTGCAGGATTGTTGCCAAAACAATAATCAGGATTATTTAGAGATAACCGCTATTTATCACCATTATTCATTGATTTTAGTTACAATATTTTTTTCATTTCACCTCCCTGTTGGGAAATATTCCTTCAACCTACATCCTACAACAAAACATTCCCAGTGCATTTTCTAAAAAACAAAATCAAATTGTACCACAACAGAATCAGAACAGAACTCTGCGTTTTCGTTTCACGTTGCTGCTCATCAACATCTTCGCATTGAAATAGTTTAATTCAACGTCAATTCATGGAGGGAAACCAAAATAGTGATCCTGACTGAGATCCTGATTTTTTTAAGGAATATTTAGGGATTTCTTTTTGCATTGGTCCCTCATTTTAAAAATGTATTAAAACCAGCAAACCAAAACAAAGGACTCCTGATTTTAAAAAAGGAGAAACATTTTCTCAGAAGTTAAATTAGTAAGAGAAACACAACAACAAAACACAGGAGGTCACTTTGAGCTGTGTACAAGTAGGTAAAAAACTGAAGGGATGAAGGGAAAGTCCACGAGAGATCGAAAGAGAAAGATGTGTTAATACAGATCTCAGCTTACAGAACATTTTCATTTCATTCCAATTCATTTCGACAGTCCAGAAAACGTCTGAGAACGAGAATAACATATCTGTCATGTTTAAGTCTAAAATACAATTGTTTCAGCAAATAAAGACATATCATTTTTTTATCTTCGAAATGATGAACTCTGTTCTCACGTTCACAAATGTAATCTGAATTATCTGAAATCACAGGAACAACAAACTGCTGCTTGTGGGTAAAAACAATACATGAGTCCCTTACTTAATACCAGATAAATATTTATAAAATCATAGATTTTAAATGACCAAAATAGCGTAAAAGACCTACTCTTAGCGTCTTCTTAGCATTTTTATTGTTTTTACCCTGCAGCTTAGATATGAAAATTCTACTTGTGGGTAAAATATGGGTTCAAAAAGCATAAACCAAAAAGGTGTTACGGGGGGAGGAGGGAGGGAATGAAAATACCTGCGGTACAGGATGTGCTTTCTTTACTCTCCCTGTCTGTTTCTCCTGCTGGACAGGAAGGAATTAAAGGAAGAGGAGCAGGAGGAAAAGCAGGAGGAGGACGAAGGAGAAGTTAATGAAGGAAAGTGGTTATTTGAAGACAAAAAAAAACAAAAAAAACAATCAAACAAGACAAAACTGAAAGAAAAACAGTGTTCAAACCATCACCTCAAGTTGAGAAGTTTTAGGAGCTCAACCAAAGCATTAGTCAGCAACACTCCTTCATTCTTTACGTACAACAGCAGGAGGCTGGTTGGGCAGATGTGCCATGTGGAGCATCAGAGGAAAGTCAAAACATTTGAAATTTAGCTTTAAAAAAACAAACAAAAAAACAAAGACAAAGACTTGTCACGTTTGCTATTGGATGACTCTTTTACTACAGCACATGACCTGTCGCACTAACTGTCGTTTAACTGCAAGGGTTCATAGTCCAAAGTATTTGCTTTATAGTGTTAAAGGTTAAGGGTACTGCCGACATCTGGTAGAAAAGAAGCACACGTGTCCAACCGACATCCAGGTACCAGGAACATTTGACGAACATTTTTCCTTACAAGTAAAAAAGTACATGAGTGTGAAATAAGTATCATTTACATGTTAGTAGAACTGACCCTGTGTCTTAAACATTAGAGAGGCAATATTTTCTGTGAGAGAAGGTGAACTTAAATAACACAAAGACAAAGCATGGTGGGACTGAATGACATGAAGGTTCAGTAAAACCCAATATGCTCAAACGATTGATTCGGTGGTTCTTTGGCCCCGTGTGGAAGGACACATTTTAGCGGGTTCATTGTTTACCTGCAGATCAGAGCAGGGGCGTTTGGCGGGAGGAGACTGAGAGCCCAGCAGAGTCTCTTCTGCTTCTTTGGACAGGTGTTTCAGCACTATACACCTCTGCATAGAGAAGCCTCTGCACAGAGACACAACACGGGAACCATTAGCATCCGATTCCATTGACCTTGATGTTCAGTGCGCTTTGTGGCACTCCTTTGAGTCCAGACATTAATGCATCACGATAGACATTTCTGCGTCTTCTCACCGAGTCGTGCTAATTACGAAAGGTAGCAAGGGTCGGAGTTTTACCGTTTTTAATTACCAGGTTCAACCTATAATAACCAGCTAAAATGCAGAAACTCAGCAAATGTAACACGTAAATACATTTTAAAACTATTTGCGATCCCACAGCCATTAGAGCATAACTTCATTACATTAGGCTATAACGTGACATGCAGTATACAAACAATACGCAATAACAAATGTTATGCGATTCCAAAATATTTTGTTACTGTATTATGATTTATGTAAAAGTTACAGAAAGAGTTTGAATAAAACAACCAAAAGTTGTGAGAGGTTGGGTTTGAGGCTATGGGACAATATACTTATATTCGATAAGATAACTTAAGTGTTTCTCTCTGCGGCTTACTTGTCTCTGCATTTCTGTAGTGCTTCGTCAGCTAAGATCTTAAGGTTGATCAGCTTATCGCCTCGATAGAAACCATCTAAGAGAATGAGACATAAAAACATGAGATGAAAAAAAGAGATGATGAAGAGAGGAAATAAAGCGCGGCCGCTTGATCCTGGGCGCCTGTAATATCACCGGTGGTTAAAAACAACCTTATCAAACTACCGTAGTAAAACTCTGAGATCCATTGGATCGCTGAGCTTTGTTTCATTCACACTTTCATTACTTTCTTCACAAGGTAATAAAACTATAACCACACTGCCGGTCAGAATGAAGTATTTTGTTTTTCGTCAACGTACTTTTCCTTTTGGAAACGGCTCCTTTTGAATTCAAAAACACGGAAGAGCACAAATGGACTCGAGGAATCATGAGAGAATGTTGTCCAGCAATGATGCAATAAATAATCAGGTAAGTTAAGCATCAGGTTTACAGCATGTAATCATCGGCTGCAACATATTCATTGTGGGAACATGGGGTTTGAGATTTGACTTCTCAGCCTGAAACCCACCTGCTGTGATGAGCAGCGAACACTGAGAGTCCAAGATCCTCTCACACAGAGACTCGGCAGAAAAACCTGCAAACTGGAAGCAGCAACGCACACGGTATTGACATTAACAATTTATTGTCGTTGGCGGCGTTTTTTCTGACAGATCTTTAACTCACCACGATGGAGTGAACGGCTCCGATGCGGACGCAGGCCAACATGGCGACCACCAGCTCCACCACCATCGGCATGTAGATGGACACCGTGTCGCCCTTCTTCACTCCTGCGCACAAAAAGGGCAAAAAGCTCACGTGTGATCATGTAAAAACAAAAGCAATAAAGCACCGAAATGAAAGCAACTTGGGCGCATTTTTTCTCTGGACCGGGGTCGACTGAAGGGTCGCCGTTAACGCACCCTGAGACTTGAGGACGTTGGCGAACCGACAGACCCTCTGCAGCAGCTCTCTGTAGGTCACCGTCAGCTCGTCGCCGGGCTCGTTGCCTTCCCTGGAACACAAACAATCCGACCCATCACCAACCCAATGTTTCATCTGTTAAAACTAATCCTGAAAGACATGATGCATTTTCACATAGATGTTAATGTGTCCAAAATATTACTTATTACATGATTAATCCTACAAAACGTTTACACCGTGGGAATCTTGCTACGTAATCTTCGTTATTCTGAAGATAATAATGTGTTAAGGAAATGGTGCAACAGTCAGTATCAGCCTTGAAAGCCAGCAAAACCTGTTTATATCGAAAATATAAGACAACATCTGGTCTCATGTCACAGTAGATAGAATATTGCATATTTAAAATCATATTTTACACAAAAGTTAAAAAAAAAATCCATCCTCCTCCAGCTACCTTTAAGCGAAGAACTTCAGCCCAGTTATGAAACATTTCAACTTCCCCCCGTTTCACAACGGAGTTGTTAAGGAACAGCACGCTTGCAAAAGCATTAGTCAAGGTTACACACACACACACACACACACACACACACACACACACACACAGAGTTGTGACAGCGCTGCCTCTCTGGATTATTAAATTACAGCCGTGTTTTTGAATCTCTTCCCTCAGCATCATCAGTCTACAAACTGTAACACGTGGCCATTAGATGTACGACACATTGGGGGATACTCAGTGCAGACCAAGCGCACACAACGTCTGACAATTAGCTATTCAGCGCTGATAAAACCAAACACGGTCATTTCTCATGCACTCAAGTTTTAAAAAAAAACATTAATTATTAAACTGCCAACGATTCTGCCACGTGGTGAAACTATCAAAAAGGTCTACACAAAAATTAGATGTATCAAGATTCATATGATGCAGAAAAATGATGTACAATGTCACTTTCATAGGCTCTATGTATTGTTCAACACATTATTAACACATTTATTGTATGAAAAATGTTCATTTGTTATTTTAAGATGCCATGAACATGAGGTATCGGCCTGACTTGTATCCCTCAAATGTAAGAAATCAATATTTGCTAAATCGACTGTTAATCAAATGGAAAGCGGCTTGATTTATTCCATTCATTGTTTCAGCTGTTTTTCCAGCCAACCATGCGTTTCCAGTTCCTAAAGGCTGGGCTGCTGTGCTACGTCATACATGACAGAACATTGTGCACCTTTGTGTTATGGCCTGTTTGAAAATAATAATAAATACATTAACTAGTTGATGTTAGAATTTGGGTGTCTTGAGTTGACTTTGATTGCACATGCAGTTGAACCATGGCCTCCGTGGTGGAAACAAACACTTGAATGAAGGTCATCAGACGCGTTTCTTTGCACAGCTATCCTATCGGGAAGTGGTCAGAGCGACAAACGTACAAACACACACCTATAAATATACACAACATTGAAACTCCTTTTCAACGCCGTGGGTGTAGATGTCAAACACATTCTTTTGAGGACACCACTAAAAATAAAGAGACGAGCGTGTTTAGGCGATCAAACCGAAGGAACATTTTAGACGCCACTGTTTTTGGGGGGGCGAGAAAAGGAGCAAGTAAGAAACAAACAACTACAAGTAGAGAAAGCTCAAATGCACTACTGTCGGTTTCTGTAGGGTATCTTCTCGGCCGCAGTCTGAACAGTGTTAACGTTGTGTTTGAGACAACGAGGCTCTGTTGCTCATCCGACTATAGAGACAAGAATCTCCCTGCCTGTACGACACCGGCAGCCCTGCGCGTGCCTCCCTCAAGAACCGGACAAACTAGATGGTGAGTTTTGATTAGTTTCACTGTGTGAGCCCAGGATCTCGCCCAAAGACAACCTCAGGGAAACGGTTTACATTCCTTTTGTCAGTTTCCTAAAGACGTCTATTATGAGGAGAATGTGAGAGTGAGCGAGAAAGGAGGGCGGTTGATTGCAGCTCCACTCATTCGATCTGCTGGAATTTTTCCCTTATTGTGGGAGGGGCGGCACCCCTCACAAGAAAAAAAACACACACATAAAAACACTAGCCAGACATCGACGTGACTTTTAAACACAGTTCCTCTTGTACTGGCTCATTCACACATGTAACGATTAGCCACTTTGCTGAAACCCAACTCATCAGTCAAAAGGAGCCTGTGTGTGTGGGTGTAGCTTCAGTAGCTAGCATAGCATTAAAGTGTTAACACTAGTTAATCACCAAGCTAATATACGCTCCTCCAGTTTTTATGTAGAAATCGTGGCCTTTCGTCTCACACACACACACACACACACACACACACTAACCAGTAGAAGGCCACTTTTTCGCCAAGCTTCCTCTCATGGACGTTGCGGTCGAGGACGTTGTAGCAGATGTTGGTGGAAGCTCCTTCCATAAACTTGATGAATATTTCTCCTTTGGTCACATCGAAGTTGTAGTCAAAGAATGGACCCGTGTGGTTGGTCTTCCAAAAAAAATCTTTGGCAACGTCCCCCCAGAACTCTGCAGGACATGAAGAAAAAGGACCAAAGAGACAGAATGAGGAATACGTTTTAAATCCCACTTTGTAGATGCTCATCTCAGGTACATTTCTGAAGTCCTACACGATTGTCATGCATGAAGTCATGTGGATTTATTTTTTTTGCCTGATCATCTTTTTACTTAAGACATGATGTATCTTTTTTGTGTAATAAATAGCTGTGCAAATTAAAGTAGATTATTAAACGGTCAAACTATTTAGTTGACAATTATTTCATGATGTATTAATGATAGTTATTAAAGTATCCGTTGTCCCGTTTGTGATCCACCCTAAAGCCGGATTCCACAAGCAGGGAAACTTGTTTGATGCGTCTGAGGTACTTTTTACAGCCTCTAAACGTGACACGTGCAGCTGTTTGATTAACAATAGCTGCACAGATGCAGAGCCTCCCCCTTCCTAAATTTAGTAGAAACACGCCTCCTCCAAAGGCAACGCTGCTTCTTTATAGAAAAAGAAAAAAGCCTTTTGTTCCACTATTGCATAAAAAACTAAATAATCAAAATGCCAAATTGTATTAAGGCCTGATTCTTGCAGACGTCCTTCAATAACATTCTGACAATGTGGATGCACTTGTGTACTTTAGTAGTTATTGCACCTCTGAAGCAGATTTGCACCATCACTTCTGAATTAAATACATCAAAGCTTGGAGTCAGGCCGCTTCTTAAATTAAAGTCCTTTATACTTGATTAAGCGCAGACGTCCTCTGCCCACATTTATTCAGCATCAAAATATACCGTACGGTTTCAAAAGTGTTAATTTTTCAGAATGGGCCATTCGGTCGCGCCATTAGACTTTTTAAATTATTATTTACATATATTGTACGTCCATCTAATCTACATTTGTGAGAACAAGATCTCGCTTAGACCACTTATTAAATAACATGTTATCCTAAATTATAAATGGTGCATTTCAATGGATTAGTTACTTTATAGTGGTAGTATTAATCTGCAAAGTAAAACACGAAATAAAATAAATGGAAAGTATCTGCAGTTCCTTCCACCCACAAGGTGTAAATACGATAACGTGGACTCACCATCAGGGTTCTCTATGGACTTCAAGTAGAGCTCTTTATATTTCTCAAAGCTGGGGATGTGAGCCTCCTTCTTCAGCTCCTCGGACCCGTGGAAGACGTCCTCCTGCGGCACTTTGTCGGGGATCATCTCAGAGACTCTTGTGTGGCTCCTTGGGAACCAACTAATGTTAACCGAGAGGCGAAGCAGGACAGCGGACCAGCTGAATAGGCGACTAGCAGCGTTAGAGTGCGGCGGATATATGGAGTCTCTTTACCAGGTAATCAGTGTGAGCACTGCGGGACGGGAGAGGAGGCTGCGAGGACCCTCTTTCAGCTGCAGAAGCGAAGCAGCGCAAGGAAGCAGTGCCGCTGCAGGGCTAGCTTTGTGCTAGCTGGCAGTGAACTTCATTAACACTTCCTTGTTTTGCAGGATGCAGTCTTTTTTTGTAAAAGTAATGAAACGTTAAATACGTGTTTTAAAAAAAGCCGAATTTACAGCAGCTAACGTTGCAGTTGTGAAGTAAAGTCCGAAGCTGTTTAGGAGCAAATCCAGATGGATTCGTCCGGTCCTGATAGTGCCAAGTTCTGCACGCACGGGTTGAGTGGGTGTGCTGCTAACTGTTAAGCTAACAGGCTAAGCTAGCTCACGCCGATAGAAGAGGAGGACGGGACGAGACGAGACGAAGCGCATCTGTTTTAGCTGTATAAACGTAATGCTTTTTTATTGTTATTTAATAATAAGTTGAAAGCTTGCTTCCAGTCAGCAGAGTGTGTTTCATGGTGTCCGAGATGCTCGAGGTGAACTGTTTTGGTCCCAGCGGTGACAGTCGCCTTCTACTGCTTCTGCTGCTCCTTCTTTTGGTCAAGGAGAACGCTGAACTCCGTTTTCCCCGTGTGGGCCCAGCAGCCAATCAGAACTCACGCTGCCTTCAGGTACTCCTCGAAAAGGAATGAATACAGTGGTAGTCTCCAACTACCATTTGTTGCGTTCAGGTGAACCCGGTTAAAGGTAAATCAATCAAATTAAATAGTAAATATTTATTGTGTTCGTGTATGTTACAGTGAGATGCAGTTAAAAAAATGCCATCCTGTGTAGAGCCCAAAGAAAAATATCTAAAGAAAATAATTCCAAATGATGGGATATTGATTGGTATTGGCAGAACAGTTCATCCATATTGCTTATTTATTGTGTTCTATGTACACAAAGAGCTTGATTTAATATTGTTGTGGAAGGGCTGGACCTGAGAATCTACTTTTCCGTTTAAAAACCATACAAACATATTTATTTATTAACTTCATTTGTGTCTTAAGAAAACTCTTGACAGTTGTTCTGACAGACTCAGCTCTGCATTGTCAAACACCGCCCTCCACTGATAAGGTAATGTGCGTACGACTTCTAAGAGTTTTAAAAAGTCGAATTTCCAACAGACAGCAGATGGCGATCCTGTCCAACTGTCGCTGCAGAGTTTTGCGAGTGCTTGACCATAGCTTCAGCAACTCTTATGAGTACTCCTACAGTGTGCAGAGGTGGAATTTAGCTCAGTGCACTTACTCCACTACTGTAGTTTGTTACCATATGAAAGTCTGTGTACAAATGTATTAAAAGAAGTACTTGTAATACATTGAGGTAATTTTTACTAATATGACACCTATACTTTTACATTAGTTCAAGAATAACACAATATTCTAAACAGTGTTCTTACCAGTTGTATTATGATTACACGTTGGCATAGGAATTTTAACTGAAGGATCGGAGTACTGCTTCCAAGTTGTGGCACTATGAAAGCCCCTCTGGTTCTTTCTGATGTCACAGCTCTGGGGCAGTGCGGGTCAAAGGTCAACCCCAGGCCTGGACTAAAGGCTCATGTGAGTTTCACAAAGACTGCATTGTTTCCTGCGTGTTCAACTCTCCTCTGCTGAATTCTCAAGCTGAACAAACCAGTCATGAAAAGACACAAAGGTGTGTTTCTCACATGGAGTCTTATGACGCATCGCTTAAGATTTAACTGTGCAGCAAGAAGTTCAGAACATCTAGTAAAATGCAACTTATACAATAATGCAGCAGCAGTATCAATCAGAAACATTTTTCATTATAGCAAAGCACTGACGGGAAACATTTGACCACAAAGTAAATCATTTTACATTATACAAACATACATTTATTTTGAGTAATGCAAGGTCTCCTACTTGTGGTTGAGTATTGAGTGGTATTAGTACATTAACTGAAGGATCAGAATACTTCTCTCTGGATACTTAGTCATGAGATATTCCTATCTTGTTTCTAAAATATGTTTGACAC
This sequence comes from Apeltes quadracus, assembly GCA_021346845.1. NCBI lineage: Eukaryota > Metazoa > Chordata > Actinopteri > Perciformes > Gasterosteidae > Apeltes > Apeltes quadracus. The sequence goes on along the minus strand of CM037928.1, from coordinate 7,498,885 downwards.
TGCTCATCAATACACAACAAACCGTCAACTGTTGAAGTGGAAATACTGTTTTTATTGTCTGTACCAAACTTGATTGAAATAAAATTGAGTTTTCCGAACTATAAAAGTCCAGCAGAAGCAAAAGGCGAGAGACTCACAGTGTACATGCTCATCAGCACTGATTCTGGAGAAAAGGTCAGAGGTCACACAAGTTACCTTCAAAGCCGGCATTTCACTTTGCTCAGGCCTTTTCATAAGGACGCTTTCGTCAATGAAAACTTCCAAGGATTTGATATCAAACACACCACAGAAAATAGCACATTGTACTACCACCATTAAACAAGACAAGACTCAACACAGAGCTACTTCCAATGACTCATCAGGAAAACCAGAAAAAAAAAAAGACCTCATTGTGTTACAAACCCCACCTGACTGGAGCGGTGAGGGTTGTTACACTGGCGGTTCAGAGGGCGGAGGATACATTGGGCTCAGCACAGAGGCCACCATGTTAAAGAGAACTCCTGCTTCCGCTTTAAAGTTGGATAACAAAATCCACTTCACTAAAGGCTCGACAACACACAGTTGTCAGAACAGCTGGAACCGCGAGAAAAGCTGCTGTCCCAGCGACGGTGAAAGATTTCCAGCATTAAGTGATCACAGAAAACAGGGAGGGAAACGTTAACGTCCTCCGTGTGCTACGATTTGTCTTGGCATTAATTTACCCGACATGAATATGTTTTACTACCAGGTTATCTGTAAGAAAAATGAAGTCTAAGCATTTTTACTACTGACATTTTTATTTTTTAAAATGGATTTAACAGTTGATTAAATTAAAAATAATCTGCAGCCTGTCAAATTACAATTGGAGCTTTTTAAAGTAGAGTAAATTTGCTTCTCCAAATATTTGCTGAGGGCAAAAGATCCTGAAAGAAATGAGCAGTTGGTGGGAAACTGCGCACTCAGCGTTTTTCTAGTGTCGTCTCTGAACTTTAGCACATCACATTAAAGATTTAGTCCGTTTAGCTTCAATTTCTTGTGGGATTACTTTATTTTCCTCTGCTGTAAATCTTTTAGTACAATCTTATTTAATATAGTTGGACATATTTTAGTCCATCAGGCCTCAACTCCAGCCAGATTCACTTCCAGCTTTGAGTTTGTCTTTAGAAACTGAACCGTGTGGCTGATAAATGAGAAGAATTTGTTGAATTGTCAGTAGTTATTTTCCTCCCGTTTCTCAACACACTGGGGGGAGGCAGGCGCGGACCAAAACAGGCTACCTGGCCTACAGTGTTCTCCCCCAAAATGAATGCAAAACCTCTTAAAGCTGAAATTCAAAATTGTTGGTTTGAACAGGGACTAAAACCAACAGAAAATATAAAAATTGCTGCACTAAAAAGAAACTAAACTCTTGTTTGTCAAAGAACAAGCATAACATTCTGAAATTGTTAAGTATTAGATTTTTTTGTCTATTACCAGAACAAAAAAAACTTCAGGCAAGATTGTGTTAAACAATTTTTTGCTGACACGTGGCAAGAATTATTATTTTTTTACAGAAATCCTTGAATTAAGGTCAAACGATGCAAGAATATATTTTTTTGTTTCAAGGGGCCTGCTACACCCCGACACATCTCAGCTGCTGTCCAAAATACCTCCAACGTTGTTTATTTTTTAAAACACAATATCACTAACATTACAAACATTTGCCCAAAACAGCAGACTTACATTAATGTAAAATACAAAAAATTATGAAAAACGCTATAATTAAGGCCATTGATAAAGTTGTGTATTCCAATAAGGACACCTTTGCAGTTTTTGTGGAATCAACATTACTGTGTTGTTTCAAGTTAGGTACAAATATACAGAGGCGGGGGAAAGAAAACAAAAAACAAAACCTGGTGTCAAATCAGAGCCACAATACAAGTATTAAAATTGGTCGTTGTGGAAATGTGGAGTGGAAAAGGGACAAAGAGGCATCAGACACCCGTCTCACTTCCCAAGAAAGGAATATTCTTTCAACGTGGCAACCAATTGATCGCATATTTCTTTAACCACTTTGAAACACAAAATCCCACATCTGTAATCAGAGCAGAGGTTTTGTCACTGAACTCACGACTATGGTGAACACACATACACCTCATAGTATTTGTAATGTGGCCGCTCTGGATCAAGAATTATTCTTATTGCCTGGAGCCTGAGTAAGGGCCACTAGTGTTCAAAAAAAAAAAAAAGAGAAAAAAAAAAAAATCAGTGCATGGACTTACAACACACTCTCCAAAGAGGCAAAACAATCACTGTAAATCTTTTTGATTTTGTTGTACTTTTTACTAAACATCAGGAATGTTGCCATCATACATCCACACAAGGAGAAAGCCACTTTCCTGGAGTTAAGAATCGAACACTTAAGAAGCTTGAAACTTAAAGCACCGGCTTGGAACTGACGCATGCGGGAAGCGAAAGCAAAAAAGACTGATCTGCTACAAAAACAACACTTCTTTACATCCAATCTCATCTTTTCAACAGAGTGAAGGTTTAGCGTGAAAAAAAAACTGTGACTAAAGTCTAGAGGACGACTGACAGGTGCCCAAAACCCTGTTCAAAATATACGACAGAAAAAAAAAGAAAAAAAAAGAGCGAGGGGGGTCAAATGTGATAAAACAGTAGCTTACATTTATAAAAAGCTCTTTTGAAAAGCACTATGCATCCTTGGTGGAAGGAAAGGCCACATGAAGACCTGACTATTGCCTTGTCTCGCGATGAACCCTGAGCCCGTCACGGCCTACAACTTGCCTTTTCCTCATTTCATTTACACATCTGAAAGACCTGATGAAGTTGACTTTTTTTTAAAATAATTTCAATACAACTCTTAGTGTGATTAAAATTGGGACTAGCTTTCAAAAGTACACCATGGATTTGAGGCTAAACAGAATGTTTGGATTGATGTTTCGAACTCCAAACGAAGCAAACTCAGTGTCGACAGACGAGGCACAAATGGCTGCAGCGCCATTGAACAAAAACAATCTTGGGGAAAAAAAAAAAAAAAAAAAAAGATTGGTGTTCTCACAGCCGGGTCCTTTGGAGGAGGTTCCTTCAAAAAAATTTAAACACACACAACCACACAGAAGTATACACACACAAACCGAGAACATCATTGTGTTTTTCACACTCAAGTCCATTACAAAAAACAGATATGTACTGCACCACCTGGTTCTGGGAAGGATGTGATCACAGGTGTGTGTGAGTGTGTGTGTGTGTGTGTGTGTGTGTGTGTGTGTGTGTGGGGAGGGCTTGAAACTGACTGACAGGCTTAAGGAAGAAGAGGCTGCGACCCTCTTCATTATTGGAAAAAGGATATTTCCACTGGGGGGAAAAAGCTGAGCTGTACACCAGCTGAAGGGTAGAAGAAGAAGTCCAGCGGGGTTCAGGAGCCATCGGGTGTTGGGGAAGTTTGGTGTTTGATATAAAACCAAACTGGCTGTCTTGAAGAAAATCTCAAGGTGGATTTTTCTACCAGAGCAAGTGAAAAGTTGCTTGCGGTTTTGATTAAAACTCCTCCTGCTCTTCAGCATCCGGTATCACAAAACCCTCCTAGAGAGAAAGAGAAGAAATATTCTAAACCGCAAGATATACACTCACAAAGATAGATATTTGTATTTAAAAATGACTTAATGACATAGCTCAAGGCATTCTGAGACATTTAGGTACTTTCAGAATCAACCGATTGTTTTTGCAAAACAACGTTATTTCTTTTGCATATTTTTCCTTAGAATTACAAATCAAGTCAAATTTTAGCATTGTTCCACGGTCACCTTTAAATCACCATATAGCGGTTTTTATCTTGAAATGTATGCATTTATCGATGCCATTTTCCATTTGATATATTTTTTACTTTAGCAGGAAAAATTCTTCTTTTCCAGTTTTTTTGCAGCACAACACAAAGGGGGAATTCCTTATATTTTGGGAAAGGTTAAATATTAAAATGGGAAAATAAAAACTGTACAGGAGCAATCAGCCAAAATAACAAGGAAAGTAATATGCATAGAGTGGCACACGACCTACAGCGCAGAACTCAAGTGACATAATGCCGATGTAAATGGCTCCGAAAATAAACTGCGTGCCATTCTTCTGCAGGAATGTACAACAGCATCAGCCGTTAACAGCGGACGCAATGGGATTTAATCTGGAGTTTAACTTTTTGTATTGAATATGAATGTTTATTTCTGAGGATAAAAGTGATAATGGTAATGTTTTAGAACATACCACAGGAAATTACTTCTTAGTTCATCACACACTGTCCAAACCAAAATTCAGTGCCAAGCTCTACTAAACACTTCATCCACAATTAACAAAGAACACTGCCCAAAGACTTTAGTAACTCAGAATATTGTCAAATAATTCAATACTTGATATTCTGATATCCATCAACTTCTTGGTCTTAAGAATGAACAACATCACGGTTATATTTCCCGAGAAGGGATGACCACTCACGTCTGTGGCATAGAGAATGTCGATGATTTTCTGCAGCGTGGGGTCGCCCTCTCCTTCCTTCTCCTGGCAGATCAGCTCGATGTTCCGCAGTTTACCAAAATAGAAATCTCTCTCCTTCTCCATGTCCTGAATTGTAGATTTTAGGAGCTCCACCTGTGGGGGGAAAAAGGGCAGAACATTATTTCTACTACTAGGTGCCAATTGAAGTTTGTCCGATTCTTATTAGGAGGTAAAACTTTAGTTTTCAATCGTAGTAGAAATCAGGGCTCCCCCCCCGCCCCTCTATGCTGTAGTACCAACCTCATTCATGAGCTCCGCCCTCTCCTCGTCGCCGCCTCCTCCTCCCATTTTTGGCTTCCTTGCACTGACTAGAGCCAACTTAGGCGCAACTTTGGCAACAGGTGGCCTCTGAGGAGCTGAAGGGGCAAGAACAAGAACAATATGAACAAGAGAAAAACATAAAACCAAAATTACTCGATTTGATTTCTAACCGTGTGAACCATGACACCAACCAGAGTGCAGACCTGGACTGAGAGCCTTTTTGGGGGGTTTGTTGAGAGCCGACGTGGCATTGTTGGGCATGGGCATTGCATCCTGGCCCTGCCTCGCCTCAACCGGGTCGTACTCCTTTCCATCGTAGTTTGCATCAAAGAACTTCTTAAACCACTGCACAAACTCAAAGTTGTCCTGGAACTTCCCCTTCACCAGTTTGTCTACTGGAATAATCTAGAAGCAGAAAGAGAGAATCAATCATGTTTGGGCAGGTGCTTCAAGCAAAGGATTAGATTTAATTTCTGTAAGATTTAACAGATAAATAACAAGTAACAAATCCGACGGGGATCAAAAGGCAGTGAGGAGAAGAGACCACAATACACAAATAGAAACAGAAGTACACCCAGTTACTCATGAGACGATGCACAAAGCCTGCACACAGGCAAAGTTTACAAAGCAGCCACAACGCCGGGGATTAGAGCCCTGAACAGATATGAATACACCGCTGAGCTGCTCCACTACTAATGCTCCAGCCATTCAAAACAGCACAGATCTAAAACGACGATTTGAAACAAACGGACCGCAGGGTGAAAGAAAGTTTAAACATGAATTATTTATTGCGGCTCTGTCAATAGTCCTGCGAGAGGCAGCATGTTCAGTCTGAAAACAAATGATGACTAGGATGACTGTGCCCTTCCCTTTTCATTCTTCGCTTGCAATATCAAAACATAATGAAGCGCCCACATGTGTTCGCTGAGAAATTAAAAGTCATTACACTTTCCATCCTGATTGGGAAGAACAAAAAAAGAAAATATTTGCAACGGATGTCTGAACTTTCGGTAAACATGCATATCGGTACACACAGTGATCGTGAAAAACAATGCGACTCATGAACAGATCAGCAGAAGCAGCTCAGCCGGTTGGGAAAGGAGATTTAATACCAAAATCAGACAAAAAAGAAAACTGTCCTGACATTTTTAAATCCTCCCATTTGACATCAGCTCAGATTGTCGTTTAATGCCACAGTTACAGGGCAAGTTTAAAAAATTAACAGACGTTTTGCCATTCTTTACAAACCGTTGTTATTCCTGTCTAGCTGATAGAATTTTACAGCGACATGGGGGAAACGTAGGTCATGTCTACCCATTTACAGGGCTACTGATCGGAGCTGAAAATAAGCCCGCTAAGATATTATTCATGTGGTCCCAAGTCATCTGCAGATTTCCGAAAGCAATCGCCATTTAAGATCCAGCGAATTCCTTCGGCTCATCATTCCAAAAGTCCGTACTGTGTTTGGTCATAACTCTCATTTCATTTTCGTTTAACTTTTATTTTGCCGCTGCAAATGATAGGAATTCAGTACAGAACACGCTCAAACTAACAGCCCTCACCTTTCCACATATGCAACAAAACTACAAGGGATAGTTCACTGCTGTACTTGCTGATCAGCCCTCACTTTATTTTGAAAGATCCGCAGAAGACGCAACCTACGCAAGATTGGACATTTCTGTATCCAGATTCCTTATCAATTGGATTATGTGTAACTTGTCCATTCTAATTTTTGGGGGAAAAAGCTTTGTTTAAATCCTTCTGGCATCCATTCTGTGTTTTATGTTAGCCTTAGATTAGCATTTAAAATATAATGGTTGGGGAAACACAGGATCCTGGTGTAAAATTACACAATTCTCTTTTTGCCCAAAAGTCCCCACGAGTACGTGTGTGATATTACTTACTTTGTCCACTCCCATCTTTTTGAAGGAAACCTGCAGAAGCTTGTAGTTGTGGATGTATTCATGCTCCAGCTTGGCACCAAATTTTACTTTCTTCAGAGGCAAGGAGTTGGGAAACAGCATGTCCATGAACTGGCAATAAGCAGTACCTGGACGAATAAAATGAACAAAGTCAACTCACAATTCAACTGAATGCACAATTTAGTATAATGCACTGAATATTCAAAATGAGGGTAGGCTAAAAATAATCCGTGACTCCCATAATAAAAGACTTTAAGAAATATGTTGCTTACCTGAGCACAACATTTCTATCTTGGTGAGGTTCATTTGTAGAGAGTCATTGATCCAGACCAACATGTCATGACGGCTTAAGTTGTCGCTTGTCACTGAGGTCGAGTACACGTTCACAGCCATTGTCGGTCACCTGCTGACAGAGAAGTGACACAAATGCACATGACGACTTATTTGTCAGAGTGGAAGAAAAGGCAGAACAAGTGGAAAAATCCAAATAAAACAGCACAAAGCTGATGATCAAAGTTGGTAGTCAAAAGAGCTCATAGGATCATAGGGACCAAACTCTCGACTCTGGACATGGTAGCAGTCTACACAAGAAGGCTAGCCACATCAGCAAGGACCCAACCCACCGAGGTCACGGTCCGTTTGTCCCACTGCCATCGAGAAAAGGTTCAGAAGCATACAAACACTGCAGCTACAACAGTTACAACCCGGCCATAAGCAGCTAAACCCCCCCACAAGGAGCTGCTGAAATGAAACACTTTACACTAAAAACTCTGTCTAGTACCGTATTTATTCATCTAGTGTTTAACCGTTTCACTACTTTTTATTGCGTTTGCCACTACAGGCTTACTTAGGCTACCAAATGAAATGTCATTGTATAAAAAATTCCATTCACAATTTCTCAAAGCAAAATATGATTAGAAGTCTTATAATACTATATTATTTAGTACAGTAACAGACGATACGAAGCAGCAAAGATGTTGCATAGATTTGACTTTAATCAGCCGACTGATTAATCAATCAACTAATCATCCATTAAGCTCAATTTTATTTGCAGATTAACATCCCTGATTTAAAATAAAAAACAACTAAAACGGATGTATTTTCTAAAAAGAATCTTTCTAGAAATACATCTTATGTCATTCAGATTAGCTCCCATTTTAATAGTTATAGTAATAGTATGTAATACAATAAATGCGATTATGGAAGGGGCCACACTGCCTAAAGAGTAAGACTTTAATACCTTTGGTACATTTCATACAAACGCTTTTGTGGTGAAAGACAATTCCCCGTAAGAGAGTATTTTCGCTGTGGTGATTTCTAAATCAATTTTAGTTCACCTCGGAATACCACCGAATTAAGATCGTGGACAAAGGATGCCGCATATTTAAAATGGACCAACTTAACGTTAGGCAAATTACAGCCCAGTTGTATGTTTAAATGATAAAAAAATAACCGTTAACGCGGCTCTCACCACTCCTTGCATTCCTGCTAGTAGCAAGTGACCGTTAGTTCAACGCAACAGGGGCCTGGTGAGGAACTTGTGAGCTAACGGTTGCAGCTGTTAGCCAACTGACCAGATAACTCAACGTAGCTCCCCACAAAACGTTAGCTAGCTTAGCTATATGGCCAACCAATAGACTGGTGGAATATTATTTGCTGACCACAAAGACCACGGATTGAAACATTATTTATATTAGTGTTTAAAATGTAGCTACAATTTAGTTAATTTGCAATCACCGGCGAAACTCACTCGCTAATGTGAGTGGGACATTGAGACGTTTTCGTCCGCCCCGAAACCACTAGGCAGTCCCGCTAGCTTAGGCTAGCCCTGGGCACCGATAATGCGGCGCATTTCCAGTAGGTGAGGTCGAAGGAGTCTGGTTTCATCATCGCCTCACCTGACAACAGAAAGGAGCGGTCTAGACTGGCCGCCGCGCCCTATCAGGTTTGGTGGTTGATCAAACGGTCATGTCCCCGCTAGTCACAAGCTAGCATCTTTGCTAACAGAGCTAAAGTGACCGAACACCAGCCGTCGCCTCACATGCCGGCTAATATCGCTAACTGACATCGTGTTTTGGCGCAGTTAAACCTACCTGGAGTGGATTGGCGTTGACAGATCTAGGACACGATGCCGTTATTCTTTGTAGCGGGTGTAACGCTGTGTCATAAAGAAAGCTGACGTTAACTGTAATTGTCTCGGCGTTACAGCTACTTCTGCTTTTTTTCCCCTTCTTCGCAGCTCACGTTCTCTCTCTACCGGCAGCGGAAGAAGCAATTTGTCAACGTCACGACGGAATGACGTAAGCAGAACGGGTAACGCCTAAACGTGACGTTTGTTACAGATGTGTTCACATTTATTATTTAAATATATTTGTAATTTAACATACATCTGTAATAAATGTTGTACTTGATAGATCGTTAAAATAAACAATAAATTAGTTTCGAAAAATAGCACGTTTCAACATAGAAATATTAAATTGGTATAATACATCTTTTTTCACCTCTCTGGATGTATATTACATTATGCCACTGTATAATGAATCAATCTAAATGATAGAGACAAAATTCTGTACTTTAGCTTTTATTATGCTTTGTAAAAAGTCACATCTTTTATTGCCTCATTGTCTGTTTATCTCTTTTTATCGACTGTGGAGATGATGCATTATGAAATGGATTCAAATGAAAATAAAAACTAAGGTTTGTCATAATCAAATCTTTTACTTAACACATTAAATGTAACATTAATTTGTCAAAGTACACAATGCTTCCCTCAAACATTGAAGCACAGTATCTGATGCAGTGCACATGATTGGATGGGCCCTTCTCAAAAAACATTCATAACTTAACTGAAAACATTGTAGCTTATAGAGAAAATAACACATTAACTATCCAAATGACCCGTTTGATTGTTGGAAAAAAAAACGTATACATTTTATTTTTAGTTACCCTGATGAAGATAAGAAACTCTTTTGAAAAAAGTTTTGTTGGTGTAAAAGTGCCAGTGCACGTGCAGATGCACACAAATACACATATTGACACTCACACAAACCCTGTTCGTTGGAATTAGAATATTTTTCCCACTTTACCTCACTGTCCAACAGCTTTTCAGACTGGAAACTGTAGCAGTTATGACCATTAATACTCTTTTCAAAGCCATAATTATACTGTGTGACTTAAAATTTAAAAAATAAGCAAACAAACTGATCAAGGAAGTGATAGACCAGCAACTACCTAATAAAAGAAACTTGTTTGAGTCCTGTAGCTTCAATGTATGACTGTTTATACTACACTGACTATGGATACATACCTCATACAATTCCAATAAAAAAAACGTATCTTTTAAATCTACTGACCGATTTATGCACAATTCTCCTTTGTAAACATCAAACATCATTCCAATCTGACAGTAAAGTTGGCAGCTCTCAGTTTAAAATTACTTACATCTCAAATTAGAATTAATTCATGAATAAAATATTGGGCTTATGACAGAAAAAATCTCATTAACATTATTTCTCATATTAAAAAACTCGTGAAAAGCTCAGGTGTTCATGCGAAACGATTAAATCTATGCTCACGAGACAGCACCATTACTGACCGTGATAAACCTTCTCCCCGCACAGACCTACCAGAGACAAGTGTAAAAAAGGGAGGGCACTGCCTGTTATCCACTGTGCTCCTTTGGCCTTTGAAAACAGGGAGGATTGGCAGAGTCCTCCATCTTCAGTAGGTGGAAAGATTCAGTAGGTAAAGGAACAGAGTTGCTGTAGGAGCTGGAGCAGCATCTCCTACAGGGTTGGAAGCCGACGTGACAGTTGGCCGTGCACACAAACATCACGCGTGACCAGATGCAAGATGTAGGCCTTTCGTTCGTGTGATAAGGAATCCACAAAAGCCTCTCAGCCTCTAAGCTCAAAGTAGAGCGACTGCATAGTTCATTAGTGCTCCACTTACAGAACATAAATACTATACAAAACATTGCCAAACTCCACCCTATCTCAGCTGCTCCATTTCTGGGAATGCAGGGGAGGATGGAGAGGGGCTGGAGTTGGAGGTGGTCGAAGGAGGAAGCTCCTCGCAGGCAAAATAGTCCTTCAGGGGAGCAAACAGGTGACGGATGACCGGCACGCTCCAGGCCTTCCCAAGCACCTTCTGCCTCTGCTGCCGGTTCATGTTTCTCACGTCGGTGTAATGTTTGGGGAACCCAAAAATCCTGGTGAAAAAGAAAGGGGAAGGTCACAAGAGGCTGGAGCCATATGTTGTTAAACCTACACCGGGATTCCGCTAGGCGAAGCCGTACCAGTGGCCTGGGTGGGTCGTGATCTCATACTGGAGCGCTTCAGTATGAGGTTTAATACATTTGGTCATTTCTCTGGGATGTTTTTGATTCTACCACTAGGCTGAGTAGTTAAAATCTTTCTTTCTGTGTGTTTATGGTTATTTCCACAAATAGTGTTTGATTTTTTTGTTAACATCCTTCAGCGCCTCCATAGTGTGAATTAGGTTACTCTTACCTAGTTCCAGTAGAGCAAGTTGGAAGCTGGTAGTAGAAGTTCGTAGAGGACATTGAACTCAAATAAAGAGGAATTGACCAAGAGTTCAGTAGCAATTACCACTGTTGGTAGTCAGTAGGATGGTCACAGGGAATCTAACCATCCCACTGGACTACGCTACACACAGACACACACTCTTTAACATGACTTATCACACCTACCTTTCTAGCTCGGTGATCCAGAGGTTGTCCTCTTTGCCATTCTGGAGGACAGGTAGCAGGGAATAGACACCTTTTCCCTGCTTCAGAGAGTTTGGATTGGTGGTGATCGTCCTCACCTTAGAGACCTGCAACAAAAAACACTATTAAGTGACTGATGACAACCTTGAATGAACACCAGAGTCCTAAAAAGAAAAAAGAAACATTAAGTACTTAAAACCGTTTAAGTGTAAGTCCGCAGGTTCACTGACCCTGGCTTCTCTACCGATCTCTAAACAGTCCTGGAGATTCAGCTTGTCGTTCTGGGACGCTGTAATGGGCCTGGAGGGACATAAGCAGAAAATCTTTTCTACCTTAAACAAAAAGAAGTTGTTACAGCGACAAAGACTAAACATTACGTGACAACAATAAAATATTAGTCCATTCAAACACATAATTGGAAACCATTAGTTTAATTGGACCCATTGAATTCATGTTTCTGAATTGAAGTCTCACCTGCTCATCCCCGGAATGTTTCCCCAGAAGCACCGGGCTCTGTGAGCAGGGCTGACGTTGACTGCATTCACCAGCACAGGGTTGCACTGTCAAAAAATCAGACACCAGTAACAGTCATTAAATAGCGAGAAACAGCTGTGCAATAGCTAAGGAAAGGAGTGAAGAGGAAGAAGTGAAAGGATCCACCAGACAACGAACACAACTGGACGAACCTCGAGGAAGCGGCAGATGTTTACTTTGTCGTGCGTGTTCATGAAGACCACGTTCTCAAACAGCCAGAAGAACGGCCGCGGGTCTTCCTCTTTGGGCTTCAGAAGCTGAAGGATCCTATAGTATTCAAAGAAGAGCCTGCCAGTGCCCTCTGTTGGAGAGAGAAGGGAATTACAGCTGAGAGGAAGAATGTCATAATAATTAACAGCATCTGCATAAAAATAGGGATTCCAAAATGATTAATATCCTTAGAGTTAACTACGTTTTTTTTTAGCCTCTCAATGATTTCCTTAGAATAAATTGGGGTTGAATGCATAATCAACAAAAATACAAGAGCAAATAAAAAAGCATATAATGCACAGGTCAAAGTCATAAAAATAAACTAGGAACAAACAAAAAGGCGGATAATATTCTTCACTGTGATTAATCAGATTAGCATCTAAAGATTACCTCGTTATTTTACTTTAATAAATAAATTGTCTTCACACAATAATAACAAATTATTCCAAGAGCCTGAAGTTTAACTAAACTACAGTTTAAGAGATATCTTGAAGTTGCACTGACAGTTTGACCTTTCAATTCTTATTTTGTGAAAATCAATGCATTTAAAGATTACATGCAAAAAAAAAAAAAGTTACACACCATACACGCCTTTTCTCAATGGGTTGACGATAGAGAGGTCGTTACAGGGGCTGCCCCCGATCAGCAAATCAAATGGACCCCACTCATTGATCTAGATCGCAGTAGAGGAGCAAAGAGCTGGATTAGTTCAATATTAAGCCACCTGTCACTTCACCCACATCAGTGGTTATAAATGACTCAAATCAACGGAACCAGATTTTCAATTAAAACAAATTTCAGAGGGTAAGATGGCAACGAGGACTTACATAAACATGTCCAACTGTGTGTGATAATGTGAACATACAAAAAGAGAACATACGTGTTCGTGGGTGATGAACCGGGCGTCACCAATATGGTGGATCTTCCCATCGTGGTTGATGGTTGCCACGGCAAGCGAATCTTCACAGATCTCAGAGGCAACATATGCCTCTACTTTGAAACCGAGTTCCTTCAGCACCACGTAGCCTGTAAATAATACACAACACACATATATCGTGAGGAAAAAACGGCGCCGAAGCACATGTAGTTTATCTTTGGAATGTCATTTGGATCCTACACAGATTTTTATTCGTGGAAACCGTTAATGCATTTATTCCAGCATTGCCATGGCAAATGGAGCGAGATGAAAATGTTCCTGAATACGTTGAAGTGAATAATCACTGGTGATGCTTGAAAGGTTGCTTTGAACCCTCTTAACCTTTAAAAATCAATAATTCATGGATAAAGTGGCGTGGCTGTGTGTACTCGCTGGGAATGTCAAAGCGTATTGTACAATGTATTGTAAATGTAAATTTATAGTCAATGTTAAAACTATACAACAAATGCTAGATATTCAAATATGAAGATACATATTCTAGGATTTAAAAAAAAAGGCATGCAACGTCTCTTATCAATTGAAACTGAAACGCTACGTCGTAATGAAACAAGCAACTTAGCCAACAACTTTTCACTTAATCTGCTGGCGATCTCCCTCCAGGTAGAAGAAGTACTCACCAGTTGCTATGCCATCAAACAGTGAGAGAACTCGGACGGGTCTGCGCAGGTTTGCAGGGATGGACGGGTAAACACGGTGAGGCTCCTTTGAAGTAAAAGAAGAAATATCAACAATGTGGTAATTGAGCCAGCATGATTCCTGGGAACATGTATTTTAAGAGAAAAGGGAATTCTGTAAGACTTAAATTTGCGGTTTAGAATATTGGGATCATTGTAAGTACGATGTGTGTACTTACACTATTGAATTTCGTCTTTTCTATTTGACTGTTTGGGTGAATCCATTATGTGGTTACATATTTATTCAGTTTTGGTGCTTCTTACTCTATCATTTCAAATGATTTCAGTTCGGTGCACTTTGAAAGCAATATAAGAAACCAGATCTATGAGCCATCGTTGGAGCCACAAGCCAAATTGAACTTTTCCAGCGTTTTCTACCCAAAGCCAGTCTTGGTGCACCATCAGAGAGACATGCGCAGAGAGGAGGGGATTCTCCCACACAGAGCATCCCTCCGACCGGTTGAATTGGACCCAACACACTGAGAAGATCATGGAGAGAAAGTGTAGATCACTCACAAACTCCATGGCACTGGTGTTGGCGAATAACTCCTGAACACGAATGCTCCAGTCCTCTCTGGGAATCAGAGCCCCGTGGGGTTGATGAGGCTGACACAGGTAGCAGATCCACGGGTCCAGAACCTTCAATGAGGCAAACGTCCCTGGACCCACAAGGATGTTCAGACAGTCTGTGCAATAAGATCTGCAAATTTAGAGTATGGGAATTAAAAAAAACTTTTAAAACCGGAGTTTTCCAGATTGAGTGAATCGTGGAGAAAAAAGATGATCAACCTGCAGCAGCTATCGTTGCCACACAGTAGGACCTCCGGTCCGTAGCAGCAGATGGTACAATACGATTGATATCCATCATCATCAAAGCAATACAGAGTTTCTTTTAAGTTATCCTACAGGGACAAAAAAAAAAGACACCACATTCAGGGATTAGTTCAACAGACTGATACCACAGGAGGAAATACATTGTTATTGCTTCAATTATATTTTTAAAATCGATTAACCCAGCGACTATGATTTGGATAAAATAATTTATTAAACAACTTTATTACAAGATTATTTAGATTAAAATTAGATTTTTAGCTTCTGGCTTCCCATGGGGCAACCAAAGCAGGTTATGAGAATCAACATAAAAACACTCACTACGTAAAATAATTGTCCCAGCCCTACGGAGTGCAGTACCTCACTGTTGGAGTACTCTGAAGCTGAAGATCACTTACTTTACACTTGGAGCAGAGGCTGCCTTTAAACAGAGGGTGGAATATGTCAACGTCTTTGGTTCCACAACATAAACAGAAGCCTGCAGAGAAAATACAAATAACAAGCACAGAAGCAGATTAGCCATACAGATAAATATTGGCACAGTTTACATACTCCGGCATACAAGGAGGAGCTGAAGGAGTTTCTGACGAACCAGCATGATTTAAGAAGCGGATTTCTGAATAATTATCTTTAGCCAATCTTGTTGCACAATACGACTTGTAAAACTCACCTTCGATGTCCAGTTTCTTCGTCATGATTGTCCGAATGATTTCCTCTGGAAGGAAAGAAATAAATAACTTACTACTTCTCTGTACTTTGAGCTGCACTTAATAGAGGAGGTTTTCTATACAAAATGAATTAGATGAAACATTTTAGCAATGAATCCAACAAGTTTCCCAAGCTTGGTTAGGATTTCAGCGTGATTTTTTGGTACCTCTGAGTTCCTGGTCCGGCTGGGTGTAAGCGCTGGTCGGCCGGTTCACCTTAATGTGAGATTTGTTGATGGTCCTCTTCTTGTGGGGCAAAAAGTCTGGTGACATGTCATCATCAAATCCATCAAATGGACTGCTTTTCTTCTTTTGAGGCCTCCCTGCCTTCCCCTTTGCTTTCCCCTTCTCCCATTGTCCTCCGCAGTCATCTCTCTCACCCTCCCGCCCCACATGCATTCGTTTAGTGCTTCGTTCTGCAGAATCAAATCCGTCCTCCGATGCACTTTCACCTCCACTCTTTGAAGACAACTTCCCCTTGGAGTTGCGCATCAGTTTGCTGGCGGAGACAGACTTTTCTTTTAGCTTCGTCCCAATAGTGTTGCTGGTTCTGCTACTTTGGCCGGAGGAGCTGAGAGCTTTTGCTCCTTTGCCCCTTTGAGTAACACCTGGACAGAAGACAATCATACATGTGACCAAAGAGGGTATAAATAAATATAATTTACAAGATATGTCCAATCCTACCATCTTATTTATCCAGAACCTGCCAAACATTATCTGGCTTCATTCTAAGTTATGTTGAATCTTAGCGGGAAAGGATCGCGGCCGCCAGTGGAAACTTCACACTGATCCCCTCACACAAGCTTGTCTCTCTACTGGGACCATATTACGGTCTAACGTGCACACCAGGTCCTGGCCTAAAACGTGACAGAGTAGGCTTGACTCATACCGTTTGGGACAGTTGTTGGTTTGAGTCCGTCTGGCCCCGTTGGTTGAAATCCTCCTAAAGCCCAGTCCAGCATGCGTTTCAGCAGCTCACCTCGGTCCCCAACGCATTCAGAAAAATCCTTCTTACAACGTACAGCGGCCTCCTGGTGAGTCACAGATATCAATGTGTAAACAGGAAAATTCATTCATCACAGGTGTCATTTTGTAACCACAAATAGTGGATCACATCTAAGCAGCTATCACAACACCCACTCTTTCTGTAGAATCATTTTTAAATATGTTAGTAAGTATGCAGAAAAATACTCAAACCTGCAGACACGTGAAGAGGGCTTCTCTGTAGGTGATGAGGATGGCAAAGGAGTTGCAACAGAAGTGCTCGGCGAAGGCAGCAAATGGTTTCAGGGCCTTTAAACTGACCTGCAATCAGAGCCAAGAATACACAGCAGAGAATGCAGAGGAAAATAAGAATAATATCAGTGACTTCTTATATTGATCAAATTTACTTCAACATTCATCATTCTATCAGACAGATGTTAGGGATTTAATGAAATGAAAGGTCGGTCAATCTGATCATGTTTTCAACTGGGCCTCAGGCTTCGTTACCATTTTTTTATTTGATTATTAGTGAATGCAACTTGTCTGGTACCACAGGGATCCAGAGGTTGAAATAACAAATGACGTCATTATCACTATGAATAAGAATATACATAAGCATTTATGTACATAATTAATTATTAGGGTTGGTTACCAATATATTTTTCATAGTTTGAAGTTAAAAAGTTCAAAGCCGTAGTTTAAAGTGTTTCTTCGTGTATAATTACAGTATCGTTTAAACAGTATTGTTCAATTTGAAAAAAAGCATTGGCCGTGGGTTCAAAAAAATAAATGTTATTTTTGTTTTTGTTTTGTGCTTTTTTTAAGCACTGGTATCATTTTAAATCTATCTATTGATTAGCACCGGTATCGAAAAAAACATCGGACTCACCTCACAGGACATGTTTTGTCCGTACCACTCCACAATCGCAGTGTCTGGGAGTTGATCCTCGCCGCTGCAAGGTTTGATGACGGCTGGCCAGGGAGAGAAACCGTCCACTTGACCCCAGACCAGCTCCCCGATCACATCCTGTATAACACACAATGAGCATGTTATTGCTCTGAATGAGCTCTCTGATGACATCAGGACTGCAGAGAGCCTTTACATATTCCACCGGAAACCAAAGACACACCTCTTCAGACTACACCATGACTAAAAACACTCGGTTTGCTTCCGCCAACATGGACAAGTTACAGATACGAGGTGACCAAAGGTGCATGCTAACATCTGCTGTAGTTTCTTTTTAAACATTAGCAGATGAAACTGAAAATAAAATATTGAAGTGTATATTTAGTAGGCCATTTGTTCTAAAATAAATACTGATTATTAAATTTGCACATGATAATATGTATTTACCATCAATTGTCCCGAGTTAGGTGGTGGGCTTGTAGAAATCACGCAGTCGTCATCACTATCAATAAAGACCTCAACGAATGCAGACTGCGGAGTTCTTTCACCTGCAAAACAGTGACAACATGTGTCAATTTTGTACAAAATGTAATGTCCCCCCCTTTGTACAGAACCAGAGAACTATGTATCTATTATATTGCTATTTTTTAGCTCCTGTTTCACAGTAGGTCCTCTCACAGCGGAAAGGAACAACGAGTGAAATGACGTCTGCAGTTATTGGTTACTCCCCATTCTCTTACTTTCTGTTTTCATTGGACTTCCAGGTGAACTAGTTTTGAAAACTTCAGTGGGATCAACCGCATCTGACAAAAAAAAAAATAAAACACACGTTATTTATTATTGCCCACAATGTTTGGAATCGCGGTCACTATTGAAATGTTCCCGTTGACTCTCACAGTGCACACCTGGCTGAGAGTCTTACCAGAGGAATTGTCGGTGTAGTCAGAGTCCTCCATTCTGCTGGAGCCTTGGGAAAGAAGATGGGAACTGGGTTTGGTCCCCTCAACCCCATCACCATCCTCTGACAAGGTCTCTTGGTTCTTCTCGTCACAATTAATGACCCGGACAGAGTTCCTTAGTTCACTGAGGAGCGGTTCTTCCAAACAGTGGAGCGGCGATACGGCTGCATGGATCAACTCGCTGGGAGGAGGAGCCCTGTTGAACACCTTGAGAAAGGAGCAAGCAAGAGAAATCTCTATACCTCACGTGTAGGTGCTAAAGATGCCACTTTGTGTTTGAAATTCAAACTGTCAACAAAAAAAAAAAAAAAAATAAAAAAGATTCAGGTTGTGATTTTGCTTTTCGTACTGACTTGATCAAACACCTGCGTCCGGCGCAGAGAGCTCGGCAGGGCCAGGACGGTGAGGAAGAGACCGCGCAGAGCTGAGCGTGGTCTGGTGGCGTCCAAGATCTGTGAAGAAAGCACAACTCGTGTAATTACATTTAACAGCTTCTGAAGTAGCCTTTTCTGCATATTATCCAAAAAGTATTATGAAATGTGTTAGGATCAGAGAATGGTATGGTACATTTATATTATTGTAATAATACAAAAGGGAACTGTGCTCTCCTGTTAGTAAGCAAGTGTAGTACATTGGTTTCTTATTCACCTGACATTCGAAAACAGGTGTCAGATTACCTTTCGCCAGCAACGCTCCCCTTTCACCGTCTTGACGAGTTTATGGTAGTCGTATGTAAGCTGATGTTTCTCTGAAAGCCCACATTTGAACAGACCGAGCTGAAACCCCAACTCAGACAGCACATTCCGGGACAATGCATTACCCTAAAAGGGAGAAAAAACACATCACAATAAGTATTAGATTTAAGTTAAGCATCGAGACACAGACCTTAAACTACAAATGTTGATGTCCTGAAAGAAAGCATAAAAACATTAACTTAAAATCAGCCTAATGCATGTTCACAAATATGTCTCGCTGGTTACAAGTTTAAAAAAAAAGAAATCTTCTTACGTGTATACTTGCAGAATGTTTCAGCACTGTGTAGATATTAGTCAGCACGACTTCTGAAAGATGCTGAGGAAGACTCTCCGCTAAACACTTGAGTGCCGCTTTATAGAAAGTCGCGGCGTCCTTCAGGAAGTCCCTCCTCTCCTGTTCTCCCAGATCTACCACTGCTGTGGCCCAAAGGAATTCTCTGGCACGCGCCCCGACGTGCACCTCGGTTATTGGGAGCAGCTTTGTCGAATCCTGTAAGACCCTCGCGTCTCGTGTCCTGAAAAAGTGCTCGGCGACAACGGGCCGGAGGAGATTGGTGGCGTAGGAGCGAACCAGCGTGGCCGTCAGCTGGACCTCGGCTGCCACGCTGGTGCCGCACTCCTGCAGTTTCTGGAGAGCTTGGAGGGGCTCCAACATGTGGGAGAGGAAGAGGAAGCGGAGTTTAACTTTATGATCCATCAGCTGGGTTCTGATGCGCTCAGCGTCAGCGCCTTGCTTCAGCGACTTCAAATAGTCTACCAAAGGCCTCCAGCTGCCTGCGATCCTGTGCACAGAGTGGGTGACGAACAAAATCTGCACAGGACGGGACGGGTTATACGGCTCCAAAAACAGCCCTTTCAGATCATCGCTGACAGGTGGGCAGGTGTGGAAGAGACGGTGGATGTCTCTAACCAGGTCGACCACGCAACTGAAGGCAAAGAGTCCGGCCCGGCAGGCTCTCTCTGCCACGTCAGGGAGGCCGCAGAGTGATATTACCTTTGGGTTGTAAGCCTGGAGCAGGGATACAAACGCCCCAGGGTGTGGAGCGTTACAGTAGAACGTGACAACTTTGGACAGAAGGAGGCCACATTTCTTCAGCTTCGCAATCAGACGGCGTGCGTCGGCAGCGGCTGCGTCGCGGAGAGTGTCCGCCGGGTCGACAGCGTCGAGACTCAACTGCAACGTGAGCAGCGGCTTTACCACACTGACCCCTGAGCTGTGGTCAAAGTAGCCGACCAGGACCACACTCGTGTTCTGGCCCCTGCCCAGCTCCACGCCCACGTACAGGTAGAGGGAGTACGGCGTGCGTGAGCACGCCATAACAATGTCGGTGGGGTGGGTTGGACTCAAGATGGCAGAAACCGGATGGCCAGAGTCTCCGCTTGTATTGACGGATGTATGTCCATATCTTCTGACAAAGCGCAACAAAGTATCGTCGCTATCGTCACGTCCTCTCTCCATTGTTACTGCTGCTTGCTGCACCCTTTTCTCTTTCGCATCTTCGTCCACTGTTGTCTCAGTTGCCTCCTCCGCTGTCAAGTCCATCACAACGTCATCTTCATCAGATATCACTACTATTACATCTGGATAATTTTCTGTGGGTTTGTTGTTTTTGGGTTCTTCTGCGGTGTTGCCTTCCGTTTTCACGATAGTTTGCTGTTCCTTGGAGGAATGATTAGCTATAATGGGAGTGAAAGGATAGTTATGAGAACTCTCAGTACAAGGAGCAAGCAATATTGACTGACATGATATTTCTGTTGAAGCAAAGACATTTCTTTTTCATCATTGAGAAATAGGTTTCCACTATATAAAATGTTCATAATGGTCACATACAGTGTTACAGAAAGCTCTAGAATGCTTCAATATCATACTTAATTGTATTTACTTTGCGATATCACAGAGATATCATATTAACATAATCAACTGCATGTATGAAAGATTGTTAAGGGTTGAATATTGGTTTTGAAAATATATCAAAACCAGTCGGGTTTTGAAAGCGAGGGTGTATAGTTTTGAGGACGTTTCAGCATTGTAGCTCTTGCCAGTGTGCACGCTAATGCTATGAAAGAGTGACTGAATAGAAAAGTGTCATAGATTTCCAAACCACACGTTTGCTATGCAGACTACCTGTACAACAACTGTGTTATATATTCACTGACCCGGACTGTTTATACCTGAGTAAGCAGGAACCATGCTGTGTCCACCTCTGGCCTCCCGGGGATTGTACTTCCTGTCCTGTTGCAGGTTCCTTTCAAAGAATGCTTTAAACCAGAATAGGAAGGTCAGAACCACTGCCGTGTCCTTCTTCATCAGCTCCTCCATGGGGATGCACTTTAGAGGAAAGAGGTCCGTTTAAGTCCCACACACCATTTTTTTAAAGATACTGCCTGTAGCTTCACAGGGGTCCCAGAAATAAGATATAATATTTTTAATAATGTTTTACCACAGCTCCCATTATATTGGCAATGGGCCAACTCGGGCCCATTTATTAGCCATGTTCTTTTAACAATATTCATTTTAAATATTGTATTAATCACTAGTCATCTGCTCACCATTTTTGTCACAATACTCACTTGTGTAACTCCAACTTTTTTAAACGCAGCCTGCAGTAATCTGTAGTTGAGCACAGCGTCCGCCGTGTTGTTGCATAGGAACTGGACGCTTGAGAGGTCCATGGACATGGGAAACAACCAGTCCATCAGCTGGCAAAAGGCTGCACCTGGGTATTTCATACAAGCACACAAAAGTGACTAAACAGGGGACGTATTTACTAAATGTACAGCTCAGTTCTCTTTCAGTTGAAGTTTCATTCCCCCATTACATTCAGTGACTCACCCCCGCACAACTGCTCCACGCGGGTGAAGCTCGTCTGTAAAGTGTCATTGAGCCAAGCCAGCAGCTCGTCGTCAGGGATCCGTCGCGTAGGGTTTGACAGAAACACATTCACTGCCACCTCCATGTCCCTCTTCGAATGACCTGGACCTGCACAAACACATTTATATTCAAGTTATGATATTCAATGCAAGTTCTGTGTTACATAGTAACTAGACTTGACTTATCAACAAGACAGCAATGGTAATTATTCAGGATCTAAAGTCACCTTTTTTTTTTAAACTAGTAGTAGTGGAAGAGGTTAAAGGGTTAATCTGAGCGCATCAGTTTCTCACATATTTCCTTTTACAGGCTGTATAAAAGTAAAGCCAGTACTCATTCGATTTTACGTCAATAAGGATGTATGATAAAACATAAGATGGATAACAACATAATTTGGTAAAGGATTCAATAACACGGATGTTTTTAAACAGGCGCCTACAACTACCACCTACTTTGTCACTCACCCTTCTTCTCGCTAAGCATCGACATCACAACCACAGCCTCGCGCACGTGTAATTACTATACTTTGTATTTCCCAGTAAATCTAAACGTGTCCCGGAAGGCCATTCGTACGAAATATGCACGTCACGCACGCAAATAACACCAGTGAACCTCGCACACAGGACTCTCTCAGCTGGAGGAGCACAACTTTTCTCACAACAAACAGTTCTCCCATTTCTCCTTTGGCGTTTTGCGAACAAGTTTAGAAGTAACGTTACATTAGAGCCCAAACCGATCTGCAGCCTCACAGAATCACGGATTCCGAGGCGCGCTCCCGTTATCTACCTCCGTCAGGGTTTTGGTTGAGTGTTTGAGGGAACTCTGGCAGACATTTTGAGCCCCGTGTAACCCTTTTCGTGAGCATTGGATGCCCAAAGAATTACCCACAAGTCATTGCAATGTGACTTTAAAAACGGGATAACCGTTACCCACGAACGCATAGAAGAGTAAACAAAGGTAAACAACGAGGACGGCACACGTTTGTTCGGACAGTCACATTAAAATGCATACAATCTAAAGGTCGAAGATTAAAGTTAAACACACTTTACATCATACGATATTTAGTCATTTAAGAACTAGTTCCCCACATTCCTGTTGTTTTTAGGTAATTGATAGATACACAATCTATCAATTACAGTTTCCAAAACAGCCAATTAATTCCTGCTACCGCCCCTTTAACAATAACCACAACGCCAGTCGCAATTAAATACGAAACAAATGAAGAGTAGTTCCCTGTGTGAACGTAAATGCAACCTGGTATGTATGTGATCCAATCAATACACAAGAATACCAATTTAGCATGGGGTTGAAGTCTATAGCCTATCGGATAAGAGGGGGTTCAATTATGACCAATAGAATCAATGAAACCCACACATGACAAAGGTTCGGATTATAAACTGTGATCTGTAGAAAAATTAATCTGTTCTTATCAGCTGTTTACATTACAAGTTTTACATGCGCCATAGCACCGGTTGCACTGGGTTGATGGGGGGTAGATTCCTTAAATATGTGATTTTAATGACAGTTACAGTACAAGAGTCCATGTAATTCATGCGAATTAATAACTTGTTTAATGTTCTAAACTAAACGTTGGCCATGATAATTTATCAAGAAATCTGTTAATGCTAACGTTAGCTGTCGTTAGCTGTCTAGCAAATCCCAAATCAGCTTCCAACTTCAATCGCGTAAACCGTCATTAGCTAAGCCAGTCGAAAAGGAATCAAAAAGAAAGACTAATTTACTTTATATCCCCATTATTTAACTTTGAGTTTATTTTTGTGAACCAATTTAGCTACCGTTAGCGTGGTGGGACAAGCAGAGACGTTCGGGTTGACAACAAAAGCTAACGTTAACTTTAATGCCCTGAAACGGACATGTAACGTTGTGTAGCGCGTGACTTGTTTCACCTGCATTTGTTATCTAGAAATAACTGCGATGTAAATGTTCAACGTTACGTTTTAATATTTCGGTAACATTTTCGTTGTGTGCTATTAAACGTTGTCCACTTACCCTCTCCGCGTCTTCCCTCGTAGGAGTTTAAACTACGAGTTTAACCCTCGGTACCACGCCCCTAACTCCTCCCCTAACTCCGCCCCCAATCACGTGCTGTTCGTTGAACGCTCTCAAAATGGTTGACTGAGAATGTAATGTTAATGTTAATCAAAACATTTTAATACTGTTTGGTATAAATACCATATAAAAAACGATTAAAAGTCAACGTTTATTATTACACAAGTATCTGTGTGATAATAACGACTTGTAACAGCTTGCATATGTAACGCCAGCATTAGCATCTGCAGCTAACTTTAAATTGACTTTTTTTCCAAGAGTTTTTTGGTAATTTAACATTGATTTGTACTTTGTTCATCCTTTATTTAGAAGATGAAGTTCAGTTTCGTAAGGGTCCGTTCTTGTCCTGCTTGACAGTCTATATTAGACAATATGTGGGTGATTAAACAAGAACTAAAATAATCTTCATGGGCTAATGATATTTAAAGATGTATCTGCCCTGAAAGTTAATATTAGAAAATAATATGAATGCATTTAGATGACTGACGTTTTCACACAATACTAATAGAAGTGTTTTTTGCTTTTATTGAGTAGTAAGTTATATATTGGTTGCTATGGAAAGTAAATAAACAAAACACATTAATGCTTTTCCACAACCAAAAGAAGTATAAAAATAGCACAGAATCAATTCTTCTGAAATCCTTTAAAACTTTAGATCCGTAAAAAAAACGTTTATCAAAATAAAATGGAAAATCTTCAAATGGATCTGGATACAACATATCGCACTAAAATGTTGTTGTATAAAAATGTAAGAACTTCGGATAAAACAGTTTTTCACATCATAACACAAGATATCTAACAGCTATTGATTAAAATGCTCTATATGTGCTATGACATTAAACGTTTAAAGAAAGCGTTATACTATATGTGTCGTGTATGTGACAATTTCAAAAAAAAAAATCTATAGATGTTTTTTGGCATACTGTTTCAAGCATAACATTCAACAAGCTCAGCAGTATTAATAAAGAATGTAAACAATTACTTTTAACAACAATTAACAACAGATTATATAGGCTCCTGGTGGCTCTTTACGCGTAATTTTAGCACCATAGAGAAGTTATACATTTCTAAATGAACTGGTTATCTAAACATGTAGGAAAAAAATAAGGCTTGTGCATTTTGTGTTACAAAATATAATGTAGTGCTTGGTCAAACAACCAAACCTTTCTATTAATACAGTACGCAAAATGAGTAAAAAAGCTCCAGTGATTATATCAAAGTTACATATATACATATATATGTATACATGTATATATAGATATAGACATACAGAGGACAAATAGCTACAGTACATTTATATTCACAGAACAGAGCTCCTACGGGAGCAGTGATGTTTGCCCCTTTTTTCCATTTAGTAGGATGTGGTGACAGTGTAATACGATGAAATATTCCTCCAGTTAGTGAAACAAAACAAAATATACCACTTCTTTGGTCAGTTTAGTCTGTTCACATCAAGAAAATTGGTAGCAGAATAAACTGTCCGGTAAATCCTGTGAAGGATTGTCCAAAACAATTGTTTTGCAATAACTTCCGGCAACAAATGTTTTTCATATCAGACTGTTAGGCTACTCGTAATTACCCATATACATACTGTATACCAAAGCATGTGCACAAAACAGAACTAAATAGAGTATCAGCCAGCATTAGAGATGATCTAAATCAAATTCCTCTTGTTGAATGTTTTGGAAACTTTATAAGGTCTTTAAACCAAAAGAAGTCAGGGATAGTATTAAAAAAATAGTGCATGTTTTGCCAGTGTTTCCCACCTCTGGCTTTGTTTTGGGGGTTAGAACCCAAACTTCTACAGAAGTATAAATGCCAAAAGACTTCCTGCGTTTTTGCTTTGGCTTGTTTCAAGTATTTGTATGTAGCTATCAGCGAGATGTATCTGAGACATTATAACCATAGTTTCACACTGTATTTCCAAAACTTTTTAAACATAGACTTTAACAGCTATTTTTCTAATATGGACTTATCAAAGAAAAAGACAAAAGGCAAAATGATTGTCTGTTTCTCTTTGACAACAATGATCAACAAAACAACAAGAGACTGAGTGCAAAGACAAACTCTGCTTCATCTCCAGGTTAGATGTGTTGCTGAACACAAGCTCCCATGCAGCCCCTTCTGTCTTTCTATATTTAAATCTGAATGTGTTGTAATTTTTACAAAAATAAAACGTGTATACTGTTAGTGGCTATGATGGTTTTTTGTTGAATGTGGTTTGTGTTTCCATACAGGTTTGATAATTTAGTACAACTGTGTATATTTACTATCTTTGGGCTGACACACCCAATATCTTTCAACAAAAACACCCTTCAAAAAAAAAAAATACATTCAAGTCTGATTCTAGTGGAAGAGCATGTAGGCCCTTATTGGTAAATCTAATGACTTTGGTTCAAGTGATTTTTCTTTTTTAAAGATTAAAAGTCTGTTGTCACACCTTTTAATCATCAGCTAAATGGAGGCAGAAACATCCTCAGAACCTTTTAAACATCCTAAAATAAAAGTTTGATACAGTGCCATGAAAAGCTGTACCTTCGGTCCCATGTTGTTCTCTATTTTCTACACATATTAAGTGTTGCCAACTTATCAACTTTATCGTCTACGGCTATTTTAAAGAAAGAAAATATTTTTGAGGTCACTCTAGAGGCCTAATCTTAATAACAAACAAGTGAGTTGGGTTTTCTCGTCTTTCCCTTTTAACTCAGCTGAACCTTCAGAGGCAAAGCATGATTGTGAATGTTATAATCAGTGACCCTACGGGCTAGATAACAGCATGTGGTTTATTTGTTTATCTCAGTGTCATTGCGTGTTACGCATGTTTAAGGCTGCAGTGCATTACCAGCAGGATCCCTAACGGGCTGCACACCACAACAGCTATTTTCACTGTTTTCCTGCTATGCTGATTTGAAATGAAACTGGTTATTCTCCTGCAACAGTTGAGAGAAACCCCCAGCTCTTTACACAATGTGGTCGGTGGTCCTCGATGCCATTATGACAATGGAAGCGCTGGTGTGTAAATATAAGCGGCTTCTCTTTGCTGGTGATGGCTGGCGTCTATTCGCAGGCAAAGTAGTCTTTGAGTGGTGCGAACAGATGCCTGATGACTGGGACGCTCCAGGACCGGCCCAGGAGCTTCTGCCTGGCACCGCGGCCCATGTTGGACACGTCTGTGTAGTGCACAGGGAAGCCGAAGATCCTGCAGGGTGACAAACATGCAGCCACCATTACGATCTATGTCACAGTGGTGCTTAATTAAGCAGTGTAGCTATATAAAACAAGTCAGAAAGGCGGCCATTTTTATGTATAACAATGCCATTGTGACGGACTAACGTCTGTAAATAATAAATAATGGCAATTTTTTTTCCCAACACTAAAACAAGCAGTGGAGTAGTAATGTTACACAGCTTTCAAATAAACTTCTGATACATAACATTCCTGTCAGAGCGTAGAAGAGAACATAAGGCTTAAGAATTCATGAGACAAACAGCCAACCAGTGGCCTCACTCTCCACTACGCTATGAAGAGGAACGAACTAGGTAGCTAACTGTCCGTGTCCGACCCACACTTAACAGTGCACTCGTCACCATAGCAACTGAGAACAATCGCTATTATCATTGGTGCTATTGCAATGGCCATGTACAACCATGCAGTGTCTGTTCTACTAATCTTCTGGACGTTATTTGTGTGTGTGTGTGTGTGTGTGTATTTCCGGCTAACCTCTCTAGCTCAGTGCACCACAGTATGTCCTCTTTCCCATTCATCAGGACGGGGAAGTGTTGATCCTTCCCTTGCTTGATGGAGTTGGAGCGGGTAGTGATGGTGCGCACCTTCCCAAACTACAACATAACAAACACACAATTAAATAGAGCCATCGTTAAGTCGTTTTTTAAAGTGCAAACTGTAAAGAGTGACGTTGCTCTGTGATTTGTAGCTATCAAACCTTTGCTACTCTGCCGTGATCCAGACAGTCTTGCAGCTCCAGCTTGTCCATCCCAGAGGCACACAGAGGCCTGAGACGGAGAGTCATCACCCACATATAAATGGTGGGGAAATATTCACAATTCTGGCAACATAGTATCAATTTAACAATGTTTTTTTCTTTGAGAGATTGTAACGGTGTTTCTGAGATGATGATAACGCGTTGTTTTTCCTACCTGTTCATGCCCGGCATGTTTCCCCAGAAGTATCGGGCGCGGTGAGCAGCGGAAACTTCAATAGCATCCATCATCACAGGGTTGCACTTAAAAAAACAACAACAACACAGAGACACACATTGGTTACTCATACTTACTCATAAATATACAGCAGGTGATTCACAGAAACTTTCTTGTTTTTAAATTCAGCGGATCCAACAGGAAATCACTCTAGCTGACAAACACACACTATGAGTTTCCTTAACATCATCAGTGCCAGAGTGCGGTTGTGTTTGGGTGCTATGGCTTCAGTGTTTTGTGTTGCATAAAGCAGCGCGGCACTGCTGCTACAGGATCAGCTCTGCAGCTGTGTCAAAATAATCTTACTACCAATGGTTGTTTCAAAAGGTGGCATCGTCTTCTAAAATAAATAATTTGTTCCGGATCAAATTTATTTTTCAACATAAATACATCTTATTACACATTTAAAGAGCTTTAAACTTAAAGACCATGATGTTACGGCTATAAATCATATCCCCAAATCAGTGTTAGGTCCAAAATTAGCTTTCAGGTTAAAGTCTTGATTTACTTTTGTTATTTAAATAACATTATAATTGTTTGTTCAAGGAACGTCTCTAAATCATGTTCTTGGTTTCTGCCGCTGTTCCCACTGTACAATCTATTCACTCACCTCCAGGAATCGTGAGATGTCCCTCTTGTCATTGACGCCCATGGCGACCACGTTCTCAAACATCCAGAAGAACGGCCTGTCCTCTCCTTCTTTGGGTTTAGCTTCGCTCAGCAGACGGTAAAACTCAAAGAACAGCCTCCCAGTGCCTTCTGTTAAAACAAAGGACCATCAATGTAGACTGAACTCCTCTCTCGTGAGATTAAGTGATATAAACACGTCACAATGGACACTCCAGATAGCGTTTTTAAAAAGGCCGTAGAATATTGGAACTTTTTTAGGATTGCGCAGAAGGAAAGCATCTGAAACAGGCTGTAAAAAAACATTTATAGGCCTCATAATAAAGAAATTAAAAGAACTACAGACAAGAGATTAACAGCGATTGGTCGCTCACTGCTCACAGAAGTTGAATGCATTGGTGCAAACCAAATTTAGCTGAAACGGGGTCTCCAAGTTGACTTCCTCTGGCGGGCACCTACCATAGAGCCCTTTCCTGGCAGGATTGACGATTGACAGGTCGTTGCAGGGACTTCCTCCTATTACCAGGTCAAATGGACCCCATTCGAGAAGCTGAGAGAAACAATAGCACCACCAAGTGTTAGACTAAGGAAGTGGCAACTACTGCATGAATAAAACAAAGAACTGACTTTTAAGAAAGAAAACCGTTGAGAAAGTTGTTGTTGATAGAATAAAGTATTCCTAGATTCAGGTCCAAATCCTGATATTTAGTACAACATTATTATTTCTACTTATTGTGTTAAGCCAAGCCACCCCTTTAAGCTGATATACATATATAACATAAGTAATATATGGCATTTTCGTTACCATATAAATCATTTTACTCAGGCTAAAGCTGCTGTTCGTCCCACGTGCTGAACTACGTCACTGCCAGATTCGGTTCGGTTCTGTATTGGTGTTTATACTTCCTCCACATCTACACCACTATATTTCCATTTTAAAACATCTTTTGCTACGTTTACACCGAGCGCCAGCTAGGAAATTTTAAAGCACCAGGTTCAGACAATGGATTCTCGGCCAGGTTTGCAAACAAAAAATCTTTGTTTTTGTGGGGAGTTTAAAACTTACTAGATACACTTGATCATTTTCCACAGGAAAGTTTTTCAATTTCTTACATTTTTCTTGGTGATGTTCCTGACATCATGGACGTACTGGATCTTTCCTTCATGCCTGACAACACCCACTGAGATGGAGTCCTCGCACACCTCTGAAGCCACATACTGGTCCACCTTGAACCCCAGGTCCCTTAAAACCAGGTACCCTGGAAGCACAGACACACGTTTAAGGCATTTAACGCATTTATTCACTGGCCGCCTCTTGGCATCCAAACCCTCGGCCTCACCAGTAGCGATGCCGTCAAACAGGGAAAGGACTCGGATCGGTCGTCTCTGCTCTGCAGGGACTGCTGGGAAAATCTTTGGTTTCTCCTGGAAGAGAAAACAAATTGTATTTGAGGCTAATTCTTATTTAGGCAGCTGGATGTGTGGAAAGATCACGTTGTCACTAGGTGTATGTCAATATTATAGAAGATAAATATTACTCCCCTGTTTAATTCATGTTTTTTATCTTCATTTCTTTCAAACTGGATTGTTACACCGTGATGAAAACCAAGTTTGGGCGACCAAAATATCACAACAAGAAGTCGACAAAAGTCAATCAACTGATACTTTGTTTCTACAAATATTGATCTTTAAAAGTCATACAAGGCTGTTTTTTTTCCAGGTCGTGATGGATAACATTTGGTTGTTTAGGTATTTTTATTCAGTTGACTGACCCACAAATGGTCACCACAAATTCGCAGTACTTCCAAGTAAAAAAAAAAAAAAAAAGCTTTGAGAGATTTGAAAAATCTGTAAAAAAAATTACAACACAACTCACAAACTCCTGTCCATTGTCGCTGGTGAAGAAAATCTGCAGTTTGATGCTCCAGTCGTGCCGCCGCTTCAGGGCGCCGTACTGCAGCGTCGGCTGGCACATGTAGCATCGCCACGGGTCCAAGTAGCGAGCGTTGTTAGACGCTCCGGGATCCACCAGGATGTCCAGACAGTCCACACAAAAACACCTGGGGGGAGCAGAGCAGAGGAGGTGAGCGGACAGGTGGGCACATTGGTGAGGAAGATACTGGCTAAAGTATGGTGTACTGTGTGTGTGTGTGTGTGCGCGCGCGCGCGCGTTGGACCTGCAGCAGTTGGCGTTGCCGCAGAGAAGAACTTCTCGACCTCCACAGCAAACAGTGCAGTAGGACTGGTAGCCATCGTCGTCGTACATGTAGGACATCTCCAAGTACACGTCCTGAGCACACATAGGAATACCTCTGGCTTGAGTGATTATTTAAAGAATCGGCAAATGAAGTTCATTATTGATTGGTTGTGCCGGGCGATAATTAGTTACGCCCCTCAATACGTCGCAGAGATGATGAAAACAGTTGAGCTGAGTACAGTGAGTGTAGTGTAGAGCAGCGGTCTGCAACCTTTTTTGCCTCACGAACCGCACGGCAAAAAGAGTTAGCTGAAGCTTGGGAATTGTGTCAAGAGGAAAAATCGCAATTTATTGGCAGAGAATCATTTTTCAGCTGAGTACCAAGAGGCCCACCGACCGGTACCATGAGTGCGGAGAAGTTCTGATATTCAAAGGTTTTCTATATTTTTTAACTAATGAATTTAAATTTTTTCACTTCATTTTAAAAAAGCCTCCATAGATTATTATGGCAGGTTATTTGTGCACTGTCAAAACTTTTTGCTCGGTGAATTTGCATTCAGTTCAAGGGTTCAATGTTTAAAAAGAAAAATCAACAGATTGTCGATTACCAAAATGATCCTTAGTTGCAGCCTTAATTATTCATCATTTCAACTTATATAAAATATATCCTTTCGAAAATCTAAAAGATGGCTCTATTTAATTTAGTCCCACTGCAGGAGCTTTGGGACTAGACTCAAATTAACTGCAGCAATTATCAGTTTTACTGGTACAAGACAACATGTTTGGCATGGAAACTGTATATTTACAAGCGACCTGGAATGTAACACAAACATGAGCTACATACCATGCATATTTAACATTTTTTTGCATACCTTGCATGTTTGGCAGAGGCCTCCTTCAAACAGTGGGTGGAAGGTTGCAGCTCTCATCTTTCCACATGAGAGACAGAAATCTACAAAAATGAAATAAGATGATTAATAGATCCCAAAAGAATTCACACAGAAACACACAATGTGAAAGTGTCAGTCTTTACCTTCTATACTTCTTTTATTCTTCAGAACTTCATTCACCATTTGTTCTGAGAGAAGAAGAAAGAAAATGTTATCAAGTAACCTATTTTCATCGTGCGATGTTTCAAACACATTTACCGTCCTCCCAGAGACAAACAGGACTTTTAGTTTAGTTTCCTGCACAATTTATCAGTATCCATTTTCCTTCTCTTTTAAATCTCCAAAAGACAAAATGCAGGAAAACGGTTCCATTAGATATATGCTGCATTGTGGAAAGGTACCTCTGCTGTAAGACTCCTCCGGGGCGGCCTTGTTCTTATGGAGGCTGACTCTGGGCCGCTTGGCGCTGGGGAAATACTCTGGCAGGGAAACATCGAGGACCTGGTGGTCCAGAGGGTTGCTGTCTGCAGGGAGATACAACACCAGGTCGGACTTTTACCATCCTTTCCATTCGGCAGGCAGTCTGCTGTGTGGGGAACGGTACGCGACTGGTGACTGGAGCTGCTGCCTTGCTCACCGGCAGTGTGTGTAGGTTTGAGTCCCTCTTGTCCTTTGGGCAGGAAGCCGCCGTTCGCCCAGTCCAGCATGGGTTTTACCTGCTCCTCTGGAGAGTCCGACTCGCAGGGAGGAAACTGCTTCTCCGCCCGGATGCTCGCCATCTGTGACAAAGAGGTTGCAACCTTTTCTCGTAAATGGATCTAAACAAAAACAAATGCAGACGCAATAACTGTATACATGGAGTACTGAACCGTATACATCACATGTAAACAGACACACACACACACACACACACACGGTGTGGTCTAACGATCATAGATTCACTAATAGTAAAACCACGCTGGTGTGTTTTTACAGCTGAAAAACTGTCCAAGAACACACACACACACACACACACACACACACACACACACACACACACACTTGTACACAAAGCTAATGTAATTGGAAACACCTGCTCTGAAGATCAGCTTCACTCTGCCCAGCAACAAAGTGGGTTGATTTGAAAAGGTTGCACCTAATCCACATCCCCGCTCACCTCCAGTGCTTGGAAGACAGCCCTGCGGTAGGAGGCCAGCTTGGTGTAGGAAGCCTGGCTGAAGAACTTGGCGAAGGCCGTGATGGAGTCCAGTTTGTCTGCTGAAACCTGGAAGGAAAAGAAGGCGTGGCATCAAACTGAGTACGACGGCAGTCCACAAGTCGCGTGACTTCCCTCTCGCTGCCTGCTTCGGTCCGTCCGCCGTGCTTCTTTCCTTCCTCACCTCAGAGAACTTTCCGTCTCCAAACCACTGCAGCCACCTCATGCCGTTGCTGGCCTGCCGTTTGCCAGTGGCGCGCCATGTCACCACCATGCCGGGCCACCAGGAGAAGCCCTTGATCTTTCCCCACACCAGCTCGCCAATCCCAAAACCCTTGTTGTCCTGGATGGAGGAGGCAGAGTGTAGATGGACACGGTTACCATATTGAACTTTGTACCACCACTGATGAAGTACGTGGGTGTGAATTGGAATAAGGATAATGGAAATAGATCAAGATTGATAAACAGAAAGCTGCACAGATATCTGTAAAAGCTGTTAACAGTGTTAGAGATTTTTTCTTAGATTTTTAAAGATTTTAAAAAAGGCTGAAAGGAGTTTTCCGGATGGGATGAGAGTAACAAACATAAATTGAGCAAAAGCCCATTGAAAGATTTAGATACAATCGTTCTCTTCTCTGAACTAGATTGCAATACCAAATGTTTTGTTGTAGAGAGGACAGACAGAAAAGTGTCCTTAGTGACAGTTTCAAAAGAGATGGAACAATAAAACGTAGATGTATGTATTATTAAATGTCCATATCTTTAAAGCATCACAACATGAATAGTGTTTGTCAACTTGGCATCACTCAGCACCCGTATGTCGTTTGCTGAAGTGCGTTTACTGTATTTCTGCTGTTAGCTTTACAAATAAACAACACCCATGAAAGCATAATCTGCTAATTTCCCTTTCTTTCTTCTGCTTGCAAACAAATGACAGTAGAGCCCACGCTATGTGGTCCTTCAATCGCCTTAAGGGAGGAAACCCAATAGCTTTGAAAGGATGCTACGCTCCACTGACTTCGAAACAATGAGCACGCATGAATCAGCACGCACAAAAAAATACAAGTGTACTATAAGATCCCGTGCATGCAGACCTTAAACAGTATGAATATGCACTGCACACACACACACACACACACACACAAACACACACACAAACATGCCTTGTGGTCGTTATGACTTGAACTAAACTATTCAAAAGGAGCAGACGCAGCCCGACTTGGTGAGTGAGTGAGTGTGTGTGTGTGTGTGTGTGCGTGTGTGTTTTGTGGCCACCTGCACTAACACAAGGCCAGGTGGGGGAGGCCCTGCGGTGTGTGAAGGCAGTTACCCTCCTGCTCTTTCTATCAGCGCCAACCCTTCACTTCCCCTTTTTTAAACAGGTTTCCCCTCCTGCATCGATACTCTCTCTCTCTCTCTCTCTCTCTTTATCTTTCCAGCTTTAAGTACGAGATCGGACAATGTTAAGTTTGAGAATACTTCAATCAGTCCTTCCTCCTCCTAACACACGTCTCACTTTGTACTCTGGTTGGATCTCTTGGCTGGAGGAAGTGCTGACGCTCTGGGCAGAGTCCTTGGAGTCTTGTTCCATCAGCTCAGGGCGGGTGGCCTCTGGGCCCTCACCGGATGTAACCACAGCCACAGGAGCACCACCGCCACCACACTGATGGAGAGAAACAGAAATACAGATACATTTATTAGACAAACAGGTTTTAAAGAATCCTTCTTATTCGCTGAGGTTTGTTTTTACAACCACACTGTCGTAGAAGAACTGTTCATCATGCCTAGAAAGAGGCTTTCTTAAGGAAACACGGGGACGTGGGGAGGGACTGAACTGTTTTCCTGCATTGCAAAACGTAAAGCTGTAAAAACCAGAAACTACAATAAGCGTGGCGGGTCTATAGAACATGTTTCCCACAGCAATTGTAAATGGGAAATATGATGCAGTTTAAAAAAGGGACTAGGAAAGAACTAGGGATGTGTGCATGATTACCATTGACACGCGGGGCTCCTGTTTGCGGTTCTGCCTCCGAGGTTTGTTGTGCGTGTGCGGCACCAGACCGGCCTGAAAGATGGTTCTGGGCCGAGGCCTCTGTCTCAAACCCAGCTGACTTGCTCCTGTAGCCTTGTCCTGCGAACAAAAACACATTGACACACACTTAGAATATTGTGTCTTCCAGGCAAAGCTTTAATAAATTAAAAGTTTGGGTGCACGTGGTCATACCTCGCTGTCCGAGTCCCAGGTAGTTTCCTCCTCCTCTGACTTCTTCCTGCTCCTCTTCCTACTTCCCCCTGAACCTTGGTTACCATCTGAGAACAGAAATAGCAGGGGATCAGCAGACGGTTTGACAGACGCCTCAAAAAGTATGTAAGTAGTAGTAAGTCTTTTTTAAAAAAAAGTATTTTTTTTGTGCAGGTAGAGCAAAAGTCATGTCGCCAGGAATTCATTTCTAGCTTTATAGGAGCAGTGAAGTGTTGTATTTCCATTTCAGTAAACTTCTAAATCGTGCGTGTGTGACCTTGCGGCGAGGCGGCGTCTCCGTTCTGCTTGGGGCTGAAGGGGGAGGGCGGTTCGGCTGCGGTCAGAGGGCCGTTTTCGTTGGTTAGCTCCAAGCCGCCGTCGTTCTCTGAGGGGCCTTTAGCTGGAGGCACGTCTCCATTGACCGGCGCCTGAGGACAGAGGCGGAGTGAAGGTGACTTAAAAGACGTGAAGCCTGATTGGCGTTTACTGAAAAACTACTCAGATCGTTATATTTATCTGTTCGCTGATAGAAGTGATTAAAAGAAAGACAGAAGATGTGAATTGAAAACAATATGAGATGAAAAGTGACATGACTCCTTCTCCCAGGGTGCATTTCAGAAGGAACATTGAGTCAGCGTGCTTGAAACTTTGATGCAAAGACTAAGGCTGTGTTTAGGTTTTCAAATCCTGCATCGATCGTTGCCCTCGCCCTTCCATTTTTGTTTCAGCCTTCACTCCCACGATACTTTCCCACATGGTGACTGCTTCAGGGCTGAAGCTCGAGCGTCGTGCACATCAACATCATGAGGGAGGAAAGGGAGAGTAATTCACTCTGATGAACAAATACATGGTGGGAAAGCACCTGTGGTTGCTCTAACTGGCAGATGACTTGTTGTCAGCGTGTCCGTGACAACAGACCTCTGCCCATCCACGGCTGTGATTGAGTGATGGCGGTATGCTCGATGCGCTGGCTGATTTCAACACCCGGCCTCCTCACAAGACGGATGCATTACGCAATAACCCATACAAGTAAGAACGAGAGCCTCGTTCAGGCTGTCCAACTGTCACAGCCGACCTGTAGTTCTACAAACAAGCTACTTTTGCAACCTGTTGATTCACGGTTGCACTTATATTTGCAAGTTTTGAGCACATGAAATGACATCTGAGATTACCATTTCTGTTCAAGCTACTTCTCGTTGGGCAACATTGCAGGCATTCGAATGTCAATTGTTCTTCAAACAAAAGATATTCAAACAAAGCAGCTGCTTATAAGCTTAAGTATTTAAACCCTGTAGCTCTTGGGCATGAATGTCTTTTGCAACACAGAGCCACACCCTCCCTTTCCCTTGGGGGTGTTTTGGGGTTATTCATTCAAAGCCCGGAGAGAAAAAGGTGTGAAAATCAAACACTGACGCTGCAATAGAGCCCCTAAGCTTTGGCCATTGACGTGTGGGAGACTGCATGTCAACCAGAGGTTAACCATCTCACTCAATACAGACACCGCAAAGATCGGAGAAGATTAACGCTGTAGTTTAAATCTGTAACAAACCGTATGAATCTGTGAGGGGCATCAGCTACTGGTGACGGTGGGTCATTTAGAGAGAGAGAGAGAGAGAGAGAGAGAGAGAGAGAGAGAGAGAGAGAGAGAGAGAGAGAGAGAGAGAGAGAGAGAGAGATTAGCACAGGTGGCCTGAAGGTGAGCAGAAAAGCCTTTTATTAGCCTTTTATACAGCTGTTCAACAAATGTTCAGATTGTGCTGACTTTTTAGGGAAAATCCCAGCTATGCGTATCTGACACCGTTTGCAACCGTCAAACATTGTAAAACGGGGAATGCATGTGGTGTGTGAGCGTGGCCGCAATGCTAAATCTCCCCAATAACAAAAGAACCCCTTGAACCTGTGCATAAAGTATGCGCTCCAGATGGTTGGATGTGAGAACGAACGGCTGGCAGGAATGAGAGGAGGGAGAGACTAACAAAACGTGACAGGGAAAAGGTCAGCAGGGTCATGAAAAACATGTTGAATGGTTCTTATAGGGACCTAACCAGAAAACAAATGCAGCGCTTTTCCAGACACAAGCATTGGATGAGGAAAAAGTTTGACCCGATGGCTGCTCCAGACAAGATGTACTCTGTGTGCTCCGGAGTAAGAACAAAAAATGGGATCAAGAGAACATAAATACCTCGTGCAAGGGAAGATACAATTCCATTTACTGCTGGTATTGTACCTTCTATATAACATGGAAAAATGAAAATCACTGATAGAGTAATTCATTGGTATCAGATGCAGAGAGCTATGGAATTTCTTCAAATGTTTTGTCCAACGAACGGTTGAAAATACAAGCAAATATGCAACAGAGAAATGCTGTATACAAGTTGTAGGTATTTTAAATCTGAAACAAATGCAGATGTGCAGCACAAATGCAGATGTGCAGCATTAATGTGCAGCACAGCTGCAGCACAGCTGCACATTAACGACCCTCGTTTGTAACTTTCCAATCCATCTTAAAAAGAATTAACAAGAGCAGCTACATCTTCTCTGGGTAAGAGCTAAAAAAACACAGAAACATGGCAAGATAAGTTTGTTTCCCAACATCTGTCTGTCACACTCTCTGGTTGAAGGGTTAGTTAAATCAGAGTTGATCAGAAATTGTTGATTTTTTATCCCAAATCTTGTCATTTAACATTTGTACAAAAAACTAAACTCAGCAAGGTGGCTGAGTTACTATTATAATGATGATCCTCCGTTTACCTGCCTTCTATCCCTCCTCCTCCTCCTCCTCCTCTCAGCTTCTGACAGACAGCAACTTGCCAAATGAAGCATTAAAGTAACACAAATGACACTCTTTACCCTCCTTTCTTCACAATTTTTCTTTTTTTCATTGTGCAAATACTGTGACTATACGTACTAGGACTGCAGTCAACCAAAGAAATGCTTAGTCGACCAGAGTCTTGTCCTTAGTCGACGATTAGTCGACTTAACCAGCCACATTCCTAACCGGGCTGTAGCCTACGACACGACACGGAACTGTGGCGCTGTTACAAAACAGCCTAAATTAAAGCATTTAAAGTTTGGGATAAAACATAGGTTAATTATATTTAGATTACAGTCATATACAACTGCTTATAAAGGAACAAATATCAAGGAGTAAATCAATGAAAATGTCTTTAATGGTGTAAAAAAAAACTGCAACTGGTCGACCAATGAGAATGTCAGCCGACCAAGACGGCATCCGACCGATTAGTCGACTAAACGACTAAAGTTGACAGCCCTAATAAGTACAGTAAATTCGCTGTGTGTGGAACACTGTCCTCATGCATCCTGCAGTCCCCATGACTCTGTGTGTGTTTGCTAAAGAAGTATGTCTTGCATTGTGTGGCTTTCCCCAACCTGCGTCAGACGCACACATTCCACACCGAGCAACAGTCAGGCCCGAGGCGCTCCAACGGGCTGTCACAACATCTCAGGCCTAAATAATTAGAAACGGCAAAAAGGCTAACACTGCCCGAAAAAACTGCTCAGCATGACGTAAACCGTTAATGATCTGACAGTGTAATCCTTTGCTGTCTGTGATGCTCTTCAAATATGCAAGTTTGCAAAATGTTCAGCAAGTAAGGAGTTTCATGTAACTCATTTCTTTCTACGGACAGCTTGCATCTACTCGTAGACGAGGGGCTTAAATTTGGCACTTACGTGTAAAAATGAAGACCTGAATCCATCAGCAAGACACTTGATGTCTATAATACGGTTTGTCACCTTTGCAGGTTTAGACAAAGATGAGCCACCTGGATTCAAGCTGCCTAAATTTGAAATGAATACCTCGTGTCCTCATGTCGGATCTGCCCCTTCGCCGGTTAACTTGGAGGTGGGAAAACAACACAGAGCAAGGATTTAAAGTTGTGATTATACGGCTTCTAATGATGATGACAGAGACGGAGGGAAAGGAGAGAAGGAAAGTAAAGGAAGGCAAATGGCGGAGAGAAGGAAGTGTCCCTCTTAGACGGAGTGGCATAAGACTGAAAAAGAGGAACCAGCAGCAACGTACGACAGGAGCCTCAGTGTGTGTGTGTGTGTTTGTCTGTGGTTGTAAGTGGGAGTGTGAATTTGTGTGTGTGTGTGTGTGTGTGTGTGTGTGTGTGTGTGTGTGTGTGTGTGTGTGCGTGGGTACATGTGAAACAGAGAGTAAAAGTGTGTGAACAGATTGGGAAAGTTCCTGCATTGCCGCCTGGGAAGCTGTGTACTACACGTACTTTGAGTTCAAGTGGTTCAGCCGCTGCTGCTAGACGACGATAACATGGAAGCTACGGAACGCATGTCGCCGTAAGGAAGTCACAGAAGCGAACTATTTTAACAAAGCGTAAACAGTATTTCACAACAGGTCACTAAAGTAAAAAGATTGAACTGAACTGAAGAACTGTCGGGCTGTAACCTCCCTGCGCGTCTAAAAGATGCCTCGGGAACACCAGTCCAGTGTGGTGCTGCGGTGACGTTGCCAAATCTGCCAACCGCAAATAAAAAGACATTTGTGCAACATGCACATGGGATATATAAGGTGGAGCAAAATGCAGATTTAACAGAACAGCAGGGAAAATAAGATCAAATGAAACAAATATATTACAGAGTAAAGAAAAGATGAATACAACGCAAAGAGTGGGACGAGAACTAGTCAAATGGAAAAAAACTAAAATAGATATCAGAGATAAACTACGACCTGTTCAAAAACCCTATAAATTACTAAACCAAAGACACAGGATTAACAAAAAAAGAAACACTCCGGGGCACTTTAGACTATGCAGTAATCAAACAAAGAAAGGGATCGGTATCTTCCAATGCTCCATCATTGGTCCCACTTAAAATCAGCAAACCAATTACAGATCACTAAGAGTTATATTTGCTGTCTTTTTTTCATCTTTGCTGATCCGATCTGAGTCCCGAGATAACCGAGTCTGTGTGTGTCTGCACGAGCATTTTAATTAGTAACATGCCTGCACTCTTGTCCTGGCATCGGCCTTGACAACGACACAAAGTCTTTTACAGCGACAGGCGGCTGAGAGAGGCACAGGGAGCGGTCGTGTGCGTGTGAAAGTGTGTTTTGTCTGTGTGATTGTACGTGGGTGTTAATGCTA
Source organism: Apeltes quadracus (assembly GCA_021346845.1). Taxonomy (NCBI): domain Eukaryota; kingdom Metazoa; phylum Chordata; class Actinopteri; order Perciformes; family Gasterosteidae; genus Apeltes; species Apeltes quadracus. Next base: position 7,458,515 of record CM037928.1, on the reverse strand, counting down.
TGTTCATTTTTCATGGAAACAAAGGGAAGAGGCCACCGCTCACAGCCCCGAGAGGACAAAGTGAACCTGCGTGCGTGTGTGTGTGTGTGTGTGTGTGTGTGTGTGTGTGTTTCAGACTCACGGTGGCGGCCATGTTGCTGCTCTCATCCATGCTAGCAGCAGAGTATTTGATGGAAGACATGGCTGGTGCAGTTGACTGGTCCAGCGGCTGTGTTGACTCCTTTTCAAACCTGGACGAGACACCAAACAAGGAAACGGTCAGAAAACGAAACCGGACTCATGACCCGGTGCAGTGGATTATTAACAGGGATCACACCGTTGTCTTGAAATTGTTGTGTTGGGTCTTTTGGAGAAAAAAAAAAATCACCTCTCGGCTTGCCTTCAAAATCTGACAGCTTGCTTATGAATCCATAAATGTTTCTTGTGAATGTTTCACAACATGTTGTGACACGACTGGTTGCCTAAAATGATCTAAATCGCCGATAATTAATGATCAGAAATACTGCTGTGTGACTGTAAAAGACGCGGAAAAGAAAGAGACGGGAAAAAGAAAGAGACGAGGAGAGCGTGACGCTGTTCTGTTCTCCATAAATGGATAGGAGCATATTTGACATGCCCACACAATCCTAATGTAAACAGATACAAAGCCCCGTCGGTGTGTGTGTGGGTGTGTGTGGTGTGTGTGTCTGTGAACTTAATAAGTGCCATTTATGCGTTTGTACATGCATTACGTACGCAGTACTTCTGCATTCTAGTTTTCACAGTGTGAGTGCACAATATTCAGAGCCACAATACTGCTGTACATCTTTTGGATTTAAGCGTGTGTGTGTGTGTGTGTACACTTTGCGTGTGTCCGTATGTGAGTGAAAGTTTCAGTTTAACTTAAGGAGCAGACAGGTAGTTTTGTCAAACAAGCCCGGACAGGCAAACTAGTTTCACACAAACTATCTGCCTGGAAATCCACACAGAGAAATCCCATAAGTACAAAATGCAATTGTAACGAAAATAAAGGTAAGAGAGAAAAGTGATTGTGGGGGGAGAGTAAGAAGAAACACCTGTATGTTCAATGTATTCCTGTGTAGTCAGCACAGGTTAATCCAGTAATTTGCAGTATGCAGCCTCCAAAATGAACACCTGTGTCAGTGTCTGCAAAGAATGACCTTTTACCTTGAACAGTAAGAAATTGAGATAATGCAGTAATGTATCGAGACTCAATCGAAAAAGATAAGTTGAAATTTCGCTGGAGTCCTGGAGACAAAATCAAAGCATTCAGCATTAAACCTGTTTTACCAGTGACCATATTAACTGGAAAGGCTCTAAATGATGGGTTGGCTACCTTTATGTGGCCCAATTTGATGGAGAGAGAAGGAGTTGTTACTGGAACGCAACTTGCGTGGCATGATGTCGGCTTTTACTCCTAAAATGCAGGGGTGTCATAGTCGTGAGTCTGCGGCCTGTTCTGTGTGCACGGCTTGGTGCCCTCTGACTGAAACAAACCGAATGTATCAGCAACTAGTCACTGCTTTTATCCAATGGGGGGAAACAAAACCTCACGTTACGAGGTGTACGTACAGTATGAATGAATGAATGAATGAATAAGGGATTCATTCAATCGGCTTTTTTCCTTTTACTTGAAAATTCCATTTAAGTAACGATTTTCTCTGAATGTTTATATCCAAGCGTTCGTTACTGTATCCTTTGCTGAAAAAATGTTTCCACTTTTTAGTAACAGAAGTGAAAATGAATGACAAGAACCGAGGAAAGACTGAAGGCAGGGAGGAGTGAGGGGCCCAGGAAAAGGGGACAAAAAGTACAAGGGAGTGGGGGGGCTGTCGCGGGGGGGGGGCTATACATCAAAGTTGTGTCTGGTGGCGAGAGATTAGGGAACCGCATTGCAAGAGGGGATTGTTCCCTCCCCAAAGGGAATTCTCCTAAGGGTGCCTCGCTGGGGGGCTGCATTCCTTGCCTGTCATGTACTTTATGGCCCCTTCAGGCTCAGATCCAGTCCTACAGTTCATGCATTGTCTACTTTGTTGCCTATTGTACTGACTGCATTTAGACAGTATATCATTCATTCACTCACGAGCCTGGATCAGAAGCACCCATTTTGAATCACAACACCAAAACCATAAACATCACTAGATTGGAGTTTAAATGACTAGTAAAAGATTATTCGTATGTATTTTTTACAGGGCTGTCAAAAATAGCGCGTTAATCACGTATTAACGCATTTCACGCATGCGCAGTGTGACAAATTATTGTGGTTAGACTACTATAACAAACAAATCATCCTCCTGGCTACTTTTCTGTCAAAAGCGACTAGAGACAAATCTAGTGACATGTATATAGCTTATTTTTCATACTTTAAAACTATATATATATATATATATATTTATTTATATATATATATATATATATAGTTTTAAATTTTGTTATTAAATAAAATTGTATTGGCTTAAATGTGGTAAATGCATGCTGGAATTAATGAACATATATATATATATATATATATATATATATATAATATCCCACTAATTATATATATATTATTATTATTATTATTAATAGGATATATGTGTTTAAGCTATGTCTACATTGCCCCTGAGTGACTCCTCCCATTCACTTCTCACCACGTGGCTTCTGTCTGCCTTTTAGACTTCGACAATGATAGGCAATACTTTTTTCTTACTCGTGGAGGCATTTATATGTCCCTGCCAGTGTGACAATACGCTTCAATCTTTACTAATAAATCACAGAGAGCAGTAATCCAAGACGGAGGAAGTTCATCCGGTGAACCTGAACCGTCAGAACATGTTCGAGCGGTGCAAAAACAGGAAACACACTCAGTGCCATTCCCACAGTGCGATCCACAAAAATGCATGCGACTATACATCAGGTGTAACACAAGTTGCAATGACGTTAGTGTAGGAACGTGTTAAGCACGAAAACATCGCGTTAAACACGCGACATGCACAAATAAAAAAACAAACATACGAAAACAGTCGGTGTGGTGAAGTTACTTAAAACGCCTGATTTAACTTTGTCACGAGGGAGGCACTGACTGAACTACATGGCGATAATATAATGTGCACTACGGGTGCATTCAAATTGTATGCAGTGCATGTTGTAATAACGACGTTATAAGCGCAACACAAAGGCGCCACGAGCGTCGACGTTCTTCTTTGAACAGGGTGGCTGCACAGCCTCGGGTCCCACATGTGTGCAGCGCTGTTGGCCGCACATGGGCAGCGAACCACAAACTTAACAAGTGGATAAGAGGAAGAGGGGAAGCCCTCCACGGCGAGCCAGCCTCCGCTAACAGCGCCACAAAGGTGTCAAACATAAAGACATACATATCAATTATCAAAGTTTTAATGACTCGTCCGGTAAATTTGCTGCGGAAAACAAAAACGCCCTCCCCGGTGAGACACTTACATAACCATCCACGCTTCTTACACGCATCCACGGCAGGAAAAAATGACACGGAAGGTGTGTCTGCTGAGTCAAAGGTTGTGGGGGGAAAGTGTTTTTTCGAAACAACCACGCTGAACTTGAAGCACACAGGTCAGGAGTCGGTCCAGTCCTCTTGCATGTGTTGTTCACTGTGTTGAAGCATGCTGCTGCTAGTCTCTCTCTCTCTCTCTCTCTCTCTCTCTCTCTCTCTCTCTCTCTCTCTCTCTCTCTCTCTCTCTCTCTCTCTCTCTCTCTCTCTCTCTCTCTCTCTCTCTCTCTCTCTCTCTCTCTCTCTCTCTCTCTCTCGCCGTGCATTGACTGAGCATTCAAGTAGGTTGAGTTGTGTTATTATATTCAAGGTGATAGCTGAACAGGTGACAGAACAACTTAATATTCATTAAGATAAGAAAGGTAAAGGTGATCATTATGCAAATAATCCATTCCAGAAAAATGTATATAGAATCTATTATAGAATATTACAGAATATTAAAAATAACTGGAATAAAAATACAGAGCAGTTAGTACGTTCATTATTTTAATATTGCACATTTACTTGTTATGCTGCTGGGCAGTTAAATACATAATCGTATATGATGATGTATTGTTTTACTTTCGTACTAATGATCTGAATCCACTATAAGTACAAGTAACTAGAAAGTGTACTTATGTATTTATATTAATTACATTTGAACACTTGAAATAATAGGTATTGAAATACATATTCTCAACTCCTCTTAATTCATATTTGCAAATTATTTGTAGTTTACTTGAATATTTATATACATACATTGTATACTTATTATACTACTTTTTAATGCTTCTACCAGGCTAAAAGTAAGTAGGGAAAAGCACAATATTGGTCTCGGAGATGTACTCTATCCCTTAAATTACACATTAGTACAGTTAATATAATAGCTCCATTGACTGAATGGATCCTATTTTTATTCTCTTTTATTCTCTTCCTCATCAAATTAGTCTAAAGTTACGTATTATGAAAATAATAAATAGAATTGATCTCATCATCTTGCATTCAGAGGTTTACATTGATCCATTATCGTTTATAGGGAACTTTTATGAATAATAAAATATACTTATACCCCAATTTGTCTCAAGTGTACTAAACACGGAGCACTTTGCCGCGCATGCGCAGAAACGAACCAGGAAAAGGAGCGTACCAGACAGGAAAGAAAGATGCTGCTTCATTTCACTAAAGACGTTCTACCGGATTCTGTCAGCACCGACTTTCAGAACCTCAATAAACTCAACGAGCAGGTGAATACATCAGGGTTTCTCTTTTTAACGAACATGACTAATACTGAAGAACTCCATTGTAGTTGTCGCTAACGTTAGCTCAACTGAGCTGTATCTGCGCTCAGCTCGATTCTGAGGCTTTATTCTCTTTAGACGGCATCTGTGAACAGCTGTCGTGTTTTTTGATTTTTCAAGGATGAGTGAAAAGTGATTCATGGTTGTTAATTTTGGGGATTTGTCTCGTTATCCATAGCTCTCAGTAAACGCCATCTGTTGTGAAATCACGTGACAGACCATGTCGCTGGTGGAAGAAGTATTTCAGATGATTTAAACGGTGGGAATAATCCGGAAAGTACAACATGTGTATTTTTGGAGTGACATGCACCTTTATTAGTTGGCATGTATCTAAACCGGATAGCTGAAATGTATACTTAAATACTCAAATAATTTGCAGCTATCGACAGAATGTCCCCACGTGACATTCATGTTGATTAAACTCATTAAAATGAAGCACTGATCAAAGTATCTTTACTCTAACAAACCAAACACAGATTTAGACATTAACAAATACTTTGATGTTTTAATATTTTGCAGCAATTTCACCGTCTGATTGAGATTCTGTTCCAGTTCCTCCTTAAGCCTAAAGAGGTGAGCACGCACACTCACCCGATGTTGTCGTCAAAGGGACTTTGGACTCCGTGATCAGCCATGGTCACTGAACCAAGTAAAAAAAAAAATCATTGCCTCTCCTTTTGTATGTGTGTGTGTGCGCAACCCCAGTCCCATGTGCATGTATCTCTGTGTACGCATGCTTGTGTGAGCAGACGGAGAGGTTCGTGCAGCTGCTCGGCGAGTTTGCAGGGGAACATGGGATGAGTGCCGGCCCTCTGAAGAACCTGATGAAGAGCGTCCTCCTCCTGCCGCACGGTGGGAACAGCTTTCGACTGCATACTGCTCTCACTTATTACTCGCGTTACGTCCGTCGGCCAGAGTGGTTAGACCCCCAATGAATGTTAGTCCTGATGGTTAGGCGGCAGCCTGAGTTGAGTGTGTAAATGTGAATGGGTGATTAATGTATGTGATCGTGTAGCTGTAAAAATGAGGAAAGCGCTACACAAGTACAGACCGTTTTCCAATCACTCATCTATCCGCTCTTCAAAGTCACCAGACTTCTTTGACAGAAACACAACACGGGAGTTGCTGGTCTACTAGTGCCTCAATCAACTTTTAAAAAAAGTTTCAATTTCTTTAAGTTAGATGAATAGATCAATACAACTTTCTTGTCTCTCTGCTAAAAACCGATAAAGTGTAACTTCAAAATCAAAATAAAGTGTACCGATAAAGTGTAACCTCAAAATACTTTCGACGCCTACATCTGGTACAATCTGTATAAAACCAAAAAGCAAGTACAATAAGTTTCAGCTCGTAAACCCTTGTAAAGCAACATCCTTCTATTCGTAGTAGGACGTAATACAGCCTGTACAAAGCTTCTGTTTTTATGTGTGTTCAAGTTTTGAATTTTAGCACAACCCTCAACTTGATACTAATGAATGTTTCGTCATAAAGTTACAGAGAAGCTTCTCCTGCATGAAGGTTTGCGTCTCTCATTGACGGTCTGCTCTCCCCTCAGGCGCCTTGAAGAAAAACCTGACAGCCGAGCAGATGAAAGAAGACCTTTTGACATTAGGTATACATCCATAACTTTTATAACAGGAGTTGCTCATCTACTCCTGTTGATGACGAGGGACCGTCAGGCCGATGGCAACTAGCTCGCACAGCAACCTCTACTCAATGTTGTGAACATTTTACACAGAAAACCAAATCTGTTCTGTTGATTCCTCAGGACTGAGCGAGGAAAAGTCGGCTCACCTTTCACAGCAGGTAACCTTCCCCTCCGTAATAAAAGGGTTAATTGGGTAGTTTGGTTTTTCAGCGATTGTAATCTGAAGATTCTCTTTAGTACATGAATCACATTCATTCTATTGTCTTCTCCTATGATCACAGAAGTTTGTTTTTCTTCTGCACTTCGCAGTGGGGGGAGCACTCTGCGGCGCTGTGCAGGCTCGCCGTGGGACAGACTCTGATGGTCAACCAGCTCGTCGACATGGACTGGAAGTTTGGAGGTAAAACAAACATGCCACGATATTTAGCTCACGATAGTTTGCCTTTAACTCCATATCTGAGCTGTGATGATGTTCGGTAGATTTTTTATGAACGCGGCTTTACGTCTTACTTTTTTTTAAAACTGCATCGGATGTCTACAACTGATGGGTCTCAATCAGGCGTCGATCCATAGCGAACCGCTTTTGAAGTCTATGAGCTTACTTGTCTTTTTGATATTACTTGTGGCCTTCATAAGATGTTGATGCAACCGTCATAAGTAATGCACGGCTGCTTTAAAGCTGTACAAAATGCAATTGTCAAGCAAATTTTAAGAAGGCGTTTAAAAAAAAACAGCCTTAAATTTTCCCAAAAAAGGGGATAATGTAATGTTTTAACTTATTTGTGATTCTTTAAGTAACATGTGTTTTCTGCTCATTACAGTGACTGTGGGAACCAGTGAGATACAGAAAGTGGGCAATATCTTTCTGCAGGTTTGAAAACACACACACACACACACACCCACACGCACACCCACACAAACACACACACCATTTTGTTCAGATTTGTTGAATAGTGTTTTTGTCCTCCTGTAGTTAAAGCTTGTCGTCAGAAAGGGGAATTCCACTGAAAACGTCTACATGGGTGAGCGACTGTTACTTACAAAAAGAGCTCTGAAACTGTTCACATAATGCTTCCTAACTAGATCTCAAAACGCCAGAGTGAAGAGAATGAATGAACATCTGAATTAAGACACGCAGCAGATGCATCAACAGCCACTGCTTCTTCTCTTTTTAAATTTGCTACGAGTGAAAAGTCTTAAGCAACGGGGCTGAAGATCAAGTACAGCGAGAGTTTTGGAAATATTTAAGACCATTTTGAAGATACTTAAATGTAAACGTGCACAGCCGTCTTGCTTTACACAAGCAGAGCATTTGGCATCGGCACTGCTGTGCACTAACGTATTCGCCTAAATAGATTCAGTGATCAATTCTTTGGTGATCTGTTTCCGATAGAGAAACCTATTTTGCAGCTGAAAAATAAAACTTTTTGAATCCTGTTTCCAACGACACATTTCGGGATTGATGTAAAATATCTGACGTGTGTCGGTAGATTTTGATGGTGAACAGCTGGAATTCCATGCATGCTAGAACTGCGTCGGTGTGATCAGAACTTGTGCATGAAAAATGAAACGTGAATAGATTTGTCTTTACTGCTACGATTGAGCCGTTTGACAGACATACGTTGGCTTTCTGAAATGCACAATGTGAGATCTCCTGTAAAACGTTTTCCATCTGATTTTACATTGAGTCTGGTACACTATTGCTGTGCTGTATTTCTTCTCAGAATGGTGCTATTCAAATATATACATTTAAATCTATTGTAGGGGATCATTGCTGATGCTAACTATCAAGCATTTATCATGTTTTAATCCAAGTGATGCAGGCATTTTAATGTTTTAATGAGTTCTTTTCCAGTAAAAAACCTCTTAAAGCAGGATTAAGATATTATGAAATCTTGTCGTTCACACAAAGTGTGAAAGCAAGTTGTAAAACGACCCATTTTTTCCTCTCTGTGTGTTATCCACTTACGGTTTCTTGTTTTCTTTACTCGTCGTTCCAGAATTGACGCTCCCACAGTTTTACAACTTCCTACACGAGATGGAGAGAGCCAAGGCCAGCATGGAGTGTTTCAGCTGAAGTGCGTGCGAGCGAGCGCGTGTGCGTGTGTGCGTGTGTGTGTGCGCGCGCGTGAGAGAATTTAAATGTACGACCATGTCCGGCTGTGTTTGTTATGTATTCCGTGTGGGTCTATGTGTGGCCCTGACTTAAGCTCAACACATTTTATCTACTGTCTGACATTTCTACTGAAATAAACATGAATAAAAAAAGAAAACCATCGGCTCTCTCGTTGATTTAACTGATCCAAACGTTGCAGATATCGGCAAGCCATTAATGCAACCTGCTATCCCACATGGAGGGAGACATGCTGAGAATAAATTGACTTCTTTTGGAGTGTATTTTTTCGCTGGTGAGCCTGCTCAAACCCCAATAGTTTTGTGCTGCGGCTACAGAACGTAAAAATAACTACATCAACTGCATTAACTATATGTATTATTGGTGATAGTTGTTACCCTTTAGTTTATACTAATTTATACCAATAATTGCTAATAGCATCATTACAATTTGAGGTCTTCCTAATTCAGTAATAATCTGCCCAAATAATTTCATAAGCATTAGATTCAAAATAGAAAACATCATGAGCATGCAAAGCTTCGTTACTGCATCAACTAACCGCTAATAAAACCCTATATAGGTTTTCAACAGTTGCACCTTAAATGTCAGGATTGTTTGGATTTGAATAGACCAACAACACAACTAAAAACCAAATAAGTAGTTTGCTTTTTGTAAAGGGGAAGAGAAGCTTACCTACAGCCTCCATCCCAATTCCTTTTTTTATCAGTATTTTCCATGTGGGGAATAACCAAAGGCTCTTCCAAGGAAAGCGTTTGGAAAAAGAGAACTTGAAGTTAAAGGAGAAGTGTGTGTGTGTGTGTGTGTGTGTGTGTGTGTGTGTGTGTGTGTTTGTGTTACCGTTAGACCAACGGGAGTAGGAAGTTCACGCAATCTCACTCCCAATAGCGCACAGCTGTCAAATGAAAGTGTAGTTGTGCGCTTGTGTACAGTCAGGCCAGGTGCAGAATGAGAGGGAGGGAGAACATCAGAGATGGGTCTGCTGTTGTCACTGGAGCGCATCGGAGGCAAAGGTGTATTTCTGCCATGGAGAACATGGAGGACTGTGCCCGGGCATGTCTTACAAGATCAAGTATTAACGCACTAGCTGTTTTTTGAAGTAGTAGAAGCATCCCTCAAAACGGCATCAAAACCCTCTCATTCTTCTTTATTACCTATGTGCATTTAACTGTGTCCAATAGAAACCTGTCTCCACTGCAGAGTGTGCATGGAAGGAAACATTCCTGGATGTCGAAATCTTTGTGAAAAAAAGTTCTGAGAATAAAAAGATTAAAAGAAGTACTGGTTATACCTGTCTTGTATTGACATGCAACCGGTGGTTGACCCACATCCGGTTAGACATAATCGTTTGTTTTACATCTGAGCATCTCTTTTCCACAGCTAGAAACCAGGGGAAGAAGACTAATCGTTATCAGCATCACAAAGAAGAACCTTGAAGCTGGTTCACTGAAAGTGCGAGTGGAGGAAAAATAATATGTCTCCAGCCTACATGTTTACAATTGACTTTATATTGCTCATACTCCAAAGATGACATGCTATGCTGTTTAACTCCCCGATCCCTAAAAAAACCCATTCATAAGCCTTCATCTCTATTACAAAACATTTGATAAAATATTTTTAAGGAAAATCAATGTTAAAGTCAATGGCTTTTTTTGCCGTGGTATCTGTTATATGTTTCAAACTTTGTCCAGTAAGGTTCTTTAGCCGAATCTCTTATCTGTCAGTAGATTAGTCCATCCGTGAGCTGCCATTTCTGCAAAACAAACAAAAAAGTTTAGTAAGGAATGAGCGGAAATGACGTCATTCTAATTAAACGGCTCCGGCTTTGAATGAACGGCTCTAAGGTGAACTGTTATGTTCAAAAAATGAACCAAACACCGGACGGAAAGAAGACATCTTGGATCGAAATGTTGGTGATTAAAGTATTTAATAAAGGAAAAGGTGCTGTGCTAAAAAGAACATCTCAGTTGAGAAGCTGCTGGTCTTTGCAACCAAACAGGCCACCCGGCCCTATGACGTCCCTCGTGCTGCTCTCTGTTGAGTCATTATAAAATCATGGCTGTATTCTGGAGTACACTACATTTATGAACCGGGTTGTCAGTTTATTTCTAATATCCTACAGAACCAATCAGTTGGAAGCCCCAAAGGAAGGAAATGGCATTGTGAAGTGTGTGTGTGTGTATATGTGTGCATTTGGTTGATAAGATCATCCCTGTCTCAACTGGTTAAGTTCTGTCATGTGGATTTACAGAGACAAACGTTTTTGCCCTGTGTTGGTGATAATTCATGTTTTCCTTCCCCCTTCCCAAAACTGAGAAAACAAGGAAACTGTCACAACCCCCCCCCTACATACACACACAAACACACACACACACACACACACACATACACACACACCCACATACATACACACACACACACACACACATACACACACACACACCCACACATACACACGCATACACACACACACACACGCACACACACATCCACATATACACACACACACACACACACACATCACATACACACACACACACACACACACACACACACAGGCTGTTGGCCAGACAGAGAAGTTGTCTTGTGGTCCAGCAAACACAAACACAAACCCTGAAAGAAGGGACGTGCATTCGACCCGCAAATATTTGTGGATAAAGATGCCAACCTACATGATGCGTGTAGAAATTACACACCCATTTTAAATCCCATTATATCAATTCTTTTTTAAATATTATTTATTTATGTATACAAGTAAACAGCATAAATGTAACCTTGTCAAATATGAAATTGTTAATGCCATTAAAGAAGATTTCAAGAATTTTGTTTTGCATTATTCATCAACAATGTTATAAGTCTAAATTATAATTATATGTCTAAAATGATACCTTCAGGGGTAGGATAACGGTATTATGCTTTTTGTTGCAAGGTGTGGTTAGTCTGTTAGTGTTGGGTCTAGTTAAATCTTACTGGTCTTCAGTGGTGGTCTTACCTGCTTACGGGCTTCTAACTTTGTCTACAAGTCTGAAATGTTGGTAGGTGTTCAGGTAAGAGATTATTTATTATTCAATTTAGACATAGAAGTAGAAATGAATAAAGAGTGGAGGAACATCCATAAGGTCTCACTGTGTGGAAGTGGATAGGATCCTTCTGTTCAACTAAGGCAACATCGGAGCAGACTTCAACAATTCACTTTATTGGGCTTCATTATAAAAATAATAAATTGAGGACGAGTAACTTCCTAAAAAAGTCTACCAAATAAAAAGGAATTATGATTAACGAGACTTAAACAAAGAAAGAATTGACTCACTATCTTCACCACGTCCTTGGCAGATCTCCAATGTCAGCGTTGGATTGTTGCACTCCCCAAACCCAGATTAAAATGAGCCGTAAATTCTGTAGTCTGACACCTATTGAAAAACCAAACATGTCTCTGCAATACACACACAGACGCACACACACACCCACACACACACACACACACCTGTTAACTCTGGGCTGTCCTTCACCTGTGGAAAATACTGCTGTGTCTTTGTGTGTGAGAGAGAAGGATTAGTCTCTCATTAATAATCAAACCTGTTTCTAACCCTCCTGCAACGCTTCTTTCAATCTGTCTTTCCCTCCCGCCTCTCTGGTACTCATTTGTAAAGACAAAGACAACTGATAAAACATGCAATGACTGGGTGCAATCAGTGGCTGGAGAAATACCGCGGTGCATGAGGATATTTGTGTTTGTGTGTGTGAATGACTTCTTGCACCCTATAGTGTGTCTGTGTGTCATGGCCGCCCCACAATGTGATAATGTATTCACAGACAACCCGCTAACATAAACAATAACACTCTTTCAGTCGGAATCACATATTCTTTTAGACAAACTCAGAATGAATAATCAGAAAGGGACCTGTTCATTTGCACTGGCTGCTCACCGTCCTGCAGGAGGTAAACAGAGCAGGATTAGACATTTCATCAAACATAATAATTCAGTTGAAGATTGAACCTTAAAAAAAGAAGCAAAAAAATCGTTGGGAGATAGAACCAAAGGAAATACTTTACACGGATGATTTCAAATAAATTATCCAAAATTGAAACAAATGAAAATTAAGGATGCAATAGTGCCTCTTGCCACTAGGTGGTGCTGTTGATTAGGTAGAAGGCGATGCTGGTTAAATTCTTATAGAATTTAACCTGAGTGTTGTCAGGTTAAAGGGTTAGACTCACCATTATTGTTTGAGATCTTCTCAAACCCATTTTGTAGGTCAGAATTTGCATGTTGGTCAATTTTATGACCAACTAAAAAAAGAAAAAAAAGGAAATGCGGCACTGGAATTTAAAAACTACAAAATATTTTACTCCCACAACAAGAATAAGTGTCTTCATTTTGAAATATGCTAAAGGCTGCAACTAACAAATAGCTTCATTGGACATTGAACAGACAATTTCGGTAATTGATTGGTTATTTAGATATTTTTCTAATTATTTGACAGCTGCTCTTTGTGTACAAACATTGCTGCACGTTTTGTATATACCGTGATTCATTAGGGAAAATAAAAATAAAGTATCACGTGAAAAACCAAACTTCCCTGAAAAGACGACGTAGGACTGTGCAAGTGTAGGCCTACTGAATTCGTAGTTGAAGCTGGGGACCACAACTTCACATTTGCAGGGCTTATCTGAACATAACCAGGCGCTTGTGGTTTGTCTGACGTTTCTAGCAGAGGAGGAAGGAGACGCAAGAGTGACTCAAATGGCTGATTGGGAACTAAGTGAAAATCGTACTTTTATCCGTGCTCATGAATGCCCCACGGCCATGTTGGAGTGACGAGAAAATAATATTGAACACTTTCTCAGCCCTTAATGAGCAAGTTGTGCAAATGCATGTTGAAGAGAAACTGCTAGTAGTTCTTAAATTGATTGAGATTAAATGTAAGCTGCTTATTGGCAGCAACATCTTTTAAAACTCTCCAGTTGCTGCTTTTCTTATTTCATATCTTTGTAAATCTTTCGGCACAGATTTCGGCACATTTTATGGACTAAACAATGTAACCATTAGTTTGAACTCATAGTAATCGGTTTTATATATCCATAATTTTTTCCAGTTGAGCAGTCAAGTGATATTTAATTGAATAATTACCATTGCTGCTGCTTGCATGTTTCAGTGTTAATAAAATTGCATCTCTTTTGCATTTTTAGACTCTTGTATATATCCCCATTCAGTGCAACCCTCTTCTCTATGTATGTTAGGGAGAGCCACAATAACTCAGTTAGGGAAGGGATTAAGAATAATTTATTGTAATTTAGAGGGGCAAATGCTACAGTATTTATGCTACACATTAAAACTATGATAAATAAAAAAACAGCAGTGCATTTTTTTTAATTTGGAGTAAGGTTGTTCTGATACTGGTATCAGTGTCGGATATCGGTGCAAAGAGTCTTTATGAAATATGTGTGTGTGTGTGTGTTATATGTGTCTTTGTGCAGGTTAGTTGCAAAATCTTCACTTTCCTTTTGTGTATATATGTGTGTGAGCTATATTTGTGTGTGCCTGGGTTCCTATGTGGCAGCCCTTATGTGTTTGTATGAATACTTTCTATATCTGCATACATTACTGTGCCATCCTGTGTGTGTGCGTGTGTGTGTTTGTCCAAGTCAGAAGTCAGCAACAGACCTCGTCCTCAACGCCCACTCACACTCCCTCCAGCTGACTGAGCTGGCACCATGGCAACCGAGTGATCCAGCCAGCCGAGCGGGCCAGGGCCTTGTATGTGTGTGAGTGTGTGTATGTGTGTGTGCGCTCTTCTGACCAGTTCTCTGTGTGCGTCTTACTTGTTTGTCTCTTCAGTTCTTGTTTGTGTGTTTTGTGTGTGCACAGGGGGCATTTCCGTATGTGTGCATTCATTCAGCGTACATCTGTACATATGTTAGCTCATGCATACATACATGTACTGATTTTAATGAGAGTGAGCAAATATGCATTTGTATGCACGCTGAATGTTCATTTAGGCATGCAGGCATATTGCTGCATAGTTCTGCTTGTGTGTGCGTTTGTCTGGAGGCGCGTTTATGCGTGTGTGTGTGTGTGTGTATGGAAGGGTAGTGTTGTTTGGCCGCGCTGGGTCAGAATTTCATTTTCCATGGACGCAGCTGGAAAGGCATCGGGGCTGCGAGGGAGTCTTCTCACCCTTGAATACTGTCAACTCTGAAATGGTAGCGGACAACACAACTATCTCTGACTGTACCAAAGAGAAACTATGTTACCAACCGAGGTCAAAAAGAAACTCCAACCCAAACAACATTCTAGGTAACCAAAATGTAGCTCTGTTTTCAGTATTTACATGTAGACATGAAACACAGATCAAAGGATTGATACCAATATAATCATAAAACCGTGTAAGCAGTGTTTTTGGCTGTTCAATCTTTTGTTTGTGGAGTCTCAGTCAGCAGTTTATCAAACATGTGCATTTGAGTATATGTAAATTAATTACTAAATCCTTTTTTATGTTGTTAATACACCCATCTACTTAACAACTCTTATCTCGTTCACGTTTACAAACCCAATACACAATGCTCCTCAATCACTCAGCTCCGCATCAGCTGCTATTCAAAGTCCCTCCCATCCAACCTGATTACTTTCTGTGTCTTTTGGAGGGGTGCATACTTCTTTGCTAAGCATCCAACTACAAGGCGAGAACTGCCAGAAACATGTTGACTGTTTATCTGAAGCATTCCAGGAATTCGACATACCTCTTTTATAAAAAAAAGAAGTAAAAAAAAGGGGTCCTTGGCATCATCCTCGACTCCGTCTCATTCCAAGCATCCCAAGAAAATCAGTTGTATCTCATCACTACTCTCAAATTTCCTGCTTGCCCTTAAATGCACCAAACACCAACTCTTTTGACTGCCCGACGTAAAACTCGCCATCCGTATCATTCTCATCCTCACATTCTCATCGGTCACTCATTCTCCCACAATCTCTGAAACGTAGCACGGAGTCATATCAGCCATTCTTTGAGGGCAAGAATTGCGTTCTACCATCTTCCACTGACCCCAGAAAAGTCTACTCGCACCCCCGTTATTGCCAAGCTACCTTTGGGGTCTCTGCAGCATCAGAGCTTTTAAAAAGAAAGGCGCCACTCCCAAGTAACAACCAGCCGGAGGTTGCAGCAGTCCATCATTGCCTTCCTCCATCCATTATTCCAGGACCCAACATCCCTTTGATCCCTTACACTACATCCATTCCTCCCAAAACGCTCCCTCAACCACATGAAGATGACAATATTTCACATGCTGTATCTATATATCACTCTATATCAGTGATTGTTAAAGTATGCTCGCCGTCTGAGACATTCAGTCTATTGACCCAACTGGTTTTCCAGCACGTTGAATGCGTTGAATTTGATCTGGTATTAAAAAAGTCTTAAATGTTCTGTGCAAGGCCTAAATCTTTGCAGCCGCTGCTGTGAAACCACTCGATGGATGAAAGAAAAAGACTGTAGGTTTCACACCACTCTTCAGTGTCATCCTGGTTTGGGACGGTTCCTCGCCCCGTGCACGCCTCAGCAAACTGACAGTGGAGATTTCAACACTTATAGGTTGTGTGTGTGTGTGTGTGTGTGTGTGTGTGAAACAGTAAAAGAGGAAGAAAAAGGAGAAAAGGACAGTTTCACAGAGAAGGAAATCCAAATGGCCCAACCCAGGATGGCCTCAGACACGGCAAGAAAAGAGGGAATAAAAACAGGATGGACAGAAAGAACGGGGGGACAGTAACATTTGCGAAATATAACATAATAATATAACAAACCGACATTCTTAAACAAGACTAAACTTGGATGACGTTGGAACCAAAGGTGAGGCTTCATTAGGACTTCCTTGAGTGATTGATTTACCCTCATTCCATGGAAACTCAAATACATAAACAATGCATAACTTAAACAGATAAATAATGTGTAACACACAACAGTTTTAATGTACTCTTTAACACTAAACATTATTAATTATTTTCATTACTTTACATACATTCAGTATATTATATAAAACTTGCTGTTGCATGGAAACATTTGTGACATTATTCTGTTCAGCTGTGGTGGTCTCTTATTTAATTCCCAAGACTTTAAAGTTAGTAACTCCTGTTTTGTGCAAACTCGTTCATTTCTTTTTAATTGAACAGCTCCCGATCAACAGTGGGTTTTCCACCAGCACCAAACGTTGGTTTCCCGGGGCGATGGCACAATGGGAGGAGAAACTGTGTTTTGAAACACTTTCACTTCCCATGGTGGGAGGTTATTTTCATCCTCTTGGTTGAGTCTCTCTTTTTCTTCTCTCGTTCTAATTCCTACGGGGAAAAGCCGGGGCTTTCAGATAAGACACACAGACACAAACACAACGGCCCATTTCGGACTCAAATGAACTCCAGTCTCATTTTAAAAAGCTGATGCTCTCTCCCTACATGATGTTAGGAAATATCTGTTAACATACACCAGACCTGTGTGTATTTAGGAATACAATCCTAGCTACAATTTTATAGTGCACATTTGAAGAGAAAATGATGATCAATAATTTCAATAATCTCTTTTAAAAGACTGACAGTTCAAAATGAAAACAAGGAGTGTAAAATCTTGAAACATCCTGCCGGAGGCCTTTTTTTTACAGTAGATATGTAATGTGCGTGTGCGTTGGCACCACATTTACTCAAAGGATGAAGTTAAAACAGGCTGGTTTATGTTGTGCTACCAATATCTCTACAAGTGTCTCCTTCTTCAACCGGAGCTGACGTTCAAGGATGAGCCGAGACGGGCATTGTTCTACAGCTGAAGGCTCACGCTGATAGGAGGAGACAAACGGAACGGTAGGCTGCTTCAGGTGCTGTTCCCTGTGCGTTGTCATGGTGCTGATACCCCGCAGCGTTTGTTGGTTTGACGCAGAAAGCTGGCTTGTGTTTGGCTGGTCTCCATGTTTCCAAAGTACTAAATATGTAAATAGTGTTATTTTTTTTTGGTTTAATCCCACGGTGTTCAGGACAATGACGTCATGCGAGAACCAGTCGTGCAAACACATTTGTTCTTCAGTGGCTTGTAGTATTCTCTGTGGAATGTGAATATCATCAATATCACCACTTTGAAGAAAGTTGTATATCTTTATCTTTACATATTTCAATTCCGGATTATGTGGACACATAGAATTAGACTAATTTATACAATTCAAAGGCTACCTTTCCCAATACAAGCGATTAACATATACACTGCGTAACTGTTTCCAGAGGGAATCCAAATACATTCAGAGGCTTTTGCTTAAAGGAAAGAAATCTCTGCTTTGATTCTGCATTGTTGCCATTAATTCTGTATGCCCAAAATGTGTACAAGCTTCAAATTCTTCTTCTCCTTTCATAGTTCTGACTGAACACAGCACTTGGCTATAATAACTATTGGTATTATTTCACACCCTGCAGGAGTGCCAGTTTCCGGTCCGCTCTGGAAGAAAGTTGCTAGAAGCCACTGTACTCCCCTGCCTGCCTGCCAGCCTGCCTGCTCATAATCGAGGCTGGTGAGCATGTTTACACTCACACCCTGACACAGAGATGTACGCTGATGTATTCATGAGCACAAACACAGTGTAACTGCAACTCCAAGAGCCAGCAATCAGAGAGATAGTGGCTCCTTCTATCCACATATTGGATAAGTATTTCAGAGCATGGCACTGGATTGCTCCCAAATGTATTGTGTTCTATGAAACAAGTCACTTTGGAAGAATAGTGCAGACAGTAGTGCCATAGGCTAGAGTTCTGCAGATTTGTTTTGTTTTGCCATTTCCCATTTGAAAAGGTAATTTAAAATTTGTGTTTGTGTTGTACCTTTCCCCACAACAATTTAAGGGGCTTTATAAGAGAAATGAAAGGCATGAAGAAAGGAAGCACATCAGGAACAGCATCTCACCTCACTAATACTCACTACGTAATGCATTATTGATTAGTGAAGTTCATTTGGATGCAGTTGCAAAACACTTGGGTGCTTATTTAAAAGAACTGAGCTGGAGCAGACGTCCAGTCAATTCAACATGTGGTCCGGATGATTCATAACCTGGAAGCGGATCATAAATATATTGAGGCAATGAAATGTGCTAAGCTACACGTAAAACCTCCATTCGTCTTCCAGTGCATTCAAGTGAATAGACTTTTTTCTCATTAATAAACTCTCACCTTAAATGAACACGATGCGAACTGTCAGTTGAACCCAGAAAGCCTGCTTTAGTGGAGCTTACGTCATTTTGATGTGAGCGCTGTATCTGTTTCTACAGATTGTCCTCTTCCACGGCTCGCTCCGGTGGTTTCAGTGTATGGCGGTTAGACAACTCAGCTGGGAATCGCCCTCCAAAAAAGAGTGGCTACAGTCGAGTAGGAGTTGCTTTTTTTTTGGTTGTTGTTGTGGCGAAAAAAAAACGAAACGTGATCGAGAGCAAACGGGGGACGGCGTACAAATTGAAATGAACCAAGAGCTGTGCAACTTCTTATGTCTGTCTGGGTAATAGGATCCAATTTTGTTTGGTTTTCTTCCAAACCAAACTTTGATTGAATACAAACTTACAAAAGTAGATCCCTAATGAAATGTGCCCACGCACTGTGTGTGTATAACGCATTGTGCTGAGCTGCACACAGGGAAAGATTAAAAGTCTTATTCTAAAAAAATGAACTCATTGTGCTTTGAGGCACTTTGAAGAAACAAGCTCCTATTAAAGTACTGAAATATCTTTTACTGGTCTACATCATGGCCTGCGGGGGTTTTGTCTAAACATGATAAGCACTACACGTTAATTCGATAAAAGCATCTTCAACAAAAACAACACTTTGTTAAAAGAGTTGCATAAGAAAGTTAATGGCAAAAGATACATATGGATACGAATTGAGAGAATGCTTCTGTTTCAAGCCAAGGGGACAGACAGCAGGCTTTTCCCTGCACACCTGACAGGTATAGTCCCCAGCCTCGGAGGTCAGAGACCAGCCCAGTCGCTGTCGGGCATCCAGCAGGTTTTCCCCTTTCTGATTTCCCACCGTCAGCTTTTCAGCTGCGAAAGCCAAACTAGAATTGGCCAAATGGTTGTCTGGGGTGCGAGTGCGTAACCTCAACTTCTCGGTAGGCTTCATTTAGTTCACTTAAAATGTGCCAGAAAGATATACATCTATATTTCTTATAAATGTCTTCTGATTTTACAAAGTGGTTTGTTCGTATACATCAGCCCGATCAATCTATGGCTGTTGGCGGGTGTGTGTGATACAAAGAGTCCAATATCCTCTGTGTGTAAAGACCTTTGACTCTATCGTGTGCACACAATCAACACCAGCATTTCCAACATTGCTTCATCCAATGCTCAGATTTCTGTTCGGGACATGCAAATGTAAACATTAATACTGTAATGTAAACATTTTCTCCTTCATTTTCACATATGCATTGTAAAAACACAGAAAATGCAAATACACATCTTAATGTAAATAATCCACCATGATGTTTTATGATAGTAGCTATTTGTCTAATTGTTTTATTTACTTGAGGTTTAGTAACAGTCACGTTAACTCATTTACGTTCCATGTGATTGTTTTTTTCATTTTCATTTTCAATAGAAGATCTTCAAAACAGAAGTTTTTTTCCGTCTATTTGGGGGTTGTACTCTCGTCCTCACTTCACTTACTGTTACTCCCCCTGTGACATCTCGGGACCGTCTGCTTGAGCGCGCTGAGGGTTTCGGTCGTTTTTTTTTTGTGGACACTTCCTGTTTCTTTTTTTTAATTATTATTGTTGTTTGTCTCGACCTGCAACCTGCACGCCCCGTGGACCCAGCCTGGGTGGACACGCGGTGGTGTGTCTCGGCAGCCCAACTGGACACGTTCATGACTACCGCCGTCTTTTGAGAAGGAGCAAGTCGCGTGCTGTTGTCCTCCCCCCCCCGTCCCCGTCCCCCCTCGCTGCTGCACCGTCTCGTCTATTCGAGGAAGGAGGAAACGAGGCGTTGTGTTGCGCTTTTTTTTTTTTTTTTTTTAAAAAGGGGGGGCGAAGAGCGAGGAAAGAAAACCCGCATTCAAACAGGTGTCCCCGGCTGCCTTCCATCAGCCCGAGACGCCGGCGAAGAGGCAAGAGGGAGAGAAAAGGTGATAAAAACGCGGCGGGAGGGTTACTCTTTTTATTTATGGAGAAAATCAATCCGCTAGTTTGAGGACCCGTCGCCGCCTCTTTCGCTGAAACCACAGGCTACGCGTTTTCGGTTCAACGGCCCCGGAGACCCGACAAACACATGTGCCGACACATATTGCTTCTTTTATTCTTTTTTTAAAGGAGACACAGAGAGAGAGAGAGAGAGCGAGCTAACCGGCCGTGCCCCCGTGGGTCCTCCGGAGAAAGAGGAGGCGGTGACTGACAACCCCCACGGGACAGGCCGACCGAGCCACGCATCTAACAGGTGTGTCTGAAGAGGGCACCACGCGCCAATCATCCGGGTCGGCCGTTGCCGCCGCCCCCCCCTTCTTTCTCTTCCTCCCTTGCTTTCCTCGCCTCCCAGTCCCTTCTCGTGTCTCATTGTTCCTGGACACATTGCATCCAAGTAGGGGGGCAGGTTTCGGAGTTACATTTTTTTTTGACGGTGAACGCTTTAAAAAAAAAAAACCTTCTCATTCCGGCCTCTCCGCAACTGGCCGTTGGTGCGAACCGGCAGAGGGGACAAGGAGGCGGGGTGGAAGGGGGGCGGTGTGTGTGTGTGTGTGTGTGTGTGTGTGTGTGTGTGTGGGGGGGGGGGGGGGGGTCGTCGTAGGGGATCCAAACGTCTGATTTACAGACGTTAATTTAATACAGCAACACACAAAAAACGTGTGGGACTTTGTAGGTATGGAGACAGTTTACAGGGTTGAAATGGTTCTTTTGAAAGCTAAAGGGAAGATTTGAAGATTTTGTTTGTTTGATTTTTTTTCTTCCTCCACCGGCTTGGCGGCTGTGGGCTGATTTCCCCCCCCCCCCCCCCCCCCGGGGAGAAAGCAGAGAACCGCCGTGACGTTCGCTAGCTGAACGGGTCCCAAATTGTTCCACCTTTTTACGGAACAACCAAATTGACCAAAAAAAATCACTCCCTCTCGTTTGGTCATGACAACGAGAAAAGCCGGCAGTGTGACGGACACGGTGACCACCTCCACCACCACCAACCACCAGTCGAGGAGCGGGAGTCCCACCGGCGGCGCGCAGGCGTCCGAGGCGGCGGGCGCGGGGGCGGAGATGTTCGGGGAATTTCAGGACTGGTGCCTGCGGACGTACGGGGACTCCGGCAAGACCAAGACCGTCACCCGGCGTAAATACCACAAAATCCTCCAGACCCTGATCCAGGGGGACGAGGAGAACAGCAACGGGGTGTTCGCGCACGAGAAAAGCAGCAACCACATCAACGCCAAATTCAAGTTCTGGGTCAAGTCCAAGGGCTTCCAGGTCGGCACGCTGCCGGACAGCAGGAACGGGCCAACGGACAGACCGCTGCTGTACGTGCCCATCAAGGCGACGGTTAGTGCACGTTCCTCTTTCACGCGACACTGTGCGCGTGCGGGGTGTGTCCCGTTTGCATGGCGCCCATCACTTTTTTGGGCTACCTTCATTTGTGTAAAGAAATACGGTGTGTGTGTGTGTGTGGGAGGGGGTGGGGAGTGGGGGGGGGGGACTTACACTAACTTTCCCTGGCTCAGTGCCATGGTTACGGCCAACACCTGTTCCAACACTGAGCTCAGTGGGTTTGTACTGGTGCCTTTTTTTTTTTTTTTTTTACACGCCACAATCTTTATTTTACCAGCCTGTCCCATTTCTCTGTCGGGTAATATACTGATAAAGCTGCACACATAGATGTAGGCTGTACTCACGAAACGTTAAGCTGAAAAATACATCATTTTCATCACAGATTCATGTATTAATTTTGTAAGCGATCGGTGGAGTAATGACAGGTGCCCAACTCCGTTAACTAAAAACCCAAAATGATGATTACATTTATAAATAATTTTCTGTAACTCAAATATTTTCATTCATAATGAGATCTAAGAGAAGTATACAAACTACAGTCAAAAGCTGTAGGTTAGTTGGATTGAGCGCCGCTGGGGTTTACTTGAATTTATCTATTTTCTTTGTTTAACTAACTTTAACTTAGTTACAATATTTAAGCTACATCACTGAATGATAATGTACAGTTTATCTGCTTCACGTTAACTTTTTCCCTCCTGTCAGAATGGCAATGACCTTGTGGGGTTGTACTTTTTTCCAAATGTTCCAAATTTGAATTATTCAAAACACTCTATTTCTACTGCCACTATATTCTTTTCATTCAGCTGGAGGGCCTTTTTTTTCGAGACTGTCAATGAGACTATAGTCGCACATTTGTTTGTCAAAAACTTTCTTTTGTTACTTTATTTTTTGCTCATTTAATATTTCAAAAACACAGCCCAGGTGAATAAGATAAACAAAGAATAAAGCTAGATTGTTTGATATTACTAATAAGACGAATGTATTTTTTTGTTTGTCACTTTAAATATGCAAATGAGGGATTCTCTGTTAAAGTAAATATTAATTTGTATACGTTCCAAAACAGAAATCTGAATGTTGGAAAGAGCAAAGTTCATAGTTCAATTTAACCGTATAATAATTCCGTATATTATTTACACAATTGTTGTTCTTGTCTGCATGTTTATATATCTTTTTATAAATCAAATATCTTTGGCTTTTTCTAATGTCAGGTGGCAAAAATAAGCAACACCATTTTGCTTTAAAAAAAAGAAAAAATAATTTGTTACTTATCTGGGTCAATTAACAATACGTGACTATTGTTGTGTGCCTGCTGATGTCCAGGTACAGTAAAGTCAGTTGGTGTTTGTGGTGGCCAAAACGTATAGTGTACTCTGCAGTATAACAGTGTGTTGTCCTGTGTAGCCATTCAGTTGTTCAGTATGTCCTCCTTTTGGTCTGGTCAGCTGACTGTTTCCACATCATATATTTTGATGTGTTTCTTAGCAGAATCACTTGTTTTCCAGATATAATCTGTACAAATCTTTTTCTTTATACTTTTGGGTTGTGATAGCTAGCAGATCAACATTACGTTAAGACGCGTCTTCCAGATAGGAGCTGTACAGTACGATACAAAAGATTTTGCAGTGAGGGATTGAACCACTTTGTTACTCTTGATTTTCCTGTTGTCTTGTTTTGGTTGCGTGTGAGAGGCTGGCGGCAGACACGGCCCACGTGTCTACTTGCGTGAATGTTTATAATGTCACCATGATCAACTGCTGATTCGAGCATTGAATGTATGGCCAATTGCACACACCAAGGGATGTGCAGAACTCTACATAATGGTTTATAACAGATTATTAATATAATTAAAATGTGTTCTCTCAATCTATGGAAAATCATGCCGTAATGATTCTTTTCTTTTAGACTCAAATCACAGATCATTCAAATGGCTGAGCAGACGGGTCAATATAATGCAAGAGGGCTGCGGAGATGAGAAGGGTTTGAGATGCTGGTCGGCATGGTTACCGTTATCGCTGATTTAGCCCCGTCCTATATCACTTCATATTCAGATTAACATCTGGAGGATTGCAGTCAGGACTGGGAATCCTCCCTCGTCTTCTGTAAATCCATCTCCTCGTGTCTCCCTCTTAGCAGCAGCAGGTCTGTTGAGTCTGTTTAGTATCTGCAGAATGGGCTGTTTAGACTGCAGAGAGAGAGAGAGAGAGACAAAGATCCGCTCCATGTGCGTCTCTGTGTCAGATTTCTAAGCATGCTGTGTGTAAATGTTTATACATATAGGTGTGTGTAAACCTTGTGTAGACACACAACACCAGTTGTCAATCCCGGGGCAGCCTCGTCCTGAAGCGTGCCCGTCTATTTTACTATAGATGGGACCATCATCTACTGAATGATTATCATGCTGTTTGGAAGAACACTTGAAACTAGTGAGTGAGATCATAAACTCATGTTTACAGTTGAGCAGATCATATAAACTTTTTGCTAAAAAATTCAGAACACTACCATTTCCATCATATGATAATAATGCATCAAAGGTGGGATGTGTTTGTTTACCCCAGCAAACAAGAACACATGCATGCTTTTTTATAATTATCTCTTACATTTTTTTTGTTTTAAATTTTTTGTCCGCCATGTTTGGAATGTTTATACTGGTTAAAGCGATGCATGCATTTATATTTGAATATTATTAATTTATCGTTCATGGTCTCTCCAACTAAGAACATTTTCTGCGGATCTGTAGGTCTGAAAAAGAATGTTAAGGAAATATGTTGTTCAGAAAAAAATGCTCCAATTGTGACTTATGTGCTTTTCCGAACTGTGAGTTTGTAATTATTTCCCTTGATCAAAACGATAGTCTTGTCTTTGTTAGCCTGGGTTTTGATTCCCGCACTAGTAACTTTTAAAAATTGATACTGATGCCAACAACATTGTTCATTTGGTACCTGTTTTGTGAATGGTAGCTGACCTTAAGTGCAGCACTGCACAGCGCTTATACAACTTTTACAGATAAATCCCCTGGTGGGAGGACCATGAGCGCTAAATGAGCATCCTCGGGTAACCACAACTTTAACACAGTTAGCTCTGTCGTCCCTGTTGAAGCGGTTGGTGCCATTAGCTGCCTGCTGTGTGCGTAGCTGTTGCGCTAAATTTTCCATTTACATTAAATTGAAGAATGCTTACTCTAAAACCATACAGACAGTAATTATTTTGAGGAATTTTGTCCCAAAAGGATTTGATGTCAGTCATTTTGGTACTGGGTTGGTGCTGCGTTCTTTCGATTGGCCACCACCCAGCCCTGTGTCTTGCCTGTTAAGGGAAGGGAGAACTACACAGCATCTAAATGCTGTGTTTGCTGCTCAAAACAGCATCCTGCTCTGTTCTGTTTGCATCCTGCTGAGAGGGGTATGACCTGACTGCAGCAACGGCTGATCAGACAGAAACTGTGTTTATACACAACACCTATACACAGGCGATGTGATGCGTGTGTTTGTGAGACGGAGACAATAATGCTCAGTTGTACTCTGAGGTATGAAACTGTGTTGGAATGGAAGAATTTATGTGCATTATAACATGGGTATTTATTTAATAAATCCAAAAATGTTTGCACATTTTGGTATTTCTTATCCAAGTGCCCATGAGTGCCTCTCAGGCTGTACTTTTTAAACTCCTTATAACGGACGCATCAGTCAGTCAGGGCTTCCCAGTTGCGTTGATGTCTCGATACTTCTACAATAATTTTTTCAGAAGATCACAGAAGCATTATGGAGTCCACCGCGGGGAACAGGATTCTTGTTTTTCCAATCCAGCAGGGGCTAAGTCTCTATCATCTTTGCAAGTGCAATTCTGTCCATTTTGTCACTAAGAGAATGTGTAAGTTAATACAAACGAGGGTGTGTAATGCTCACCCATCTGGCTTGTGGAGGAAAAACTACAACTTAAATTATAGTGAAACCGCCAATTTTGCTTGCAGGTTTTTTTTCCAGTTTGAAACAGGGGTAGGATCTGGCCATGAGGTACATGAACAGTCCTCATTAAAAAGGCTGAGAAATATCAGAACGTTGTACGTATATTTATGTGTGTGCGTTCAAGTTTGGGACTATCCATGTGTACATAAGCGCTACCTATCGTAAGCAGTCTCCCTGTTATTTGGAATGGATATTATCAGTGGTATTAAACTTTTATTCTGAATGTCCCTTGCAATCAATAAAGAACAAGTTTATCCCATCTGGTTTTAATGATTGACAGCAGGTTCAATTTCATAGCCAAGTAAGATCATTTTTGAAGCATATTTGTATGAATGTGCAGCATAGCAGGAGCGATAAGTAGGTTATTAATGGCCAGATTGCAACGGTTCGTTAATGGTTATAAAGTGGTCCAGTTATTGTTTAGTTCAGGTTCCTAAACCACATGCCCCCCCTTGTGCTTTACAAGAAGATGTTACAATTTGTTCCATTGTTATTCATCAGTCTGCAGCCTTTTAGTGTGTACATTGCCTACTGTGAGGACAGTAAACCGGTCTTCATGTGCGATGTGAAGAACTTTATCTAAATCTGACATAATGAGGTAAAGCGCACCATAAATGTAACTTTGCAATGGTTGTTATGGTTACCGTCGTTATGGCTGAAGATGTAAAAGTTTCTGTAGGATCCAGGGGAAGAGAAGGCAACCAGAGGCCAATGGAGTGTGAAACTCCAGCTAAAGAAGGAAGCACTGGGTGGTTTGTTGTGTCTAATAATAGTTGCTATCTAGACAGCGGTGTTGAGTACATGTGATGGCAGCTTCCCTTTTCCCTCACTGGCCTCAGCCAGAGTCGTAGAGGGAGGGTTTGGCGGTTTGAACAAAGCAGTACGTGCAAAGAGCTGTTTGAATCCGTTGCTCGGTGCATTTGTGTGTTTTTTACTGCGTCAGTCAGTAGGCAGTAAATACAATTCTTCCACTGAGAAGACACTGCTTAACCTTTTGATATACTGCCATATGTGTTGATTCTTCAATTTTGTGGGGAACTTTTGGTTCGAAGCTAGAGGACAGGACAAATCCATCTCGTGATCCACAGTTCCATTTGGTTTTGCAGTGATTCAAACAGGTCTGTGTTTTTTGTAATGTATTATTACGAATGGGGTCATCAATTGTCCCGTATCAATACCCAAACGGCTGCCGGAGTGTCTCACTCCGGGTGAATCGGATACACAGTGCTGTCTTGACTTAGATATGACTCCGATAAACCAGGCTTGCCTGCACTCTTATCAGCACCGTGGTGGGATGGGAAATGGTGTGTTTAGGTAAACAGATGGATGAATGAAACCTCTGTGTACGTGTTTGTGTGTCCACCCACCCACCACCCTGTCCTCGCATTGGCGGCAACAGAGACAATTTGTCCCAATGTAGAACCACAAGGAGGAGGAGCGACGTTCTATAAGAGCGGTGTCCTGTGCATCTGGGGGTCTGACAATCTGTGTGTGTCTGTTGAAGGAGGGGCACCCTAATTGGGGTGGCCTCCTCTATCAGGCCTCAGTGGTCTCCGCTATCTCAAAGAGCCTCTTATTCTGTCATTATAAAAAACCCCAAATTGACAGGCATTGGTTGGACTCTTGTGTGTCTGTCTGTATGTGTTACCCTCCCTTTGACCCTAACCTATCGTACACATGCGTCTGTGTGTGTGTGTGTGTGTGTGTGTGTGTGAGTAAGCAACTGTTCATCTGTGCCAGAGGTCATGTGAGGGCCAAGTGGCGGGTGAACCAGCGGCTACACTAATGGAAAACAATGGAGACCCAAAATTCGACTCTTTAAGAAATGTATACTCTTCATATGACAAAAAGCTGCTTCTAATTTATTTAGCGTTTTCCTACAAAAGCCAACAACAACTTCTGTTTTTTTTTCTCTTCAAAATACACTTTTGTCTTTACAGGACACGACTAAATTGGGTTTAGGCAACAGATCCTTTGTAATGTGTGATTTAGGAAAAAATAGTGAAATGCTTCCTCTTCAGGCACCACGACTACTCCGTTAGGAAAAACACACAGAACATAAAGCGGAGATAATTAACTGTAGCGCAAACCCTGACATTTAGTGGTCCCATAGAGGTCCCTCTTCGTGTCAGGAGCAGTAAGTACCTGGAAAGTGACTGTCGTCCACACACACACACACACACACACACACACACACACACACACACACACACACACACACACACACACACACACACACACACACACACACACACACAGCCTTTGTCTTTGTACGGTGGATCAGTGAAAGTGTCAGATGTCTTTGCGCACAATGGGGCCCAAACCCCACTGAGAGTGTGTGTTGCTGCTCAAAGACGGGGGGGATGTAGTGTGCGTCTGGGTTTGTGGCGTGTGTGTGTGTGTGTGTGTTTGTGTTATTCACAGCTTAACTCTCTCTGAGCAGCTGTATGCTGTTTACCGGTGGTTCAATTATGTTACTGACAGACCAGAGAGAGAGAGGGAGAGGGAGGCTCCAATAAAAGGTCATGCCATTAAATAATGATATTTTAAACAGTGGTTATCCCTCTGTGGATATTAAATCTCATTTACATGCGCTGATTATTACAGCCTTAAGATGTAGCATTGGATTTACATTGTAGACTTTTGTGATATTACTTGTTATTTCTCTTTTGTTCCACTGTTTTATTTTCCAAAATTAAAAGCCCCCCCCCCCCCCCCCCCACCCCCCCTTGATGATTTTACAGAGCTGTGTCTGGCTTGTAATGGTGGCGTCTGGTCTATTTTCTCCACACGCCGCAAGCCAATATGTCTGTCAAGAAATATATAAATTATATATTTTATAAGATATGAATGATCTGATTCAGATCAATTTTGACGGCCCCGTCCCCATGATCAAATTTAAAAATCTATTGTTTCTGTTTCTTTTACAAATCTTTTTCCTTCTTTCTATTGTCTGTGTCAGTTTCTATTTTTAAATTCCTGAAATACATGTAATGTGAGCAGGTACCTGTTTCTCATCCTCCCCCCCCCGGTTTTTAATTAAACACATTTCTGTTTTTTCTTTGTGACATTTAAGTTAAGAAAACACCTTTCTCAAACTCCAGCTAACAATATATGTAAAAACGGAAAAAAGTTTCCTCTCTTTAATTGGTTGAAAAGGATTTAAAAAAAGCTTGATTACTTCTACCAGATTGTGCTTGAAACTTTAATTAGTTTTGCTGAACTTAGACAGTTGCCATGACTTCAAAGAGTTGGCAGTAACAAACACAGCACCCCTTAAAACTAATTGTAAAAATTAAAAGTATAACACATTTCAATATAAATAAAGATTTATCAAAGCTTTAGTGTTTTTCCTTTTCATCTAGATTAAAGTCAAATATGATGCAAGGGTTATGAAGTGGGAGGATGAAGCTCAAGTTGAATGTTAAGTTATCAACTGATACAATAGATAAAAAAATGATGTTAAGCACTACCACTAAATTATAATAATTAATTATTTGTCAAGCCCAAAATTTAAATCCATTTCATGCTTTTTCCTTAATTTGCAAAATTAGCTTTTTTAGAAATGAAATTCACATAATTCTGATAATTGCTTGTGTGTTAGTCCTACCTGAAGGGCTTAACTACTAATTGACAAAGAGTTGTGGCAGTAGAAGGGACCTGCTGTGAAATACTTGGCAGCTGGTATGTTTTATTTGGGTCAGCGATGAGAGATACAATGTAAAGCCAGGCATTTGTTGTGGAGTGCTGCTTTGGAAATGGACATATGGATGTGGGGTCGTTAACAGTGCTGGTATTTTTTAAACCAGGCTCAACTCCTCCTTGATATTCTCCTGTTGCCATGGTGAACTGCTCATTTTGGCTGCTGTGATGGTAAAAAGAAATTAACACCTGTCTTAATTAGACTGCACGGCTTCCATTTCCACTTTAGTCCTCCTCATCCTGACCTTCTCCTCCTTCTCGTCACTCCCCTCTCACACCTGAAAGCCAGGCTGGCATATTAACAGCAACCACCAGGCCTAATTAATGAGACTAGTCGGTCACAGTTGGCCCTGTGAGATTATGAATGGTTTTCAGCTTTAGGAAACATCTAAAAATGTAAAATCTATAGGGCCTAGTCTAGTTCAGAGCGAAGTCTTTTGAACTATTTTAATATCACATTGCACTTTTTATATTATGTTTTGAATATGCAGCATATAACTCCTCTTTAATTCAAGCAACAAGTGCTTGGTCTCCTCACCATTGACGATGTATTTTCCCATGAACTTCCTTGAAACTCATTGTGATGTTTGCTGCATTCAGCTGACAATTTGGTATTTAGTCTTCAACTCTTTTCAGTGCTAACATACAAACTGAAACAAAACATTAACTGTCCAGGTATCTTATAAAAGGAAAATACTTCTCTAAGACTTATTCTTATTTTCTTCTGCTTTAAGCTGCATGTCGGCTTCCAGCTCTCAGCGTGACAGATTCTCAGTTGTTTTTGGTTTTTGTCACAAATAGTGACAAGTTGATGATTGGAACGAGAACAAATGGGAGCAGCAGCCGAGGCACAGCCATGCCTTATGAATTAAAGAAGTAGGAACGACCCTGTGATCAGAAGGGCCTCTGAAGGATCACATGTCCAAAGTTTCATGACCACTGAATCACGCCTCCATTCAGGCTGCTTTAGCGAACCCAAGATGTCATCCAAGGTGCTAAATCAACCAATCAATTACTTTCCTTTATTCAAAATGTTTTCGTTTTGCTGTTTTAGTAATTTGCAAACACCACCTGTCCCCCGAGTTTCTGTACTTGTCTGGGTTATAACTGCGTTCAATGTGGTGTTGAAAGCTCAGTGGAAAGTTAAAGATAACGGTCTTGAATGGTCCGTTTGGTCACCAAAATACCTCCGGAGCTGGCACCAGGTGATATGGAGAAAATCAAATGGCACAATATTTTGGAGCAAATACCATTGATATTGATCGGTCGATCAATGGTGTTTATACAAAATACTCACAGAGCACTGCAGATAAGCAAAGACGGGAGTAATATCTCCTTGCTTACTTATTTTCTGTATACATTTTTAAATGTGTAATATATATTTCAAATACTTCTACAACAAAAGGCATTTTACCTCGCAAAAGAGGGCATTGAGTGCTAATAGTGGTCCGCACAAGGTTTGCAGACCAAATGTTAATTTTTTTCACACAGATTGCTTTTTTCCGCACCAGTATAACACTAATAAAAATATATATATATTAGTATTAAATATAAAAATTGAGTTGCACCTGATACAATTCATTAGCGGCTGGTTAATTTGCACGTTCTCGCTGTCCCAGCAGATGAACGGTACTCCCAATTTCCTCCCCCAGTCCAGACACGGGCAGAATCGGCAGTGACTCTAGAAATGGCCTGTAGGTGTGAATGTCAGTGTGAGCGTGAGCTGTGTGATTGACAGGCAGCCCTCCCAGGGAGTACCCTCGCCCAATGTCAGCCAGGATCAGCGCGGCGCAACCCTCTCAAGCAGATGCGAGGTTACAAATAATGCATTGATGGAAAGTATTTCCTTTCCTGTGGAAGGAGTCGGGCTGTGAAATGGAACATTTTTTACCTGTTCAGTTTTTTCGGAAGAGAGAATACATTTTCCTACCGGTTTACACACTAGTCTAGTCCAGACATGGTGTCTCGAGGGAGGAGGAAGAGCCTAACCCCTCCTTTTCCTGTCCGTTCCCCCACCTGCTCTAAAACAAACATTTCCCCTCCCTGCAGCATCCCTCCTCTTCGATTCTCATCGTCTCCCTACAGACACCCTAGCCTCTGTGCCTTTTCTCCTTGTCTCCCCATCCCTTTTTCCTGTACAGCCCCCCCCATCCCCCCTGAACCTTTCCTTTTGTCCCACAACGCCCCTTTCTCAGCCCTGCTGCCAACACTTCTGGATAATTAGTTCAATGCTTTTTATATATGCGTGTGTGGGTGGATGTGTGTCATTAAAATGAACCCTATTGTCAATATCACCCTTTTGCAAACATCATTATCTCTATAATAAAAATAATAATAATAATCCATAGCACCATTTCTGATCTCAGCGCATATCCTCATGTATGGTTTGAGGACAAATTTGTCACTTAAAATGTTATATCTATTTATCTATTTATACTTTTTTCAGTATCTATTTATATTTTTCTTTAATTCAAATCCCTCTGCTACTTCAGCACCACGGACAGCACCACAGCCATGTCCATGACGGTAGACTTTTGCAGGGCCATGGTTTGGGCAATGCATTCTAACTTTTACAAAGCTCAATCAGGCAAAATATCAATTTGGCAGTTATACCAGACAAAACATACCATATCAATGGGGACACATGTTCCTATGGTCCTCAATCAAGATAATCAGTTGGCAATTTGCTCTATGCAAACATAGGAAAGGGCAGTTTCTCTGGCCAGATATTCTATCTTTCCAAACCTAGTCGGTGAGATAAGCGGATGAGAAATGGAAGCGAGGCATGACGTAGTGAAGGAGAGAAGATGTGCAACATGTGGAAAGGCGCGTTTTGCTGTGCTGTGGTATAAAATCCTCCAGATAGAGATGGCGATGATGGATAGCTGAATGGAGTAAGACACAGCAAAGGGATGCAGCTGTATGTAGAGAGATGGATAGAAGCAGGTCACAGTGAGCAGGATGGATGGATCGAGTAGAGAGGTGAGAGGAGGGGTGGTTAGTGTCATGGCCCATTTAGCTGCTGCCTCTCCTGCCTGCTACTGAATTTGACAGCTGCAAACAGGATTATTACAGACAGTCACGCAGTTACTACCTTGAAAAATATTTTCTACAGCTTGGGAAGCAGTCTTTATTCGCTTCCCAGAAACACGCTCCCTGTTCACAAAGCTTTGGCAGTGTTTCTGGCATGAGCAATTTATGAAGACCACCATTCATTTCAACACTGTCTTGACCCGGGCTCCATCAAAAATGCATCTATTAATTACAATCAATAGCTGCTTTAGCCAATCAAATCCATGCAAGCACGCATTCCTAGTGAAATATACCCTTTAACATTTCTACAGTATGCACATGCAGTTTGGCTTAGGCAGTACATTGGAGTGCAATAACTTGATTACTATTATATATATAGCTACCTCAGATTGCAAATGGATTGGATCAGATTGCTTTTCTGTCGAATGTAACACTAGGGAATATTTTCATCATGTGATGTTAAAATGGTCCTCATACAACATATCTATGAAATATTACGTCCTTCTGGTCTGATTGTGTTGTTGAAGTTGGGACTGGAGTTTTTTTTTTAGCTGCATTGCATTGTGGCACCTCAGGGCCAAAGTGTGTGTTTCAGGACTACTTTTGTGTTTGTGTTAGTCAGCATTTGTGTATAGTATGTACGGTCGGAATGCTCGTGTCACAGAGGGTCCGACCAAAAATGCCATGCAATGTATGTGTGTCAAGTTATCTGTGTGTGTTTGTTGATGCAGGTTGGCTGCTCAGTATGTGTGTTTTGAGTGTGTGTTTGTGTGCCCACAAATGAAGAGGGGAGAAGGAAAAAGAGGAGGGTGCTGATGGTGGAGGGGAGACGTGGAGGGGGCAGTTAGCTTTCACTCAAAGGACCCCACATGTATCCTAGCAACAGACTGGTTTGGAAATGGGATGGAGAGTGCCCACAAAAATAAAACCAAGGAAATAAGATAGAGAGATGCTAATGTGTGGATGAAGGCTGTGGAGGTGCAGCAGGTCAGAGGAGAGAATAGAAAGGTGAGGGAAGTATGAAGAAATAGCCAGCACGTTTTACAGTCTTTTGAAATACCACCAGATTCAATTAAATAATGATTCATGATTCGTTGATCTTTGTGAATCAATACTACATCGACCAACAATAGCGAATCACACGCAGGTCAGGATGTAAACCACCTCACAAGTCCCGTAAAGTCAGTCAATGGGTCCGTGGCTGGTGTGCAGAGAAAAGGAGATTAGATAGTTTGGGTTTCAGTATTTCAGTGGGCAATACTTTGTCATGGCTGGTGCGTAAGAGGATCATGTGTAACCACAGACTACCCGTGCATACGCATGCAGTATACCATGTTTATTTTTATGTTCTGTCAAGTGCGTCCTGCATTCAGGCATCTCTACCCTTGAACCCCCCCCCCATCCCTCCTCCCTCTCCTCTCTGACTTTGACCCTTCTGCTCGGCCAGCAGAAAATGGGGGGTTGCTGTTTGTGTCGGTCGGTCGGTTGCATGCTGTGCTGTCCTGTGTGCTGTGCCTTAAGGTGTTCCCTCAAAACACACACACATCCAGTAGCCCACATATAGTGTGTGTGTGTGTGTGTGTCTGTGTGCACACATGCTGTCACATGAGCTACAGTCCCGGGCTGGTGATGTGCCCTACAACCTCCGGTCCAGTGTGCGTCTCTGTGTGTGTGTGTGTGTTTGTTTTTGTGTGCACGTTTGTAATAAATCTATGTATGTAAGTGTCATTGCTTGAAAGATTTTTTTGGTGATTTTCACGTAACTTTAGATATCAGAGACAATAAGCATGGGAGCAGACATTGGAGGACAAACATCTTTATTCTTTGGTGTGTGTGTGTGTGTGTGTGTGCCTGTGTTTGTGTGTGCATGCTCACGTGCACGTGCTAGATGTACGGTGGCCCAGCCTTCTTGTGCTGCGCCAATGAGAGGGAAAGGCCACTGCTAGCTCGCTATAAACGCACGTCAGGGAACAGAAACAAACTGAATCCCATTCGAGGTCCTGGGTCACATTGGGAGGAATAAAAACATGAAACCCATGCTCTGGAGTATACTTAAAATAATGTTGTCGCTTATTCTATTTACATTTTTAAGTTTGTAAAAAAAAAAATATGAAATGATTTTGCAGTTCATTCCGGCAGTATATTCAAATAAGATGTACAGTTTTACACCCAGTGGTTTTGTTTTTAAGCAATTTGTCCAACAGTCCTTGACATTCCCTGAAATTATTCATGGCAGAAACAATTATTCTGAAAACAATTTTCTCTTTGAAAAAATGCACAATTTGTGTTGAGACGGATAGCTGGGTTAGGGGTGTGATTCCTATCAACTCTTTTAAATAGAGTGTAGGAACTTCAAGGCGGTTGTAAATGATTGAATATAACATGGTGTTGAAACCAGCTCATTCTTCGTTCTTTCGTTCGTATGTTTTTTTTGCTTACGTTAACATTGGCAAAATATTTTTTTCCCTCATTCCAAAAAAGATACTAGGCTGGTTCCATGGCTAATAAAAGAACGATATTCCAATATTACCGAATGTTATTGTTTTTCTTGTTTATGCATAGTTGAAGCTGTGGAGTTGTTGGACTGTGCAAACACAGCTCTCCTCTTTTGTTCCTTCAAACACCTTTGAAAATGACGGATGTTTTTTCTCAGAATTAGATAGATCGATATATACTTTATTAATCGCCAGGGGGAAGTTTGCGTGTAGCAGTAGCCATACAGTAATTCAAATTTAAAAATGTAAAATATTAAGTTACAATTAGCTATGGCTGAGCAGATGAAATTGCAAACGACCCACAGAAAATCATGAAAGGATGCGCATCACAACAATGAGGATGATTTGCTTCACATTTATTGGTTTTATTCTTCCAGAAGGTTAAAGGTGTGGACCATCTCTCCTCTGTCTTACAAACCACAGCTGTCGGAAATGCTACTACCGTCTTCCTCGTCTTTTTCCTCTTTCACACCCTCCTCCTCCTCCTCCTCTTCAGCCGTGTAATTGTAATGGCATTGGGGATGTGAGGGCGGGGTGGGTGTCATTAGAAACATCCCTTCTGTGATAAGATGCAGCTGGTAACCATAGCAACCCTTATTACAATACCTGCACCCGGAGATGGAGAGGAGGAGGAGGGTGAGGGATGGTAGAAAGAGAGAGAGAGCGAGAGAGAGAGAGCGAGAGAGAGAGAGAGAGAGAGAGAGGGAGGGTCAAAAGGCAGTGTCCTGATTGTGTGTATGAATTAATGTGTGTTTGTGTGTGAGTGTGTATACGACGATTCAGTTCATTGGTTCTTCATTAGATGCTTTACATCTGGTAAAGGCCACAAAGGGGACACTGCTTGAGAATAATGAGACACACACACACACACACACACACACACACACACACACACACACACACACACAGACAGGCGTCCCGCTTCCTGTCGACTGAAAATGTAACACTTTGTCCACACAATAAGTTGTGTCATCTGAGGTGGAAATGAAATATTCCTTTTGGCAGCCGTGGTCTTTTGGGCTCTTTGTGTCTCCACGCTTTCTAGCATCAGCTGGTCGTCTCCACGTGTACCTGGATGGATTTTTCGTGTCTGCAGAATATGGCTCCTCTTATGATTATTTTTAACTTTTGATTGACTGTGAAATAAGGATGATCAACTCTGTTACTCTGCAGAGCTTTTTTACCCACTTTTAGTGAATTGACACATTTACTGCACATTTCAACCTTGTTTCAGACATCGGGTGCAGTTATTAATAATCCAATAAATCTTCGGTTTGGTTGACTCAGACGGAACAATTAGCGACCAGCATGTGAATCTTTTTCTAAGGAGTGTGTGGAGACTAATCACTGATCATCGTTCAGGTACACAACTACTATACTCTCTGTAGGTTCTTCAGTCCAGACACTGTGCATTAACCTTTCCAACTCCTAATTGCACCACACAAATTATTTTGTGTGTGTGTGTGTGTGTGTGTGTGTGTGTGTGTGTGTGTTTCTGTCTTTACACTCATCAGCAAGATCGGCAACACTTTTTTGTTAGAAACCCTTTTCTGCACAAACAAAAGAATGTGCTGTGGACACACACACATGAACAAATCAACTCGCCATAATTACACTCGTAGAAACATACGAACGCACACACTTCCCTGCCCTGTGAGGCACGGTTACCATGGCAATAGCAGGCTTTACCATGTGCTACTAGTTGCAGCTGGGGAGAAGGTGTGTGTGTGTGTGTGTGTGTGTGTGTGCGCATGCAACAAACCACCTGTTGTTATTATTAAGCCTTCTAAGCAGGTAGAAAAACCCTCCTCTTCCCTCCAGCCTCTAGTCTTCCTGTCTTTCTCCCATAGTCTTTATATTTTATGTCTTTCTGTCAAACTGCAAATACACACTCACTTCTCCCACCTTTTTGAGTCCTCTTTCCTTCGTAGTGCACGGTGACCCAGCTTTGAGGGGGAGGACTCTGTCCTCTGGGAGGTTCGCTTAACATAAAGCAGGTGTAGAAGTAATTTAAGTATATATATACATCGGAAATGTATTTTCTTTTACACCATTAAACATTAGTGGAAAATTGCATTTCCATGAATTGCACTTTTAAGTTTCATAAAATCTAAATCGATTTGATGAATTAATGATGACTTGTCCTATTTTGTCCTATGTCCTAAATAGTGTTAGTGTTTTTTTTCGTATGTTAAGGGGGCTGACAAGGTTCCGAGAAACTCTTTACAGCGGACAAATCAAATTGATAAAAGAGCTCATCTATTCGTCCGATCACCCAACCCTGTTTCTTTTATCCGTCTTTGACTCAAACTTTTGAATGAACAATAAATGTATGCTATAATAATAATATATATATAATAATATATATATATAATAATAAATGCTCTGTTTCCAGTGTGTGGATGGAGTCTCGGGGGTGGACACGTCCCTGAAGCGCGTGGCGGTGGTGGAGGATTTCTTTGACATCATCTATGCCATGCATGTGGAGATGAGCACCGACCCCAGCAAAGCTCCCAAACACGCCGGCCAGAAGAAGACCTATAAAGCTGTGAGGATCCCGTCATGTTACCGTTTATCGAATATCAGGCCATTGCCTCCGAGTTTTGTGAGGTTTTGTTCTTTTTGTTTTACTTTTTTGTCTCTCAAAGTTTTCACGCCTCATCCGTCCCCCTACAGAATGGATTCTCTCTGTCATTCCTTTGTGTTTTCTGTTGCTTAACTCACTGCTTAGTCGCCCACCCCCTTGTCTGTCTCTCTCTCTCTCTCTCTCTCTCTCTCTCTCTCTCTCTCTTCCTCTTCTTGGGTCTCTTTCCTCTTTTACTCTCAGGCAAAAACTGGAGAAAAGAAACCTAGGCATGGTTTCAGTTTCTGATCAGCAGGATTTCAGTTTGATTCGTTCTCAAATTAAACAGACACGTCAAGTCCAAATTTCCACATTTACTTCATGGGTTCATTGCCATTTTAATTAGTTGATTAACAGAAGAATACCTGGCAACCATTAAAAGTAATTTATCAAACACTATTGCCGAGCACGTGCTTTTATGCAGTGATACATTCTGAAACAAACTGTTAATCAATCAATGAAGGTTTTTGCCTGAAATGCATAGTAGGTTAAAAACCTTGCTTGCTATCTTTTTATTTATTTTGTTTGTACTGTCATTTCCTTTTATTCATCCCACTATCTATCATGGGAGTACATTTATTTGTCAGCTAACTATGCTGACTTCAACATAAAATAGTTATTTTATGTTATATTTGAAGAACTTTTGCTTAAAATTGAGGATGTTGTAGTAGATTAAAATTTTGATTATATTGTGTAATTTGGACTTCTGGAGTTAATAGAAATAAATCAACCTGAGCTGTACCTTTCTGCTGGGATTTCTCAGCTGGTGACACTGCCATCTTTTGGTGAAATTGAGGACGTGCAGCTGTCTCAGACGTCTTTGTCTGCAGAGGCATGAAGCTGTAACATCTTCTCCTTCCATTTAGTCTTTTTTAGTATTCTGCATATCCATATTTTCTTTTTTGCCTTGTTTCTGAGCTATAGATTTTCTTGCACTGATTGGTTTTGCTATCGAAGTATAGTCCACAGTTAAAACCTTGTTAGTTGCACCATACCACATGGCTTCCGGTCTTATTGCCTCCAAAAGGCATTGAGTGACATTTGCTTTTGCGTTCCTTTACTCCCTCCCTCCTTCCTGCACACACACATAGAAACACATGCACGGACACAGACACACACACACAGACACACACATGCACACACGTAGATGCATATACTGCACAGCAACCCCCATCCACCTACGATGAACGTTTTCCACCCCTCCTCCTCTTCTTTTATGCCTTTGTGTGTTTCATCCAGGATAAACGCACGCTAACATGAAGACCTTCAATGTTTACTGGCCCTTTTAAGTACACTCCTGTTATGCCATTTTAGGACAATTTATCATTTGGTGAGATGAAAACAACATGATTTGGATGATAAATACTTAAGTTTCATTGTGTTCATAATCACCTGTAAAACTTCTCTTTTAGTGTCAATCCCTCCAATTTATTTAGAGGGATTTAACAGTTCAGATTACAGTGAGTCTCATTTACATGATGCTCAATGTTGTTTTACACATCATTAAAACATGCACAGTACATTCCACACTAGTAGAATATGTTTAATATGAAATTCAAATTTCAAAGACTAGGAATCGTTGAGACATAAAGGTGTTCAATACAGCACGATGCGTGTTGCACTGTCTGCACTCTGCCTTTGTCCAGATGCCAATGTTCAATAATCTATTAAGGCTTTAAAAAGTATTAAAGGAGTTTGAACAACCTATGTATTTCTACCTCTGTTGCTGTGTCTCTCTCAGATTGCCGAGACGTACGCCTTCCTTCCCAGGGAGGCAGTGACTCGTTTCCTGATGAGCTGTGGAGAGTGTCAGAAGAGGATGCACATTAGCACCACAGGACAGGACTACAAAGGTACAAACACAACACTGCAGCAGACGTCCAAGTCAGTGAATCATTGTCAAGTCTATAGGCGATTTGGCAGTGAGAGGTACAGGCCGGCTCATTGAAGACCAACCGTCTCAGTTTCTCTAACGTACACAGAGAAGAGAGAGAGAGAGAGCGCTAAAGCATCAGTTGCCTCTCAAGCGTCAGTCAGAGAAACGGATCTCAGTCAGATAGACAGCTGCTTGTTTTTTCCTCTCGTGGCAGTTTGTATCCTAGTACAGAACGTGTGCAGGCGTTGTGTCTTTACACGTGGAGCATCCTGTTGTGAGCATCGGCTTAAACCATGATAAGTCTGTGTATTACAACAGCTGTGGGAAGCGAGCACAACAACTTCACTAGTTCCTTACTTTCTTCTAATATATGGCCATTTTCCCCCAATATCTTATATGCTTGACTTTGCTATTAACGCTTCATGATTGTTTTGTTTAAAACAAAATAGTTACAAACTTGCACTAAAAAAATGAAAGTAGTAGTTCTGGTGGCAGTGAGTGTACCTCTAGTCAGTAACCGAGATGAGGTGTACAAACATTTCTAAATCTACTTTCCCAGATGGAATACAGTACATCCAATTAAAGCAGACCAAATAAAACCAATATATCTGTTTTTGGAGTTTGAATCAAATGTATCTTCCATGTTCTACTAAACATCCAACTTCTGCAGAAGTCCTTGTCAGTTCTCTCCCATTTATTTTAATCTGTGTGCATCTCAACAAAGACCAATGCCAAATTGCCAATGCCAATTTCTTAATCAAGTGCACCCAGTGGACAGTAACAGTGACGGCTGAGTTATTAAAAGCCAAGATATGTTAGAAAAGGAAAATGACTATGTGCAGCTTGTCAGCGATTATAGGCCTGGGTCAAGTCAAAGGTCACATCGCTCAAGTAAATGTGGAAATCCAGAAGGGAAGGAATAAAATAGTGCTGTCTTTGGCAGGGCAGTCATAAGTTTGTCCAATCAACAAATTTAAGAGCGAACTGTCTGCCTTCTTACTAGACTGGACTCTCAGATTTTAACTTTGACAATCTTTGTTGTTTGATAACCGAAAATAAACGAAAAAATGATTTAGACCAAGGTGTTGTTGGCTCGTAGATTTCTAAAGAGCAAAAACATTATCATTAAAAGCTGTACCCGTGGAATATAAAATGTGTATCAGTTTAAGGGTTAAATGATGTCCTCAATCATTCAACAACTAATAGAGTCGGAGTACCTCATTTGTATATGCTGAAAAACAATGCTGCCATCCATTTTACATTCCTGCCCATCTCCTCTTCCTACCGCCCATTACATATTTTCTTCTTTTACCCTGAAGGCCTTGCACACTCTCTTTCCTCTTCCATTTCTCCTCCTCCTGCTGCCCTTTGCTACACCCCCTCTTCAGCTTGTCTATTGTTTTCTCTCCTCCTTTATCCTTTCCTCCAAGCTTGCCACCCACCATCCCTGCTTGCAGCTCTTCTTCTCCCTCCCACTATCCCCCTCGACACTGCTCCAAGCTTCCTGTCCCATTGCTGCATCCCTCACTGCCCCATCCCCCTTTCCCCTCTTTGACTACTTTGTCTACCCGTTTCTATACCCTCAATCCGTCCCTCCGTCCTTCCCTCACGCACTCCGATACCCCCCCACTCCCCCGTTCCACCCACCACATCCCCATCTTCCATCTTTTTTTCCGCCTCGTCCCTCATTAAACAGAGGAGTCATTGGAGTGTCCTGTCCCTCTCCTCAATTAGCCTAATTAATGGCTTTTAGCAAAGAAAATGGCCCAGGAAACGAGATCATTTTCCACAGAAATGGGGGAGAGAAAGAAGCAGTGCCGGGTGGTGGTGGTGGTGGTGGTGGAGGGGGGGTTCTGAAGTAAGAAAAGACTAATAGAAGAATAGAGGAATTTAATAGAAGAAATGTTAGTCTGCAGAGGACAAGAAAACTTGATACAAATTGTAACATAAAGGTCTCTTTGC
Organism: Apeltes quadracus; assembly: GCA_021346845.1. NCBI lineage: Eukaryota > Metazoa > Chordata > Actinopteri > Perciformes > Gasterosteidae > Apeltes > Apeltes quadracus. Next base: position 7,416,778 of record CM037928.1, on the reverse strand, counting down.
TTGGACCAGAAGAGGCTACAATCACTAGTTAAGAAAAGATATGTTATGATTTTACAACAGGACTTAATATTAATTATTACATCACAAGATGAATAAATATGAGTAAACAATCAAAAATGTGCACACACTAAATACTAATTACAACAGCTGTAATACTTCAGCTTAGTGTGTGTGTGTGTGTGTGTGTGTGTGTGTGTGTGTGTGTGTGTGTGTGTGTGTGTGTTGTGCCACATCACTGTATGTCACTCAAAGAGAGCAGCTAATTGCCTTCCTTCCCTGTGGGGGTTCGGCCTCACCCCCGCCACACACACACACACACACAGACGCACACACAGACACTCAGCCTCGGCCCTCTTTATCGCTATCATGAAGTGACTCCCACTAAAGTTCAGCTGTGAATTATTAAATGCAATTAATCAGCGTAGACCAGGTCCATGTTTAATTGACACAGGCAGCTGGCTGACTGTGTGTGTGTGTGTGTGTGTGTGTGTGTGTGGTTAAGGAAGCAATGGTTATTTTTCTATGGGTCCGTGTCCTAGACATTAGGTTTCCGGGTTGGGTTGTATGTTCATTCCATTCTTGTGAGTGCCTGCAGGGATTCTCTTCAAATTTGGCACAACACCATTCAAAGGTGAAATAATTACAAGCTTGTGGTCAAAGGGCACTGCTACCACACAAAACACATTTTTGACCACAACTCAAGATATAATAATATGCTAATAATGACATTTTATACGAATGTATGGTCGGTTGACATTTTGAATAAACACGGATGTATCTGGCGATTGGACTGCTTGGCGGAGGCGTTGATCCAGCGGGCTGTAATTGTAGTTCGGGTTAAGAGTGGCTCCACTCTGGTTTGAAGCGCATAACACAGCAAGAGACGGGTCTGTATCGCTCGTAGTGTTAAAACAAAAGAGGAGGGACGGTGTTCTATGCTGTGACTCGTAACTTAAGTCAATTTATCTATGACTTTTTCCATAAAAATATGGCTTCCAGAAGTCATCAGGTTCATGTTTATGCATGTACGTGCTGAAGTTGCCACGTGTTTTTATATGCAGATATTTTTTAACATGATAACTTTATTTGTCTTGAACTTTCAGTGACGGCAGCTCTTAACCATAGACAACAATCAGTCGTGATTGACACGTTTAATAATCTTGAATGGTGCTTCACGTTGAAGACCTTGTGTCGGGTTTATCTCAGTCTCTATAGAACACGTACTACTATATGTCTCCCATCCTCCAATGGCGACGGCCCTGTCTATTCCTCTAAGCCATATTGATCCCAGTATTCCAGTCCGTTCTGTAGACGCTGCAGACGGTAGAAAGGGCGGGTGGAGGTATTGCTGTTTTTCATGTAGTTTTGTTCTCTCTTGATGCAGAAACACACTTTTCTTGTAAACATATTCCAAGCCTGAGAAGGAGACCAAGCTCATATATTACTCTGCATCTCATCATTCTGTACGGTCGAGTCCGTTCTTCTCATGTAGTCCAATATCACAATCACAAATTAACCTCAAGGGGTTTCACAATCTAAAGTCAATACAACAGCATCTTTCCTTCTCAACCCGAAGTAAAAAACGACTGTCTGAAGAGAATAACCAATCTTATGTATTTCCAGTATGCAGAATCAGATGAATTACAGATCACAGCCAAACATCTGGAAACAGGCAGTTAGTTTGTTCTTTGAAAACAATCAAGGAATAAACAACTAACTGAAGGTTGAGATGAGCTTTAAGTCTGGATTCAAAGGCTTTTAACCGAGTCGGACTGCCTGTGTTAGTCGGTGCTGCTCCACCTCCAGCTCTAGAGGGTCCTCTAGTGTTGGCTTACTGGCAGGGCATGATGACAGTTTAACACCAACCAGCATTCTGTGTTTTTCATTTTCAAAAGCTTAATAAATGTAAAAATCCTGTAGGGACAAAAAGCGGAAATTCATATTATGATTGTTAATCGATCATCTTGCAATTCAACATATTTCAGTTAATGCCAGTGTCATCGGAATATTAAAGCTTTAAAATTTGCTTTATTTGATTAAAATTAGATTTTTTAAGATAGTAGATTTGTAGTGATTTAGTTATTTTTCTATATTGTGTTTAGTGTCTTTCAATTGCTAGATTCATATTATTGTCGAAATAAATCTGATGTATAGTACTATATGGGAGATTTTCCGTTATTATTAACATTGATATGAAATGTATTTGACTTCATTAGTTCCAGTTATAAGTAAATAATAGACTGGACACACTGATCGTTTAGTCTGGTAATTGGAACTTTGGAGAACCTACATTTTTTTTTATAACTACTTTGTTCATATGAAGTGATCGGATGGAGACCATAAACCGATACGCACGGGACAAACACCTGTGGTGGAAGCCGCCTGTGAATCACCCAATGCATTTCTGTAAACGGCAGATCGCTCCGTTTCATAACTTCTTATTCATGTAATGAACACACAAATGTCAATTACATGGTAATTGAATCATATCTTATATCCATATTTTCACTGCATCATGAATCATCACAGGTAGATTGTTGTCAGCGCTCAATGATTGTTTCACCTCCATAATCCCCCCCCCCCCCCCCCCCCTCTCCCCTCCCAATCTCTCCAGAGAACGACAGGCCGAGCTCTCTGGTGTTGGAGGTGATCGACTACAACATGCCCCTCACCACCACCTACATGAAGCACATGAAGCTGCAGTGCATGGGCAACAACAAGGTACGTGAGGCTACTGCGACACTGATCTGATTCCGCCTCCGTCGTGAATATGAATTTATGAATCTCGGCTGTGTCCGTGTGCCTGTGCACCCTGACAGCCCGGGATTTTTCCTGTGAGCTCCTGCGCTACATCTCAACAAACCAGCAGGCCACCCTAACCCTTTTTTTACGCACTTGAGTGTTGCGTACATGCGTGTAGGTGTAAAACACGAGGCCCCACTAATGGCTTTCAGGAAAGAAAACTCCCACACACAGCCTCGCAATTAAAACACTAATGACAAAAATGTGAGCTTTTCAGTCTCTGAGTCTTGAAGGTCAGTAGAGTAAAACCCGTATGAAAGAGTGAGTGTTTTTTGTGTATATTCTTCTTATGATTGATTATCTTCGGTTATTCCTCTTGGCTTGGATTGATACTTAAGCCATTCAGTGTTTGTGTGTGTGTGTGTGTGTGTGTGTGTGTGTGTGTGTGTGTGTGTGTGTGTGTGTGTGTGTGTGTGTGTGATAGTCTTCCTGTACCATTGTGACTATCACTGCCCCACACTAGCTGTCAGTCATATTCCTGTTTGTATGTGTGTGTGTGTGTGTGTGTGTGTGTGTGTGTCTAGATAACGGGTGGGCGAGCAGAGGGTTGAGCTCATTCCAATTAAGCCAGGCCCCTGAGCGTCGAGTTAATTAGTTACGGAGAGAGAGACACTGAAGTACCAATTTACACTGGGAAGCCAATCTGTCTTTCTGTCTATCAGTGTGTCGGTCTTTCTTTCTGTCAGTTTCTCTAAGACACACACACACACGCACACGCACACACACACACAGCATCACACCTGCAGTTATCCCGGTTTGTTTGGAGACATCACGTTCTAGTTAGTTTGCGATGACATATCGACGAGGTTCTCATTATCATCTTTGTTTGTTTGTTTCTTTGTTAACAGTTGTTTGTTAGAATTTAGCAATGAATAAAACCAACATGCACTTTCACTAATGAAAGAGCATTTAAAAAAAAATAAAACTGAGTTTGACCCTTTAACTTACTAATGGTTGCTTTTATTTTGAGAAACTAAAACTTGTCTAAATTTGTCCAAGCATTTAAATGTTGTAACACAAGTTCAAGTAAATGGCAGTGTTGCTGTATTGATTTGCATCAAAAGCAGCCTGCAAATGATAAATATAATATGTTGGCGCTGTGTGCAGTGGAGTGATGACTGACTGATGATTGATCAATACGTCTCCTCTAAATGGCCACAACTGTCGATATTCAGAATCTTAACCTCGTGGGTCGACCCGTTGGGAGGATTTCACGTCAGTCATGGTAAAACTTTTGAAACGGTATGAGAGCTTTTATTTAAATCTCAGTTCTTTGGGTCGGGGGTTAGATTACTGGTATCATTCAGTCTAACAGATTTTTTATTTAATACTTCATCTTCAATGTCAAGGCCAACATGTGCAGTGTAAGAATGCACGCTATCAAACAAACGGTTTATTTTCTATTTGTCTTGCTGTGCTGAAAGGGCAACATGTGTTGAAGCGTGCTCAGTTTCTGCTGATTTCTAAAGTAAACTTTAGAGAAGCTGCATTGTTTATGCCGTTCATTCGACCTCATACACCTCCAGTATTTGAGTGGACCGTCTTTCAATCCTGTCACTCTTTCAGGTGATCTTTAGCAGAGAATGTGTGTGTGTGTGTGTGTGTGTGTGTGTGTGTGTGCGTGTGTCTCTCTGGATGAGTCTGTGCAGCATAATTATTACAGCGTTCAGCCCAGAGGCGCGACTGTAAAGACAGGAATAGAGTAACAATGACTCACTCACCTATAGAAATAACAGGCAAGGGGGAGCTTTAGGATCTGTGTGTTTGTCTCTGTGTGCAGGATCATTCAATAGTATAGGATTCTTTGAACACAAGGTCTGACTCTGAGGGAGAGAAGCAGGGAAATCTGTAGAGAAGGACATCTGTAGAATTTCTCAAGAGCACATGAGCCAAAGAGGAGGAGAAGAAGAAGAAGAAGAAGAAGAAGGGCATATTGGTGAATCCTCCACTGGTTCATCTGCCCATCCCTTTATCTTTCCCTCCATCCACCCCCCCCCCCCTCCCCCCTCGTCCAAATTCAATAAAAGGAGGAAATTACCCAGGATGCTTGGCAGGTGGGTGGAGGTGGTGGGGTCGTGGTATGGAAAGGGCGGGGGAAGTGGGGGTGGGGGGGCTACTGCCGACAATGTAGAAATGGGTATGTAGTGAGAGGGGGAGGAGGAGAGCGAGGTGGATGGCAGGGCAGTGGCCCAGTCTGGCTGATGGAAGGAGGAAGATGGAGAGGAGGAGGAGGAGGAGTGAAAATCAGCATTCTAGCAGATGGATGTTTTCGGACGGGGTGAAAATTAAAAAATGAGAACATTTGTAGTGCATGGCGGGAGGCAAGGGGAGGAGGTTGGGGTTGGGGGTGATTCAGAGAAGGAATTAAAAACGGAGAATGAGGTGGTTCATTTTCGTTTATGGTCTCCCCCTCTCCCTCTTTCTGCCCATTATTTCAGCTACCTCCGGAGGAAAGACATTTCATTATTTTTTGGAGGAGGGGTGTGTGTGTGTGCGTGTGCGTGTGTGTGTGTATATAGAGGAGAGATAGGATGGGGGTTGGTCTATTATAATTACTAAAAGAGAGTAGAAAAGAAGAATCATACTAGGAAATAAAAAGCTTGTCGCCTTTTAATAATTCACCAAAAGCTTTTTTGTCAACAGTTGGTAGACTGAAAAAAATAAACCCACCTAGAGAATCATGTCACTTTTTTCAAGATCATTTTGCAGTGGATCGCCCTGCAAAACGTTTGGGTTCAGTGTCTGGGGTCATGTTACAGATGACAAAGTAATTTATTGGGCAAATGTGAAAGCGTTATACATGATAGTGAATCATCAGCACAGGAATGGTGAGATCTGCTGTGTGTCTGCATGATGGATCCAAGTGGAAACGTACATCTGTCGAACAGCAAAGGGCCTTGAACTCAGCCTTGAGAGACACTACAGCAATTGTTGATGTTATAAGGGCAGAGACCTGACACATCACTTAGTTTGCACAGTTGTACAATTATTGATGTGCCTTTTTATCTGAGCCTTCTCCTTCTCTTACTTATTTAATGAGCCCTTTGAGCATCCATTACAAACCCCAGTGTCAGTGGTCTGGTGCTGGCAGGCGGGCCTGAATCCCCCCCGAAATCACCATTTGTCCTTTTGTTTCTTTAGATTGAATAACGCCAGCATTACCTCTTTTTTACACTCAAATTCTGGCCAGATCTTGCACATTGCACCTTTTTAACAACATGTTTACTAACCTTATGTTTGGATGGGTGTAAATGATTAACTGACAGTAAATTATAGACACTGCGGTGAACTTACTCAATGAGATACATGGAGGGCACAATTTACAGCCGACGGCTCTTCTAGTTAGATCGTCTGTCTTGTTGGTTTGTCGTGGTGATCGTGTGATTGCATGAACACATTCTCAAAGCCCCTAAAGGCATCTGGTGCGGAGCTTTTTAGCTGATTCAAGAATCGGACACAAAGTGCTGGTCAGTCTTGCAGCCCTTCGGATTGGGTTTTCACCAGGGGCATGACCTTTTATCAGGTCTTATCCTCTCACCATCTGGCCGAGTCTCTCCAGTGTATACTGTCCAATAAAGTAGAAATGCCATGGAAACAGGCCTGAAAGAAAATCCCCCTAATGGTTTTTAAGTGCACAGCACATTGAATGTGAATTATGGGGATAGCATCATGTCACGGCAATGTTTCCTTCACTCCCCTCTTCATGCTCCTTCTGATACAGCACAGGTGAGACTAAATAAGACAAAATAAGCCAACAGTACAGAGGGATGGAACGCCCCTTGAAAGTGACACAAAAACTCAAACCAATACTGCTGCTACAAAATCTCAAGGAAATGCTGTGTATCTTTGGCGGGAGCAGCAATACGTCCCTCGCTTTAAAAGGAAGTTGCCCTTGGACATCATATAATTACCTCGTGAAAATAAGTGATCATCCACTTAATTAAAACTTTTAACCACCGTCAGTCCTAATGAATGACCAAATGGCCTTCATTTTATTTTTCAAATGCCTTTAAATGCTTGTTTCTTCCCATTATGCAACTGTTTTTTTAAATAGTGAAGTAAAGAATTTTTTCTTGTACACAAAAAAATTGTCTTTTATTCTCGCAAAAAATCCTATTTGTTCCTTTGATAAAATTAAAAGTTCCCCATAAAGATAAAGCTATGAATCAACTATATATTTTAAACAAATAACAAACATGTATGTATAGTATTATAATTGTTTTTATGTGTGCAACAGTAATCTAATAATGTAAATAACGGCATTACTAAACAAACTACTCACACTGGCGGTCTGAAAGCTTGACCATTCCACTGAAAGTTTCAACCTGTTTAAATTCAGCTCTTTTTTAGAGAGTTTGAATTCTATTTCGTGCCATGGAGCATTTTTGTGTTTAGCAGGAAGTCGTACACATCCTTATCCAAAGCTGCAAGTCCCTCAGCACTCCTGAGCATGGCCATGAATGACTCATTCTCTGCAGTTCCACCCTATGCCTACAGGGGGCAGGTTCGTCATGGAAATGTATGAGAGGACACATGCTGCTCTTTCTCTCACATGCATGCGCGCGCACACACACCCACACACACACACACACACACACACACACACACACACACACACACCCCAGCAGCTTCATGAGTATGGATAGTGGTTAAACACTTTTTATGTGAGTAATCCAGAGTAAAGGTCAGTGTGCAAAAGAAATGTAATTCCCTGTCTGTTCCTGAAGTGTTTGACTGCGTTATTTGTTTAAGAAACATATTAAAGCATCTCCAGCAGCAGACAGAGCTTTTAATTATATTGCATTTATATTTGAGATTATTTAAATTGGAAGTCACAGCTTCTAGTGCTTTTTGGGTTGGCTTGGGGTCATTAAATAGTTTTTGCAATTAGAACTCATTGTGCTGCGAATTGGGTTTATGGTCTCAATCTGTAGTTTCAAATTTTCTTCTTTACAGCATGGTTGTCATTTTGTAGATTATATTATAGCGCGATCTAGACTGAAATATACAAGACATATGTGGCGACCTTCTGATTGTCAGGCAGGACAACGCTGTGGCGGCAATCTGGAAGTTTTCAATGTTTTCCATTTAGAATGTTAACCACCAAGCGCCAGGTCAAATTCCTTGTACGTCTGACATATTATGGTAATAAATGCTTCCTGATTCCCTGATTCAGAAAACCAAGATGGCTATTGCCATGATGCTGAATTTGTGTTTCAAAAGCATTATCCCACAAACCAATGTCTGATTTCATGGCGATTACATCCACTTCTTGCATACAGTCTGTGGGCCACACTCCTGTTGTCTATTTGTGTTGCCCTGACCAACAATGGGCAAAACAGGTTTGCACATTTGACCTCTTGGCCCGTTGAATGATGTGGCCAAAATCACAACGGGGCGTCTCGCAAGCAACCAGCCACAGAGCCTTGTTGTGTGATCATCATTGCTGCCGACATGTGATGGATGTGGCAGTTTAGTGCCTGGGATTTACCAACAGGTAATGGGCCGTATCCAAACGTCGTGCAATGCTAAATGACTAGACCACTTCATTCTCCAACAATGTCTATGGCCAGTGTGTTTCAGCTCTGCGTTTCTCGGCTGAGTGACTATGTAGAATGCAAATACCCCTTAAGAATACCATTTCCATATACCATAATACCCTATTTTTCTCGCAAGCCGATCCGAGTGGGAGTTGCCGCAGGTCGTTTGCCACAAGCTGCTTCTCTGCTTCGTCACCCTGCCTCAGCTCCGCCGCGCCCCACCTCTTTTTCCTGTTGAATCAGTCAGGGTACGAATATGTCGTCTCCGCCAAGAAGTCGACGGGTGTAGCCACCCACTTTGTGCTTCTCAAGTGCTCTTCAGAAACCTATGGGTGAGGTCAGGGAGCCTGCGTCCATATTTGATGGTGAATACAGGTGTAATTAGACAGCCAGCATGAGGAAAATAAAGTGCCTATTGCACATTAAAGCATGAAAACAGGTTCAAGATGAACCTCCCAAATACAAGTAAACATGTTTAAATATACAAAATATGTCCCCTTTAAATAGTTAGTAATAAGTATAATAGGTAAATAAAATAAAGTAAGAATACAATGAGTCTCAAATTTACAAGGAATATCGGTATGATTCTATTCTAACATCTAATGCGTATTCACATCCGTTCTTTCTAGGGATGCCAAATAATCTGGCATCTGGGTGTGTAGTATTCTTGCGCTCTCTCTCTCTCTCTCTCTCTCTCTCTCTCTCTCTCTCTCTCTCTCTCTCTCTCTCTCTCTCTCTCTCTCTCTCTCTCTCTCTCTCTCTCTCTCTCTCTCTCTCTCTCTCTCTCTCTCTCTCTCTCTCTCTCTCTCTCTCTCTCTCTCTCTCTCTCTCTCTCTCTCTCTCTCTGTGTGTGTGTGAGATGTAAGCAGCCGTGGCCCCGCCCCCCTCCGGTCGAGTCTTGAGGGTCCTGTTGTGTGCTCTGCCCTCACTCCCTCCCTTCGCTACGAATAGCAGGTTATATTGTGCTTGTCACATAAACACTAAAGAGGGGGGGGAAACTGGAGGCGAGCGAATAAACAATTAAACCAAACGGCAAAACAAGAAAACGAGACTTGTAAAAACGTGGGTCGACTTTCATGTTTGTGATCTCCCAGAAGTGAAGGTAAGAAGGCGTTTTCCGCGTGTTTTTATTATTTCTTTGGAGGTTTGTGGAGGATGTGCAGGAGCTCTGCGGTCATACCCCCCTCGCGCTGCTTGATGCTCTGTTGACAGGCGCGCGCGCGCGCGCGCATCAGCTGTCGATGCGAGCGAAATACCAATCACATTGATCTGTTGTTGTTGTTTTTTTGCCCGGTTACACATTTTGCATTGGGTCGCTCGCCGGAGATGCAGCGCCCGGGTAAGTTGCATCGTGCTGTCTCCCTGCTCTCCCTCCCGTACCGGCGCTGCGTGCGTGGAGCGCATCGGGCTGCGAGCTCGTCAGAGCGCCGGAACACTTGCGCTGCGACGCGCATGTGATCCTCATTGTCATTCATGGCCGTGTTTCTGGTGTAGCGCAGAGTGCAGCGGGCCGGCGTGCTCCTGACAGACGCACATTGTTCCGTTAATGCCCCGAGTGTGTGTGTGTGTGTGTGTGCGCGCGCGTGGGCAGAGGAGTTAGTGGGTGGGTGGGTGTTTGATGCGCGGTGACCAAGCACCCGACCACAGTGAGGAACAATCGGTAACGCGTGCCAAGCATGGAAACCTTTTCTTTGAATGGACCATTATGAGCAATGACCAATTGACGAGTAATGCAGAAATTCATTTGTTTTATATATATGTGTGTGTGTGTGTGGGGCGGGGGGGGGGGGGGGGGGGGGGGGGGGGGAGCACATTTTTTATTCCCCAGTAAGGACTTATTAGAATAAATGACCCAACGGGGGCAATGTTAATATGGTTACACGTGTTCTGAAACCACTTAGTCAGAACCGTAGCCTATGAGGGGCTGAGATTGCAGTGCCTTGCTCAAGGGCCTTTCATTAAAAAGTTGCTTGGTAATATATTGCTGTCAGTACAAAATCGTAGTTGTGTTAAACAGTTGTTTGAAGCTTTTGAATAAGTTGTATGTGCAGTACACATTTCTCGTCTTCCTGCTTGGTACCATGGAGATCCATTTGTTTTTGTGAGAAAAGAAATGGCGAAGGTCCATTGCAAATATTTGTTAGTAGCAGCCCTGTATTATTTGTACCACATAAATTGGAAGCGTTAACAGACCTCGTATTGGTATGTGCTGTTATGGTCTGGTGTCTCACTCCCAGATTCCCCCCCCATAGCCTTCTGCCCGAGGACAGCAGGACAAATCCTGCTCGGAGGCCCTGTTCCTCCGTGCTCCAAAATAGCCCCAGTTTTCCCCCTGACCCGGCCATGAGCGTGGCAGAGGAGGAAGGATCTTCTAATCCCCTTTCCCTCCTCATCCTCTTCATCTCCCTTCTCGGGGGAGGGGGGGGGGGGGGGAGAAAGAGTACCTCCTGTTCCTGGAAGGCTCTTTGTAGATTTTTTGTTTTGTCCCCTAAATTGTGTTTTTCCATTTGGTTTGATATCTTTGCCGTCGTGTTTTTTTGTGTTGTTCAAGAGTGTAAGACACCTGCTGTAAATCTATGGCTGCGACTAACAATTTTTCAATTATCAAACATGTTCAACTCTGCGGTAGTTTGAGGTGTGTTCGACAAAACATGTTGTTTTTGTTTCGTCAAAAAAAAAAAAGGTAATAAAATACGGGAAAGCAATCATTGACAGCAGAGAAGCTGAAGAAAATTATGGTTTATTTGTATATATCATTCAAAATTATTACTCATCATTTCTTCAGCTAATGAATTAAGCCCTCTATCCGTAACTTTTTTTGAAATAATGGATTAATCATTCAGTCTGTGAAATTAATATAAATAATGAATACCAATCACATGTTCCAGCAGCGATGTCTCCAGAAGACCCAAGGTCAGAAATCACAAAATAATTCATTTACATGGTGTCAATTCAACTATAGCCACAAAAAAGCTGGGTGTTTTTATGGCTCTCCCTAAATGTAACATAGTCAAATAGTTATCTATGTCCCTACATGTTAATGTAGCCTTTGTGGAAATACCTTTCCAGAGAGCCAACGGCTGCAGCGAGCTCTCCACGTATTGTTGCATTTGAACTACGTGACATTTGGATGATACTCCTCATAAATTCGCACTGTCAACACACCCATGCGATGAATGCAGCAAAGGCTGAGACACTTTCCCAGACCTTTTAAATGCAGAGTAATTCTCCAAGGGGAACTTGTCCGAGCGATTTTTATGACTAATCTGTTGACATGAGTACCTGCTGACGCCCATTGCAGGGGGATAAATAGGTGTTTCTTTCAGACAGGGAGACGGTCAACTCTACATATGATCGCACATACGTTCACATTTACCACTACAACCGATCTGGTTTCACATCAGGTGTGTTCGACTCTGAAAGAACAAAACATCATCACAGATGCGGCACTAAATTAAGGCTGTGATTTACTTCAATCCCCCCCTTCATATCTTGTGCATATTCATACAATAAAATCTCTTTGCAAGAAGCAAATAAAGTCTTAAGGTTAAAAGTTGGTATTTTTCCTCCCCGGCAGATTAGTCACCAGCGAAAGGACGGACTTCATCTGGGCTGTCTTTAGGTGGTAATTATACAGTAGCTGATGGCAGAACACGAGGCAGGAGCGGAGCGCTCAATTCATCTTTATCTTGGTCTACCATACCATAAAATGTTGTCGTTACTGTTGTTGATTGCTTTGGTTGGAGAGCAGTACTGTCAACCGTGTCTGGAGTCCTATTTGCGGCATACTGATGTGACAACTGTCATTTGAACCCCGTCGTGGAGCAAAGAGACCAACAAAGACCCTGGCGTGGTGAGGTTTGTGGTTGGAAAGCAAATGAAACCAGCCGCGGGTTTTAATGATGCAGATACTTGATTTGAGCCATGTAGACACACCATGTATCCCCAATTCACACATTAGCATGTCAGCACAGGTATTTCCCTAATTAATACTTCAAAAGTCAGTAAAGTTCCTGTACTTATGTGTCACTCTTTACTTTCTCAGCCTTGTAATTCCATAAAAAGTTGCGGCCGGTCTCTACGTGTCAGTCCACAATAACAACACATGCTGCATTTATACTCTAATAATGCTTACTGTCGGTTATTTCTTGTAAGCTCTCTCTGTGACCCTTAAGAGCATAAATCCTTTTTCTTTTCTTTTTTACAATCATGCCCTTTTAATTAAAGCACTGCTATAATAATTATTATTAGTCCGTGTTCGATACATCAGCGTGAGAATGTCCCCACGTCTGACACCATTCTGCTGTGAAAGTCTCCCATTCTATCTGCCTTTGCCTGGCGGCTGGTTGCCTTGTCCTCTGTGTTTGATGAGCTCAGCCTGTGCAAACCCTGTGTGTGATTAGTGTGGCCCGTGGCGGTGTGTAGCTCACTGTTCCTTTGTATTGGAACCGTAAAACTATGAGAGGTCAAGACAAACCCCCGCCAATAGCAAGCCTTCTTTGAGGTTGTACTGCAGATCGACCGAGATTGAACGCATTTATTATGAGGGTTTGATCACTCACATGCCACGTTGTAAAGCATTCCAGTCCATTCTATTCTATTGCACACCGTTCTTCAAGAGTCTTTTTTAAGTAACCTCTTTAAAGACTGATGTATTGTGAATAAAATGTTATGGATCAAAGGAATTCCAGGTTTCTATGGCTGACTGTGGTTTCTTTATACCACCTGCATGGATTTCAGTCTTTTCTTCCACTAGGTTTCATCATATTCGTGTAAGAAAATCTCATCAAAACTTAAACCTTGAACAATCAAGTGCACTGACTAAAATGGCTCCAACTTTGGTAGAAAACATTGTAACATCCTCGGCAGTAAACAGTCATAGAGCAGTGTTTTATGTCATAGTGACTAGCAGCATTTCAATGTAATTACCCCGGCTGTCTGTGGCGGACTAGTGCTTCCCGGCGGCCATGCTGCTGTGTGTGCTCAGTGCTCAACCACTGGAACCAGAGAGTCCCTGCAGAGATCAGCTATATAATACAGCTGGATTTAAACTCCGAACTGCTGCTCCTCCCTGAAAGCCCTCACCCCCCCGCCTCCTCCCACCTCCCATGGATCTGGAAGCCCGGAAGCAGTCTAGCAGTACGGAAAATAAACGATCAACGAGCAACTGAAACACAAAAAAACTCAACCACTTGATTTGCAGAATGATGATAGAGTAGCGACGCTTTAACGGACGTTACGTTTTGGCCTCTGGAGCTCAGCAGAACCAGTTTACCCAGCAGAACCAAAGCCGCTTTCAGAAATGATAAAAGCTAAGTCAGCGGTTTTGTATGGGCTTTGAGCAAACAAAAGAAGAAGAAAAAAAAATATTGTTTGAAGGTATTTAACTTAGTGTACAGGAGGACACCGATTGTGGGTTATAAATATAATTTTTTGCCAGTTCATTGGTGCATGTGTTGCCGTCTGTTGGCTTAGCCATGTGCACGATTCTAAGTAGTAGTTCTGCTCGTGGTGACTGGCAGCAGCTCAGCAGTGTTGCGTATCTGTTATCAGGGTGAAACTAGCCAGGTCCGACAGTGACCTTTGCCTGCACTAATCCAGGATGTTCATCCCTAGGATTGTTTCCTGCGGAGGGGGGAAAGGGTTAATCGTCATACTTGGGGCAGATTTGTGACTGACTGGATTAGGCTGGGCTCGGAGTGTTGGACACTGCACTAATCTCTGGTATCCATGCTCCAGCCGGCTTCTTGCGAACGGCAGGGTGACTGGCTGACTTATTCCGTGGCTGACTGATGAGTTGGCCGGCTGACTGACTTATTTTCCAATTGCCCAAGAAAACCACTGATCCAACGATGATGGGGTGGTGGAGTTGCCAGCTGACGGACAGGCGCCCTACTCTGTCAATTGACACACTCTGTTCTCCACACGTGGGAAACCGTTGATTTGGTGTTGATTTAACCCTTTGCAGCAGTTTCCACTCCCTTGTCCCACCCTGAGAGTCAATGATTAGCTGTTACCACTCTGGACTTTTATGGCAGTGTTTTCCCATGGTTACACAACTTTGGGGCGGGTCTAATGGTTCTGCCGAGTAGGGGTAGTAGAGTGGGTTTGGTATTTTTTGGGGTCGAGGGGGGATTGTACACTTTTTCAGGGAGGGGGGGGTCGTCTAAATCGTTAAAAGGGCTAAATTCCTCGTGATGTCACGCTTCTCTTTCCGCAGTGCTCAATTAATGCTTGAGCTAAAAGCGACCGTTCATAATAAGTTCTCCGTTATTTCTGCAGTACCAGCAACCTTTTACAGGAGCAATGTGTTGTTAGTTCCATAAATATTATAGCGTTAATATGGCATTTACAATAGTTGTCTATTGCAGATATAGACAATAATACACACTCCCAGTGAGGCCGAATCATGCGATCACACGCGTGTGTTCTGGTGTCCGTGCCTGTATCCGTGGCTCAGTGCGCGGCTCCTTGTTACTCTGCTGCAGCGTAATGCATAATGTTTTGGGTATGGCATGCGCCGTTACCTCTTTTGATTTGAATGATTTCCCCTTTCTCAAAACACCTATACTGTTGCCGTCGATGACTCCCTGCCAACTCCTCACTCGTGTTAACGCCGACTCCCAGCCGCTGTTACTGAATAAGTGAAGAATCTAGGATTCTTCCCTGATATCCTAGAATAACCCAGTGTTCAGAAAACCCCTTCTTTAAAAAGGGCACCTCATTAGATTTAGTTGAATCCTTGTAACTGTTGGTTTTACCTTGAGCAGTCTCTCTTCACAGTATTGAAAAGTAACAATGGTATGACCTCTGCCACTCCGTGGAACATGCTCTACATTGCCTGGTCTGTCCGATGGAAAAAAAATGAAGTTAAAACTTTTAAAAATGACATCTGTGAAAGTTCAGTTTCCATGGTGATAATTCAGACTATGGTGTCTATCCAGGTAGATACGCACAAACGTGTGCGCATGCACACATGCGCTGCAGCGCTTGACTGGCAGAATCTGTTCTACTTCTTCTCACCAACACCTCACTGCTGCCTGGAAATGAACAGCAGCATCTTTTGGTCATGTGTTCCGTTGTCTCTCACTCTGCTGCTTACAGGCTCTTCCGTCCTGTTGTTGATGTTACAAAACAAACCGACGTGCAGAAAAGCATTTGGCTTGCAATGCTGTATCGGACACAAACCCACTACAACCAACCTCGGAGAAAGTGTGTGTGTGTGTCTTTGTGCTGCTGGACATTAAACCTGTGAAAAACATCAGATATTTAAAACTGTCATTCACTCCCAGAAGCTTCTGGAATCTGACCAAATGAGCTCTGAGGAAAGATGGTTTGCGCACAGCCCGCAGCAACACAAACGCACACGGCCAGAGAGCAGGAAGCATTAATATCCACATGCATGCTGAAGACACATCCTCAGGTGGATACACAAAGACCCACACGCTATAATAACTGAGCTCTCGGCTGTATGGCAGAAAGACGTTCATTGGGATGCTGCTACTGCCAAAGTTAGGAGTTACATTTTTCATACTTTCGTTACTTAACGAAATACTAGGTTAACTTTCAACTGCTGCAAAAGTGCCATTTTAGCCACGTTACTTTAGCTGCGGACGTTGTAACATTAACGCGGCTGAATAGAAGTTGAGCTCCTCCTCCACAACCTCGAACACGCTGATAAACTGTTTGACCTTAAAAATTAGATTTTGGTTACTTCAAGTGGATATTTGATTTCACGGTAATAAGCAAAAAAAGAGGAAGGAGATATTTATAACTCCATGTCTTTGAGTCTAGGAGTTTTCTACCGGTGATCCTATGGATCTTAACATATTAAATCGTGTGAACTTTTTGTCAAACTCATGTTCTGATTATCAGTGAACCGCCGTCAATAAGAAATCAACATAAATCGACTTGGCATTTAAATGTCGCTTTGCACTTGACTCTGTTGTAGCGATTCTGTTCAGATGTCTATTCAGGCAGAGCAGCAGATATCTACTGTGCCTGCTTTTTAAATGTACTGCAAAAAACGATCAGCTCAATGATAGAAAACTGAACAGGATTATTAATGGCATCTGTCAATATTTGATAGCTTAACTTCTTCTCGAACAGAATGATATGATGAGCAGGATGTGTAAATGTTTTCAGTAAACTATTAAAGGGAATAAACACCATTTTCTGTCTCTCCTTCAAACTTCAGTGAGTATTGATTCATATGTCAACAGTAGATATCACAATGCAAACACACACACAGCCTGTGTATAAACATGTTCATCGTTAGGACGTCACAGCTACACACATGCACTCACACATACAAGAATATAAAGTGCTTATCTTATACGAAGACAAGGTCAGGATCTGTCCACGTACAGATGAATAGAACAGTGATCCTTCTCTCTACACGACGCTCTCCCTGTCTCTCTCTAAATCCCCTCTCACACTGGACAAAAAACAACTAACATCTGTCTTTTGTCCTCAGTGGGGAAGCCTTCGTTCCCGTGATATATTTCAGCTCCAGCCCCATTCGGCAAACTTGATCCCGGGGTGAACACGCAAATATGTGCCTCTTTTGCAGCACATTGTGTGAAACGGGTTGTTTTGGGTCTGTATTTCTGAAACAATTCTGTTTGGTCCAAAACGAGATGGCAGCCGTTATCTATTTTTTTTTTATACCTACCGTTCTGCTCATCTTGAAACTAAATGTATTTCCACTGTCACAACAATCTCCATCTCTGCTTTGAGTTTGAAAGTAAGTAAGTAAGTAACTAAATAATCAAAAATCATATAGGAAATAACGTTTGCGACGTCAAACACGAAGCCATCTTTCTCTCTCTTTTAGGATTATACACAATGTGCCACAACATTTATGGATCGGTTTTCTTTCCTCCTGGTCATTTGGTTTCTAGCAGCTCAGCACTGACCAAAAACACACACACAGATTGTTTTATACCACAAGAAGAAGAGGTATGTTACATAGTTCCAGGATGTGTGTACATGTTTGTGTGTCGCTGTAGTGGTGCCCTGCGGTCTGTCGTTGTGTTTCTGGCCTCCTCTTCTTTGTTGTCTGGACAGATAAGATTTAATTTACAATGAGACATTTATTGTTCAATGCACTAACATGATTGGATTATCTGAATGTTTGGATTCGTCTTTAGTTTAATCTGTTCTTACAGTCTATTGAGTGAAGTCCCAGTGGCTTTGCTTGTAAACGGACAGTTTTGGTCCGGTTGATTTTGGTGACAGTAAATTGAGACATTTAGAATCCTGCCCCGGACCTGGCTGTCGTCGTCTTCTTCTGTAGTGTTCACACAATATCCCTGGAGAAATAGCTGAGAATCAGTACACACCGTAGTTGCTGTAACTTTAGTTCATTCGGTTCACACTGTCTTTTCAACATCTTCCTGATGCCATAAACTACAATTATTGACAGACCGCAGGTCTCACCGCTGCGGAGAAGGACGAGCCACCTAGTTAACCAGTCTCACTGTCATGACGTGTGTCCATTCCACCGCGGAAACACAGAAACACAAAGACAGGAAGTGGAGCCGCGAGACAGGAATCCGTCGCTGCGTGTAAAACTCGCCCCCTGTCACGTGACTCGTCATGGCTACCCTCCAGGACGTTGCTCCCCTCGCGTCTCTGATCAATGAAGGTCAGTGGCAGCTTATTGATTGTGGCCAGCCGTCTCCTCTGTGCATACTGTACGAGGCTTTTTATAACCCGACAGAGAGACAGCACCACAGTCTGCTGACACTCACTGACCAACGGCCTTTCTAGCCGCCTACCTGCAAACCTTTTTTTTTTTTTTGCTTTGTTTTCGTTCACCATTTTGTGCTCTCGTGGTATCCGTCGGTCAACAAAATCTTCTTGTCGATTCACCCTCCAATTCATTGCCTTTGTTCTCTACCCCAGCAAAGGTGCAGCATCAGTTTTTATTAGTATACGTGTGTTTCAATGGTCATACCCCCATTTTTAACAGACACAGACACCCTCCTCATGGCTTGTTGTCTCAGCGATCAATATTCTGCAGTGGAGCTCCTTAGCCTGCACCATGTTAATCCCTGCAGCGCGCGCGCGCGCGTGTGTGTGTGTGTGTGTGTGTGTGTGCGTGTGTGTGTGTGCGCGCCTGGCCCGACCCGCTTGCTTCTTATCAATATCTTCACCACGCGCTCCCTTCAGAAATGAGCTTTTCCTGTTCCTTCCAGCTCTCATTGATTTCTGTGAGAGATGGATGCAATCAGATATAGGACGTCGGGGTCGGACTGAATGCCGAGTGGCTCGTCATGTGGACAGACTGTCACTTAGCGTCTTACATTTTGTCCTGCAGGGATAACAAGGGTAGGTCAGATTGATGTATGTTTCAAAAATGTCATGTACGTTGCAGCGCAGAACAGCCTGCTTTGGCCTCTTTATGTTGTGGCACGCTCAATTTCACTTTCATTGCTGCCTCAGAGGCGGAGATAACAGTACTGACCCGTGGTAATTGTGGCCAAACAGCGATGGCGTCTTCACGGTAAACTGATTTTACAGTGACAAGTGACACGTGCCAGGGATTCTCTATGGGCAATGGTGTTTTGCGTGTTCTACTGGTGCGTGTGTGGGCTTCAGTTTCCTCCCACAGACCATCGGCATGCTAGTTTGGCTAATTGGGCCACCCATAGGTGTGAGTGTGACTGTTTTTCTGTATGGAGTGGGTGTGTTGGAAAACATCCTCCTTACCGCTAACAGTTAATGGAATAAATGCTTTCAATAACGCGTAAGAAGGTTTGCATGAAGCAGTTTTAGTTCATTGAATGGTGATGTTCGACAACATAGAGAAATGTCAAAGGGTGAACTATCATAAATATCCAATGAATAAATGTCTGATGATTCATTTATCACTACAAGTAGAAAATACATCTGATAATAAAACAGCATTTATTCTAGAAAAAGGATTTTTAAAGTAGTTACTAAGCTTTTAGTTCTATTCGTCTATCTGACCCATTCTTATGAAAGCAATATCTGTGGAACACCTGTAAGTGTGAATATGTAATTACATTCGCAAGGCAAAACTTGAATTACAGCACCAGAGGGTAGACCTGGTTTGATGGTGGTAATGACAAAGAATCCGATGATGATCTCAATGATGTGGACCCTTAGTTCCAGTCTTATTTGTTGTTTTTAATGAAATGAAACATCATCATTATAATGAACATCCAACCAAGATCAGTTTCCCTGGAAACCAACAAACATGATCGCAAAGCTGGGAGAGGAAAGGGGGATAGAGGGAGCAGGTCTCATTTCTTTTGGGGCGTAGAATAAAAACATCTAACAGAGCCGCAGCAAGGGAGCCGGCAGGGTGGAGCGGGGAGGAGCTGAGAAGGGAGGAGGGGGGGGGGGGTGGCAGGCTGATGATGGAGCGAGGAGAGGGCAGTAGAAGACTGGGATGTAGTTGGCAGGGTAAAGGCACGGGGGGAGGGAGGCAGAAATAAAAGGGAGATAAATATGGAGGTGGGGTGGTGGGGGAGGTAGGTAGGAGGAAGGATGCCAATGTGACAGCTATAGGAAGGCTTCAGGGTCCGGCTGTGCACCGCCGCCGCCTGAAAAACAAAGAGAACAAAGAGGCTGAGCTGCGTAAGAACCACACCAACCCCCAACTTGTTCATTGGGGGAGGGGGGGGGGGGGGGGAGATGCCCACCTTAATTGATTTTTTTTTTCCTATTTTTTTTAATGATGTTCGTTTTGCACTGCTGCACTGAGATGAGTGTTTGATCCCTAAAGTAGCACCAAAACCTATTTGTGATGCGCGTTGGTAGAAATTAGACTGTCACAGTCGAGACAATTTAGTGTGAAATGATTTTTCATTTTTATGTTGTCTTTGAAAATGAAGGCAGCTCAAAGGTACAAGGTTTTCGGAAAAGAGGAAATCACGTAAGACTCTTGAATTGTGATTTTTCCAATACATTTTATAGCCTTTATTATAAATTCCAAAAATATATTAAAAAACACTTTTTAGACCCCTAAGTATTAAGTTAAGTGATAACCGAAAACAGCCTGTTCTGGAATAAATCATCAGTTCTGTACCTTTTGTTTCATAATTAAGTTTCCCCACATACCCAATAATCACGGTTGGCTGATTTGTTACGTTACACTGATTCTCTGCTGCTCCGAGCCTCTCTATTAAAACATCATTTCTCTGTGTGTAATTTGCATTGGCAAAGCGGCTTCATGGCTCTCCAGTGGCTCCGTCTTTGGGGAGGCAGGAGTTAAATGAGTGGGTGGAACAAGGTGGAGAGCTTATTACTTTTGAGAGAAAATAGGAAAAAAAGTGTATCATATGTTTAAAGCACAATGGCTTGTTGTGGGGCTCTTGTGCAGGACTAAAGTGTAAAAAAAAAGAAGTTTAAGAACATATCCTAGTGTGCGGTTGACCTAACGGTTTGTGTCTTCTGTACTCTTCTCCTAATAATCCTCCTGGCAACTTGTTGATGGCATCAGAGGGAGGAGATCATAAAAGTAGTGGTGGAACAAAGGGAACAATGTTGTTTGGAGACAAGGAGGAAGGATGTGATGGTAGAGGAGGTGAATGGAGGAGAAATGGAAGGAGCTAGTTGAAGTACAGGTGTCAACGGGGGGGAAAGAAGATGAGCACAGAGGGAAAGCGCTTATTCCTTCCGTCCGTCCGGTGGCAAACCTGATTAGCTATCGGACCAGATCCGGCTGCTCTGGCAACACAAACAACAATCAATGCACTTCCACACTCCGTCACGGACGTATAGGAAACACATGCCCTGCCTTACAGTGATGTGTGGAACTGCCCTCTCGCTCTGAATAATGTAGAGCAATGATTTCCAATTAGGGATATGTGCACTTCCACACTTGTCACGTGGTAATTATAGAATTACACAGGCAACAACTTTTTTGGTCTCATACCTACAGTATGTTCATGGTTACTGTTGATTGGATAGTGTAATGCCTTCAGAATAATGAACATCACGCCCCACTGAGTGGATCTGCGTGTGTCTACCCTTTGCCGAGAGGCGCTGGTAACCCGCTGAACGGCGCTTGTGACTGGGATTGAGGATCGCAATCGGGTCCTATGAACAAGGAATTCACAGGTAATATAGAGGTAGTTGTACGGTCGTGTTAATTAAGTCCGTAGGGGAGTTGGGGAGGTACGGGGGGGGAGGGGGGGTGGGTTGCTCAGTTCTAGAGCGGGTTGTCCTTCAATTAAAGGACTGGCTGTTTGATCCCCGGCTAGTCAATGTCAATGTGTCTTTGGGGAAGACACCTTAGTCTGTGTCCATGGGTGAATGAGTATGAGGTTGAAGTGCTTTAAATGGCCAGAAGTCTAGGAAAAGTCAATTTATCAAAACCTATACGTCTCCTTTTTGCTATGCAATTCTGTTAGCCACGTGGTCAAGATCTCCCAGGCTAATGAAGGCTCAATTTCAGCTTTCACTAGTTTCACTCTGCATTTATCTTAGCACTAAGAAGACCCTAACCCAACATAGTATTCTAATTTAATTTAAATCAGCAAATGCATCCCTCCACTGTGACAAGAGAACAACTTCACAATGCCAAGACCAGCGACTATGCTTCAATCTCCTGCTGGATTCTGGCCAGAAAAAGCTCTCCTTCTCTCTGCCAGCACAAAGAAGATGAGCCTCCTTAAGACTTCATCAGAGCTGGTTTTCAACGAGTGTATGAAAGTCAGACTGATTTACTATTCGATAGCGCCCACGCGTCTAATAGGAATCTTCTGTTCTTCGGTCCTTCAGCAACACGGAAAAGAGACGGGGGCGTACCAGTGATTATGGCATCAAGATTATATAGTAATTAAAAAGCACCTTCTTGAATGTTAGTTGGTGGTAACAGAAATAGAAAAAGTAAGAAAAAATCAGGTCTGATTTGATCATTTGTCAGAGTTGATTCATGTGCTTGGGTGTGGTGAATGTACAGCCTCGGAACAGTCTCCAAGCTGATTAACATGCTGAGCTGTAACTTCATATGAAGCTACATATTTGTAACGCGCCCAGCAATGTGACCTCTGCAAATCTTGTTTTCCGTCCGGGAGTTACATTCAGCCGTGAGGGAGTATTACACGTCATACTGCCTGGAGCCGCTTTGTTTCTTGTGCACATTCAGGGAAAAATACTGCGAGCTGTTGAAGTCGGCTTGGCTGTTCCCAAACCTCCATCATGACGCCGGGTATTGTCAGTGTGTGATGTCTCTCACTGCCCGAATGCAACAAGGAAGCTAATCCAGTGTGACGGGTCCAGGGAAACTCCTCCTCTGACAACCCTCTTTAATGGAAAGATATGGGTCAGTGCTGCCTCATGAACTCACTACAGGGGAGGGAGAGAGAGGGAGAGAGTTATCCCGATCCCCAAACTTCATTTTTCACAAAAAAAGAAAAGGAATTTTGACAAAATTGTTGCAAGACTCCGAGAAGATACAGGCAGTTCTAATGACGTTTATCATAAAGTGTTATGTGAAACTAGTACAAGTAGAAGTTGGAATATATCACGTTTCTAAAATGTCAAAAATTGTACCAATGAATATTTTTAAGAAGGTGTTTTTTTTTTTTCAGGTGTCAGGTGCACTAAAAGTATAAGCTTTTTTTCAGACTTGTAGAACATTGCATTAAGAGCCAGTGAGTACAGTGTGCCCGATGAAACCTGTCTGAAGATAAAGCGAGTCTGAAAGGTAATCTGGTAAAATTCCACTAAGGGTTTTATCGACAAAAAGAAAGCTACACTTGAGTTTCACGGCGTTCTAGGAGAGAAGAGACCTTATCAGATAAAATATAAGGGTGTGTACCATAGACTTCACTGGTTATAAATCTTAAAGCAAAGCGATGAGCCTGAGTCCAGAAATGTCACCAGAAATGTCACCAAACAGTATAAGATCGGAAGCCTGCAAAATACAAACTGAATGTTTTTACTAATTAGGTGAAAGAAAGGTACATCATCAGTGTTACTAGTCATTTACACCTCAGCAAGTATTTAAAATGTATGTGTTAAAATCATGCCACTCACTGTTGCTACTCTGCATGCCTTATACCTTAATGGTAAAAGCTTCTTACTTTTAAGCTGGCCTTATTAAGAAGAAAAGATTATGAGAAACCCACCCCCAAACCTCTCCATGAACCTAATGACCCCCCGCCCCCTCCCCAGATGCCCCTGCACACCTCCATGGCAAACTCTGCTCCCCTGATCCACAGTGCTACATTAGCAGAGATACTGTTGTTATCGCTAATTGCCTTCATTAGTGCAGTTAGTGTTGACATGTCAGAGTTTTCTCTGGCTCAAAATGTAGCGTGGGTGATTGCATTATGTTCACACACATGCACGTTTAATGTCCTGTAATTCGAAAGGTGTATCAACATGATGATATGGTTAAGTCTGAGACTGAAAAAAACGATCCACCAAATGTGATGTTAAACTCTCAAATTTCCTCTGGCAAAAAAAGATCTCATTTAGTTTTTGCGATATTTAATAATTATTTTACAAAAATCAATCCCTTCTCGTACATTTTCATGAAACAGAAAACATAAATAAGGCCTTCAGTCCTGTGCCAGCTTCAAAACAAAAACAAAAGGTGTCCCCTTTACTGCGTGGTGAAGGGAGTCCTCCCTCCCTACAGGTCTTTCGCGTGGCTTCCTTCTCCATCGCACTGTGGCAGCCCTTCCAGCTCAGCGCTCTCCTTCCGGTCTCTCCCTTCTGTTAGGCATTCTGGGGGCTGTAGTCAGTGTGGCAGCGGCCATCTTGGGGTGGGGCAACCAATCTTGTGTGGGAATGGAGCAGCCTTCCAATACGTGTCCCTCTGCTACATAACCTGTATCCTGTTAGTATGTTCTTTGAGATATTGTATTTGTTTTGTTTGTTTATGTGTGTGTGTGTGTGTGTGTTTGGTCAGTGTGGTCAGTTTCTTTCCTTATTTCACGCAATCAAGTGCATTGAGATTGCAGAATATACTTTTTACTCTAC
The DNA here is from genome assembly GCA_021346845.1 of Apeltes quadracus. NCBI lineage: Eukaryota > Metazoa > Chordata > Actinopteri > Perciformes > Gasterosteidae > Apeltes > Apeltes quadracus. The sequence continues at coordinate 7,392,467 of CM037928.1, read as the reverse complement.
TGATTTCTACTGACACAACCTCATCACCCAGGCAGACTTTTGATTGCTGATGGGTGTCTTGTGCTGTGTTTGGGTCCAGTCAGTTTCTTTCCAGTTTGCTAGAAAAAAAGATTTGCGCACTGAAAGCAAAACAAAATCTGAAGATGGTGGCCACTTTGTTAGTAGAAATTTTGCAAATAAGTGGTAAGCTGGTCTTGTACTAAGTGTGTTTTTGTGAAGCAGCAAGTAGAAAAGAGCAGCTCTAGTGGCATGGGGGGCTTTGCTCATTCATTAATCTTTACATGCGTGTGTGTGTGTGTGTGTGATAAAAGGCGGTTAAAGCACTCAGGACCTCATTACTGAGTATGCAGGTCTCCTTAGATGCTGATAACTCTGTTATCAGGATCTCTGTTTCTGTGTAGTGTGTGTGTCTGTGCCTTCCATATACTGCTGCTCCAGGTTCAAGTCACAGACCAAGATAACCCGCTGCTTTTTTGTAGTTGATTCATGTTGTGAACAAGGGGGGTTATGGCGTGTCAATTTGTTTTGAGGTGTGTTCAGGGACAATGATAAGAACTTTTCCCTGTCTAGTTAAAATTTAAAAAGTTATGGGACATATTGCGAGAACTCTAAAAACTATTTTCTTTGTGGAAATACAGTGTAATAGCTTATTGTGGTAGTTATGATCAAACTCTACATACGATAACATCATAGTTAGCGTGCACAAATAAGAGAGGAGAGATTAAAAACATAACAAACATAACAAACGTAATTGAATCACCATCCAGCATTCTTGTCTTCTGAACATAATGCTTTCATTTGAGACGTTTTACAACTGTGTATGTATGTCAGTTCAAAGATGTCATACCTATTAGAAAACATTTATTTCCATAGGTATCTCAGACATACAAGGAATTTGTCTTGGCGATTATTGCATGACAACAGACGACAATAGACAACGAGACAATATGGAGCAAGGAATAAAATATAATACTGTGGGTTAGTAATCTAAAAACTAATGAACTTTTCTCTTTTGTTTTTTTATTATTAAAATTGGAGGACTTTCAATGGTCAGAAAGGACTTTTAAAGGGTTAATGACAAAATGCTCAAAATGGCACTTGCTGGGTCGAAATGAACGTGCTTTATTGAAGAAGACTTGAAACTAGCAATTGAGATCTTAAACTCATGTCAATTCACTCTAAAATTAACTTCAATGTACAGTCTAAACACCAATCAAGAGTGGTCTACCTATGTTCTACCACATCTTCACATATAGATGCCCTCTGCTTTCCTTCTGTCAGACAGCAGCTGATCTCAACACTCCTTAAATCTACTTCATGACAGGTTTCATTGCTCAGCTTTTGGTAGCTTGTGACTGGCAAAACAAATCCAGTTTCCAAAAGGTAGTTCTGCATTTTTTCATTTTTTTTTTCAAATAAAAAAGGAAGACCACTCTGAACATAGTGGGAAGGTGTCTGATTGGGACGTTCCGGCTACCGGCGGGGCCGCAGGTGCTGCACTCTGAGCCGTGTGTTATGTTTGATTTGCCTTCCCGCTGGTTCTCTGCCTCGTCCTTCTGGTTTCCTCTGATGTTTGGGTTAAACCAGCGACGCAGCTGTCATGCCTGCTCCCATGGACGCTGACTCTGGCAATGCAGAGAAAAGAGAGATTAGATGTGGCTCAGAACCGCTTCATTCATGAAAATGCGGGTAATCTGAGTTTAGATGGATTTAAGGAAGAAATCTGCTCTTAGAAAAGAAAAGAAAAATGGTAATTTAGGAATCCTTTGGGTATCTTCCATTGATGTTGATTAACTCATAGTGAGTGATATTGTTTATTTTACTTTTTTAAAACAATTTATCCGTTATCATTTACACACTCATCCATAAGTGTACTTGTGTGCATCTCTCTCGTAAGCCGCTTTCAATGGAGTGCTGCTGGGATGACGTATAGGCCGACTCAAAAGTTCCAATGGCAAAATGCCAATTGGACTTTTGGCATTTCGGAGTGTATGGAAATACTGGTTTATTGTAATATGGCAATGGTCTGTATGATTTGCAACAGTTGAAAAAGTATTTAAATGACTGTGGTGTGTATTGAGAAGTGTGTACCCAATGTTCCTGTTTCTTCCTTTCCGGTCAGGATGACGGTTCACTGAGCAGCGAGGAGGAGGCAGAGATGAGCGAGCCCACATGGCTAGCAGCTGATTTGGGAGCAGCGTCTGACCTGAGCCCGCTAAGCCGAGGAGAGAGGATGCGCCACAGTCCCCAGAACACACACGGCAAGGAGGACGACGGTAAGTTCCTGCAGGAGGTCAACGTCCCTGCATACCAAGTCGTGCTGCGAATGGATTCGCGTCCGGATTGTAATATTTTAGTGAATACTGTGTTGCAACATGTCTGCACTCTACCGTTGGAAACCCGGCAATAGCAAGTGAGTTTAGCCATTTGCTGATCTGGGGCCGGGTGATGGTATATGGGGTCAGCGTCCGGTCACACTATTCCGCTCCGTCACTCTCTGCACTGAAAGACATCCTGTCGTGAGGAGCGCTCGTGTTGAACACGGCAATTTCCTGCTGCTGAGGTCTGTGTGTATGTAAGACATTGCCCATGTATATTTGAACATACACGTCACCCGGCGCTGACTGCATGTAGTATTGTGCAAAGAAAAACTATTTTCTTGCCATTTGTTCTACTTTTGCAGTGAAAATGGACCTGGTTGATTTGATGAGTTTGGGTGATGATATTGTGGGCGAGAGGGTTGCTGGGGGAAAAAGCAAATCTTATTAAATGTATTGATGAAAATCAAGTGGCATGTGATGAGCGGTTTGAGAGGATTTTATCATGGGAAAGTGGAGGAAGTGATCCTAGTGTGTGTGTGTGTGTGTGTGTGTGTGTGTGCGGCTGCAGCAGGTGGCAGTGTATAAGGCCTTAGCAGTAAAAGGTCACACTGTTCCCTACACCTCGTATGGAAGCCCAAAAGAAGGTTGTAGGCGTCAAAATGCCAACACTAAGAGCCGCTGAAAGGCTGAGGTGGAGACTCCAATCCAGGGAAACATGCTGCCAGCATAGCCCACACTTATTCTCTAATGTAATGTATGTAACGATCGCCAGATGGAAGGATCTATCAGGGAAGAGGGAAATGTTTTTGGGTTTGAAAATAATCTCTTTGCTTGTACAAAACCCTTTTCCACTTATCATCTTTATTTAGTGGTATGACGGACCTCGGTTTGGCTCGGAGTGCTTTGCGTTTTGTGTTTTTTTTCTGGTCAGAGAAGAGAAAAATGGTCACCCTTTATCCAACAACAACGATGAAGGAGAAATGCCTGGCATGCCTGCCATCTTTTCATATCTCGCTGGTTGTGTCCTTGTGTTTCAGCGGTGTGTGATTAGCTGCACATTCAAACGTAGCTCCTCCCATGCCGGTCACTGTGAAATTCCTTTTTGCCTCAAGGCATTTTATGACTCTCACCCTTGGCCTCCAAAAAAAACCTTATTGGGGAGAAAATATGGAAGAAATCCAACAAGGAACATTTGAGCATCCTTCCCCCAGTCTTCATCTTTCCGTTGTGGGTGGATGTCATGTGTACAATGATTAACACCAGTCATGATCACACATATAATTATTTCTATTGCTAGGCGTGCTCTTCTTCTTAAATTCCCCACAAGAACCAGGGAGAGACGATTCAGCTTTGAATTTGATATTTTGATTTATAAGTCAGTTTTGTGATACCCAAGATTTTAGGCGTTACGGCAGAACGGTCCGTTCCCTATTTCTGACTAAAAGCCGGGCCTCTGAAAGACGCGTGGTTTCCATCTGACGGCCACAAAAGGTGCCAGTTTAAAACCAGTGCACTTACCTTGACTCTGGCTGTCACTCTGAATTTATTTCACAAATTAGGATCCAACCTTGGACAACGTTCATACTGGCCTGCAGGTGAGCTGGGCCTCTGCATCTGCTTGCACTTGCAATAGACTCATTTCATGACACTTATGTATGTTGTTGAGCTTTCAGAGAGGTCTACGTGTGTGTGTGAGTGTGTGTGTGTGTGTGTGTGCTTCTCCACATCACTCAGTTTCGCTGCAACTCACTGGCCCCCGAGGCTCCAGAGAGACATCCACCACAGACCCTCAATGTGCTCCTGACCTACCCGCCTGAGAGGCTCCCGTCTGCTGTACAGCAGCGCTTTGTGCCCCTTGTTCTGGAGAAAATGGGAAGTGATTCAGAGGGCTTGTCAAAAGTTGTAGCTGACATTACAGGTCCCCCTCCACAGGGGATAAACTGAAGAGAGGGAGGCAAAAAGAGAGAGAGGAGAGGAAATTAAAAAAAAGGACAAGAGGGAGGACGAGAGAGGAAGGATGACGTCATCAGTTGACGGAGGAGAGCAGAGAACTGCATGGAAACGAGAACAGAATGGTGTATGATAGATAAGCCGATGCTTTGATCAGCTGAAGTACTAACTTTGTCTACTACTGATATGATTGATTATTCCAGTAAAACTTCCTAATGCACCATGTCTTCTATATTCCCCTCACTGCATTTATCATTTAACAAGCTTTGTATTATGAATATGGGAAGAGATCAGATACAGTTTGTACAGACTTACTCAGAAATGTTGTTTCCATCCTTTCATCCATGTCCCCATTTCTCCTCTTTTAGCACATCGTTGTCTTGATTGTATTCAGAATTTTTCTTAGGCAAATTGTGTCCCATTTACAGTACAATAAACCTCTATCATCTTTATTGCAAAAATGCTGAATATGGTATATTGGATTTAGAGGTGTACTCTGGAATATTAAGACATGCACACATCTAATACTATATGATACTTTAACCAGAGTTGTGGATATCCAGCCTTTATAAATAAATTCAGTAGGCGTAAGAAATGAACACCGTGGCTTAATGTTTTATCTCCATCTTTTTTAACAGGAATAAAATGATCAGGACTCAATCTAAAGTAACTCTTTTATGAAGGCAGATTCAACGTTAGGTTTTTCTCAGGGCTCTTTTTGTACAAATCCGGTATTCATTCTCATCACAGTGCAGATAACACGCAGGCAATATTGATGGTCCAATGCGCCTGTTCCTAACCTCATCGGTCGGTCAGAGAGTTGTATGTAGTTGTATGTACAAGATGTCGTTCAGCGACTATTGCCGTTTGTGCAAGGCAAACATGAGAGTAGAAGGTATATATCAGTGGTCCCCAAAACCGCATAACCTCTGTCCTCCTCTGTCGGGGGGGCGGGGCTGACCGGGGGGCGGGGTGCTGGCGGTCGGCTCTGCGCACCACCTAAAGTCCGCGGAAGTTTGCCGGCGGGCCGTAGTTTGGGGACCCCTGGTATATGTAGCCACTCTACAGACATGTTTTTATTGAAAAAACCACAGAGTTTATCCGAGAGGTTAGCGTTGTTAAGGGTGACAGTCGCACAGGAGTCAGGGCAATCAACAAGAGAGCAAGCCGAGAGCAAGTTTACCCCCCCCCCCTTCCCACACACACATACACACACACATACACACCGATTTGAAAGCTGAACATCTAGAAATAGTTCTTCAGCTCCATATAGACACAAGCATGTATATACTCTCTGTCAACGGCCCACATGGTGTAATGTGTTGAAGCGGTGCAAATTTTTGTCAAACAAATGACAACAGACACATACATTTTTAATACTTTTTGGAGCTCGCTGACCAAAAGCCCAGATTTCTCCAACGGCTTCTCCATTTGTGGGGCGTTATCCAAGTTAGTTTGCCTTGTTAACATAGTGGGACCGCCCAAGTGTGCTTTGATTGTGTGTTTGTGCCTGTGAGCACTCTAGCTAACGCACAGGCATCTCTCAGCCCGCCTCACGTGCGGCGGTTGCAGCTGAGAGCACCTCGCTGACCGACGAGGTCTTGGAAGTGTTGCACCGAACCTCCACTTCTCCAGTTCAGTGTAACACCACTCTCTCCGTCAGCATGTTTGCCATAGTTTGTTCTGCTAGTTACAAGCCATGCTCTTCGACTTGGGAGGCTTGTTTGTTCCAAATGCTTCTAGATGTTGTTATTTCTCCGTTTGGTATTATGCACATTCGTTATTATTTGTATCTCTGCATGTGTAGCTTTATGTCCCCTCTCACAAGGCAACATGTCATCCAGCTGCATACCAATGTCCATCGTTGGTTTCTTTATATATGCCCTTAAGGATCTCATCATGCCATATGCAACAGTGTGTGAGTGTGCTCGTGCGTGTTGGCGAGGGTTCTTCTCCGCTGAGCGGGGTACAGTAGCCAATCCATTATTTACAACCCCCCTCCAAGACTCTTAACTCAAATAAAAATCTATGCAATTAATATTACAAACCGACTATACTGTTCCTCAACAGCCACACACACACACACACACACACACGGGGAGTGAGGCTGGTAACTGGCCTAACAATTAATTTTGCTTACCGGAGTGAGCACCAGCTGAGATTGACCCCAACCTGTTGACATAGTTATATTATGTGAGTTAAACCACACGCACACACCTCTGCTCTTACATCCTGGTACGTTTGTGCAGTGTGCGCGTGTGTTGGTTGTCTTGTGTATTTGTTTGTCTCAACACAGTGTCGCTGTGTATCCTTCACATTGCCCCGCGCATGTGTGAGAGCGTGTTTGTTCCTGTGTTAAGTGCAATTAGCACGTCGATTCGGGGGCCGAGTGCAGTGGCCTCCCGCTTGGCTGTAATGAGATCTGGAGCTGCGAGAGACTGAAACCTCCACAGCCTTTTACACAAGTGTCTGACTAAACGCGATTAGCTCTCAAATCAACACGAAAGCTGCCCTTTACTGCATATCACATGCTCACTGGTCCAGTGTAAGTATATAGAAAGAGGAGCGCCAGACTTTTTGGTCACCAGCTAATGGGCTGTCATTTAACTGGATCTAGTTTTCTGTATTTTGTGGGGGAAATGACCTGATGTCAATTTGCAGCCGCAGCTGAAATGTTGAACCTCTTTCTTCAATGTTTACTCCCTTTAAAAATGTGATGTAAGCAAAGGAGTTTGGACAATTAGGTTTAGTCGACTGTTAAATATTTATTAAACTAACAGGGCAGAAAGATAGTGAGTTACACGTTTCCTGCTTATTCTTTAATGGATAGCCATGGAACATCCATGTTACCCAAAAAATATACTCACCAACTATAACTTGATTCAGACATTCTTCACAGAATCCATTCTGATACCTTCTAGTGCCAGTGGTCCATTCATTTAGTTTATATTTAAACTCTTTTCATTTCCTTTAAATAAATCCAAGATGGTGAACATACTACTGTTGTACTTCTTACAACATTAACAGCAGCACGTTAATGGGCCAGTGTGTAGCATGAAGGCCATTTTCATAATTGTGTTCTCATTAATGTCTGCTGAAGTTAAGATTTGTTCATTGTGTCGTGTGAGCTTAGAATGAGCTGCATGATGTTCCTTGTTTTTTTGCTCTCTGAGGGTCACGCACCCAATTTCCTCACCCAGATTACCAAACCCTGTAAAGTACAAGGTGTCCATGTGTGTGTTGGTGTAGTTAGGGCTGTTTTTAAGACCTTGGGAGTATCGGTGTGCGTTTTCTTATTGTTTTATGGTTCATGGGGTTAAGGATGCCCAAAGGTTGCCTCAATAAAATAGGCAATTTGTACCTGTGGTTATCAGCTGGCCCCTTCCCCAGGAACGTAAAGCAACAAGCACACACTCCGCAGACACACAGACAGGAGCAGTGCCTTTGTAACGTAATGAGTGACTTCCTCACTCGCAACACATCCGTAGTGGGACTTGACCAACGTAGAGCTGGTAACATGAGGAACAGAGACGGATCAATGGTTTTGTTGTCATCAGGAAGAATAACTTCATATAAGAACAAATCAAGCAGCACACATTTCTACATTTTCACAACTCGTTCAGTGTATTAACCTAACAGCAGGTGAAGAAGCGTTGGGCTTTCATTAGAATGCAATTAACTAGGGATTTATGGCGCTTTTCAATGTGATGGAAAGGAATCTTTTGCATACAAAGAACTTATATAAATAAACCCTTTTAGGTGAAAAAGTAATGTTTGATGAAAAGACAGTTCAAGGATAACTATTGTGCGTTCACTGATGATTGCTGCCATTCAGCATGTCATTCCATCACACGACATTCATCATACATACATCCACTAAATCAACCAGAGACGGGAGGAGATACTGACGGAGGTGTACGCGGAGAAAAAGCATTGTAGCTAAAGACTGAGCGGCCGCACAGAGGGAATTGAGAGGGGCCTTGGTGAGGAAGAGAGGAGACAGGGTGCAGGTCAACGGCGGAGGGTTTGCCTCAAGGTGGACGAGATGAGGCAGATGTTCCAGAGAAGAGGGGGCTGACAGGGCTCTAACCCTCCAACCCAAACCACCCAGATGTTTAAGCTACAAATTACTGTGGCCCGCTGAACGTCCACATCTTTCCCTTGATTCATCCATCCATCAGAGTCCTCGCCTTCCTGAATTTACGCATCTGTTCTCCTACTCGGTTTCCTCTTTAGTCCCTTCTTTCTATTGAACCCCATCAAACCTGTTCTATCCTCCTCCTCCTGCGACCGTTGATCCCCCCCTTTCCCAAATCTGCCATTTTAGCATATTTAGGGTTAAACACATTGTATGTATGTGTACAAAAAAAAATAAACTTCCCAGTTTAGAGCCAGACGACCCCTTCTCTCGTGGAACTGAAGCCGGTAACCATGTTCTTGTCGACGCCATGAGGCGTCTCCATTTGCAGGAGCAGTCGTTTTAACTAGCAGAACACAAGGGTTTGCTGGTATAGCACTTGCTTGTTTGTGTTATTGTTAACTAGCTTTCTAGCGGCGAGGTGAAGCAATAAAAATACTCTCAGCAGAGGGTCCCTGAAAGCAAATTTTAGGTAGTAATACACTTGTCTATGCTAACTCTACTTTGAAATCCAGACCGTACTTTGCATGTTGCAATATACAGTACGTTCAGCCGGATCTGTTCATCTCCCCAAAGCTGACTTTTCAAAATGGAATAAAAGGATGAGAATCCGATTTTTTTCTTTTTTTGGACCGTCTGCTCTCTGTTGTCCACAGTAAAGGCAGGCGCTGGGTAATATAACACTTTCAACAGGACGCTGAGAAAGTCAGCTGTCAATCACTGAGAGGAAAAGTGGACATTAGAGGATAGCAGGTGTGTGCTTTCAGAATCACCCCGGTGTGATGCTGACGCCTGCCAGACATCATAGCAGTATACGTTTTTGTCTCTAAGATTTCAGCCTTCAGATGCACTTGAAAAGTGATGCATATGAAAGTAGGATATATTTTTCCCAAGCAGAAAACAGTACATAATATCTTAGACTCCTTACAATGTACTCTATAACCTCTACATGGTTGTCAAGGAAACCTCTCCCTCACTCTCCACTGAGCGACTGCATCAGGTGAGAACGGTGTGACCATGTGTAGGTTTTCAGATTCGTATAATGTGCACCGCAGCTCGATATTTTTTGTTGTCCAATTCTTGTACATCATGTGAATACTTTTGAAGCAGCATTTAGACTAAGACGTTACAATTATAATAAAATATTAATATGTTCATTCATATTCATTCAAGCAGAAGTCTTCAAATTGCTACTATTATTGATCTGGTAAATAGGAATTACGTAATGTATCAAAATCCTTTTATGGAGGTGAACTGGTATTAACAGGACATCAGCTGCCACAAACACTATAAATTTACCTCTTAATAAGGCACACGCACGTTAGTAATGCAGTAACTATTTGGGTGACAGAATTGGGGATAATCAATTATCTTCCTCTTTTAATCTAAGTATTAAACACATACAGCACAAGTCAAAAGGTCCACTCGGAAGGAATGAATATGTGGAACATGATACATTTAAAAGTCAATACAACCACCTTTACCTGATCGAAATCAACAATGACACAGGGTTTGAGGGATAAATACATCAGCTAATCTCAAGCTAAGGGAGTAGGCGGGGCTCGATATTGGGCTCTGGGTGATAGTAAGTGGTAAATCCGGCACCCTAGAGGAAACAGGAGTTGATTTAGAGCCTTTCCGGTGTGGGGTGTGAGGGGGGGGAGGCATCTTTGCGGTGTCAGTGAGTGTACGAGTGGTGCAGAGAGCGAGGTCCAGGAGGAGAGTAGCTTTATCGTCTGGGTTTTTGTCTTCCACTTGGACTGTGTGTGAGTGGGAGGTAGTACAGCGTCTTTCACCTCTCAAGGCCACAGACACAGCCGCAAGCATGCAGGATGCCCACACACACGATGGTGCACATAGAAGCATTGTTTAATGAGAGAAAAGAAACAAGAAGGATCACAAATAATTTATGGATGAAGAAATCATGGATGTTTAAACTGTGATGGTGAAGTTCTGTTCGTACTGGGAAGTTGATTTAAAAATATATTTATCATAATATTTTCAGGCATCTTATTCCCAATGTTAGTCTATGATGGAAAAGGTAGTTGTAGTGGAGCCAGAGAATTGCTTCAAAGCAAGGTGCTCCTTTTGAAGAAATATGCAGAGCAGAGAATTTTGGGTGAAAGCGACAGAAGGTTCAAATCCAAGGTGTTACTTCAATCCTACTGGTTCCAAATTCAGATGAAATGCTAGCAAACTCCACCACTTGTCTGTTCCCTTTATTCTTTTGTAAATGATAGAAAACAGACCTCTTGTTGAGGTGATGAGACGAATAGAATACGTGATTGTGGGAGGGTGAGAACAGCAAGGCTGAAAAATAGAAACCCAAACAGAATGATGATGAGAGAAAATGAATGGGGGAGGCAAGAGTCAGAGATGTCAAAGGAATACACCCACCCCTGTGTCTATCATCGATTTAACCATTGATTAACATACTGATGCGAATGAGAAGCAGCGGTTTTTTTTTATGACTCAATGTGCATCGAGGCATGTTTCCGCTAAGGATGCGGAGAAAGCCGTTACTTCATACCAGAGACGCATCAAATGCCAAGGCGTCAGCGTGTAGCGAAATGATTACGAGCTGGATTCATGCAGTATCTGCTGCCTCACGTAATGTGAAGCTTGTTGGATGACCTCTGGAATGGTCATTTCTTTATTTCAGAAGTTCTGTTTCGTGATTTCGAGATTCAGCATGCGTATTTCCACAGCAGGGGACAGTATTGTGTGTCGGTTAATTAACAACTTTTTTCGCCGATATTTTGTTGACCAAAATATTTGCCGCATTCCTCAGTTCGATATGAATTGATTATCTTTGGTTTAGCCTTGATCAGAAATGGGTATTTTGTGCCCTATGGCATCAAAAGAGATGAATAAAAACTAGGGGTGTAACGATTTGTTTTTTAACAACGATTCGATCACGATTCGTGGTTGTTGATACGATTCAAGGACGATATTGGTTCATTTAGAACGATACAATCCGATACGATTCAATGACTTGAAATCGATTCAATAACTTTTTAGCCAAAAATTCAACCAGTATGACTGAAATAAAATTCCTAGATTCCTGTTGTTTCTTGTAATGGAATCAGGTTTGAATTAATTATGAATATAAATAAACAAGTAAATGGCAAATGAAACAATGAATGGCAAATGCATTCACATTTTATTTGAATAAAGTTCAAACACTGCTGTAGCAGTGTAGCAGAAAAAAACGGTATTAGTTATATACACAAAAAACACCCCTGCAATAATGGTTTCCCCCTACGAACCCCCGACAAACCCCCCCTCTATTTTAACCCGTGTGGAACATTCCGTCGGATTTGCCGTGAAACCCGGAAGTTGAATCAGGGCTCGGGAGTATCCTAGTATCGATTAAATCGATTTATTACATTTTAAATCAATTTTAGATCGATCTATGTCGTCCATATGGCCAACTCGCCGAGCGCAGATCAATGTAGTTGGATCGGAGGAATAAAAATCGATACATCGATGTAACAGCTGAATCGTTACACCCCTAATAAAAACGTATTCTCATTTGCTTCTATTTCACAAAGTCTGCTGTATTTCCTGCTGCTTTGTAAAATAAATCCATCTCCTACGACTCCCCTCAATGACAATGAGGCTTGTGATGATAAAGGCCTCATGGTCGAGTCAAGACCATGAGTAAAAAAGTAATTGCCAGTCATCACACAAGTTTTATATAGCATTGAGATTAGCCCCCTTCACTGCCTGCTGTATTGAATACCAAGGGAGAGGGCAAACGAACGTGTGGAGGAGCAAAGAGAAAACTAAGAAGAAAGGAAGCCACAGGTAGAATAATTGGAGTGGAGGTGTGCCTCTGTCTCCACAGCGCGTACAAGAAAGCCAATTAGAGAGGAAGTAGGAGAGCAAAGAGAAAACAAAGACTCCTAAGCCTTGTTAAAGCCTTGTCACAATGTTTCGCCCCTGTTGGGATCCCTTCTGTCCCCCAGCAAAAAGTACAGTACATTATAGTACATTAAAACTGCAACTCCTTCTCTCTGGCCCACATACACTTCTACTCCCCATCAATATTTCAAGGCTAACCCCCTAAAATATGGAGCAAACCTAATTTAACGTGAGTTAACGCGCACACACACACACACACACACACACACACACTCTCTGGGTAAAGAAATTAGATAGTGTTGTTTCTCGTTTCTGTGAATGTTTCTATAAAACGGAAGCTTGCAAGGCAACTTACAAGATACAAACTACGCAAATATGTTGTCATGTAGTTTAGCAGTCAGTGTTTCTCTTAGACACGTGTACTATATCGTTTTTACGTTCACTCAAATACAGTATTCGGGTACATGTTTGAGGCACTTTTTTAATGCTGCGTAATACCTCTACTGCACCATATTACATTGTTTACTCCACTTGATAGCTTTAGAAAAGGTTGTCACAGAGGACTTCTATCTACCCAATGTGACAACATCAACGACACACTTCTAAATGTGTTGTTTTCCCAATTTGTTTACTGCGATTTGCTTTTGACCTTTCTGAACCTTTTTAACAAGTGAGATCTTGTAATGTAAAACTACTTCCTGTCCCTACTGGCGCTGCATTCATTAAAGTTGCCGATCAGCTAAAAACATGGAAGATGAGAGAAAAATGCACGCGTTGCATCCTGAGGCATCCAACATGCAGACACATTAAGTGCATCGTATGAGAAGAACACTACATATTGTGTGTCTGTGTTTGTGTGAGTTTTTACTGTACAGACTTTCCTACCATTACAACAGCCCCCCCTCTGTGTGAGCTCACAGCAGGGGGGGCTACTACTACTACTACTGCTACAGCAGCTACTTCTACTCTGGTCTGGTCATCATCCAATTAAAGCCTTCAGGTTTCGTACTCTCTCTTACCCAAGAGGGTTCAGAAGGGGAGGAAAGTGGGCGTGGCGTTTGTGCAACATGACGTCTTCCTGCCACGCTGTGACGAAACTGAACAGTGAAGCGACTTTCCTGCGTGGTCCGTGTTGTTTTACCATCAGTTGAGTTGACAGTCTGGACACCTGATATGCAGAAGATGGTACTTTATCCGAATATCACTCACACACACATACACTAACAGACGGGCGCACACACGCACACATCATGTGTGGGGGGCTAGTTTGTTCAAAGTTGGTCATGAGGGCAAGGTTCACCATTACAGCCTCTGACTGTGACAAGCAGCTTACCTCACTCCCTATTAATAGATACACACACACACACAGGGACATACACGTACACACATATATACACGTATGTCAAGCAGACTGGAAAAGATAATGGATGCATAACTTAACACAACATTACTGCTGGATATACCTTTACTATTTGTGTGCGTCAGTAGTGGCACATTTCATTTTCTAATTCGAAACTATCACTTTCTTATGAGTTGGGCTGGTAGAATCTGGCAGAGGCTTAAAGATGTCGTTTGGAATCATTTGACCATCCTGATACCAACGTGTTCTGCTAGGTGATTGGTAACCACACCGGTGAAGTACATCCTCCCTTGGAGACTCCTTTTAAATATTTCGGCCAAACAGAACAGGCAGCACTCTTACAACTTGGCAGCTTAACAACTGGATCAAAAAGAGAAAAAAAGCGGAGGTCAGAAAGCGAGTGGCTAGAAGGGAGTGCACGTGTTGGCATTTTTACTCATTGTTCAAGAGCTTTTCAACACAAAGGCATTCATCCAAACTTTATCCCTCCCTCCCTCCTTCTCCATTTATAATCCGTTTTCTTCAAGGTTGTGCAGTCGCAGAAGAAGGGTGGAGGGAGAGGGGAGAGGAAATGGGGAGATAAAGGAGCCGAACTGAAGGTCGGCCCAAATAAAAATGATGAGCGAGGTGGAGTGGGAAGAGGCGATGTGGGTAATGAGAATGAAACAGATGGTGTGTAGCTGGAGTCAAAAATGAAGAGAGGGAGTAAAAAAAAAAAAAAGATGGGGATAAAGAAAGGAAGAGCAAAGAGTGCGGGTGAAAGAGAGAAGGAAAATGAGGAGCGGCCAGAGGGCAAAGGGAACAACAGCACGGGAAGCATGGGAACAAATTGGAATGTTGCCCCTACCCTAAATAAATCAGAAAAGACAGTTTCCCTTCACATTTACTCTGCATAATTCATTATTTTGTTTGAACATTAGTGTAGCAGGATTTTAATAACAAATCCAACTCTCATCCAACTAAAATAGAAACTAACAGCAGCAATTGGCTCCTTCCACAACTAATCAGTTTGTCATATTTGTCATGGGCGCTGTGTGCCGCTTTACTTGCAGGGCTACATTATGTGTATTCATCTGTCATGCAAACAGTTGTGGGTGTGCATGTACAGATCTTGTGGTCACTAAAGTGTGCACAGTAAATGTGTTGTGTGTCCTTCCCCCTCAGACATAATGGTGTGTGTGTGTGTGTGTGTGTGTGTTGAGTGCCTGTGGAGAACAGACAGCATGTTTCCATGTGCACAACAACCAGTGAAGGCTTTTAGCTGGGGAAGAAGGAAACATCTTGTACCTCATCTTGGACACACCGAGCCCCCCCACCCCCACCCCTCCCCCTCTCCCTCCCCCCTCTGTCCTGCATGCTTACATTTAGTCAGCTCCTCCTTTGTCCAGCCTCTGTCTCTTTCACCCACACACTCACATTGATCTGTCTGCTGTTCTTTCACTTTTGCAGCGAGGGAATCCGAGATGCCTTCCTCCTATATTGTCCCTCCCTCTCTCTGTCTCTCCCTCCTTGTCTCTCTCTCTCTCTCTCTGAGAGGCATTAAGAGGCACATTATTATTCTCCTCCGATCATAAGCATTGTTAGCTTCTAGTCTTTCTAAAAGTTTATGTCTGTCGGTGCTGGAGTAGTTTAACATGTTTCCACTTGACCGATATTGTTGGTCAAAGAATAAGTCAGGTGATGTTCTTTATTTGTATCAACAAATCCCATGAGTATTTTGTAGTGTTGTTGGTGGATTCAGGTACTAATCTGGACATTTTGGTGCAAAGAATGTCAATTTAACTTTGAGGAAATCAACGCATTCTGTTGTATCCTCATTAGAGTCTCCGGTAAGGTTGGTTTCAGACATCACTTCTCTCTTCTATAGATCGGGACAGGGAAGGGTACGCTTGAGGGAGAGAGCCTGCAGCTCTGCAGCATCTCCTATTTTCAGGCATCCGGAAGTCAATTTCCTATAGTCATATCCCTAACATCTCCTATCTCTTCAAGCTACTTGAGATTTTTATTTTCGTGCCATATTATATTATACATATGTGTGACAGCTGAAGGAACCAAGCTGGGGATTTTCACTATATGAAGTACACAGTGATAGAGGCTTCAGGTGAACCACTGCCTGCTCGATAGGCTGAGTTTATCTCCCACGATATTTTCTCCCTCTCCTGCCCACAGGATGCAATATCAATTGAGGAGGAGGAAGTGTTTTTGTGCGTGTGTGTGTGATAAAGACAGAGACTTCATATTTACAATCAATTGTCTATTCTTTATTTTATTTACTTTATTTATCACTTCCTCTTGTCCTGGGAGACAGAATTATGATATTTTGTATGTTCTTTATTCATTTTAGTAGTAATTTGTTTGTTATGTGTTCGTGTTACAACACTTTTGCTTGTGTGCTCTTGATTTCAGTTTCTCTGAGTGACAGGAGGGAATTGGTACGGATGATTACGTATCATTAAGCAGTAAGATTGATCTGTTCAGCCTGGGATGCCCATCAGCAGGACGAATTCTGCTGCGTATAGTGAGTGAAAATGAATCCGCCCCTGCGGCTGAACTGGGCTCATACCCGGTACCGGGTCATTTTCTCTATACGGTGTTTTACGTATGGATAGTCCTCCTCGGTTGTAGGCGTGTTTCTCAGCCGGGAGCCAGAGCAACGGTCTTCAACCCGACACTCGTTGAACCCTTAAATTGGCCACAAAACAGAACAACGTTTGCATCTTGTCAACTCTATGCCACAGTATAACATGGGCCCAGTTTTGCCTACTGACATTTTAAAAAACGGTGGTCGCTATTAACCGTACCGTTGCTATTTAAAAATGGTGTATTTGTGAACAATGTCTTGTGGCGCTCTGATGATGACTGACGCTTCAGAGGGCTTGGATCCTCTACTGAGGTGCGAATTAAGTGGTTGTAATGCTAATGGAAACGTGATAATTGCCGTTCTAATTAGAGATGTTCGGATATGTTTTTTTTCCTTTCAGAGAGCCTTTTGCAATACCTGAATTCATGATAGGTCACGATTATTCGCTAAAATAGTTCATAATGCATGGAATATGTACTAATACATAATACTTTAAATATGTGGCAACGCAGACTCTCATAATCGCCCTTTTTACAGCTTTATTTCTCTGAGTGAATCGGAAAAGTAGAGTTGTGGGCGAGACGGCTAAACAATGAGCTCAAACTCACGGTAGATCTCTGGAGGTTCACTTCTACCGGAGACATGCTAATCATAAACAGAATTGATGCTGTTAATATAGAAAATGAAGTCTTACGTCATTTTTGAGGGAGGCTGAAATCAACGGAATGATTTTGGAGAATGTTAGAGATAATCATTCAGTTCACTTCATCGTGTCGCTCTCTCTCTCGCCTTTCCTCGTTCTTTTTATCTCTTTCTCCTGCTGCCGTTCACCTGCGTTGTGCGTGTGAGGAAGTTATGGCCTTTAAGGCTTGCGATTCTGTCCTGCTGTGCTCCTGTTTACCCCTCTTCGTTCTGTGGCTCTATATTTGTCTCCTCTTTCCCTTCTATCTATTATTCCTCTCATCAAACTATTTAATAGGATTCGAACTCTGCCTATTATTTAATTTACGAAGGGTAAAACTATTTTCTATTGTTGCTACTCATTCAACCGACTTTGTTTTCTGCTGCGCTGTTATAAATGATGATAATAAATGAATAAATATAAATATGCACTGACCTAATGAAGTATGTTTAGGGAAGTGGTCAGAGTGGGCGAATGCTTCAACACAACTGACTTTCACCTGCGTTTATGTTGACCTATGCAACCTGATTTGAGTTTTTCTATATGACACTCGCACTTATTCTGACCCAAATCACAAGCTTTTCTTAACCCTCACTAAATCTTTTTTTGCAATACATAAATCTAAAATGCCAAACAAACTTATGTTGGTAGTTTATTTTCTTGCCGCTTATCCTTTTTTACAGGGTTGCGGGGGACTGGAGTCGATCCCCGCCTCGCGGGCGAGAGACGGGATACACCCTGGACCCCCCCGTACCCCAAGGGCTATCGCAGATACAAACGACCATTCACACTCACATCGACTCACTTACGGGCATTTTGGAGTCACCAATTAAACCAACCTGGTGGTTTCCCAGCCTGAAGAGTGTCAGGGAAATATATATTTCAGATTACAGAGAGACACTGTCCCCTCTGTCCTGGGAGAGACGCATCCTCCCCTGCAGGCCTCTGACGGTTCAGCCCGCTCGCTCAGAGCCACCAAGGATGTTGGACAGCAGTGAATCAGAGGGAGAAGTGGGTGAAAGGTCACATGGATGGAGAAAGACAGGAATGGAGAGTGGGGTTTGTGTGTGAGACAGAGAGAGAGAGAGAGAGAGAGAGAGAGAGAGATGACGGAGGAGAAAACAAGAAGGATTTGTGAGTGTTTATGTGGCCTGTGGGCAGCCTGTGTGCGCTGCGTTGCGTCACGCTGGCATTGTGGCTGGCTGGCGCTGCGCTCATCCCGTCCTATTAGCCGTTTGACTGACTGCCTGGATCCTGCATTACTCTGCTGCAGAGGGCTGCTTCTGGATTACAGCATGACAGCTATTATCTCACCTCATTATCCTGCCCACCTGAGATGATGAATTTCGTCCTCGCTTTAAGAACTGATGCAGACCCTTCCTTGCATTAATAGCACATCGACAGGTTTTTATCGTCATCGAGAATTTAAATTGCATTGCAGCATCACTGAAAGACAATAAATGCTATTATCTGATTAATGGCCAAGCCAAATACAGTATGTGTTTATTTGTGAGTTTTTGATCCTATGCCTGACTTGATTTCTATGTCATTTAAGGAGGAGGAGGAGGAGGAGGATTTAGTTGTATGTGTGTGTCTGTGCGCGCGCGTGTGTTTGTTAGCAGTGCCAGGCTGTGACAGCTGTGTCTTTGTTGCTTCTCTGCTGACTGCACCATCCTTGTATTCTGCCCTGCTGACCTTCTACACCGTCTTTATACTGAAGACCCCCCCCCCCCCCTCCCACACACACACACACACACACACACAAGCCAATGTTTCACCAAAGATTACTGGAAAGTGTTGACTCTCTATGCTAAAATACCCACAATGAAAGTGGTGTATGCATTCTCCTATAAGATTGCTTTTGGACGGATTGGTATTTAATGCTGTATAAACTTTTATGGCAGAGCAAAACGTCTGGGAACCTGTTTAAGAAAACTAATATGGCCTAAGCATCGTTTAGCTACAGTAACACTGCCATATTTCAGTGCAAATGACAAAAATGACTTCAGGGAAATAGAGCTGTTGGCCCAGAAACGATGGAGTTGCACAGCTTTTTGTTTTTCCAGTAACAGTCTGGTGTTAAGCTCTACTCTCCCTGTCCCTCCTCCTGACCAGTTCTACCTCCAGCTGTAACACACACACACACACACACACACACACACACACACACACACACACACAGTACTAGGCGCTACCAGACAGAGCAATGGATGGACATAGGTAGTGTTTGCCTCCTTCCTGGAGAAAGGTTATTTTTGTTGATCTTTTCGTTTTGTTTTGCTCATCTTTAATTGGACCTTGTCGGAATGTGTTGCCTATTTTGTACTTGTACTAAGTACCATGTCTCTTGTATAGTAAGTTCTGTGGAAAAAGTATAATGATTGTTATCAGATGGAATGTATTTCTCTCTGGTAAGTTTGGTTGTACAACCTGTAAACTTGATTGCTTTCGTATTTTTAAATGCATATATCTGCTGCAGGGGCAAAGGCAATAGTGTCGCCTCCTGTTATTCATCACATGAGCTACATGAGGCGCATCACTGGCTGACTTACTGCCCTCACTTTAGGAAATGTGGTCACATCTGGTTCTCTTCTGCAGCTGCTTTGAAAGCAGCGGGGTGAGCAGGCCTCTGACTTTATCTCTCACTATCCATCTTGCTCTCTCAAATTGATCAGGCTTTTAGCTATCACTTTACAACCCCGCCCTCTCTGCAGAGATATCATCGATCTGCCACACAGTCACAGTTTCTACTGCACTTGGTTGTTTCCGTTCCTTACAACTTGACTTTATACCAAGCAGTGATTATCTGTCGCTTCGAGCGTGTGTCCGGGGAAATCTGGTTGGTTGTGGTGTGTGTAGGTTTCACAATAAATAGATGCACGTGCTTTTGAATACATGCATAATGAGCGTGTGTATGTGTGTGGCATCCAGATGGCCCTCTGTAGGCTCCACACTGGTGAACAATCGACACGAGACTCATTGGAGATGGGAGGACACCTGAAAGACAGTAGAGGACACGCAAACTGCAGGAGGCAGCTTTACCTCCCCTGTGCAAAGAATGTGTCTGCATACTGTACCACGTGAGGGTCCTGTAGGAATGTGCACACACTGCTTATAGTCCAACATAACACCTCCTCATGTCCATTCTTTTTTTCACAATAATATTGCATAGATCATCCACGAATTTCACCATTTGAATACAGAACGACATACCCGTCACACTCAGTCCCAGAGCCCAAGGGATGTCTTCCAATAGCTTGTTTAGTCTACAGACATCGTCCGCAGCAAGCCTAGTATAGCAGCCTCTTTGTGTGTTTGTTTGTTTGTTGGTGTGTGTCAGAGGTGGGTTGTTGCCATGGCGGGGCAGGGCCATACGGTGCGGTATGACATGCAGTCAATGAGAGCTAGCAAGCAGCTCGTGCTGCGTCTTAGTGGGATAATCCATTCTAATCCCACATGGGGGAGTCGCCGGCTTGTTTCTACTCCCCACCACCACTCCGTCCCTTCCTTCGTCCCTCCTCCTCTGCCACAACCTCCCCTTAGCTCTCCTTCCCTTGGGATAGGAAGCAGGGGGTGAAGGAGGCAGAGTGAAGGAATTAGCATCTGTTACCACTCTTACTCAGGTTAGCTCCTTTGAGGAGAAAGGGGAGAAGGGGGAGAAGGGGGGGAGATTCTCGCTGTCACTGCGCAGTGAAGCCACAAATTAAAAAAAATGACGGGGTGACCCATTAAACCCTCAAACATCTCTATATCCCTCTATCCATGCTTCCACCCATCCCTCCTGTCTCCTCCCGCCTGCTCCTTTGTTCATCCCTCCAACCCAGACTCATTTTTCTCTCTCGATCAATGTTCCTCTTGCTTCTTTATCTCTGTTGATACTTTATTTCCCCTTCTCTTTATCTCCTTTCTGTCCTCTCCACCTAAACGTCTTCATCTCATTCATTTGGATGTGTTGTCTTTTTGTCCACCTTTAGGTTTCCTTGTTCTTATCTTCAGTCCCATAATTATGCGCTTCTTTTCTGCAGCCTTTCTCTACTCACCCTCTCTGTTTTTCTTGGCTTTCTCCTCTTTCTCTCATTAATGGTTCTCCTCCCCTCCTCCCCCTGTCTCCCCTCCTCCTCCTACTCCTTCTTCTTCCTCTGTAGTCTACTCAGCATTGCCCGGCCTGCTAATGACACTGAAATCGATTCAGTGCTCTTAATAGCTGACAGTTAATTGTAGAAATATGAAAAGCACCAACGGTCTGTTGTTGTTTTCAATATCAGTTAGTTGCATTACAGACCCGAGTAGTGGCACTTTGAAACACACATGAAAAAATTAAGGGTAGCCTAAAGGCAAAGTAGCCAACCTGGTCCTAGAAGCCCAACTAAAAGAACTCCAAACTGCTAAATATTTATTTTTGCTCATACAGCATTCTAAATGCCGTAGAATCCATCCACCTTTATATTGAAAGTATTTGTTCTTCGCTTGGAAGTAATTGTCTTCCCTCTGTGCTGATCAATGCTCTACATATTCTTCCTTAGAGTTTGGACTCTCAATTTTCACATCATCATAGAACTCAACACCACTAACGTGGGAAAAAAAAGAACAAGAACTCAAGTACCCCTATCTCTTCAAGTCTTTGAAGCTTTTCCCTCGTCATAGGTTCAATTGAAGGTGCTATAACAGATGTCCTAAACTCTACGCTAAGAGCTGTAGAGGCCCTGTGCGACCGTACCAGTACGCAGCAAAATGAATAACTTCTTATTTCAGCAACGATAGGAGGTGAGCAGTTATTTTTACACGTATCATCAAACATCATGAAAACAGGTTGTTTTCTCCGGTAATGGTAAACAACTAAAGCAGTTAGTTTAAAACTGACAAAGCTCAGGGTGATCTGATCCCTGAGGTCGTTGCTTCATGCTCTACCATTTGTTCCTGTGATTGAGGGAAGCACAGACTGCATACAGACACCCACACATACGCACTGAGCAATAAAATGTGGGCAGTGGGACGGACCCAGAATTGGACAAACCTTTCTATTCACATGCACAATGGGAGCAAACACACAGACATACACAGTCATGCTGTATGTTGAGGGCAACCCTCTTTTTACATTTGTTATAGTAAATGGAGTGCACACAAAGCTAGTTTGTTAAATGTCAGGCAACCCGCTGTCTATTGAGTCAAGTAGGATCTGTGTCCTAAAGTTATTACTTACGACATTTAAAATATTTTCTTGGGTTGGATTATACAGGCGATAAAGAAAGCTTCGGAGCGGGGGAAAAAACTAAAGAAGAGACAAGCAGAAATAAATGGAGATGACCCCCCCCCCCCCACCCCTATCCCCTCCCTCTCCAGGGCTTCTGTTTGGATCGGCTGCGCATTAAAAAAACCAATCTGCTTAATTAATTAAGTTTGTGATATGCCCGATGTAAATCATTGCACAAATGCCCCCATCACTACAATAGAGACATTGATTTGTTGCTTTCGCTCCTGTGTATGGCTGAATTGTAAAATATCTTGTGACCATTATTAAATCACATCGATTGAAATGGGCTGCTTTGCTCCCATTCGGAGCTACACTTAGGTGATATATGTCTCCTTTTTTAATTAAAGGGCCCCGGCTCTCAGGCTCACAAGGACGTGGATCTGCAGTCTGATTAGATATGACTGTGGTTTGACTTAACGTGCACCATTCGGTGGTCGCTTTGCTCCAAAGATGCTCACAGCATCCTCAGTGCCTATTTGATATTTTTTTAATATTTAGGCTGCAGGATGCTTGACCAACTATCGTTAACGGTGGAACGATGGACGCGTAACTACCATCAGTCACACATCTGCATTTTACAATAATGCTCCACACAAATAACAAGGTCCATCAGCAGATTAATATTGTCCATTGGCTTTTTCCAGCTCTTATATATACATGTTTTTTTAAATTTCTTATACTATATAAATGAAATACTTTAAAATGATTATATTTATTTAATTACAACCATTTGTTTTGGGGCATAAGATGGAAATTGTGATACAATTACTCATGCAGTATAACGTCATGGGACGGACTAACTGAACTGTAGCATTGGATTGTGTGAAAGCCTCTAAATGAGCATAAGCCTACATAATCAATCATCTGATTGGATTCCTCAATACAAACATGGTTATTGATGCTGTACAACCATTTTGTTATTCCACTCGCAAAGCGAGCCCCCAAATGTTTTTCTAAGTGAGCGTGTTTCATTCCCATATTTGTTGCGTTGACATGTTTGATGCAGTTTCTAACGCGGGTTCACCACTGTTTTTCTTTTCTCTCACTGAGTAAAGTGTTTTAGGTTATTGAATCAAAGCAGTTTTTGACTAAAATGAAGCGTAGCCGTAGTCCTTTAGTTTTGCACCATTAAATCACAAACATAACTTGGACCATAGATAAACATTTCAAATCCCAGGATTGTGAAACAATGTGACCACAATTAAGCACTCTGACCAGACACGGTCAAGCTCTGCACTAGGTCACAGCCTAGTCTTCATCCTCACGTTCACCTAATTAACCTCATGCCAGGAGGCTGATGACCGTTGTGCCCGTTTCACCCTGATGTGTTGTTTCTCACCCTCACTTTCATTGCAGTGACAAGATTGGCAAGACTGAAGTGAAGGGTCGCGCATATTCACACACCCGGCGCAGAGCTCACAGCTGGACGGGTTTGCACACCATGAACACGGAAACACACAAAATGCAAAAGGGACACCTCCTATTCCACGTTCAATGCCTTATACACACACACACACACACACACACACACACACACACACACACACACACACGTTGATAGAGGTGTGTGCTGCCATTTTAGCTGATGCAGCATCCTTTCCCTACTCGATTACGGATTGAGCAATTACTGACTGTCAAAGTCGTGGTCCACTTGTTCTGCGTCTCTTAGGGGACACACTTTCTTCCAGCCCTACGCACATGCGCTGTGCTTGTCCTTGACGTAGGGAGACAGTTGGCCCCTTTAACACACCTGGTACCCCTGCAGGCTGCAGGGAAAACACTAAAGACCGCCATGCATCACCGTCACAACACCCCTACCCAGAGACTGAACAAGAAGGAGTGGTGAGAGAAGAGAAGCTGAACGAGAGAGGGTGTGACAAGGAAGGGGAGAAGTGAGAGGAGGGATGCAGAAGGGAAGGTGACGAGGGTAAAGATGGTCAGGTGGTCATGTAGAGTGACAGTGAAAGGTCCCACTTTCGCATTTGCTCTACTGTGACCTTGAGAAATTATCCTTGTCATCGAGTGCTGAGTCATGAAGGACTGAATGGAACACTCCACCAAGTTTCATCAAACGCTGCGAAGGCTTCGTTTGTTCCTTTTTAAGAGGACAGGAGGTGTTTTTCAATTAAAGGAAAATTAGAACATAGAAAAGTTTAAAAATGATATAGAAAAAATGATAGTCCTTTTCCCTTCAATGCTTGTTGTTTTTAGTTTGATTAACAACTTCAGATGCAAGAAAGGTTATACACTTGGAGACTGCATTTTTCACAAGCAGTCAGTTTATTTTTTAACCTTTAAGCTAATTGTTGTCTGAAGAAGCCGATGGGCTGTGAGATTTTGTGTGAGGACTGTTTACTTGTATGGAACCAAAGGCCACACCAACGGGATTGGTCACTTGGACAAAATATTGTTTCATTAAAATGCAGGATCTGTGATCTAGAGAACTGTTTAAAGTATATCCCAAAGCTCATTGCTCCCATCGCTGCAAGTACTAATTTGCATGTTATCACTTTAGTCAAACTCTAGTGAGCATGTTGTTATGGGTAACACTACATGCTGTTTTCATATGCTTGAATTGGTGCGTTGTGCAGCACTTGTCAGTGACGCTGTCTCTTAATCTCTGGTATTGTGGATAAACGAGTTGAAGACGCTTAGGATCTCAGCATTTCATATTTGTATTATTGATGCCAGTCTGCTTCAACAGGAGTTCACTGTGGGGTGCCCCAAGGGCCGGTGCTGGGTCCAGTTCTTGTTTGCATTTACATGCTCCTTCTTGACCACTTTCTACACAATATCAGTTTCCATTTTAACACAAACACTACGCTGAACCTGCAACCAACCAATTCACCAAACTGGTGTATAGAATCACTAATGCTCGTCGCAAAATCTCCTTCAGCGAAAATGCTGATAGCATAGAGAATTGGTTCAACTTGTATAAACTAGTCAATTAGATTAGTATACTTGCTATCTGATAACAGATGAGAAATTCCCTGGCAAAAGTCACTCGAGAGAGGAAACAAATTAAGCCAGCTTTGAAATTTTATTACCAGAATGATTTCTTTCACTTAAATATAAACCGAACATATGTAGACAAACAGGTGCAGGATTTAGTGCTGGAGTGACCAGACGGCGATCGGAGGAGGAGAGGCGGGTTCCCTCACTGTTCTGTCATGCAGGGGTGCAGCAGCAGGGCCTGCAGTGTCTCTGCTGAGGGGGGAGTGGTGTCAAGGCGCAGGAATTAGATTGGCCTTCGCCACTACGCATGAATAGCTCTCACACACCCATAAATACAAGCCATGCTTTTTTAGCTCCAGGTCCTATGGCTCACTTCCTGTTATTGCCCTTTTTACCCGTACTCCACTCCTTATCTCTCTATTTCAAAATCATGCTTTATTGGCACAACCATTGACTAAGCCAAAAGTGTAATAATAAAGAACATACGACTACAGATGGTGTGCGCAGTACAACATGGAAGTAGTCTTTACAAACGTGGTACCATATACTAATACAAATAGATTAATGATACATTTGGATATGTTCTAACAATATCACTGAGAGACAAAAAAAGAAAAGATATAATACAGATCTAAAAATCTCTCCCATGTGCCCATCCGTTTGACTTAATCTCTCCTCACCCTTCACCGTCCCATCCCCCATCTCAATCCTCCCTCATCCTTTCCTCCTCTCCTGCCTCCCCCACCCCCTAGCCATGACCCTCTCCGTCGCCTCTCCTCCACCTCCTCCTACCACCCCCCCTCCTGACCTCTTTCCTTCTGGCTGGCTGTGCCTCCCTCGATAGTGCATCGCCCTCTCTTCCCTTCCCTACCCTGGCGCCTCTCTACCCATCTCTCCCTCTCTCTCCATGCAGCAATTTGGGCTCCACCCTCCCTCCCTCCATGCCCTCCCTCCCCCGACGAACGAATGACACAGTCGATACCATCCACAGCCCCCACTCCCTTTCTCCATCTCTTCTGCATTTTTCTTGTGCTGTTGACTCATTTAAATGACCTCGTCTTCCTCTGTTGCCTTTTATGTCCATTCTCTATCCTCCAATCATCCTCAATTGGAGGCGCTCTCCTCTCTGTGATTCTACTCGTTCACTCTTTCTGGTTTCCGTGTCGTTTTGCTTCTCCCTATCTTCATCCGTCACAAGCTCCCCATTCACACTCAAACGGTGAACCGCAAATCCAGTAAAATTGGAAGTCGCACACAGGCCCCGTCCTTCCTCTCGTTTGCTTTGTTTTTTAGGACTTTTAGGACTCCGGACCAGAAGTCTGTTCAGATCACAAAACCCCACATTCAGTTGGACAAGCATCCATAAATCCTGCCTTCCAGCTAGCTTGGAACAGACCATTATTCCATGATTACTCATTTAGCAGCCTGTCTGTCTTAAAAGAGATACAGAGAGAGAGAGACAGAGAGAAAAGGGTAATGAATAAATACTGAAGCATTGTGCTAGTGAAACCCTTTCAGTGATCATCAATTCTCAAAAATATTTTGGATTTTGTAGGGGCCGTTGTAAATGCAGGTTCCCATTATATTATTGACTCATGTGTAAGCAGTATCAGCAATTTATTGATGTGATAATCCATGATATAGTCAAGACGGAAGTTCTATACAAGTACTTATACTTCTAATAGTTAAGAACATAATTTAAAATGCTTGTGTTCTCAGTTTTAATTGAGTAATTGATCTGAATACTTCTTTCTGCCAACTGCCCAGATAGGGAACAACCGGTCTAAAATGAACATATTGGAGCAGTAACTCCAATAGGCAAAGTTTTTCTTCTGCTGGTTGTGGTTTATAAACAAAATGCATGCGCTCCCATTGTCCCTAGTAAAACGAATGGCATTAATGACGATGACGAGGTTAGCAGAACGCTGCTGTCATTCAGATAAAGTGGGAGGATCATTGGTAATGATGATGATGATGCGATGGTGGTATATTGTGATGGGGGATGGGCGTCTGTCATATTGCAGGGTGTTGACTGTGTTATTGTCTGGTCGGGCTGCAGCTTGGACGACTTAAATCAAATAAACAGACACTGCCCTCTCAACCCGTAACTATTGCCTCCATAGTCGACGAACGCAGTGCCTCTCTCTCACTGCGTTTCCCTCATAACACAGAACATATATCTCCGGTGCGTTAGATGCTGCAATATTGTTACCTTGGACACTCTCATAGCAATTGCTGGTAGCCATGAAGGAAAAAGCAGTCATTGGCTTCAGTATACTTTAATAGTTTGAGGACACATTCTTTTTCATCTACCAGCAAACAGTTTGGAGATTATTATTAATATTTTCATATCAGAGTCATCGCTGTCACAATCCTGCTTGTTACAGGAAGACAATAACTGTCACCCAATTTCATTCCAGCTGTGAGACGGAGGTGTCTGTTATGAAAACATTTCCTGTTTTTTATTCTTTGCATTATTCCCGTACATGAAAAATACAGAGATTCACAATGAGATGACTACTTAAGCAATGTTGAACAGAGGGTTTTGTACAGGTAATATCACTGTGTGGTCTGTGGTGCTCTATGAGGATTTCTGAGCCTGTCTTTTGTGATGCTGTCAACTTGGATTGCATTGGACTCTAGCTTAATTATGTTTTGCGTCACTGCTCCATACAAAAACAGCATAATGGAATCCAACAGTAAAGCACGAGGAAATAATTCTCTCATACCCTATCAAACCAAGGAGTTTTTAAGAATGTCATAAGCCAATGTGGCTTTTTCATGAAGGAAGCCTGCCATCTGCTGGGTACTCCATTTTAGCAATGCAATTATAGACTTGGATGTGTCTATTGAAGGCACACACACATAAGCATCACCTTACATCCATAATGTTGCATAGTTTTAGGTCTTTGGAATTCATTTTCTCTGCATGTTACATGATAATAGCATGATGACCATGATGTACATAATGCTTATTGTCTGAATTAGACGTCAAAGCTAACTCTAGAATTGGTTGGATACAAATCCATAATAATAATAGATTTGAATGGATAAGTGTGATTCTCTAATGTAACATTATGATCATCTAGTTGTCATAATCTAGATCTGGCCTGGGGGAGTGCAGAATAACAAGATTCCTCTAGTGGCTACAGGCCTATGGAAAAGATAGGGATTTGCTTTTTATTAGCAAAGTGAGCTTTGTTCATATGGCAAAATAAAAATTAATAAATTAATATAAGTAGCGAGGCAGACATATAGAAGAAGAAACAAAAACATAGAGGACATAACGATGTGTTTTAATTCTCTATAAAACATAGTTCCCATTTGAGCTCTCAAAGCCATGCAGATTGATTTGGTCTCATGTGCTCATTGGTTTTGCTTGTTTTATTTCTGCCACTACTGTTTTTCCGTCGATGTCTGTTCGTTACCCAGAGTTTTTGATCGCAGAGAAATTCGTGTTTTTGAAAGCCTAATTGCAACATTTATGGATTGAAGCATATCATTTTAATAGATAAAACATGTGAACTTTGGAAACGATTACAGAATGACTTGTGATCTTTGGAGTTAATTATTGTAAATATTTGAATCACAGAATTTGGAGATCACTGCAATCTAATTCTACAAACAATATAATACTAACTATATTAGAGTTCCCTTGTTTTTATCTGCAACTGAAGTTATGGAATATTTGGTCCAGCCCGAGTAAACAGTAAACAGTCAAATTGAATAATTGCCGATACTTTGGGCACCAGAAACAAAGACATTTGAGGTGTTTTGATGCGTGAACACGGGCAGAGTAGCATCTCACCCATCTGCTTGGCTAAACGGCACCTGGGGTTATTGGGGGAGATGTGGGATTCAGGCAGACTGAGCCTCAGGCCCTGAATCTCCATGTCGACAGAATTACTTCCACGTGTAGATTTCTCTATGACCTATAGCACACAGATGTTATAAATACGCGCTGCATATTTGTTCGGGCTTGTCGTCAACGTGTCTTCACCAGTTGCCAATATGACGCCTCCGTCATTCTCACATCACATGGCTCCAGCTGTGTGCTGGTCAGATGCCGGGAATAACAAGCAACAACAGCTTGGCAGCAGCACAGTGTTTTCAAACCTGTGAAATTGAACCTGTCCCTTTCCCTTCCAGAGGATTCCTCATCAGAGAGCGGCAGTGGAAATGGCCTCCCCACCCTGACTCCTCCCTCGTCCGCTGTAACGGACGGCCCCATGGCAGGGGAGACAGAGGTCATCAATGGGAACGGCGGCCCAGCCCCGCTGGACTTCAGCACGCCTACTTCCTCCTCCTCCTCTTCCGAGGACCAGCAGCCAATGAACCTTAGCGACCCTCCCCCTCAGCGTCTGCCCCTGTCCACATCACATCTGCCTGTCACTGTGTCGGCCGCGGCGGCGGCGCTGCTCGGAGCTCTGCATCCCAGCGCGCCCGAGGAGCTCCGCAGGAAGTACCCGCTGGCTGCCAAACCTCCCTTGGCGCCACACCCTGCCTTGCCTCTGCCCCTGCCGCACACACACAACGCACACACTCCCATCACACACTCCCAGTCGCACATGCACGCTGTCGAGCTTCGATTGGACAGAGAGGCCAGGGACTACGCGGGCAAGGTGAGACCGCACAGTGGACAGACACACACATAAGGACTGTGCTTACAAATACTTATACAGGTGGTTCATTTATGAAGGCATATTGTTTTTTAAATGGACAGTAATGGAAAACAGTATTACAGATCATATAGATCATTTCCCCGTAAATAAAACATGTTTTCAACTAGCAAAACATTCTGCATCAATCAGTTGGCGTTCTGAAAAACCTTTATTGTGATAAAAAGCAGTTTGCACTGAAGCTGTTTTTGAAAAAGTTCAAAATATAAAGAGTTGGAAGGCCATACCTGATGATAAATCTGGCTCATGTGTGTATTCAGTCCCCTCAGTACAGTTCGGGCGGCAGTTATGACAGCGTGAAGATGGAGTTAGGTGCCGAGGACCTGACCACAGGGCGCCAAGGTGCCCCCGACGATGATGACGATGACCATGATGACCACGACGACAACGACAAGATCAACGACACAGAGGGAGTCGACCCCGAGAGACTAAAGGCCTTTAACGTGAGTCAGATACAATGTTTTGGTGTGTGATGTCCCCCTGGGAACCATTAGCTGTCTCCTTATATGCAGAACGAACATCAACTGAAGACCTGACTGTCTATTTCTCTTGAACAGTGTCACTGAGCACACAGAGACAAAAAACTCTCCAGTTCTCAAAAAGCCGTTTAGTGCATTTTAGCTAGTTGTTTTTCACTCTTTGGTTCAGTCTCTCTACGCCCATGAAGTCGGTTTAAAGCAGCAGAAGCTGTTTTTAGCCAACAACATGATGGCATCTACACACCTGCTGTCCGATGTCTTTCTCATGCGATCGTGCCAATAACCTGAGCTAATTTAGATTCTGCCTGGCTACATTCCGCCGTTGCATAAATCCGCGGCTGCGTTTTCTTTAACATCCGCGCTGTCTTCCTGCAGATGTTTGTGCGTCTGTTTGTGGATGAGAACTTGGATCGGATGGTTCCCATCTCTAAACAGCCCAAGGAAAAGATCCAGGCCATCATCGAGTCTTGCAGCAGACAGTTCCCAGAATTCCAGGAACGCGCCCGAAAGCGCATCCGCACCTACCTCAAATCCTGCCGACGCATGAAAAAGAGCGGCATGGAGGTAACGTGTTTTAAGAACCAATAGCTGTGTATCTGCATTTATATATCAAAATTGTTTTCCTTGAAATGTCAGAAAAGTTCAGTTTTGAACTTTAAAAAGAAATGAAAGGTCATTCGCATTCTTGGAAAAGACAAAAAAAATCTGAAAATAAATGCTGTGCATTGGTGATGAATAACTATTGCTTATACGGTCAGAACTATAACAAGACAAAACTAAACGTGCATTAGTACGTTAACTTGGTGAAGCAAACTAAGTTGCTTGACTGTCGGGAGAAAAGTTTGACTATATTAATCATTTAACATCATTCATTTACATTGTAAAGGATGTCTCTCATCTCAAAGTGGTTGCCAACATCTACTTCATCATTCATCTTTGACTACACAGCAGATTATTCCTTTCAATATTTATCATCAGACTGAGTTATTTCACTTTGTGGATATGCATCCAATATAGCTCATATAGAGGTTAAAGGTTGTCAATTTTTTTTGCCTCCAGTGCCGGCCCGAGCTTCTTGGGGGCCTACGCAGAATTTTATTTGGGGGCCCCCCTCCCACCACGCACAGTCACCTGTGCTAGAAGACTATTGGCACAAATGTCACGCTATACTGTTATAGCGAAAATTATAAACGAATACAATGAGGTTATAATACAAAACTAGGGCTGCTTGCAGCATAAGCGAACTAAGCGGCTGCTTGGGGCCCTCTGACCAGGGGGCCCCAAGCAGCCGCTTAGTACGCTTATGCCTTGGGCCGGCCCTGATTCCGTCTGTACGCTTACTAAAGTAGTGGACTTAAAGCTGTTGTGGAACTTTTGTCTTCCTCCTTTGGTAGTGAGAGTGACAGATGGCATATGGGGGACATTTCTGGAGCGGATGCAGCTATCTTGTCAACAAACCTCGTCTTCCTCCCACCTTTACTGAAATTGTGTGACAGGCCAACAGGCTGCTTGTCACCAACTGTGAAGATTAGCCATTTATTCAAATTACTCTTCTGCCCCCAAGTGGTGAAGCATCAAACCACACATGTATTTATACACAGCCAACAGCGGGGTGTCCTTCGCTGTAAACTGTTACAACAAAATTATACAATTTTCTATTATCTGCTGTCACAACTGCAATGCACAAAACGGACTCTTTCTAAATATCGAAAGATGCCATAACTCCTCATAGTTCCTCATCGTGATTGTGTCCTCCACAGACCCGTCCTACTCCACCTCACCTTACCTCAGCTATGGCCGAGAACATCCTGGCAGCCGCCTGTGAGAGCGAATCACGCAATGCCGCAAAGAGGATGCGCCTTGACGTCTATCATGTAAGAGTGATCATTCATGTGAAATACAATTACTTGATGTTTCGTATTTGACTAACTAATGTACATAGACGCTAGCGGGCTGCCCTCTGTCAGGCCGGGTCATAAATTAGCTGTTGATTGAGAATTACTGAAATACTGGGGAGGAGTTAAAGTTGAATAAATATAGCTGAATTGTTACTTGCCTGCAGGTCTGTGTTCTAGTTAAACGTGAAGAAGTAATCATTTGTGGACAAAGCCAAATAATTGCAGTTATCTGAGCACCTAAGCATAGTAAATTGTCAGCTTGTTACTAACTGCGAAACACAATCCAGCCGCAGAGACACCAGTTCATCATTCCACGGACGACATGGTACATGTTAGAAGTAGTGAAACGCTGGTTCAAAACTTAAAATATGCAAATTCAAGCATATTTTCTTTGTCCTACGTTCTAACTATCTGTTGTTTTTGAACTCACACGGCTTGCGGTACAGTATTTTGAAACGGAAACCCTCTAATTCCGTCTTTCAGGATGAGCAGATCTCTCTGGACAAGTCGTCCTGCGGCGGAGGGGGGCTGCGGGAGCCGGCATCCTTGGCTCACTCTGCCTACTCCTTGGCTGCATCTGCCTTCTCCTCCCAGGACTCCCAGCTCTACATCAACGGAGCTGGCCTCAGCTATGGTTACCGTGGATTCCCAGGCCTGGGCGCTGCCATGCAACACCCCGTATCCCTGACGACCGGCGCTGCTGGTCAGAGCAACGGTGAGGATGGGAGTGGGTTTCAGAAGAAAAGCATCTCTATACAGACGGAGAGGAGATGGACAAGACGTCATAGATGGAAGCATCAAAACAGGAAAAGGAAGCGGGCAGAGATAATTGGGGGATGAATTGGAAGGAGAAGCAGAAGAAAGGAGAGTGGCAGTGTAGCAGCTAACACACATAAGCGATAAGAATGAATAACGCTGGCGCTGGTGTAGGCTATTTATTTTTGACAAACTGGGCAACAATTACACAATAATCTTTGAGCAAATTGTAATTTAATCGTCTGGGACAACACTAAACTTCTTATCTTGACTGTGTTTTAGGGTTTTAGTAAATCTATTCTGGTGACAGAGACTTTGGCCTAAAAGGTCAAGATCAATAACATTATCCACCCCAACTTGAAGGATGCAATACTGTATATTCGATTCAGAGCGTTAATCTAACATCAAACAACTGGTGTCTCATTAAATACAGCTGAGACTGAGGTCGCTCTCCCTTCGCCTTCTCTCGGCGATTTTTGTCGAAGCTTCTCTGTTATTTTCCCTTGGTTTGTTCCTGCTACTTAGTTGTAGGTCTTGGTGAAATACATTATTTAGTTTGAAGAGTCCACCTAGTATCACTGATGGGTGTTTTATTCACCTGCAACACCCTTCAGTGATACTGAGGTTACTGCTACGCACTCGCTGCATTACTGCTCTCATCAACGTGAGAGATAGCGCTGATCGGGTTAGCGGTGGCAAAGCTTTCCTATGTGTGTTAACTGATTAGAGCTAAACAGTGTTTCCATGACAACAGTGTTTAGTTCACACCTCAGAGCTTAATGGTGCCACAAGTGATAAAAGGCACAAAATGCTAAGTAGCCTTTTATCATTTTGAACTGACTGATCTTTTGCTCTTCCACCTCCTGTCCCTGTCTCCTTCTCTTCATTTCACGATTTACTTAAATATCCTCCCCTTTGTCCTTTTTCTCGATTCATCAATCCTTCTCCCTCACCGTTTCCCACTTGCTCTCTGCTCCACCTTTAGGCCCAACAGACCTCAGCATGAAATCTGTCTCCTCTGCCAACATCGGTAACTCCACCTCCTCGGCCTCCATCAACAACAGCCTGGGTGGACGGGGCAGCGGGGGTGGCGGAGGGGGCGGGGCGTCAACCCAGCTCAGCCAACCGGAGATCACGGCCGTGCGTCAGCTGATTGCTGGCTACAGGGAGTCAGCCGCCTTCTTATTACGCTCTGCAGACGAGTTGGAGAACCTCATCCTGCAGCAGAACTGATTCAGGGGAAACGTCGGAGAACACACACACACACACACACACACACATTTCCCATTTGGATTGTTTTGTGTCCGTCCGCATCCTCGTCTCTTCTTAAGGAAGCTTAACAACAGACCCCTCTTTCGGAAACTGGCCATTATTTTATATTTTCTAGAGGAAGAATGTGGGAAACTGGAATAGAAGGAGGGAGAGCAATCTCCCATAGCCTCAGTCCACTGGTTCCATTGCTTCTGGCTGGGGAAGAAACGTATTTGGATACAAAGGAACATATGGTCCGGTGAAGGAATCTTTTCCCCTCCTCTCTGAAGGCGCGTCACAATCAGCACCGCACTGTGAGCAAAAGAGAGGAGGAGGATCAAAGAGGAGTGTAGCGTGAACAAAGAGTGAGGATCGCTGCCTGGTTGTTGATTCTGCTGCTGTCGTTTTTGAGTTTTGTCTGACGGGAGCCATGTCGATAATTTAAAGAATAGTAAATATTGACTCCCTGAATTAGTACTGCTGACGCTTATTGTTATATCACAAGTGTTTTTGATTTCATTGAAGTTTTTTTCCTTTCTTTTTTTGGAGTCCAGTGAGCATTTTTTTTACTCTTCCCAAGTGACTGAAAGAAAGTGGTTTGACTTATCTTAACAGATAGCACTAAATATAGAAAATAAGAGGGGCGACAGGACGGAAACTGGAAATGAAAAAAGTTGATCTGTTGCTCTGTGTAAAAAAAGAAAAAAAAGGGAGAGAAACCTTTTATGTTCGCTTGTATATAAGCTCCCTTTTCCTATAGCACTTTTTCCTCACCTGAAACCTCACCCTAAATCCCCCATCCTCCTCACCCCTTCTAACCAGGGAGCAACTTGCTACTTATGCATCCAAGACGCCACGTGGACTACCATGGAAATACCTCAGATCAGACCTGCCAATTCCATTTTCTGTTCCTCACACCAACACACACACGCACACACACATATATACACACACTCTTTCCAAATGACATGAATGGTAACATTCCCACCAGAAGCCAGTATACTTCTTCTTTACCACTTGATGTCTTCAAGGATTCTATATTTTGGGGCGAGAATAGAACGATGATGGATGGAACTCGAGAACTGAAAACACTGAAATCTTTGAACTCTTATAATTTTCTTCCGTGCAGGTTTGTTCGTGTGCTGCTGTAAATAATCGTAAAGTTCAGCTTGGAATTGAGAAGCGTCTGAGTGGACAGGAGTGTGTTACTCCAGGAGGTGACTTTATTCTTAAAGGGGAGGGGTTTTCTTAAATGTAAGGTGGGTTAAATGTTGAACACTGGTGGCAGTTGGACCTCCAGCTTCTACTCTTTTTTTGTTTTCTTACAAATGTAGAACGCCAACGAAACCTCAGCATCATTCTGTTAAAAACCCTCATCTCCCTCTCTTCTTCATCTTTTCTTCTCCTTCTCTCCATTGGACCTACTCGTCACCTCTCCTTCGTGGACCTATCACTCCCCTCCCTGGTCTGCTCCAGGCTTCAGAGGAGGAGGACAATTGCTCTGTCTTACTGTGTTTGTTTGTTTGTTTGTTCAACTTGGGAATGGCCATTGTTGTTGTTATTATTATTGTTAATATGATTATAAAGATGAACTTTCATGTTGCTGCTGCTATACAAAAACCAGACCTTCTGCCATAGACCCGAAACCTCAACAAAGCCGGGCGTTAGCTAGCCGCAGTGCCCCCTGGAAACCCGACCGACCTCCTGCGACCTTGACTGCAACTCGATCACAACAAAGAAAAAAAACGATACAAAGACTTACGGGAGGACTTGGTGAAACCTCTCCCACCGGCATCCGCTCACCGTCCTGTGTCCCTCACACTGGTTGGTTCCTTTGCTTTTTGCTTCCTAGGGCTTGATTTGTGTTGTTTTGTGATTTTCTAACTGTGAAAGGTTTTTTTTTTTTTTTTCTTCCCATATTTTCACCCTGTTGAGGAAACAGGGAGGGATTTGTTAGTGGAGCCTTGCACCTCCACTGTGGTACTCTATACTCGGCCAACAATTACACACTTTGACCACGCAACGGACAAACTTGGTCCAGTTGGTAAAACCGACTTGTTGTATGATCATTATTTGATTCTGATGGAAAGAGTGATGACACTGAATTTCTACACAGACCCTTTAAAAGACAAATGAAAGCCTTCATCTAATGGCTTTCAGTTATGTTTATACAACACCTATTAAGGTTCATTTTTGTATTGCTGAACATTATATTCTATAATATTCCAGTAAAGCTGTTACCTGCTTGGTGCTCAGCCAAGCAGTCTGTGTTAAATAAATAGTTTTGTCCCGAGAGTTAGATGAGAAAATAATATCACCCTTCTTGCGTGGATGCAAAATGTTAAGCTTGAGGCCGGAAGTGGATTAATTTATCTTATTATAACAAGTGTAAATTGAGAGAAACTGCTGCCGTGTCTCCGTACAAGTATTTTGAAATTCCAACTACTAGCGCCCTTAAGCTTAATGAAAAACACCATGTTTCTGTAGCTCTATAATTCAAATAAGAAAAAGATTTACAGACAGTGATTTGCAGGACAATTCTTTAGCTGTGACTTGACGGTTGTTAAAGCTCATAACCCCCCCCATCATTTTACACTTAAAAGTCTTGGCACAGTTGCTAACAAAAAAGCCTCTCATGTATTCCTCAACACCTATTGGACAGAACAGATGAGAAAATGAGACAAACGTGACTTAGAAAGCATCGCCCTGTGAATTGTGCTTCTACTGCGGTTTCTTCTCGGTTCAAACTGTCGTGTCCCCGAGATTTGCTCCTGTGTTTTGGGGGGTTTGTGCCTCGCACCCCCACCCGAAAATAGGGCAACGAACGGCTAAATGTTCACCCAAAAATTAATTTGTAGTAGTACACAACGCCGCACAGAGGCATGTGTTTTTAAGACAAAAGCAAAGCAGGTTGTTTGACTGCGGGGGTGAAAAGTTTGACTTGCCCGTCAATATCGCAAACAAATGTGCCAATTGACTCTGCTCTCAAACAACCAGATGATCCTTCACCAAAAGTTCTAATGAAGTTGGAAGAAAGGTCATCTGACTCTGTGTTGTTTCCCTTATGTGAAAAATACAAGTACTGAATGCCGTGTATCAATGAAGAAGTTGGTCAGATCTGCTTATTCGACACAGCAACCCAGACTTTTCTACCAAACACGACTGGACCTCTGAGATTGTCCCAAAAAAAAAAGAACAAGGCAAATTGCCGAGTTGAAATCTCGGTCGGGCTGCAGCGAGCGCTGCTTCTCCGCTTCTCGAGTATCTGAAGTGATAATCGAGCAGTCACTTGGGACGTGTACCTCATTGGCTCTTAAGTGTCAAAGTTCTCCATCAGCCTCCTCTGAAAACACGTTGTTACGGTTTTCCACGAGTACCAGTTTACTTCAAAGCCAGACCGCTGCACCGCGAAAGAACTGTACAAAATGAAAAAAAGGCAAATGACAATCTTTAGAAAGGTGTAATTTGCTCACTATGTGATTTCCCCTCCGCTTGCCAGTCTGCTGTGTCCAGTGGGACAGACGGGGGGGATTCACCGTTAACCGTAATCAGAGCATCCGTACTGCAGACGTCCTCCTCTTGGTAATGTCCCAGGCTGAGCAAACGACCCACACGTTTCTATTTTTCAGTATTACACAATTATTATTGTTCTTATTAATGTTTTGATTTGTCTTAATATTATTTTATACATATATTTTGTAGTGCATGTAAAGTGGTCTGTTATTGAGAGATTTTGAACACTATTCCAACAACTTCACTTCTGCCTATACTGCACATTCCAAACATGGATGTCAACCCACACAGGACCTGATCGCCATCACCACAATCAATCAATCCATCAATGTCTTGATTCTGCGACGGCTTTATAAGTAACGCCAAGCGACTCTTTGACCATTAGTGTCCCTGAAAGATTACGTCTACCCACAGGTCAGATCTTAGCAGGCGTAAGCAGGAGCATGAAGCGGTCACATGGCTGCTCCCGCTGAGGACGAGTGTCGCCTCTCTTACAACGGCACTGAATTTAAGGCCCAGGTTGCTGTGACATTTTACGCTCCCGGGGCACGTCGGTGTGCAAGTGGACCCCCCCTTGACCTCGAATCAAAATGACCTGCACAACTATCTGACATAATTAACCTCAAAGGTTTTTCGTAATTTAAAGTAATTTAAAGGCTCCCTTTCAATATTTCCTCTTCTTTCTTTTTTTACATAATTTAAAAGGTCCTAGGAAACTGACCCTTTATATTAAAAGACAACTGCATTATCTAAAAATGACTGCTGTTGTGCAGTAACAGAGTTTTGTAGTCTAATTTTCTCCATTGCAAGACGAATTTCGAAGAAAGCAAATGTGCACATTTGAACGTCAACTTTTTTTTTTCTTAAAACAAATGTTATGTTATTTTATTAATTTTCCGATCACATAGTTGTGGATCATAATTTCAGCCTTTTTAAAGCCATTACAAGACTGAAAGTTTCGAGATTCCTACGTGGATCCGTCCTAAGAGCCGAGATGCCGGTCAGGTCCCTGAAGTTCACACAGGTCTTGAGCCAGTCTGGTCACATGTTCAGCTCACACATATTTACAAGATAGTCCTCCAGATGAAGGGAGGAAACTTATGGACCTAATTTTATTTTTCTATCAGGCCAGGTAGTACAGCACCTGTCAAATAAAAAAAGAAAACATGTTCTGGGCTGTTGTGTTTTACTGTTTTTTTTTCTCAGTTCCTTTTCAGTGGTGCTTTAGACTCCTTAATTTTCTCATTTTTAAAAGATATTTGATTCTTTTCTCTTTCTGTCTTTACCTGACTTTGTACTGGACTCTTGATTGTCTTGATTTCCTCTGCCGGGGCTTTGTACCTCCAATAATACCAATGTGAAACCTGTATTCTCCTCATGATTTGACTCAGTGGAAGTGTGATGTTTACATGTACAGATTTTTGCAATTTCTTCTAGTTTTGTTTCTGTTTTGTTTCCTCTCATGTCTCTATTATTAGCCTTTTCCCCTCTCTGCTCATCCCTGTTTTCAGTTAATCTGACTCCTTCCTCACATGCTGAAGGGAAATGGGACTGTGTCTAAATTCAGTTATCACCATTTAACACATAAGCCAATCTCACGAGGAGAAACGTTGACGTTTTGAATTTCAGTAATCACCTTTCTTCACCAGTCCCCCTGCTTTCATTTTTTTGTTTCTTAGCATCCTTGTTGAAATGCCTTGTCAGCATTCTGTTAGCATTTGTGCTAAAGTTGCACATTGTTGTTTTATTTACAAATGCAACAGGTAGTTTGTGTTGATTATCAGTTGAGTGTGAACAGTGGGGAATATTTTTTGTGTTATGGTGAAGAAATGTCACACCACTGAAATTGAAACATAAGCTTCAACAAGAAACTGATTGTTTGGGGGGGCGGCGGCAAGTCGAGCTGTGTGTTTTTTTGGAAGATGACCTTTGACCTCTTGGCAAACTCCACAGAACGCAAAATCCCAGTGGAGCCACAATGAGCCTGCACTGGTGTGACCAGGATCCGCAGGGGAGAATTCCTCACTGAATGATAAGCCATTAGAGACCCGGGTGTCGGCTCTCTTAGTCTATTAGTATATTTAGCAAAACTTTAATCTGCAGAAGACAAGACTCAACCTCAGGAAGAATTTAAAAAAAAGGACATTGCTTTTGTAGAAACTCGTCCAACGGAAGGCCCATTTCCCTCTCTCTTTGATACCATATAAATTATATCAAAAGTTCTTTTTATATTTATTGTGTTTATTATTATATATAACAGTGGATACCTTTTTTCCAGTACCTGTGGCTAAATATTTTGATTTTTTAGAAAAGTGTTGATAATATATGTGAACCAACTTAAACCATGGCGGAATAAATAGATAAAAAGAAACGTAGGTTTTTTACTTTTGTTTGTTGTCTGTTGGAGCGGTACAGGCATTTTTGTTTAGCACAACAACGAGAACATATCACTCTGGTCCATGACAAACAAATCAATGATCCAAGAACTGAGCTTTCTTTTGTGTGATGTCACTGCTAAGGCTGGAATGTTTCTGGACTTCAAAAAAATTGTGACCGTTTATTTTTTGTTTTTTTCTCCCGAGCTGTATGTCACAAAGCTAAATATACTAATAAAACGGTGTGTTATCTATCTGACGGAGCTTTTTCTTTTGAATTAGACTTGAGCTGCATCACGTTTGTCCTCGATAATTGAACACATAAATGTTTATATACTTTAATCTTTATACTTTATTCCAGTGTATTTCAGAGGGATTTTTTTTTTCAACCCGCGTTGTGTTTTTGCGTTTCTGTGACTAATGCGGACAAAGTAATGGTTTGAAATCGGTCCAGCATAGATTGAGGTGTCTGACTAAATAATTGGAAGAACTCAATAAATTGCACCATTAGTCAATGAGACAAACAAAATAAACAAAAAGATGTGGACCAAGTGAATTTATCCCAAATTTCCCCAAAAAATTAAGATAAGCGAAAATATACATGTAACTCTAAATTCCTGTGTAGACCTACAAATATCTTGCGTTGTATAAAAAACAACAGTAACATAATGCTCTAATATCGATGGAGCAGTATCAGCAAATACTTTTTCCTTTGATGTTTAAGTGCAGTTTGGTGATAGAAATGTTCTACTTTCACGGTTTGGAATGCAGGACTTGTTATGGAGGATGTGTACACTGTTGTATAATGTACACTGTTGTATAAGTACTTTTATTAAGGTAAAGAATCTGCTTGCGTCACCATCAGAAGGTTCAGAGTTCAAAGTTTTCTTTTTCTCATTCCTCCTGCCCTTTTTACTTTTCTACGACATTATTCCAAAGATTTATCCAGAATACTGATTCTTTGAGCTTCTGACTTTATGAACTCCTCTGATGTAACTTTTAGGATCATTGTGTTCGCTGAGAAACTGAGCATTTGACAAATACAAAGCCGCTGTTCCAAGTGAAAGATTAAGATTAGAGCTCAAACTGAAAAGCTTTCATGTTGCATTGGAAGCAGTTTAGTCTTTAAACTTTTCTGCTCCCTGAAGATGGTTATAACTTTCCTTGAAAAATTAAAACACTGGTTTTTGTATCAAATGTTAAAACAGTATGAATTATTGTTTTGTCGGGCAGACATTTCACACTTGGCTCTCGTGAGTATTCGTGACAGCAGATACGCGTTTATGGCAATGAAGGAACAAAGTCACCCAGTGGATCATTGATATGTTTTAATGGCGCTCGTTGGCCCAAAGGACCAATATAAACTTTAATACACAATACATTTGAACGCTGTTTTAGATTCAGAGAAATGCAACTAAAACACTCTCCCAAGTTAAGGTAATGCTGTTAACACTAAATTGTGAAAAACATAACTACATTTTTCTTTCAGGTAGCACGAGGGAGAAAAAAAAATCGTCCTCAACATTTGCATAGTGACAGTTGGAGAATATATAGATAGATAGATACCATAGTAGATAACTCCCTAATGACATGCAGATGTTTGTCTGGATCTTCCTGCGTTTGAGCTCAGGCCAGAATGAATGATGTCTGAGGTTCAGGAAGCCACAGCCATTTTTCACCCGTGATAAGGTCAAATTCTTGGCACAAATATGTCTAAGCATAACTCTTCATTACAGGTCGCTGTGGAGCTTCGGATAAAGAGCGGCCTGTTGTCACCACGTCACAACGATCCAGAAGTCAACAGTAGAACGTGACGTGCTTTGATGGTGGAAACTGCTGTTTAGCAAACACAGACTTCTTCGTTGACTCAAACGCAACGACCTTCGGGGAGAACTAGTGTACGAGCCGAACACGCCCTCACACTCACGCGCGCACACACACACGTGTGCCCTCCTCCTTGTCAATAGGCAGGTGCGTCAG
Organism: Apeltes quadracus; assembly: GCA_021346845.1. NCBI lineage: Eukaryota > Metazoa > Chordata > Actinopteri > Perciformes > Gasterosteidae > Apeltes > Apeltes quadracus. The sequence continues at coordinate 7,350,431 of CM037928.1, read as the reverse complement.
CAGCAGGAGCGGTGCAAAGCGCCGAACCCAAACTTTTTACGCACCGCGCGGCTGCTTCACCTTCGCCCTCCTCTCTGCAGCGGAAGACCTGAGCGTTGCGGATTAAAACGTCCCCCCCCCCCATCCCCCGAGGTGCCGTATGCTCCCGTTCCCGGTTACTCTTGGGTTGCACCGCCGAGTCCAGCGGGGAGCCGATCCGTCTTGGATGCCCTCCACCGCCGTTTCCGCATTCCCGTAGACGCGGTGAGCACTGCAGACGCGTGCAGCTCAGGTCCGTGAGCTCAACAGAAAGAAACCGGTTCCTCCGGCTAATCTACCCCTCCACTGCTGCCGGTGCAGTATGTTTCCAGCCAGGGGAATAGAGGGAAACCGGAGAACTGAACGGCTGGTCGCTGCGGGCTGTAAAACAGGCCGTTTTCAGCGGACCGAGGAAGCCCGGAGCCGCCGCGTCGCATCGATCGGATCGAACCCGAAATAACCGCCGCGCTCTTTCGTGTCCCGCGATGGAGAGTTGCTGTCGCTCCTGTATGCCGTGTTTCGGCCGGCTGTGGGACTGCATTTGGCCGGACTTTCGCTACCCAAACGTCGCCAACAACAACGACCATGTCATAGGCAACCCGGCGGCGCAGGCGTCGGAGATCCGCACCGTGTCCGGCGACATCCGCGTCCCTTCGCCCAAGAAGCGGCCGGTGCAGCTTTACGCCGCGCTCTTCGACTTCGAGGCCCGCAGCGACGACGAGCTGACGGTGAAGGAGGGCGACAAGCTGTCGGTGATCGAGAAGCGGGGGGAGTACGTGCTGGCCAAGAAGCTGACCGGCTCCCTGCAGTCCGGACTGATCCCGGCGAACTACGTGGCTCTGCTGCAGGACGAGTTCGCCAAACACAAGTCAGTGATGAGAGATGCAAACCTGTGCTCTTCTTCTTCTTCATCCTCCTCTTTCTCTACTGTCTCCACTGCTCTTCTCAGTCCATGCATTCCACAAACGAATACCGGTAGAACAGTTCTGCTGTCAAAACCTCCCTTAGGTAGGGCTTACCTAAGTTACACACACACACACACACACACACACACACACACAGGGACATTGGAAGGGTGAGAAGGTTTGACAAATTCCAAACAAGGTGTTTCCATTCAGATACTTGTCACATCTTGAGAGAGAGACAGTGACCTGTGTAAGGGCTAAAGGTCACCTCGGCACCGGACATCAACAATCTTGTGGAGAAATGATGTAATTTCAAATGTTAGATACACATTTTCTATATATTTTGTTTGATCAGTTGAAAACATTTTTTAGTTTTAGAAATCCATTTGACTCATTGATTTACTTTTTCTATGTTATTTCAAACATTAAATTGAGTAAGTTCAGTAAATGATCTGCAACCTTTTGAACATTAATATTTGAGGGTTTCTCAAAGAAATGGAAAAATCCAAACTGTTCAGTCGTTTCTGTTAAATCTATTAGGTTATATGTATTTATTTGAGATCAGGCCTGATGATGATGATGATGATGATGATGATGCAGCATAACATGTTTCATAACTCCAGTGTATATAAACATAGAATTCATTTGATGGGACTGTCCTCATTGTAACAGATCTCCAATTCAGCTTTTTAAGTTCGTATCGTGCTGCTTGCAACTTTTTTCATTATGGATTATTTTATTGAAGAAAAAAGAAGGAAAAAAAAATCAAACATTCCCAACAATTGAAAGTGTTTTCCCCAAACCCCAGATATTTAATTTACTATCACAGGTCAAGACTACGAACAAGAAGAAAAAGGAATATCTCGTTTCGGCTGTGATTTGATATTTGAATAGAATTTGCCTGGTGTTCAAAGCAAAGTTGGACACAAATGTTTAGGGGCAGAAACTACAACAACAACAACAACAACCTCTGCTTCTGTTGAGTCAGACTGAAGCTAAAAGTATCCCAGAAGCTGCAGGTCTTCCATTATTCATTCAGCCTGCAGGAGTCCTCATGTTTCAGCACTGAGCTGCTCTGCCTCTTTAGTGGACTTCTGTGTCTGCCGATGATGATTCCACACGTCCCACTGTCCTCAAACGCACCACGGAAACTGAAGATAAGGAACTTTAGAACATACTAACGCGCCGATTTGTTTTTTGATAAAGTCAAAGCTTTATTCCTCGTTCCGATTATGAACGTCAAACAATGAAACTGCTTTAAGCCTCAGAATAAGAAACCAAAATGATCAAAGTACCACTGAGTTCACTGTGTTTTGGGCTATTTATTACCTCCTCAAGCATCACTTCCCAAGGTGTGTGTGTGTGTGTGTGTGTGTGTGTGTGTGTGTGTGTGTGTGTGTGTGTGTGTGTATTTACACACTAAATATAGACTCACTGAATTTTGCTTTTTATCACAGAGTGGGCTTCATCTTTTCATGCAGTGTTTGATAGAATAATTTGTTGTGTGTGTGTGCGCGCGTGCGAGGGGGGATCAGGTAACCACTTTAAAGAAGTTTTTTAATTAGTAATTTAGTCTTGACAGCTGAACCCTTTATGATATTTTGATAGACAATATATTGGGACCTACTTTACTGAATATAGTGTAACTTAACATCATTTTAGTGATTAGTTGGCCAATCATTTTTAATGTATCACTACAGGATACACTTTCTGGTTATGTTATTCGAGATCTCAGCTGTTTGCTGAGTGTCAGGCTGAAGCTACTGTGGTGAAACCTGTAGAACGACGCGCCCTCCCTGATAACGTGAAGTAAATAAAAGTGTTTTTTTTGAACAAGCAGGCAGGACTCAACAACACTTCTGAATACCAGCCCCTCTCCAGTATTCACTTGAGAATGTGGTGGTGCTTATCAGCGGCGGAGGGAGTTTACTCATACTTTACTTTAGGAAAAGTACTACCACCTTTTTTAAATGATACATTTAATTACTCCTTTCTTTCTCTGTTTTCATTAATCCTGATTGTTTTTTCTTTCTGTCAAATGTCTGATCCTCCATTTATCCCACAGTGGTTCTTCATCTTGTCCATGTGTATTATCTCTCCCCTCTGCAGATGGTACTATGGGAATATAAACCGTGGGAAAGCTGAGAAGCTGCTGCTGGCTTCCCAAAATAAAGATGGCTCCTTTCTGGTTCGCATCAGTGAGAGTCACAGTAACGAGTACACAGTCTCAGGTAAGGGACTCCATCTTCCATCCATCCATCCATCCATCCACAACAGTGACCTGTGGTCTTCAAAATAATTTTCACAGGGATTTGATTAATTCCTTCTCATTTTATTTTATTTTTGCTCTGTAGCTATCAAATTAAACCAGTTGTAAAATGCATCCCGATAATTTACAAAACATTTTTTTAAAACTAATTGAAGAATTGAACCGTTCTCAGGGGCAAATTCATAAAAAGATGGCGTCGCTTTTTTGATGAATTGAACTTTTTAGCTGCAGAAAGGGCAGAAAGCTCTTCGGTCATAAGCTTAAAGGAACATTTTGTAGCTTTAAAGGGAAATATTGGCAGAAATAAACAATATTAAAATCACCTTTATTCTCCATGTACACGTGACCTACGGTTGCATCTCAATATACACACTGCATACAACTTTATTTAATCCCCAGATTAAGGGACCCCAATATGCAGAAATATACACGCTACATGGTACCATTGGATGTCTTCGCTTGCCTAGTTTTATATAACTCAAGCTTTGAAGGGGAGGCCGCCAAAACTGCTATACGACAATGTTACAAAAACATTGCGGTTTTTTAAATTGGGATTTTTGGTTATTGCAGAAAATATCTGTGACAAGAAAGTGGATTCAGAACGTTGGACCTTTTTTGATGCATCGAACCATCAACCCATTCAAAAACATATTTTACTCTACTTTGAGATGAAACAAAGGGGCAAAAATGCAGACTGATTTGAACACACAGAGATACATTTGGAATCATTTTAAAACATTATTGTAAAGCAATCGGCAACATATTTCATTTATTTTGCAAACTTCCAGCAGTCTTCATATTGGTAAATCATTATTCATCAGGATTTCTTCCTAACCACATACAATATGTATTTGCCAATGTATCTTCTGAAATTGCTGTGCTTTGTTTCGATGGGAATCCTGATGTCACCGGCTGAATTTCCCCTCTTGTGTTGTTTATCTCCCTCCATCCATCACCCGCTGTCCGCCTTAATCTCCCTACCTTCGATTTTCTCACAACGTGACCTCAGGCTGCCTTGTTGCGGGTTGACGGTTGCAGAAACGTCTGATTGCAGTTTTTAAACTGGCACAACTTTGCTTCGTGTTGAATAATTTGGAACTGCTTACTTTTTTGCAACAGACTGACCAGTTTGGACAAAGTCCCACTGTTATTAACGGCATCTGGTCAGTTCATTGTTACGGACCATTGTTGCAACTAGATGTTGAGAACAGTCCTGCTTGGCTTCATGACAGAACTAAGATAAGCACATTTGCATTGTCTTCATCTTACATTTAAAAAGATAAAATAAGTAATTTACCAAAATGTTGAACCGCCAGCCAACGTTTGTACCAATTTATACCATGCAAATGTTTTTTTTTTCCCGATCAAATTATAGTAGAGCCTAAAAACAGAAGGCAGGTTTATGTGTCTAGCCTTTAGTCGAACTTGATAACAAGTCTCTTTAGTTAGGATGAGAGTGTTTGTGTTTTTAACAATGTGTCCTTTTCCTTCTTGCAGCCCGAAGTGAGGGAAAAGTTAACCACTTCAGGATTCAAAGGTCAACTATCGGGGCCTACTTTGTCTCCGATAAGGTTTCCTTTGCCACGCTGGGAGAACTAATCTCCTACTACCAGAAAAACCCCCGTAGCCTGGGAGTGCTGCTGGAGGAGCCCTGCGCCCAGCAGGTAGGAGGACACACAGAAACACACTAGCTGTTATTAGTCATATTCCCGTGACTAGTAGACCACTCCTATTGGACTATTATCCCTCAGTGCCTCGTTGTTTTATGGCGAACAACTGAACCTGTTTTGTGCTTCATGTTTGAACAATTGCAGCTGTTTTAAAGTTGACAATACGTCAAGGTTTGTGCAGCTCTCCCTAAAAAAAATATCATGCACCATTTCTGGCTGCTTCTTCACCAAAAACAATTTTTGAACACAATGTTGACACATCATCAACCCAGGCAGGCTTTGGTTAAGGTGAGAGTCACAGTGAGGGTTTGGATGAGGGTCAGGTAGGGCGAGTACAGGGATGTGTGCATCTTCATACACACACACACTAGGGTGTGAGTGTGTGCGAGAGTTTAGACTCTCGTCTTCAGTTGAATATGACAAAAAAACGCACAGTCATCCCCATTCTTGGCGCCTCGGACGTAATTCGACAAGATTGCCAGAGTTTCTGCTTCAAATATCTATTCATAGGATAACCTGTGAATCAATTGCCAAAATCCTAGTACTGCGCTACCCTTTTATTTATCTAACCAGAGACTATTTATTAAGGAGACGTGCCACTTCCTCAATCCTCAATACAACTCCCGTAGGAAAACCCGTAACGCCAAAGATGGCGCTTGTATGCGCATGTCCCGCCCCTCCTGCTGGAAAGCCAATCATCTGCTTTTTAACAGTCAAGCCGGGAAACATTTAAGCCGTTGCAAAGATGGCGGCGAGTGGCATGACACGCCTAAAAGGACTTGATCTAACTCACCAATTTGTCTCTGCAGTGAGAATCTATAACAAAGACCCTGACTGTCTCATGTTGCTCTGCAGCGGGAATGTTAACGAACCCGGTCTTTCGTTGTATGCATAACTTAATAGAAGGAAAACATTTTGGAGTGTAATTAACCAGACAATAAAATAATGGGGCATTTGTGTAATTACTCAAGCTATCTCTGCGCATCAGCTCGCATGAAATCCCCAGCGAGTCGTGTCCTTTATTCATGGCTCATCAGTTGGAGATTCGATTTTCACTACAGACCAAGAAATCACCAATTTGAAACTATCACTCTTTACATTTTAGAAAGAATAGGATTAGAAGTTTAATTAATGTTGTGCAATATACCCTCCCTCATTTTTTTTTAAAGACACAAATGGTCTAGTTTTTCCTAAATGGACATAAAATCAATTTAATTACTGGACGAGAGCCGCTCGGTGATTCCTCCCTTTCTCTCTTCCCCTCCAGAGAAGGCTGCGAGTCTGAGAACATGTGCAAATATACAACACACATAATCAACACAAAGGCTTTCACGTTTTACATCAACAGCATCCAAAAACTATGTAAAACATAACTGTCAATATTCAGACCGAGCTGCTGATCACCTAAAGTTCATTTTATATTAAGTTTCATTGTAGTGTTGATTCATGTGAGCAATGACAGCTTTTTTATTTTACCCTTACGTTTTTTTTATTTAATCTATTTAGTTTTCAAGCAATCATTTCATTTATTTAAAATATATATATTTTAATATTTTTTGTTCAACGCACTGGATCATTCCAACAATATAATCTTCATTACTTAATCAATCTTTGAATCCACTTTCCTTTTATTAAGCCTATTGTTCATTCTTTTTTAAATTCTTATTCATTGATTTCTTTTTCACGTACCGTACACAATCTGGGATAATACAAATAATATTTAATGACAGGATGAGAAATGAATCAAGTAATATGTGATCGTACAGGCAAGTCCTGCATGATGCTGTGTGTCAGCACCTTGCATTGTGCAGAATGGACATTTAAAATGCATAACACATCTGTTCTGGAAAATGCGACAGAGTTGCACATTTTCTTTGCCGTTAATTGTTCCCCTGCCGCTTGTTCATCTGCACACCCGTTAGAAACGGTTCTGATCTGAAAGTGGTCTCGACTCGCCCTGTTGTGTCTGCGCAGCGGGAGCTGTTCGACATGGAGCCGTGGGAGAGGCCTCGAGAGGACTTCAGACTGCACAAGAAACTGGGAGAGGGACACTTTGGAGAGGTGTGGGAGGCTCTGTGGACCACGGAGAACAAGAAAGTGGCCATCAAGACTCTGAAACAAGGTATGCGAGTAGTTCTCTGGGTTTTGAGGTTTGTACTTCTTACCCTCGTGTGTTCCGGCCTGCGGCTCTTCTGTGCATCCTGTTGGAGGATTTCTACGTCGTAGTAAAATTGAAATCATTGGCAGGATTTCGTTTTGTGTAAAAGACGTGCAAAAGAACCAGTAAAAACCCAAACATTGTTCCATCGCAAGAGGTCAACAACCGCACCGGGGCTACTTCTATTCATGAATGAGTAAAAACACAGCTCTGCAGACATACAAGAGTAGTTTACACCTTCAACAAAACGTTTTCCTGCCGGTTTCCAATTATACGTCATTCTAATGAGACCTGCTTTTCGACAGAGCTTAAATACTGAAAGCGATAAACTTTTCTTTCCATTCCGTAACTTCTTGAGACTTGCTCCTAATGTACCTGAGAGGACAGCGGAACCCTGAAGTGTGCACACTGATAGCAGGACCAGAAAGTTCAATTGAAGCTGAAACGCTTCACTGTAGCTTCTCTCTAATGAAGTAAGTTTTTACAGCACATAGTTCGGGTTTCATGGCAGCACTTTGCACTTGCAGCCCAATGTAAAACAAACACGATAGAGAGTATGCAATCTTTTAATATCTCCCTGCTGGTTTTTGGTTGGCCATGGCAGGGAGGTACCAACAACCCTGGCGGAGGAGGCTAACAAACGTTTCGGATCGAGAAGGCCGAAAATAAATGGAATAAAATGAAGCGATAAACGGCATAGACAAAAACATGATTGCTAGAAAGCCGTGACGGGTAAAATGAATCATGGGTTAAGTTATCCATAAAGCACAGAGATGGAGAGAAAAGACAGTGAACCTTAAGATAATGAAAAAAAGTAAAAATTTCTCTGTCTCTACTCCTCCAGCGGACACGAAGCAGGACGAGTTTGTGAAGGAGGTTCAGGCCTTGAAGAGCCTCCATCACCCCAAGCTGATCCAGCTGCTGGCGATGTGCTCCAGAGGAGAGCCGGTCTACATCGTGACCGAACTCATGACGAAAGGAAGCCTCAAGTCCTACCTCGCCTGTGAGTGCTGAAACACACACACATACACACACACGGTAACCGGTAATCTGAGGCAGAGCACTAAAATTAAAATAAAATGGAAAAAGACCCAGCGACGATACAATGATTGGTACATATTTATCAATCTCCATACCACCATTCTAAAGTAGTTGGATAGCAGGAGACGCCACTATTGCTTTAATATGCAAAGAGTTTTAGAACAGGAACTTAATTAAGCTTTTCTTGGGGAGAAATTCAACCGTTCCCTCAGCCATTTTTTGAAAGCCTTCTGAAGCTGTATTTAGGCCAAGTGACAGTTAAATCCAAGCAAATGGAATTATAATCTGACAGCTCCGCTCAGCAGAGAAATATTGTTCTGACGTTTTACAAAAGGCTTTAATCACAGCGAGTATTAGCGAGCTGAATGAAGGGTTTGACGCTGATGCGCTTCGTTCCTGTGTTTTTATTCTCCATGCTGCTTGTGTGTCTGCATGTCATGACTGTACTTGTATTAAATATATATATATAAAGATTGTTCCATTTAGCGCCTGTACTTCCAAGTTACAGTAACATTATCAAATGACGCAAAATAAGTTTTCGCGTTACTCAATTCATTTGATTTGAGTTGATTTGATTTTTGCTCACCGGGCGGGTCGCACCTTTTTAAAAGGCTCAATAGTAGGGGTGTAATGATTCGTTTTTAACAACGATTCGATTCGATCACGATTCCTGGTTGTCGATACGATTCAAGGATGATATTGGTTAATTTAGAACGATACGATCCGAAACGATTCAATAACTTGAAACCGATTCAGTAACTTTTTAGCCAAAAATTCAACCAGTGTGACTGAAATAAATGTCCTAGATTCCTGTTGTTTCTTGTAATGGAATCAGGTATCAATTAATTATGAATATAAATAAACAAGTAGACAACAATGAATGGCAAATGCATTCACATTTTATTTGAATAAAGTGCAAACACTGCTGTAGCAGTGGAGCAGAAAAAAACCCGTATTAGTGATATACACAAAAAACACCCCTGCAATAATGGTTTCCCCCTACCAACCTCTAAAAGCATGTGACCTTTACTACTTGGGTCATCGGCAGAATTTTCTCCACTTTGGGTTTAATCCATTGGACAATCAATCAAAACCCCGAGGACCATTGATGGAATATGGTTGAGTTTGGTTTGGGTAGATTAGGGTGCCGTTGCCTCGGATTAACAACTTCAAAGGCAGAATAGCCTTTGAATAAAAGACCACTGCTGCTGTAAAATAATGTTGTAGACAGGATCAATAGACAATATAAAAAAAAAACTGTACATAGAATTTACATTTGTAGTGAAGCTTTTTTTAAATGCTACTTGCCTCTGTCAGAACTCCAGGGATTGTTTAGGTTATTGGAAACCAATTGATGCTGAGCTGACGGCGTCTGTATGTGTGTTTGTGCGCGGTCAGCTGCTGAAGGCCAGGTGCTGACATCAGCGCATCTGATCTACATGGGCGGTCAGATCGCAGAGGGCATGGCCTACCTGGAGGACAGAAACATCGTCCACAGGGACCTGGCTGCCAGAAACATCCTGGTGGGAGACGACCTTGTCTGCAAAGTGGCCGACTTCGGACTCGCTCGTATCATTAAGGTGAGCTGCGCGTCGCCCGTCTGAAGGAGAGCGACGCCGTGAGGCCCGAGTGCGAAGCACGAGGTCACCGCGCTGCCAGGGTTCTTCTTTCTCTTTTTAAATATGTATAGTTGTTCCGTTGTAACCTCGCGTTAACTTAATGCTCACCTCCTCGCTCCAACCATCTGTCCGGTTTAATGGAGCAGCACTCGAGTCTGCATAATTTACTTTGTGTGTACAAACACAATGTTTTATTCATACAGAGCTTTCAGGACACGGGAAGATTTCATATCAGCTCAGAAAAGTATCGCTTCAAGAATATGTGTGTGATATTTAAACTGTAATACATCATTACCACATTACCTGAGAGATGACCTTCACTGTAAATAAGATTCTCCATGAACAAAATATGTTGCTGCATCCGTCCCAAAATAGGCAGCAGATAATTTTCCAAATGTAAGTTGTAACTACAGAGTCAGGCCTTTATGTCAAATTTAGCATCACAGCCGGATGCTTTTCTTGCCGTCTCGGTATAGAGAGGATCATTTAAAATTAGACCGTCTGTTGGGAATTTGATTTGAAATGGAGAAATAAATCTGAGGAAGAGAATACTGTTCAACTAAAAGTGTGTGTTAACTCTTCACCATTTCCCCTGCAGGACAGTGTGTATACAGCCAGTCGAAACACAAAGATTCCAGTGAGATGGACCGCTCCCGAAGCAGCAATTCACCAAAGGTTCTCTGTGAAGTCGGATGTGTGGTCATTCGGGGTCCTACTGTACGAGATGATGTCACGGGGCAAGATGCCTTATGAAGGTATCGCAATGAATTAGAGCGTTATTAATTAAGGGGCTTTTTAGCAAATTTGTTGCATTGTGTTACATGAATGCTCCTTCCAGTAACGGTGTGGATTTACGGCCAGAAAGTATTTTCTCGAATATCTTTGCCTGCTGAAAAAAAAACATTGAGGCATAAGTCGATACCTTCAAATGTAACGCTTTGATGTCACTCCCTGTCAGGAAAAAGCAACAAGGAAGTGATGGATCTGCTGTCATCCGGGTTTCGGCTGCCCTGTCCAACTCGCTGCCCCCAGAATATTTATCGCATCATGATGGACTGCTGGGCCGCTGAGCCCTCCAAGAGACCCTCCTTCCACGCCGTGCACAGCCAGCTCGATTCAATATATTCCAGGATCTATTTCAAGACTATAGAGGTATAGGAAGAGCAGGTCCTGGGGGAAGAAGAAGTAGAAAACGACGACGGTGAGAACAAATTATCTGCGACTGATAATTGACAGCGGGATGTACATTGAATATGGAAAGAGAGAGGGGGGGGGTGGCGTGTTCTCCTCCCCATGCAACAGGACGTGTAGACTTTACGAACACAAAAGGGGAGACGGGGAGAAGAAAATCCAAAGCGGACAAACGGAAGGGAACTCTTCGAGATGGAGAAGATGCTCGCCAAATTGTCGAACCCTCTGAACTGCATTTTTTAGGCAAAAAAAAAAAAAAGCATGGTGCAGAAACAAAATATTTAAAATGGCCACAGAAATGGGTAAATGCACTCCTTCAAAAATAAAAACAAACGCTAAAACTCAGCACATTTATGGGACTGTTTTTAAATTTATACCCTTTTTTGTGTTTTATAAATACTATTTTATAACCTCTGTGCCATGTCTGTGTGTATACACACTTTAAAATGCTATGTAATCAGGGGTTAGGAGTATAATCACCCGTCTTTTCACTGCAAACCAGTGCTAAAAATGGGGCTTATGTGCAATAATAATAACAACAGCTGACTTGGTTTTAGCTATGCAACCAACGCGAATGATGTGGGTCGCTGCGTTAGTCCAACACTAAGTCTAAAGTGGCTGAACTCCTGTAAACTTTTACCAACCGATGAACAATGTCGTTGATCACACGACACATTTTTATTAAGCGCCAGTCAAGTCACAACATTTTCTCTTATTCTAAACTCCAATCTGCAGTGTCGCCTCGCAGCCAGAAGGTCCAGGGTTCAAACCCACTGCGAGAGTGATGGGATTGTGTCTCTGTGACTGACGTGCGACCCGTGCAGGGTGGATCCCGTCTCTCACCCGAAGCCAGCTGGGATTAAAGCATGAACTAATAACTCTTTCATTGTGCATATGACATGAGGGTAAAAATCATCATAAAGTGGTCTTTTTATCGGAGTCCTAAAAGACATGAGTTTTGATAGACATATACTCGTGTAGGAATGAGTCTTAAAACTTGAAAATTGGTTTAACATTTTTGCACTTCCTTTGTCTCAAGTGTCAGTGTTTCTTTTTTATGGGTTTTTGGTTAGAAGCATAAAATAAAGTCTGTGGTTAACATTTGAATGCGTTAAATATATGCCCCTCTCCTGAATTTTGCACTTTCTGTCTTAAAAAATATTGGAAAGTGAGATTTAAATTCTGAGGATTTCATTTTTGCTTCAAAAAACATTAAAGTGGTATTCATTTGTGGAATTTAACATGCTGAGAAAATGATTATTTAAAACTTTAAATTAACTTTGAATTAACTTATTTTTGCAATAATTCAAAAACTAATGGAAATATCCCATTGACCTTTTTTTTGAGGTACGAAATCCACCTGTATTCTAACTTCCAGCTAAACCTAAAATCAAAAGTTTCCCTTCCTGCAGCAGTCTGTGCGTAGAAAGCAAAGATGCACAGTAACTGGCTTAAGTGTTATGTAGATTTAGTAACGTGTAACACACTGCACAAAACCAAGGCCAGTCAAAGGAACATTGAGCATGTCAGGATTGAGTATTTGATATATGTCATGAAATGGCCAATGACAAAGCCGATGCTTTAAGCACCATAAAACAAAAGAATCTCAACTTTTCACATCCACCAGTTTTTTATGGCCTCATCAGGTCTGTAGTCAGGCTATGCACTGTCATTCTTTTTTTTTTTATTAACGAGTTATTTTATTCAGTCGACCTTTTTTTGAAGGCTTTTCAGAAGGTTTTGGTGAAATTTTATATGAATCGGAATACAAGTTTCTCTAGAACAGTATAGATTGTCTTCATCGTAGCTTCCATTGCTTGAAAAGCCAATGTGTCATTGAGCCATGTGTACAGTATTTAAGTTATTCAACCTTGTTTAGAGGCCCACAATCGGCCAGTTACACCTAGAGTGACTATGTTTACAACACACAGTGTAGAACAAGGCCAAAAGACGTGCACAGTGAATCGGCCACGAACAAAAGGGCCTCTTTGGCGAATTGTACAACATTGCTGCAATGCAATTTTACAACAATGCAACTTTTGTTTCGTATGCATGACCATACATAGCCAACAAAGCCAAGTTCAGGAAACTTCAGTCATCAAATCACAAGATTGGATTTTTTTTAGGCTGAGTGCATCAAACACCTGTGGTGCAAAGAATAAAATATTTAAAATATTGTTGTGTAATGTGTCTGTTTTTGTCATAACGTCTTATCTTTGTTGCGTGCTTGCAAACACACCTCTGACTTGGAATGAGTAAGGCTTGGAATAAATAAATAGGTCACGACGAATACCTGAATTTATGTTGGAATGTGTATGGGGAAACGAAACCCCTTCAAATGTAGCAACAGTGCACCTGTCAGTCCGCCGTGTACCACGTGCACTGGGAAGTACCATTGCTACCGGATGCTAAAGATGTCCTGTGTTCTTCAAATCCCATTTTATAACAAAAGAAACAAGAGTAGACTCAAAAGGGTTGAAAAGAAATACTAGAAGTTCTGTTTGGGATCAGTTTGAGCTGAGCTTGAAACAATGTTAAAACGCTCAGATTCAGCTCAAATGAAGAGTAAATGAAAGCAGAATAAGTTAGATACCCAAAGTTTTTAGCTGCGGCCGGTTTTACTGCCTCTGATCTCTCAAAGCCAAAAGAAAGACGGGTTACAGACTTAACACTCACCAGTTAATCTGAACCGTTTTAAACATACTTTGATGAATGGCGATTAATTAACTCAAGGTATGTATTTATCTTAAATGAACAATTCTGGCACTTTTGGTATATTTTGATGCTAATGCCTTGGTACTTTTTGTTCTTGGTCCTAATGAAAACGTACTGATAAGCCTTTCTTTTAGGTAATGCTGTTAAGCTTTATTGACATAGTGTTCATTACTTAAGTGTTTTATGATCACGTCTGCCACCCTTTACGAATGCAGATGATGACGCCAGTTAAGGGTTCAATTTAGATCTGCTTTAAAGGAATGGTGGTCATTGTCCTTCAGAGACAAACAAACGAAAGCAGCTCTCAGACCAAGACAACCATCCTTATCCTTTGTGTGTCTCTGCCCAAACTGGTAGTTTAAACCCTTTAATGACGCGTTATTAGTTTCTATAGGCGGGAGTTCCCGAGCATATTGGAATAAGGAAGTTGCAGTCATTCCTCTGAGCGCAGTGACAGTCACACTCTCAACCGGACAGACCGATGAGCCGCAGTTTCCTTGAACGGCGTTCCGGGGATTCCTCCGACACCTCCACCTGTCCAACAGGTGCGCCGCTGACTGACGCGCACAGAGGCACGCGGGTGGTAAGGCGGCGGTGCGAGGGAGCGAGAGAGAGAGAGAGAGAGACATCCTAGGGTGATCTATGGCTGAGCGTTTGCGTAAAGCGTGCCCGTGTCTGGACGCGCTGTGGCAGAGGATCTTCCGCGACAAAAAAAACGAAGATGAGCCCGTTGTTCCGAAGGGAGGCGACGAGGCAATAGTCTCCCCCGGCGCGAATGGGCCCCGCATTCCGACCCCCACGTCGGACACGTTGCCCGAGGGGGGCTCCATGTTCAAAGCGCTGTGGTCGTTCGAGTCCCGGCACCCCGACGAGCTGTCGTTCCAGGAGGGAGACCTGTTCAACGTCGTCAACCGCAGCGGAGACTGGTGGACCGCGCGGAAGATCGAAAGGAACGGGCGCGTCCTGGAGACCGGCATCGTGCCCAAAAACTACCTGGAACGGGCCGAGTCGCTACACATGCAACAGTGGGTGGTTCAGTTTGTCCTAAACACGTTCTTTAACTTTCTGCGCGTCGGAGGCCTTACTGGATATTTGACGGGAATGGATCCCCCCAAAAAGACACCGGCTTTATTTTCGAATTCCGACCTAACGATAGGGCGTCACCAAACAGCAGTAAATGTAGTAAAACAGGGGTGTCGGGTCAGGGCCAGATACTGGCCACTTGCATCAAAAGTGGGCCAGACCATTGCCCTCATAGGGAGGGGTGGCGCGGACCATCCGGAGGCTTCCTAGTATGGAAGCCTATTAAACAATTCCGTGGTGACGACGAGGGAGCAGAAAGTAATAGGTGATGGTTTCTTTATTTGCCACTTGTGAATAGATCAACTGTCCAGACACATTGGAATTGTTGTGCAGGAGTCAACACTTTGGGAAAGAAACATATCTATGCAAATCAAGTTCCAATACAAACTATCCGAAGCATCCTGTAAAACGTTCATCGAATAAATAGATGAGTCTTCCCTCCATTGTGCTGTAGACACTGTGCCATTACCTGGAGTGAGCGCTGTTATTATAGGCACAGGTCATTATGAAGGATTGTGTGTCTCTGTGACCGGTCCACGATGTACTCCGTGTCTCACCCTTTGGTTAGCTGGTATTGACGTGATCAAACCTCTGTTTTCAGTCAAGGCTGTGAGAAATGTTAATAGCAGCTTTCACAATGCCAGGGCCTCGTCTGTGCCGCGGAGCTGTGAAGCAAACCGGTTTCGCAAACACAGTCAGCCTCGCCACTTCTTGTTTTCTCCGATTATATCTCTTTCTCTGTTTATTGCTTCAACAGAATGGGAAGTGTGTAATGTGACGTTATACCCGCATGTCAACACCTGCGAGAAGGCTGAAATTAAATAGAGTTACTGTTTGTAACACATCTGACAGAAAAGATTATTAAGTCAGGCAGAAAGCTCAGTGTTAGCAAATGTTTTGTTGGTTCTGTGTGCTGTGCTGCGTACTAGTGATTCACCTGCTTCTTTACACTTATGACGTGTTTAGATTAAAGTTATACCTAACCAGATACCCAAATGATTACAGGGACATGTTGTCTTATCAAATACTGTTTTGTTCTCAGCTCTTATAAGCCGGCTTGTTATCTTATAGTTAAAGTTTGAAACCGCGACAACACTGAATTTGTGGCTTTTCGTCTTCCCCCAGGTGGTATTTTGGTCAAATGAACCGCTTTGAGTGCCAAGGCCACCTGCTGGGCTCAGAAAATGACGACGGAGCGTTCCTCATCAGACAAAGCGAGAAAGACAACGTCGGACACGTTCTCTCAGGTAAGAGGAGGCGGAGAGGTCGGGGTGAGGAAGCCCCAAAAAAAGAGAACGATAGCTGTGTGGTGGAGTCGCTGCAGAGACTAATGGAGGGTGGAGTCTCATTTCAGTTTAAAAAATAAGTGCAGGGTGTGTTTGTTAAATGAATGGGATGTGGGGGAAGTAATGAGTTTAACAAAAGGGAAACGATCGGCCTGATGATGTTGTAGTTTGCTGGAACAAATCAGGATTATGAAATAGATTTACCGCTCTCTTATGAGTGCAATAAATATGAAGTTACAACCAGCCTGGAACAAATACTGAAAACAGAAAACTGCCGGACCTTCATCCCTGAAGCTCCCTCATAAACACGTTACGTCGCATTAGTTTAACCTGTTGAAAAAAGCAAAAGTGTCAACATTAACGTATTTTACTGGTTGCTTTGTAACTGTGCGGTGACTCTTCTCATTTAACTCTCGACAGAAAAGAGACATTTCCAGAGTCCAATGAGGTGACAAAGTCTAGTTTAAAACGGATAAATGAAAAGAAAAGAATATAAAACACAAGTATTAAGTGTGATAAATCAAAGTAAAAAGTGGTAAAAATGATCCTTTTTTCTGGTATTAGTCACACGCCATCTAGCGGATTCCCTTTGAAAACCCAACAGCACAACCAAATGATCAGTCAGTATTTAGTGTACCAATCAGCGCCACTCAACGTGACCGACAACTGTGGAGTTCAAAGAGCAAAATATAATAAAGTAATAAACTGAAGTAAAACTTTAAGCCAAGAAACATTTTGGAGGAGCAGTGTTGGGAGAGACAAAATTATGAAAATCTCAATTGAACTACAGTAAAAACTTAACATTCATGTTGGATAATTCAATGTTGCTTGCTATTTTACACCTATTTTTTCTTTTCTTTTAAGAAGCTCAAACTACAAAGCCTTGGATACAAATGAAATGCTCTTTCTGGCTTGATTTTGAACTTGTGCATGTATCTCCATCTCTCTGCAGTGAGGTCGGGCAGTCGGGTGAGGCATTTTAAGGTCCTCACAGCAGATGGCTCTTTATACGTGGAGTACAACAACAAATTCAGTTCTCTAATTGACTTGGTGGAGTACTACTGCAGCAACGGCCTGAGCAACCTCGACCCGCTGGGAAAACCATGCAAGCGGGTAGGACGAGCTCTGTCGGCCGTGTTTCCATCCTCTGTGCTGGATTCTTGTCGCGTAAAAACAACCGGAGGACAAATTATTCGCTGAAATATAGTTGCAGCTAGCGCGTTGCACATCCAAGTGTGACCCTTTGTTTGCAGATGCGTTACATTCTTTGCCCGCAAGAAAGCGACAACATAAAATTTGCAGAAGGAAAAATATTAACATGAATCCATAATAATGAAAAGTAAAATCCCAGATAGGGAAAAAAGACTGAAAACTTAATTTGAGTTTACAAAGTAATTTCACCTATTTTAGTGTTTAGAATGTATGCATTGTAACTGTGTCCCTTTATTAGACACAAATATGTCCTTGTGTGTTTCCTTCTTCAGAAAAAGCCCACCACCACAGATTTGAGTCATTCCACAGTGGATGAGTGGGAGCTCCCAAAGGAAGAGTTCACCCTGGAGGGGCAGCTGGGCAGCGGATACTTTTCTGAAGTCTACCGGGGACGCTGGAAAAATCACATTAATGTCGCCATCAAGATTATCAAAAATGGTATTACCTCATCTATGTTGATCTAAATACGCTAATTAATACATACATTTTTCATCATGAGGGGTTGTTTGGAAAAACCTTAAACAAAAGTATGCATTTTTAAAAACATGTTGGATCACATTTGATCAAAAGAGATGACGAAACAGAACACTGCAACGTCAATTATTGTAATTTTGTCAGCGTTGTAACGTGAAACCGAAGTGACGCAGCTGTAGTGCTCAGTGAATACCGATGTTGGGTTGTGCAACAATTAGTGTAATTACTTCCCGGTTGAGTTAACATCCATCATCTATTATCCCATATATAATGTGCGAATCTCTGTTTATTGTTAAAACAATCACAACATGTGTTGGTTTTTTTTATTCATTATTTTGACCAAACACCATGAAGAGTTGAAATAATAATGTGAGCTATTGTGTAACTTTGAAGGGTTTTGGGTTGAGTCCGTCAAGTACAATGTAGCTCTGAATCATGAATCATGTTTGCCGTACAATGAGTCATCCTTCTCTGAACAGGAGGTAAAAAGCTCATATCTGGTTATTTCTACCTTTCACTGTCTAAAATGTAACGCGAGACTGAATCTAAGGGCAGTTTATTGTGGATGATATTTGTGATTAGTGATAATTTGATATTTTTCCCGTTCTTGTCAACACACAGCTCTTCTAGATCAACCCCTTTGTCGAATGGGCAAGATTCCTTCCTACTGTGTCTTTTTTTTCTCTCCTCATATTTATCTCACTTCCCCCCCCTCATTGTCTTTACGTCTGTGTCTTTGCAGAATCGGAGTTGAACCACCAGGAATTTCAGAGAGAAGTTCAGATCCTGAAGTGTCTGCGCCATCCTCACCTCATCTCCCTGTTTGCTACCTGCACAGCCTCAGCACCTTACTACATCATCACCGAGCTGATGGAGAAAGGCAGCCTGCTCAGTTTCCTCAGAGGTAGAAATCCTCCTCTTCTTTCCTGAATCCTCAGCTTACATTTTTTCCTCACTGCCTTTAGGAGGTTAATGGCCTCTGACTCAAACCGCTCGCAACCAACACATTGGGCTCAAGCGCATTCATTCTTCGTCACATGGACAGAATTGCAACAAAAAGAAGCAGAAAGGCGCCACTATTGGGGCCACTGGTTCTTCGTGCAAATTTCTCTCGTTCATTTTCTTTCGTTTTATAGGTCAAGAGGGTCGGAGTCAAGACATTGGATCGCTCATTGACATGAGTGCCCAGGTGGCTGATGGGATGTCATACCTGGAGGAGAAGAACAGCATCCACAGAGATTTGGCAGCTCGAAATGTCCTGGTGGGGGAGGACTACATCTGTAAGGTGGCGGACTTTGGGTTGGCCAGAGTGATCAAGGTAGGGAAGGAAGGTACATGAAATGTATTTTTTTAAGTCGCCGGTTTTATGACAAAATATTTCTCATCCAGGAGCCGTTCTACATCATAGAAGATAAAAAGATTCCCTTCAAGTGGAGCGCTCCTGAGGCCATCAGCCACGGGAAGTTCTCCAACAAGTCAGACGTCTGGTCGTTCGGCGTCTTGCTCCATGAGATTTTTACCTATGGAAGCGTTCCTTACCCAGGTCAGTGGAATTTATTTAGGATAAGAAATAAAAAATCTATAATTTATAGCAAATTCAATCAATTATTCATGGTGATGACGAAATTAAATATCCAGCTAAAATCCTTATCAACGGACACAATGATGTCACTAGGTCTAAATTGAAGAATTAACCAGCTTGCTTATCCCATGTGAATGCGCCACACTAAACGCAGCCATAAGGGGTTAACTTTCTAAATCACACGCGTACACGGGCCCATAACTAACAAAACACTGAGCTTTCTGCCTGACTTCATAATCTTTTCTGTCAAATGTTTTACAACATGGGTTTCAAACTCAAACTGAAGCTTAGTTACTCAATTAAATGAAATCGAGAAAGCCTCCATGTGCATCTAAAGTCAAAAATACTAGCCGTACTAATACAGAGTTTAACTTCTGCTCCCGCACAGCCTTCACCAACCAGGAAACCTTCCAGCAGGTCAGCAACGGTTACAGGATGCCAGCTCCGCCCAACTGTCCCGATTCTCTCTACAAAATTATGCTCAGCTGTTGGAGCGCCGACCCTGCCGACAGGCCCGACTTTTTAGCCCTGAAGGTCAGACTGAACAGCGGCTCCTACGAGATGGCGTGACCGCCAGCGACCACACGCCGCCGTGCAACCTCAGCTCCGCAGGGGGGCGGGGCGGGGGGGGTCACATGCTCGCCCGGGATTTTGTTGACAACTCTCTAGATTCTAAAGACTCTAAAGATTCTAAAGAAATGTGACGACACGACAACCAGGATACCGCGCAACATCTGCTGATGATGATGATGATCATGTAATCAAAAGCTATCAAAGCTGGCTGCTAAAAGGACCCTTTTAGCAAACACACTCCTTCTCCAAATGCCGGTACTATTAAGCTGCAATGTGAAGCCGTTGGTGGTCGGTGTTTGGCCAGAGAGGGGCAGCAAATTCACACTTCTACTCAAAATACATTTTTCCATTCATTCCTGTGGAGTTTTTGAAACTATAAATGCTGCAGTAACAACAATAACAATATACTGTGTTTCTTTTCCTAATTGGTTAATCATATGTAAACCTTACAATTCCTCTGGTGACAGCTTGCGGGGTTTCCCGAAAAAAAAAAGTCTTTAGAGCTGCTGTAATGATTCTCAAGCCTTTGATATAACATACACCATCTGATTGTACTGACATGGATCTGTGACGATGATCAGGGCATCTTTTAAAGTTTTAAAGATCCAATCATTAGACTTATAGCCTTGACGTGATCTGAACCGCGGGTTTCATAATCCGTGGACTTGTGGACATGCTGCAAAACGTGTAGAGCAACATGTACCGAGAAACGTGCCGCCTTATCGAAGCACAGGGCAGGTCTGCCGCACCCACACAACTATTGTACCAATAGTGCCAACTGGTGTAGACACGTTTCTCCCTGCACATGTGTAATGTCCTTTGTGTAGAATTGTACATGTTGTAAACAGACAACCAGCACAAAATCCAAAGAAACCTCAGCTCGGCTGCCAAAAAAACACACGCGCTGTTTGATGTAATCCAGGAGAAAGTCAAGTGCACCCGGGTCAGATTAAAAGCTTGCTTTTGTAAACTCCCTCCCATCTGAGATCTTATTGCCCTGCTGACAGGGCAAGTCTGCTTGGCTTTCGTGTCCTCACTCGCAGTGAGGATTAATAGAGACTTGTTCGAAGTCTGCTTCTGTATAACAAGGGAGTAAAACAAACGTCCACACCTGCTTGGAGTGTCACCTGGTGGCATTGAGTCAACAATAAGCTGCTATCTGCCATTCAACAGCAAAAACCAGCCCTAAAAGTCTCATTAGAATAATCTGGTTGGATTACGTTTAAAATGATGAACTGGAGCTGATCCGAACGGTGACTCCTCCGCCTGAGTAATCCGTCTGACCGGGGGGGAGCGGTTGACGAAGCTCCGCGTTATGTCCGCACGGAGTGGCGGCGGGCCGTTTATTTAGTTTGCATGCATTTTTTTTTTAACTTGTGTCGTAGGCTGCGGCCCGGTTAGGAATGTGGTTGGGGGCCGCTAGTTTAGTCGACTAATCGTCGACTATGGACAAGACTTTGGTCGACTAAGCATTTTTTTGGTTGACTGCAGCCCTAAAATCCACAAGGTAATCGTATAGAGAGGTCGGACGAGAACGGATAAATAAGACAGTTTGAATGCATTTGATTGGATGAAGGTTAATTGAATTGCAGTCGGTCAAGATACAGGATCTCACATTGTGCCGTCTATACGTGAGTGAGTCTGACGAGCAGGTGGCACCTTGCATGGCAGCCATCAGTCTGAACACGTGTGTGTGAATGTTCAAAGTAGTGTTAAGCATTTAGTTGTGTCACTCGTAAACAGACGGCCAGCACAAAATCCAAAGAAACCTCAGCTCGGCTGCCAAAAAAAACACACACGCTGTTTGATGTAATCCAGGAGAAAGTCAAGTGGATTACAGACTGAGGTTGAGCTGTGCTGACAGGATGAAAGAGCTTTTCTTTTTAACAGCTAAAACCCTTATCACGTTCAGCGGGAGCAGGATCTTGTGAGATGTGGGTTTCTGTTTGCGTGTTTTTTATAATCTTTTGACTTGTAGAAAAGATGGTGTGACCGGATGAGACCATATGACCATATAAAGGCAGACAATGTGAACTGGGAAACCAGTTAAACTATTATCTGAGATATTGCACCTGTGGCCGGAGGGAGAACTCATTGTCAGGGCAAGACAGAATGCTACAGAAGTAAGCCTCCGCCAATACTGCGGAGGATTGCCCATGTAGCACTTTATCTCTTCTAAATAAAATGTTAACCTTTTTTTAACTTTAATTGAGTGCCGTATTGGATTCTTCTCATCAACCAACTCGGGGGGATAGGAAATCCCAACAATCTCCATAACGCCGCTCTGCATTCCTAATGTACGGACTCCTCGGAATGGCCGGCAATCTTAAGATAGCAGCTCCCTTATCAGAATATTCAGGGTGGACATTTGTACAGTGAAAGGACGTGGCGAGCCGTCATCCAACGCCATAAACTACCCACGGTTGCCATGGCCACGCCTGTCCGCGGCCTGGTGCCACTTATTCAGGGAGAAACGCTCTGCTGCTGCGTTTTGGGTTTGCTATTACTTTATAATACCTATTGGTAATAAATAAAACATTCCCTCCAAAAAAATGGATATGTTTGCATGACATGGGGCTGCTCGCTAAATTACACCAATTCGTGGCATTTTTCTTTTCTTGAGTTGTAGAATTGTTAAATCAATGGAAGCTATACACATATAAAAACTGGCTCTCAGGATTGGAGAACTCCTGTAACTGCAGTAATCCAAGACTTCAATAACTATAAGAAAGAACATCATTTAGTGTGTCCATATTTTTTCCATCACAGCTGATCAATGACGTCTTTCAGGTAAAATATGACTTGAAGCACTTTTAGGAAGGGGGCTTGCTCGTCAACTTCAACCGGGGGACCTCCCCTTCCGTCCGTGCGACCTCTGATCTACAGCCACCTGGAATGTAGGTCGCAGCGAAGCTAAAAGAAGTAGCTGCACCGTCTGCGAAGGTAAACAGCTGCTGACCTTTTGACTTGGATGCTACTTGACGCTTTGGCACAAACTCAAGCCACTCCTTCGTAGCTCACGAAAGCCGCCACTGAATGGTCGCTGCCCGCAGAGGGGAAAGCTGCAGATGTTGGGTTGATATCCTGCACAGAATCTGTTAGACGCTGAGGATTCTGCAGAGCGGCAGCTTGTGTTTTTCGTAGCGGATTTGCTGTTACTGTGAAGGAGAAGACTTAAGGTGGGTCTCTGCATGGGAAAAGAAAGTGTGTGTTTATCACCCGGGAACCTTTCCGTGGAATTCCATGAGGTCAAGGTACAAGTGGATTGTAGTGATTACATTATTTGGCATTTCCTTCTTTGACTCCTTCTCTCCAATCCTTTCCTCTTCTTTTCCTTTTGTCATTTCCTTTTGTCGTTTCCTTTTCCTTTCTTTATTCTTTTTTAGTTTTGTACGCTGGTTGACTCGCTTCTCTTCTCAGTATTTCTTTCTGCGATTCCTTTTTTTCTCCTTGTTTGCTTTCTTTAGTCTTTCCTCTTTCCTCTTTATATCCTAGATCCTCCTTCTTCCTTTCCATCATTCTCTTTTCATTCTCTCCTTCTTTGTTTCATTTTCATCCTTTAATTTTATTAATCTATATACTTCCTTATTTCCTTCTTTTTTTAGTCTTCTTCCCTCCATATTTCTGGCTTCCCTCCACCTTTCTCTACTGCCCCCCCTCACTTTGCTAATGTTGATTTTATATTTACAGTTTTCCTCCTATCTTTCTTTTACTTGTATGGTCTTTCTTTCCCTCGGTCTTTTGATTTCCATTCAGCTAGTGCCCTCATTCAGTTGATTGATGCAATTACAAGAAAAAAACAGAAAGACAAAGAATAAAAACCATAGAAAATCAAAGGCCTGTGCATTTTGTCATCTGAGAGAGATGCACGGATGAGGAACATGCAGAGAGAGAGAGGAGGTTGGAGGGGCGTTTAGGTTTGAGGAAAGAAAAGTAGGGGCAGGCTCTATAGGACTTAAAATCAACAGTGGGCGGTTTAGACCTTTCCCCTACATCTCACTGACTGTGCAGCCTTATACAGGCCGTGTTTAGGTTCCCTCTAAGCATATAAGAAACGTCCTCTCTTTTCCTGGAGTGTGGCAGTTTTTCTGCAGGCAATATCCCAGCAGGTTAAAGTTCAGCAAGCCAGATTTTTGTCACAATTTCTTTTTACCTTTGATCGAAAAGATCCTTTATAATAAATTGAGATTCACATTTGATGGTTGTTTACAGTTGCATAAAAATCCTTCATTTAACTCAGGTGTAACTGACACCACTCACCAAATCACCAAAGTTATTTGCGTTAGATAACTACATGTGCATTGATGTCTCTCATATTTAATTATCCAATCCAAAATGAAACAAAGCATTGTTTTCTTACTGTGACTTATAACTTAACTTTATTAAGGAGATATGAGCAAGTTTATTTAAAGGGATTGATGGAAGCCTATGAGGGTTAAGCGACTTAACAAAATCATCTTTTTAAGAAATCTAAAAAAAACTTATTTAAACAGGAAGACTCTTGTTTTTCCGATTTATTTCCCCTCGCTGTAACCTTCTGATAAGATAAGCCACAAAAACAGTAAAGTGATGGACACACACACACACACACACACACAGCATCTAATAATAGCAGAATCAGGTGACCAGATGAACAAACTGTCCTTGGGTTCATTGGGAAAACCGTTTCCCTTGTTTGCTTGATGGGGTTTTGAACTCAGATGTTACCTGGTGTCTTTCCTCCACGTCTCCCCGTTCTGTTGTCTCTCTGATCATGCTAATCTGACCAGTGCATCTTGTTTTTGCAGTTTATTTCTACTAAAGAATCTCCCGGCACCCAATTTGAGTCCAATTGCACATTATGTGATGATTCCGTTTGATACACTACACTGCCGTAGCCTGCAAACTTAAGCTTTGATGTTATTATACGATACAGGACTGCACAATGAAACGTAGCTGTAGCTTCCTGCACAAGAATAGAAAACACAATACAATTAGGTATTTAAAATCTCTCGCTTTCGCTCCCCGTAGGTGAGCGACCCCACACATCTGACATCATGACCAGCGTCAACTCTCCAGCCTGTCTGCTCGCCCGTAACAACTTTTACAAAAGTATGTTCAATTTACTTGTATACAATTTAAAAAAATGCTAATAATAATTGGTTATTTGATTTTTTTCGCGCCCTGGCTCATTTTTCTCTCTCAGACTCGTCCCCCAGCCACGAGAAGATAAAGTCTGTTGTTGATGTGTTCAGCTGTCAGAACCACTGCGTCACACACAATCCGAGACAGTTCACCCTCTGGGTCACCATGGCAACGCCTGCAGGTAAAACGCTATACACAGACCAGGTATATGTAGTACGCTTCTCTTAAAGGAAGGCCTTCTAGCTGCACGAAAAAACACTACTGAGGTCTAATGTGTTCAGTCAAACCTCCAACTGCATGTGATATTTATGCTCACCGGAAAACCAACAGGGTCTCCAAGGGTTAAAAGTCGGTGGGTTTGTCCTTCCAACCAGAAATGTGAGCTTTTCTTTTGGAAATGCATCCCTACTCCTTCCTGATAGACGGCGGTTGCTGGTTGGTCGGTTTAAAACGTATGTGATTGAGCAAACTTTGAGGGCCAGCTGTAGAAAAAACACCTGGAACACGTTTGAATAAGTAAACTTTTTGGTCTTTTTCCAGAGATATTCTGTAGCATATTTGTGGATGAGTACCAACAAAACCTATTTGGACCAAAATAGCGGCAAATTGTTCTAGTTGCAGTAGAAGGCAGCTTGTCATAGCGCTAGCATCGGTCTAACTTTGATCGCTGCAGATCGTTGTCCTCAGTAATGAAGTGGATCGAATGGACTGTTCGAGTTTTGCGAACGACAGACCTACAGACCCGGCTTTGCGGTGAGATTACTAGTGAGGTTACGACCCCTTTGAAAAACCATTCGGGAACTTTCCAACCATTGTTTTGGCCCTGGTGTGGAAATATGCTTAAGTGTAGGTCTGTAGTGCACCCAGTGACCGGTACAAAATGCAGTGTCTACTGCCTACTGCCAAATACAACTGTAGAATCCTACGTAAGACTTTTCAAAGCGAATTACAGTATTTCTAAAAAGGAGAATGATTAAACTCTTTGTGTTTCTTTTTCCCCAGGATTCCCAAGAGGCTTTGGGAATAAAGAAGTATGGGTCAATGTTCTGAGCACTTCTTCTATTCACTTTTCCTCCTCCAAACCAACCAGCCCTGCTGACCGCAGCGTCAAGTAGAAGAAAGCAAGCGCACCTCATTGTTCACAGAATGATAAGGAATGTTAAAAAGCAAGTTCCCATAACGTCCCCGTTCTTGAGGCCTCTTGGCTGCTCGGGATCTGACAGCCCGGGTCAAACGGAAAAGCTCAGAACAGTGTGGAAGATTCCAGTAAAAAGGAACATCACTGTGACATTATCAAAGCCTGTGGGTGCAGTAACACGTCTGACATTGTAATTGTTGTCCTCAGGTGGAGTTAAAGTTTGTACCGATAACAAAGTTGGATTTGAGTAAATACTACTTGCGTCTCTTGGATGGAGCGACCAGCAACGGGACAATTCACAGTTGGTTTCAGGAACGATTGTTTGCAGCAGGTCAGTTTAACTCCAGTCCCTACACAAACTAACTAAGGATAACAAAAAAGATATACTACGACGCCCAGCCCAAATTCATAGAAGTGTATTTCCATTTGGCCTTAATCAGTGTCCTTTTTTCGTAAAATGGAAGAAGGAAGCCGGCGGCTTAGCAGCTGTTGACACTAATAAAGGTGACTGGGAAGATTTCATCATGAACTGCTGCACCGTTTCCATCATAACTGATCATGAGTATGTACACACTGATAATATCAATTTAGAACTAGAACGGGCACTCGGTAGAGCGCATACCATCCCTCATCTTGTGACGCCATGACGGATGTGGATTATTTGAAAGGTATTTCGTCATAGAACAATATGGCGTTGGTTTCATGACAAGAGCTCGATTATGAAGTTATGGTCAAAAGTGTCTTTTTGACCTTTTCATGACCTTGACCCGATCGCTCCCAACATCGCGCCCCGGATAATGACCAATCAACCCACTAAATTTCATGCGATTCGGTTCAATACTTCAAGAACAGGTGTTGTGGAAAAAGGGCACCAGCTCCAGGCCAGGAGATGAAACGGGCTCCCTGCTACTTTCCCAACGACCCAGCGTGCAGCCGGTCACCCGGAAAAACTGCAGCGTGGGAGGACGAGAGGCCGCTCCGCTCTTCAGATGAGCCACAGAACAAACCCTCGACCTTTCAGCACTGTGACGCAGAGGCCCCACTTTGCAGCATTGTTTGTCTTTGCTCAGCTTCATGCAGCCAAACAGACGACAGGCGGCTGAATAGAGGACAGCGGCGGTTACACAAATCCATTTCACAGTCAAATGGAAAGACCCATGAATAAGGATTTGTGCCGCAGCGCAGTCAGCGGGGACGGTTGGGGGTTTTCTGCTACTGTATCGTCATACCCTTTACTGCGTGCATGGAGCTGGTTTCTATGCAGTGACCCTTCTAGTAGCTTTTGAATATATAACTTGCTGACCACACGTCTCGCTGTTTTATTGCAAGAGAACTCAGTCAAGGTTTAAAATGGGATGTAGTGAGGAGTTGATGGAATAGATGGGTACAGGAAAAAAAGTTCAGCTTTTTTTAAAAGCAAACTGACAATTTTATCAGAAAGACTACACTGATATTAAAAAACAATCTGCAACAATACAATTTAGATTCGATCAATTAAGGGTCCTGCGATATTCCCATTTAACACAAAAAAACCTGACATTTGAACAAAAAGCACTCACGTGTCATTTGACCATTTCGCTTCTGGAGGAAAGATTTGTGCTTGGACGACACCGGTAAAAAGGTCCTGCGAGGGGGATTTCAAAATAAAAGCATTTTTAAAAGATGATATAAATCAATGTCGCTTCTTTGGCACACTCACATTGAATTGCTGCTCAACGAATCAACTCACTGATCAAGATAAAATGATTATTACATTATGCAAGGACCCCAACCGTAGCTCCACTAGCCCTGTGGGATATCTAGGAAGATCATTCATGGTGGTCTCACATCGCAAGACGGAAACTTCCGGCTTTGCAGAATTTAAGTAGTCTTTGGTTATTTGGGTTCTTTGCTAAACGTTAGTAGCAGCAATCAAATAGAAACTACTTGAATCCAGAAAAGAATAGATGTGATGAAGCAACATCACGTTGTTGTTGGTAAGTCGGTTTGTTTATAAAGCTACAGGAGCAGTAACGTGATGCAAAACGTGATGCTAACCTCAATATCCACCAAAAGCAAGTGTGCAACAGGCACATGCGGAAGTCGGAGATTTGCGGGTTTTGCCCTCGTTGTGCAAGGTGCGTCTGGGCGGTTCGGTAAATCAGGTTATGAAGAGCGGGTCATGTGGGCTGACGTCACAGGCTCGTTTTCGTAATCCGGATACATTTGTGACTCGAGTTCTGGAGAAATCTTAGTCACCACTTTGAGGCATTGTCTTTTTTCCCCTTTTCTTTTACACATAACCATTAGATATTAAACATTAAATTAAACTAGTCAAAAATGTCCTACCGATAGCTTAATTTACTCAAACTGATTGTATACCTCATAATCACCTTAAAATTATATTGACATAAAATACAAGTGAAAGTAGCCCTTCTGCTCAAGTATCTTTATCTTAATACGTGTAGCGTGTTCTACTTCAACCAAGGGAATTTCTAAATGTCAAACCTTTAACATGCAATTCACTGTTCCTACACAGTTTTGCTAAAACCATCTGGGGATTATCAGTTTGATTATCCTTAGAGACGGCTGGCCTCCAGATGTAGTGGGTGTTTAGGCAATGAGCAAACAGTTACACAACTCCACACTCCAGGTTCAGCGGCAACAGCAGCAGTTGGACGACATGAAGTGCTGCTCTGAGTGTTCACTCGGTTCCTGGAATAGCCCTGTACAAAACAAGTGAACCGCTGCTGGCAAACACTGACTCATTCACATCCTGGTCCTTACAGGGTCATTTTAACCAATAGCTATGGGTGTCTTGTGTTATAAAATCAAACTAGTGATGTTACAATTAGAAATGTTGTGTGCAAACTATACTCCCATCGTAGCATAGTATCTTTTGAATTAGTTTTTGTATATTGACGGCAGATTTCTGCTCTTCATGTTGTGGGTCGACTGGAGCACGGTCGTCCTCCAATCAGGGTTGGCGGATCGATCCCAGACCCCTGCTAACTTGCATGTTGATGTGTCCTTGGGCAAGACACTTAACCCAGCATTACCCCTGTAGCTGCGACTAGTGTGTGAATGTTCGTGCCGCTTCTCCCTCAGTCCTATGTAAAGCATCTTTGAGACTATTATAAAGCTAAATAAAACTATAAATACAATGCATTATTATTGTGTAAGGAGAAAAGACAAACTGGAAACTGCTTTAGGCTGCAAGAGTCTTACTTTATTGCATTTGCTATCACAGGGTGACAAAAGTGAAACGTGTTTAACAAAGGCATGTTTATGTGAATGCACAACAGGGTGTCTATGCAACACATTAGACAAACACTGTAAAAATGTTCAAAAACAAGGATTTATCAGTTGCATTACAATCTTGTTTTTTGTATTTATTTGAATTTTTCTTCGACGTCAATAAATAAAAAAAACAAGGTTACATAAATGAATCCATGTAAGGCAGCCCTATAACAAAAAATATATAAAAAGAAAACTATGGTTGTAAACTGGACATTGTCCCGTCACCTAGCGTTGGTCGTTGTTTGTTGTCCCCCTCCTCTCCGGGGTGCAGCTTGGATCAGGGTGAGACTGCAGGATCAGGAGGAGGTGGGGCTTCCTGCATCGCTGCTCTCATTCACCTGGCGTTGCATCACCATCTCCTGGGCAACGCAGGTGATCTGACCATTGGTCACTGCTCCTTGGACCCCTGCCCTGAGAGACAAAGGTAGTGAAAAGCTGTTCTTGACAAAGAATAAAAAGTGTGTGACTGTCCATCTAGTACAGAGCCAATCGTTGACAGAAGGACAAGTCACATCACAACCACAAGTATCTCTATTCATAAAAATGATTACATGAGTGTTATTATTTAATCCGGTTTCCTACAAACTCTTCCCACTGCCTTGAAAATAATTGTTTTGGGCCGGTGTCTGCCGTTTACTGGCTTGCAGACAAACTGTACATTTTTTAAGGCCATCTTTGAACCTGGTACCTAGTTTAACCTGAAAAGCGTCAGGGTTGGGCTCAAGGGAACGTGAGGTGTGGCTAGTAGGAGCAAGAGGTAGAACGAACCATCTTGTGGCTAAAGCACAACACACATCATCCAGCAAGAAACTAACACCAACCCACGTCAGGTCGTCTAACTGGCACCTTTGTTGAACCAAATAGACAAAGCCGACCTAGATTCACTCGAGAGACTAAAGAAGCAGAGAATCTACTGGGCATTTTATTGAGGCTTCCACTTACTTGTGTTGTGCCTCTTCAGTCAGAGGGGTCATCCCTGGCTGCTTCCCAAAGAAGAAACTGGACCACCAGTGTCCAGAGTCCTGCTTGGGGAGCCCTGAGGAGGCAGTTAATGCAGACATTTCAGAGTGGTAACACCACCTACGGTTCATTACTCAAGTTCTGTGGACGTATGTAGGCATTTAACATATCGACACCAAACGACAGGTTGGACATTGCTCTGTGAAGTGAGACAGCAGACATAACATTACGTTGACCCGATGAGCGTGTGTAGAGTATGCACATTTGAGTTGTGTGTGCATTTCATCAGCCGCACTGGGGACAGGACTCAGGTTTCCCTTATCGGAGACATGAGGAAGAGTTCCATTTGCACGCAGGCAGGCAGTGGAATGACCAGTACCGTGTGCCATAATTAACTTCTAGGTCAGGCAGATTCTTGAAGTGGGTACAGCTTGGCACACATTTGAACCTACGGGTTATTTAATGCTGAGATTTTTTTTACAATGTTCAGTTTTATTTGATACAAAACACACCTGGATGATGAGGGATGACCTCTCCAGTGTACTCCGAACTGCCACAAGAGCTGCTACTGGAAGTAGAACCAATGCGCCCTACAGGAAGAGAAACATTTTTTTGAAAAAAGCTGAGCAAGTGGTTGGGTAACACCTAGTAAACCAAACCGGTAAAAACAAAGGATGTCCTTTTTTATGGATCAGATGGTTCAAGCTTTGACCCACTTAATGACATAGACATATCCATCGGTCCCATTGGAATGAGAAGACTTTAAATCCATTTAGTTTTTACAATAAGCAAGCCTGAGACACAACGGTATATTTCTATATAGATTTGTAAGATAAGATAAACCTTTATGTCACAATGGAGAAATTTACAGTGTTACAGCAGCAGTCAACAGAAGAAAAAAAAGCAATAAAAAGCACAGTATATAGAATAAAAATAAAAAATGTTATTGCACCGTAGTCGAATAAATTATTGTTGTAGTTTAAAAAAAAACAGATGACAATGACATATTACCATTATTGCACAAGAGGTGTAGAACAGTGTGTTCTACTGGGAGGAGGCTTGGTTGAATAGTCACTGGAAAAGACTAGTCAACCTGACAACTCCATGGAACTTTATTAATGATTCAGGCATGCTGAAACTGAAGTGTTCTTTTATCAAGTATGCAAAACAATGTTACTTAAGCTACAATTAAATGATTCAGCCAGACAAGTTGTTTTACTCGAAGCCCAGCCCTTCTGTAGTAGTCATCTTTGGGTTTTAAAAAAAAAAAAAAAAAAAGGAAAAATGATGACTACACCAAAACAGTTTAATGATGACTCATCCAGCATTGAGCCAAAGGCAATGAGCAGGAAGTCAGCTTGGCCCATTGGACTGCTGCGATTAGGGAATGGGAGGGAGGGAAGGAGACTCACTTCGGTAGTAGTCGTTGGTCGCCACAAGAGAACCGCCTGCTGGAATGGATGCCATTATACTGTAGATGGTAGCTGTACTTGATGGAAACCTGGAGGGGGAAAAAAAAAAAAAAGAAAGATTCATCAACAAAACGTGCTGGAATACTTTAGAGAATTTGAAACATTTTCTATACTCGTTACAAAACCAAAGCAATCTAAACAGAAAAGGATTCCACAAAAAGGGGCTTCAAATACTTAATAGTGTACTAAAGGTTACATATACTGTACAAGGTAAGAAAAACCCAACACGCATTTGTCTTGGGGATTAGTCTATTGACTTCAATCAGTAAACTAATTATTTCACCAGACTAGATGACTGTCCGCCATGCTGTAATCGCACGATAGCGGCCTTAACATCATGACGTCAGAGTCCAGTTTAGCCGGAGTAACGTTTATGAGATTGTCACTGCACCGAACCGAAGTTATTCTGTAACATGAAAATAAACGTTCATTCAAATACCATGGCACTTAAATGAAAGACTAATGCTAAAAAAGAGAGCTTTTTGAAACGTGTAACAAACCACAAATGGTGGCCTTTTTGCTTTCTTAGGGGGGACATTTTGTCTCCAACAAAAGACCAAACAAAATCAACAACGTTGACGTTAAAGTCAGTTGACGTTGTTGTGCCATCGCGGCCGGACAACATGGCCGTTGGTATTCCGTGGGGAAAAAGAATGACTGCATACATAACGATTATTCCTTCACGCCTCCCCCCACCACCACCTCCACCACCCATAACAAAGACTCTAACGTTAACTGCTTCCGTTATCAAGCAAGCTAACGGTAGTCAAGCGCCATTCACGTTAGTCCAGCCACACCTCCCAGAAGGGATATATTGTCACCACCAGATAAGATTATTCCTAAAAATATGTTTGTCATAGGAGACCGCCGGTAGGACACACTGAAAACATACCTCACCGTTGTCCGTCCACCACCAACACAATTCTGTGCTACCACCATTTTATAACCGGGGTAAAACCTCACCTTCTTACGGGACCAAACGTGCTCGATGTTCCGTAGCACCCAATTCAACTCACTCGGAGAGGCTGGGGGAGTAAACGCTAGGCAACGGGGCCCATTTGAAAATAAGTTTTGGGCAAGCGTAACCCTCCAAGGTCCGAACGGATGTCGGCGAGGCTTCTTGTAGGTAATCGGTGGTTCACGAATTTATATAAAGGATCGGTGACGTGTCAGTGGGTGGGGCGTATGACACTAACAGCGAATAAAGAACCAAGAAATGAGACGAAAGGTCCTCACTGGTCGACGAGAGATGGTGGGCGGAGGGACTACAAATATATTTTTTGTATGTTTCCAAAATAAATGGGTGAGACATTTAACTGCAGGAGGCTCAGACACTAAAGTTTGGGATTCTCCCTTTTCAATGTATTGTTTAGTTTATTTAATTTCAATTATTTAAAATAGCTATTTACTAATAACCATATGTTCCTGATTTAACCAAATTTCCGTGACATTAACAAAGTTGTTCTCTGCACAATCACTGGTTGTTGACTAGTTGACTAATCACAGAGACATGAACATGTACAAGGAGTCCACTCCTGTAGTGAAATACATGAATTGCACCTGTCCGAAAATCCACTACAGTAGGCCAGTGGCCTTTGTTGTTTGTAGAAACGTAGTACAGTTTCAAGTTATTTATCGTGATATACACATTAATTGGCATATAAAGAAGTGTGAATTTAACCGCAGAAGTAAATGAATCCAATATAACATAACTTTTTGTACTATTCAAAATCTCAACCAGATTGGCCATATTTGTAGCAGACTCACTTATCTCTCAAAAATATTATTTAAAAAATAGGAAAACATGTAAATAAAAACGTAACTACTTAAAGTTTGACAATAATTCCTTGATTATCTAATGTGTGAAGTTTGTTGGAAATATGTAGGTAATTAACCTTTAATTAATATTACCTCTAGACGCCTAGTTTCAAATGTACAAAAGACTCAACGTTGTCGGCAGGATTCGAACCTGCGCGGGGAGACCCCAATGGATTTCTAGTCCATCGCCTTAACCACTCGGCCACGACAACTGCTACATTTAACATTAATTATCAAAAATAATGACGAGAGTACATAAATACAAAAGTATTTTAAGCAATGCTATTTCGTGTCTAGTCGTATAAAAGGGCCAGACGTTGGTCTCGTTAAGAATAGGAACTACAACCTTGTAATCGTTATCCGTAAGCAGAGTGGCGCAGCGGAAGCGTGCTGGGCCCATAACCCAGAGGTCGATGGATCGAAACCATCCTCTGCTAATTTTATTTTTATGTTTAACACATTCCTAAGTACCCTTCAAGCGATAAAGGAATGTTAACCCGAGTTGAAGAACAAAATAATTAATTAATATGAATACTATATCCCAGCTTCAGAAACTAAATGCGTGTCCGGAGGACAAAAAATGACAAGGACTAGTATAAATAAATATATGCATTAATTAACGTATGCATAAATGCTTAAATAAATGCATGAATAATGAAATGCTTGAATAAAACAATGTTCATGTTGACATGACATTGTCCCATCTAGGAAATGAAGGTCATAGTAAAAATAAAATGACTGAATGAATTCACACCTGAGACTCCATAGTTTCCCTCGGTACGTAGCACAGACAACCTGGATAACCTGAAGTTGTTTCTGGCAACAAAGCACCAGTGCAGAACTGGAGATACATTTTGTTGTCAGGATTTAGAGGGCCTTCTCCCTCAAGGTTGGTAAAGAAGGACCGATCCTGCTTCAGACAGAGGTTAGGACCTCCCATCTCATTAGCCTACAGGTACATAAATAAATAAATGAAGAAATGTAGGTGAGCAGCAGAAATGTTCAAATAAATATATGATATGTGTGTATGATTTGTTTAGGACCAGTATGATTATAACTTTTATAGGTATGGATAGATTCATTTCTTTGTTTCCATATTTATTTCAACAATTTCTTAATCTTTTATATATTTCAGCATTTATTAATTTACTTATTATTGTTTTCTTATATCAGCAAGTATTTCAGCATTTAAATATTCTGTATTGATTCCTGTATTTATTGATACATTTATTTATACTGAATTATTTATTTATTATGAATATATACTGATTTTGTAGCGCTCTCATGCGTGTCTCCTTTGGGGAATTCTTTAGCTAAAAATCCCTAAAACGATTCCCATTCAATCTCTATGGTAGTGCTAATCCCCTACGGATGTAATATATCTTTTCCCACTAGTTGTGCTATGGAGCCGTGTAACCAGTCAGACGTGATGCGGCTGTGAAGTTTAACGGCTTGAAATTTGAAGTTAATTCCTAACGTGTGCGAACATACATTCCTCTCTTTCTGCCTTGTGGATGTAATTCTTCTTTAGTAGTGGAAACGCTAATGTAAAAAGAGCATCTTCATGTTACCGAAAAAAAAAAAAAGCAACTCCCCGTCGGGGAATCGAACCCCGGTCTTCCCGCGCGGGACCCGTGAATTCTTTAGCTGAAAAGTCCCTAAACCAAATCCCATTCATTCTCTATGGTAGTCCTAAACCACTACGGAAGTAATATATCTTTGGCCACCGGTGGCGCTGTGATGCGGACTGAGCTCATACCCGGATGTAAAGAGTTTCTCCGGACATTCTCCGTCAGTCTACCCGGGAAAGCGGACCGAAGAGACGGCGCACTTTTACCGGACCTCGCGCTGTGTGGAAGTCACGCTAAACTGTAAGTCAATGAAATGTAATGTGTACTAATTATTCAGATAATTGCAAAGCGTTTGCTGCTGTAGTTTATATAGATATTATATTCTTTAGACTGTATACACGTTAAACAGCCAACTACAAACGTTCTTACCCATACATAATGTACTTAAGTAAAAGTGTCACGTCACATTAATGCATGCTAGTTTACAGTTGTGTACACATGTGGTTGACTTAGTTACTAGTTGCATATCACAGATGTAACGTTACTCAACTAATAAATGAGGATCTTATTATAGATTGAACCACAAGCATTGTTTAAAGTCAGTCAAATGTAAACAGACTAACGCCTCAATGATTAGGATAATATAGGATATATTTTGCATCAACTGCTCTTACTTTTAATCTTCAAAGTTAATTTTGATGCTTACTTTTAAGTCAGTAGACTTTGATTAGGTAAGTAAGGAGGCAAGTAAGGATTTTTACATATAAATACTGTGTTTACAGCAGTTTATGGTGTTAATATAGATATTTTTTTACTGAACTACATCATCTGAATACTTTTTCCAACAGTGTAGAAATGAGAGAACAGCAGAATATAATCATGTTGTTTATTACATAGTTTAATGGTCAGAAGGTGAACTGGGGAGGCTTTTTCCTGAGAAGGCACTTCACACCTCAGTGTGAGTCTGGAGCTGGGGTTGAGATGGGACTCCCTGATAGGATGAACGCCCTCTAACCTCCTCTTTCATCAGCAGTTCAAAGGTTTTCAATCACTGCCTTTGAGTAAATAGTCAGGCTCAACAAACACAGACATACAGAAGAAAGAAAGTCCCTTCAGAGGATTACCAGTGCCATGTGTTAGGCTGAAGTTCCTTCCTGCTTTACACAGAGACCTGATTTATTGACCTTTATTATGAAAACTTTGCCTGTCGATAATGTAGTAATACACTTATTAATATGTCCTTGCTGTTCACAGGTAACATGCGCAAACAGCTATTTTATCCTGGGAGGATGGCGGTTAAGTTCCGGAAGGGAACGCTGGGATTTCTTCGCCAGGATCCCACTGATGCAGCCAAAGTCCTTAAAGACAACCCAGCTCTGCAGGACAAGTCGGCACCTATAAAGGAGGAGCTGGTCAGGCTGAATGCTTTGCATGTGGTCCGCATGAGAGGGGGGGATGCTTCAGATAACACTGAGGTGACTGGAGAATACATCCTGCAGTTTGGGAAGTACAAGGGGAAGTCCTTCCGCTGGCTGCTGGAGAATGATGTCGGGTACACCATCTACCTGATCAGGAACCAGCAGAAGGAGCAGGCTGCAGGACTGTTCATGGCTGCAGGGCACAACAAAGACAGCCTACTATCCTTTATAAACTATTCCTTGGGCTTTAAAGACATCCAGTCTTTAGTGAACTACGAGGAACAGAAGCCAGCAGTGACTACTGCAGCAGCAGCAGCAGCATCAGAGGATGACCTCTTGGTTGGTTTTGGTGCTCGTGCTAACAGCACCTGGCGAGATATCTGGGACAGCAGAGAGGACGGCTATGCAGCCTTCATCTTGAAGAAGAGCTGTGCACCAGGTACAAAAATGCACAAACTCAAGATGTACCTGCAGAAAAAGCAGCCTCCTCCCTCTGTCTCCTCACCAACCACACAGACCTCCTCCTCTGCTCCTGCTGAAAGCATGGGTGGGTACACACACAGAAAGAGACAAACTCACAGAAGATGCTCATTTAATGACAATTCTCTAACTGCCTGTTTACATCACAGTGATGGATGAAGACGAGGAGCTGGAGAGGCTGATGCTGAGCATCTCTCCTGTGAAGCAACAGGTGCAGAGCTGTGAGTAAACGTTTGCTATCTTTTATTTCTTTGTTTTACCACCTAAAGATTCAAATCAGTTACAAGTCAGCCGGTTTGCTGTGAACTATTTATTCTGTTGATTAAATATAATATATTGTTTGTGTTAAACAGTTGTTTCTGCATCATCATCATCAACTGCCATACGAAAAAAACAGGCTCCAGCAACAGAACGAGGTTTTTTAGCTGAAACGTCCTGCCGCCAGCGGACGCCACTGGGACCATGAGTTCTTGTCACACATGAAGCATGACTTAAACTATTCCGTCTCACGTTGACCATGTTCTGGTCCCTGGTTCTTTATGTTCTGTTGTTTCGCTGTTGTCCTCGTGACTATGAATTGATACCAGCCACAATGAGGGTACGTATGAGTCTTTGTTTTCTTCTAGTGTGTATATTCATATATGTGAATCTGCTGTGTTACTAACACACAAACTCTGCATGTGTTTGAAGTGTGCCATGTTGCTTCCTCTGCCTAGGTTAAGTTGTTACAAATAGCTGGTGAATATTAACAAATTCAAAGACAAACACATGCATTATATATTAATTGTAGAAACTGTTGCATGAAATGACACTGAGAAAGCAGAGGAAGTAGCTTTCTGTTTCTACTAACACTAGTTTTAGTATGTTGTCAAAATTAGAAATGACTTACACAGTGTTTCCTGCTGTAGGACCATCTGCTGCTCTGGCTGTAGCGACTGAAGGGAAAGATAGTAAGTGCATCACCATTATATCAATTTATTCAATCACATCTGTCAGTTACTGTGCTTATGTCCGTCACAAACCATAAATTAAATATTTTTGGTGAACCTCCTCTTTGCAGCCTCTGCTATCGTCGCCGAGAAGACACCTTCCGCGCCTTTTCCCAAGGAGCTCCTGTGTCTGCTGCCAGAAGGAGCATGTCCCCCTTCAGCAGAGGCCACCGCCACACCCCTTCAGCAGAGGCCACTTCGCCACACTTTTCAGCTGTATTTGCATCTTAAAAATGGCAACCTTCATTGTTTCACTGTCAATAATAATATGTTTAATATACTCTCCATAGTGTCGAAGGCCCCCCGGATTTCTCATGAGACCTCTACAAAGGCCCGTCACATGTCCACTGCACAGAGAGATCAAAGTTAGTATTAGAATGTATTTGATATGGTCGTGTGCATGTAGAAAAGATTAAATCAAGTCACACCCACAATGTTACTAATGTGTTTTCTTCTCATCTGACTAGGTGAGCCATTACCCAAGCCGTTAGCTGCTCCCACCGCTGCCCCCACCGCTGCCCCTACCGCTGCCCCCACCGCTGCCCCACCCCACATCCCACAGCTCCCTGCCTACGACCAAGACGTCAGCCAGTGGAACTGCTCACAGCAGCAGAGGCTCCGGATGAAGACAGAGCTGGAATCGCTGGGTCTCTGGCCAGGGTCCATGCCGGTACGCAACATTACGAAGATGGTGTCATTGTGGCGTCACCCTCCCCAGCCAGAGTTGATTGACAGCATCACTGACCTCCCTTCCCCAAAGTACTTTCAGCTCCATCCCTTCTTCATATATTTGGTTTCATGGTTCTTTGCTGATTTGATATTCATGTTATTTAGATGTCTTCATTTTTGTTGTTTGTTTAGGGCTATACAAATCTGTTGATCTATCTGTGTTCAAGTTACTGTCCAAGTTAATAAATATATATATATATATATTTCAATTACTATTGTCTACATGTGTCATCAATTAGTAAAAAAGTTGGTCTATAAATACAATCTAGTGAAAACTAGTAGACAGCAGATTGGGGTAACATTTCCTTTATTTGTTAATAGCTAAAAAAACACAATGATATTGGCTTTTCAGCACCTTGGAGAGGGTGACGTACATTAAAGTATGTTGCATTGGCCGGGAATCGAACCCGCGCCTCGAGGGTGTTTCAGCACCTTGGACAGTGAAAGTAGTGCTGCAATTTGATTGGCTGTCAGTGAGTGCCAGCTATCCACGACTTGCCTCCGCGCGGGACCCGTGAATTCTTTAGCTGAAAGTCCCTAAACCAAATCCCATTCATTCTCTATGGTAGTCCTAAACCACTACGGAAGTAATATATCTTTGGCCACCGGTGGCGCTGTGATGCGGACTGAGCTCATACCCGGATGTAAAGAGTTTCTCCGGACATTCTCCGTCAGTCTACCCGGGAAAGCGGACCGAAGAGACGGCGCACTTTTACCGGACCTCGCGCTGTGTGGAAGTCACGCTAAACTGTAAGTCAATGAAATGTAATGTGTACTAATTATTCAGATAATTGCAAAGCGTTTGCTGCTGTAGTTTATATAGATATTATATTCTTTAGACTGTATACACGTTAAACAGCCAACTACAAACGTTCTTACCCATACATAATGTACTTAAGTAAAAGTGTCACGTCACATTAATGCATGCTAGTTTACAGTTGTGTACACATGTGGTTGACTTAGTTACTAGTTGCATATCACAGATGTAACGTTACTCAACTAATAAATGAGGATCTTATTATAGATTGAACCACAAGCATTGTTTAAAGTCAGTCAAATGTAAACAGACTAACGCCTCAATGATTAGGATAATATAGGATATATTTTGCATCAACTGCTCTTACTTTTAATCTTCAAAGTTAATTTTGATGCTTACTTTTAAGTCAGTAGACTTTGATTAGGTAAGTAAGGAGGCAAGTAAGGATTTTTACATATAAATACTGTGTTTACAGCAGTTTATGGTGTTAATATAGATATTTTTTTACTGAACTACATCATCTGAATACTTTTTCCAACAGTGTAGAAATGAGAGAACAGCAGAATATAATCATGTTGTTTATTACATAGTTTAATGGTCAGAAGGTGAACTGGGGAGGCTTTTTCCTGAGAAGGCACTTCACACCTCAGTGTGAGTCTGGAGCTGGGGTTGAGATGGGACTCCCTGATAGGATGAACGCCCTCTAACCTCCTCTTTCATCAGCAGTTCAAAGGTTTTCAATCACTGCCTTTGAGTAAATAGTCAGGCTCAACAAACACAGACATACAGAAGAAAGAAAGTCCCTTCAGAGGATTACCAGTGCCATGTGTTAGGCTGAAGTTCCTTCCTGCTTTACACAGAGACCTGATTTATTGACCTTTATTATGAAAACTTTG
Source organism: Apeltes quadracus (assembly GCA_021346845.1). NCBI lineage: Eukaryota > Metazoa > Chordata > Actinopteri > Perciformes > Gasterosteidae > Apeltes > Apeltes quadracus. The sequence goes on along the minus strand of CM037928.1, from coordinate 7,310,004 downwards.
CCTGTCGATAATGTAGTAATACACTTATTAATATGTCCTGCTGTTCACAGGTAACATGCGCAAACAGCTATTTTATCCTGGGAGGATGGCGGTTAAGTTCCGGAAGGGAACGCTGGGATTTCTTCGCCAGGATCCCACTGATGCAGCCAAAGTCCTTAAAGACAACCCAGCTCTGCAGGACAAGTCGGCACCTATAAAGGAGGAGCTGGTCAGGCTGAATGCTTTGCATGTGGTCCGCATGAGAGGGGGGGATGCTTCAGATAACACTGAGGTGACTGGAGAATACATCCTGCAGTTTGGGAAGTACAAGGGGAAGTCCTTCCGCTGGCTGCTGGAGAATGATGTCGGGTACACCATCTACCTGATCAGGAACCAGCAGAAGGAGCAGGCTGCAGGACTGTTCATGGCTGCAGGGCACAACAAAGACAGCCTACTATCCTTTATAAACTATTCCTTGGGCTTTAAAGACATCCAGTCTTTAGTGAACTACGAGGAACAGAAGCCAGCAGTGACTACTGCAGCAGCAGCAGCAGCATCAGAGGATGACCTCTTGGTTGGTTTTGGTGCTCGTGCTAACAGCACCTGGCGAGATATCTGGGACAGCAGAGAGGACGGCTATGCAGCCTTCATCTTGAAGAAGAGCTGTGCACCAGGTACAAAAATGCACAAACTCAAGATGTACCTGCAGAAAAAGCAGCCTCCTCCCTCTGTCTCCTCACCAACCACACAGACCTCCTCCTCTGCTCCTGCTGAAAGCATGGGTGGGTACACACACAGAAAGAGACAAACTCACAGAAGATGCTCATTTAATGACAATTCTCTAACTGCCTGTTTACATCACAGTGATGGATGAAGACGAGGAGCTGGAGAGGCTGATGCTGAGCATCTCTCCTGTGAAGCAACAGGTGCAGAGCTGTGAGTAAACGTTTGCTATCTTTTATTTCTTTGTTTTACCACCTAAAGATTCAAATCAGTTACAAGTCAGCCGGTTTGCTGTGAACTATTTATTCTGTTGATTAAATATAATATATTGTTTGTGTTAAACAGTTGTTTCTGCATCATCATCATCAACTGCCATACGAAAAAAACAGGCTCCAGCAACAGAACGAGGTTTTTTAGCTGAAACGTCCTGCCGCCAGCGGACGCCACTGGGACCATGAGTTCTTGTCACACATGAAGCATGACTTAAACTATTCCGTCTCACGTTGACCATGTTCTGGTCCCTGGTTCTTTATGTTCTGTTGTTTCGCTGTTGTCCTCGTGACTATGAATTGATACCAGCCACAATGAGGGTACGTATGAGTCTTTGTTTTCTTCTAGTGTGTATATTCATATATGTGAATCTGCTGTGTTACTAACACACAAACTCTGCATGTGTTTGAAGTGTGCCATGTTGCTTCCTCTGCCTAGGTTAAGTTGTTACAAATAGCTGGTGAATATTAACAAATTCAAAGACAAACACATGCATTATATATTAATGTAGAAACTGTTGCATGAAATGACACTGAGAAAGCAGAGGAAGTAGCTTTCTGTTTCTACTAACACTAGTTTTAGTATGTTGTCAAAATTGAAATGACTTACACAGTGTTTCCTGCTGTAGGACCATCTGCTGCTCTGGCTGTAGCGACTGAAGGGAAAGATAGTAAGTGCATCACCATTATATCAATTTATTCAATCACATCTGTCAGTTACTGTGCTTATGTCCGTCACAAACCATAAATTAAATATTTTTGGTGAACCTCCTCTTTGCAGCCTCTGCTATCGTCGCCGAGAAGACACCTTCCGCGCCTTTTCCCAAGGAGCTCCTGTGTCTGCTGCCAGAAGGAGCATGTCCCCCTTCAGCAGAGGCCACCGCCACACCCCCTTCAGCAGAGGCCACTTCGCCACACTTTCAGCTGTATTTGCATCTTAAAAATGGCAACCTTCTTTGTTTCACTGTCAATAATAATATGTTTAATATACTCTCCATAGTGTCGAAGGCCCCCCGGATTTCTCATGAGACCTCTACAAAGGCCCGTCACATGTCCACTGCACAGAGAGATCAAAGTTAGTATTAGAATGTATTTGATATGGTCGTGTGCATGTAGAAAAGATTAAATCAAGTCACACCCACAATGTTACTAATGTGTTTTCTTCTCATCTGACTAGGTGAGCCATTACCCAAGCCGTTAGCTGCTCCCACCGCTGCCCCCACCGCTGCCCCTACCGCTGCCCCCACCGCTGCCCCACCCCACATCCCACAGCTCCCTGCCTACGACCAAGACGTCAGCCAGTGGAACTGCTCACAGCAGCAGAGGCTCCGGATGAAGACAGAGCTGGAATCGCTGGGTCTCTGGCCAGGGTCCATGCCGGTACGCAACATTACGAAGATGGTGTCATTGTGGCGTCACCCTCCCCAGCCAGAGTTGATTGACAGCATCACTGACCTCCCTTCCCCAAAGTACTTTCAGCTCCATCCCTTCTTCATATATTTGGTTTCATGGTTCTTTGCTGATTTGATATTCATGTTATTTAGATGTCTTCATTTTTGTTGTTTGTTTAGGGCTATACAAATCTGTTGATCTATCTGTGTTCAAGTTACTGTCCAAGTTAATAAATATATATATATATTTCAATTACTATTGTCTACATGTGTCATCAATTAGTAAAAAAGTTGGTCTATAAATACAATCTAGTGAAAACTAGTAGACAGCAGATTGGGGTAACATTTCCTTTATTTGTTAATAGCTAAAAAAACACAATGATATTGGCTTTTCAGCACCTTGGAGAGGGTGACGTACATTAAAGTATGTTGCATTGGCCGGGAATCGAACCCGCGCCTCGAGGGTGTTTCAGCACCTTGGACAGTGAAAGTAGTGCTGCAATTTGATTGGCTGTCAGTGAGTGCCAGCTATCCACGACTTGCCTCCGCGTGACAGGCGGAGATACTGTCCACTATACTAACGAGGAAGTGTAGACCGTGCAGAAACGGATAGCATTTTATACATTCACGAGAAACATGGGATGTTTCAGCTAAATTCCCTAAACCGAATCCCATTCATTCTCTATGGTAGTGCTAAACCACTACGGATGTAATATATCTTTAGCCACTTTAAGCGCTGTAGTGCGGACACCCGCCCATCTAACTTGACATCTCTTGGTGGATGTCAGTCCAGATGTAACACGAAGAAAGCCATTAAACATTCATAGACAAATCCCTCTCATTATAGGCAACATTAGAAGAAGATATGTACTCTGCATTAAGAGTATCAATTCACTAACTGAAGTTCGTGCTCACAGCTCGCTGTAAAGAAATTAGTCTTCCTACTTTTGTTTTATGATTTTAGCTTTGTTTCTGCAACCGTGTAATATGCTCCTGGTCCAATAAATTACCCTCATTTGGGAATCTATTAATAAAAAAGTCCCATTCGTTCTTTATGGCAGTGCTAATCCCCTACAGATACTTTAGTACGTATGGAAAATGTTAATTCCCAACTTGAACTTACTATATTGTTACCTTTGGAAATTAGACAAATGTATTTTTTTTTATTTATTTACTCACATCTGATCAACGTGGAACCTCATACAGAACAAATTCTTTTTAGCTCAATCACAAGCCATAATGCATTAAAAGATATCGTTTTAGCAACTCAAGACAATACTTTTAAAAATTCTCCAACAATTGAATGTCCCTTTGCGCCAATCATTCAATTCGTAGGAAAGGCGGTTTTCAATTAGTCCCATTATTACAGACTGGAATGTTTGACTCGTAAAACGACCACAAACAAAATATTCTTAATTCCAATACTAATAAAATTCCAATAAAAAAAAGGCAAGACAAAGAACGAACATATTCATTTAAAGGAATGCTTTATTAATATCCAAACATATACAAGAAAACCAAATAATTCATTCACCGTAATTGTCCAAATCAAATCCCTTTTCTACATCAGTTAGGCCTAGGATCTAAATAAAGCTGTAAATACTCCCGTCCTCCAGCCTCTGCAGCAACTAGCAATGACGCACTTCCCATTTGTACCCAAATCAAAAGAACAATCTTTTTTTTTCTTCTATCCACATCTACAAAACCGATAGCAGCTTTTAAAACCGGCGACATGTGCAGTGCAGGGGGGGTCTAAGTCATTTAATTCTGTATCTAAAACGATTCCTTTCGAATACGTTGAGGTCTGTGTATATTTGGGAAGTCTTCAGTGTTGAATTAAAGAAATATCAATTAGTTGTGATCCATATTTCTCATCTGGGTAGAGCACAAAAGGCAGAGACCACTGAACAGAAAGACATAATAGATTTTGTAACAACTTGTTTTTAAACTGATGGCAAATTATTTGTACAATTACCAAAATGTCACACCTCTCCTAATTAAACGGAAAACCAAAAGAAAACCAAAACAATTGACCTAACAGGAATACATTAACTAGCAAAGTGATCAGAAAAAAAAAAAAAAAAAAAGAAAAGCATTTAATCAATGCGTGTTCACTGAGACCCAGCTGTCGGAGATACGTAAATTCAATGGTGTACTTGCAAGTTAACATTCCTGTGAAGTTTGGACTGAAATCAGTTAGTCTCCCGAACAAATCCAGGGGTATATTCATATTTATCCTTTTCTATTGCCTCAATGAAAACACATTGACATTTGGAGACATTATACTGGTGCTGAGCAACCATGTTATTGTTGCAATATTATTGGCAATGTGAGACATCGAACCACCTTCATTAAATCAACAGCAACATAAGATTGACTTGGCCAACATAAGTGTGTGTGTGTGTGTGTACACGCTGGTCTCATGCAGCAATAGTATTTAATGTGTGCCAACTGGAGTGCATTGAGGGGTTGTTAGCAACAGTCTAATGGCAACAAGGACTTTTTTTTGACACATTTTGTGGCCACTCAGACTCTAACCACATTTCACCAATTGGTGCAACGTAAACCTTTCTACCAGCTGAACAACAAGCCAACCATTTAAAGTGAGTAAGGCCGAGAGGGAAGCATTGACATTCGGGGAGTAGTGTACAAAGCAACGCATCGTCTCGCATGAAGTTATGAGCGCTAAATAGGATCATTCGGACTTGCTGAAGTAGTGTTTTAAGAGGCTCCATCGTCACACGTGTTCGAGATATGACATTTTTTCATTGTGGCTTTGAATGGAGGATACATAACTGCTGCAGTTCCCCATTGGAAAGGGAAAGCAGTGATAAATATTTTGATTTTAAATCATACAGCTAAACACATATACATTGTTTCCCCCAGGTGTCTAAATTATTTCTCGCAGTACATTGCTTTCCTTCCGTGTGGTTTCTCCAAACTGGCTGGGGGCACACTTGTCTTATTTGAAGTTCCAAACATTCCGGGGCCACTGATTTTTTTTTTTACGACTGACTTGTGACACATGGCAGCACGTGAAACCAGTCGTCAAATTAAACCATTTTCTTTCTTATACGATCAATCTTGAGGCCAGACGGATGCAAAATGAATGCAGCTCATTTAAGTCCATTTCAAAACATTTACAAGACCACAGAATTACGTAGAGGCAAAAAAGGAAAGCTAGAAGATAGTTTTTCTTTGAAGCCCCTGCCTTTTCTTAAACCTCCCTACCTGATACTACCATTTGGCAGCAACAGTGACAATATATTTAGTCATCTATTTTTATACATATTGATAAAAGTTATGTAAAAACATTTTGCAAAGCAGTGTAAAATAGTTTGTAATACAAAATGGTTTTACAGTTGTGCCAGACCCAGATCTTCTTTGCATGGAGAGTATGGTACTGAGATGAGATATGCACATGCATGGAGCAGTAGAAGGCCCAAAAGGAGTGAGATGTGATGACCCTCCACCCCGAGAGAAGAGAGAGAAGAAAAAACAAAAAAAAACACCAACCTCTCACCTGTGTTCACATCGCGGGGCACCCGCACAGTTGTGGGCAGAACCCTGCACAAGTTTGAGGGAAGATATATGGGGATACTGTAGAGACACTAGCATGTGCTCACTGTGTGAATGAATGACGGATGTCAAGTACACGAGAGTAGTTAGAAACAAGACAGAAATGGTAGCAGTACAAACCACCACCTCGCTTATGCCCGTAAAATGCTCCCCCACCTGGAGTCTGTAGACACCCTCGCTCCTGAACGCCGAGCTGGGGCCCAGAAACGCACGTACAGAGAGACCCATTGATGCATCACTGCAGCCGAATCGTACCCAACACCACATCCCATGTACGAATGTGAACTTCATTTAGCTTCAGAGCGGGACATCTTAATTATGCCGGTCAAACCTTTTTTCTTTTAAATTTAAAACAACTATTTGGAGTGTTTTGGACCAACCGAGGGATGTGGGTCTCACCGGGGAAGAAATAGAGGCAGACAGTGATGACGTAACAAAACCACGGAAAATTATGCAGATTTAGACATCAACAAAACATCCTTTTTCCTCCGCAGCAGGGCGGGAAAACGGAAGCTGCGGGACGAGCAGTCAGAGACGCTTGCCCCGCATCAAAACCAGCGTGTTCTTCGCCTCTGCTCCTGCAGACCTCGCGGCAAAGAGCGAGTGGCGGTGAGTTGGAGGGTCAAAGGTCAGGGCTGACTCTGCGGTGCGAAGTGATTAACAGTACAGTCTCAGGTCGTGAAGAAGGTGGAGGTGGCGGAGGGATGCATTCAGAAAGCCGGGTTGTCCTGAGTGTGGGTGTTGTCGGTGGGGGAGCCGACAGCCTCATCGCTCCCTCTGGGGCCCACAACCTTGTACTGAGAGAGAGAGAAAGGGGGAGAAAGGGGGAGCAGGCCGGAGGGTTATTGATTGTCTGCATAATACATAGTTGCTTTCCGGTTGAGTGGAGAAGAAAAACACATTTTTTTTTTACCCCTGACTACATTTGAAATCCATTAGCAAGTCATGAAATTCATAATACACTTTAAAAAAAGGGGGCATTTAGCAGTAAACCGTATTAGAAAGTGTGTTTATTTTACAATACCGTAACAAAATATCCATTTTCTTCTTCCTACAGTATGCTCTGACAAATAGCATGTAGCACATAATGTAGACGAGTAGCAGGTCGTAAACGTGACATAGATCGGTCACACGGGTGTCACCCCCACCGTCGGCTCACCTTCAGGTTTCCCATTTTATCCTCGAACGACTTGAAGGTCGCAGAGTTCCTGCAGAACAGAAATATAAATACTCGAGTTAACATTACGTGCACTGAAGGAAATGATTAGAAAACATGAACTCTTGAATACACAGCTCTTCATGTGTTAACGTGCAATCAATGGCTTAAAACAGGGGTGTCAAACTCATTCTGGTCTGGGGGCCGCATACAACGTAATCGCATGTCAAGTGGGCCAGACCAGTAAACTCATTCCAAAATGACATAGAACTAACAATAAGTCCACTTTCTTCTTTCTATTAGTGCAGAGAAGAAGTAAATTATATATATATGTTATATAATTATATATTTATATGCAATGAATTGTCCTTTTAATAAATATATTATCAACAACCTAAGAGTTTTTAAGGAAAGTAATGTGCAATTTCAACAACATTTTCACCCAGTTTAACATTTATTTAAGTGCATTATGCATAAAAACTGATCACAGTGTAGGAAAAGGTCCATTTTTTCTTGAAAAATCCGACACTGTCCACTTTTCAATTTCACTGAAGAGGGTGCCAGGGTCAACAGAAAATGCGGGTAAAGCGATAGACGTGAAACAGCGCCACTAGCGGACAATATAGGAACTGCAGATTTTATAGAAAATGAAGTGTATTCTCATTTTTTTTCAATAATACAGATTTATCCCGCGGGCCACACTGAACCATCTGGCGGGCCGTTTCTGGCCCGCGGGCCGTACGTTTGACACCCCTGGCTTAAAAAGACTCAAACCCATTTAAAATGAGTTTTTATGCTTCACTGCAGCCGTGATGGGGCTAGTTGCATCAGTGCAGGTAAAGAGAGTAGAGTGTGTTACACTGACAGTGATCAGGTTTGTGTGTTACTTTACCTCATGGCGGGCATACTTATAGAGTGGCGAATGGAATAGTTGCTACTTTGTAAGCATTAGAGAGAAGACAGAAGTGCAAGTGTTATAAAGCAGGCGAGTTGTGACACACTAACACACAGTTGCATTTTAAACAACACCCCTAAACTGGTAGTGCAATTTCTTATTCACGTACACAAAAAAAACCCCCAGTAAAACACTTCTCAAATGGATAGCATTAACTGTACAATAACTAAACAAAAATACAGTCACTCAGATGATTAGTTCTCTCTTGGTTGGTGCTACTTTGTTAAAAACAATTTCATGGTTGCTCACGGTCATATCTACAAGTGTCCTTGGAATTTTAGAAGAAAAACAGCAACGCTGGTAACACTTTATTTTATGGGTACCAGATTGAGAATCTCTCCCTTCAGTAATCTTGACAGACAAGATAAAAGCAAAGTCTGTAGCAAGTAGTGGATCAACAGTGACTACGAGGAAGTTCTCAGCGTGGTTACATTGCAGCCCTTTAGCAGCATTCTGCCTCAACACCAGAACAATTCCAGACAACGTCGTCCTCGTTCGACAAACATGGGCCTACGTCAAGAACCATTAACTAGAAGTGAATATTTTCACTTCCGTAAAAGCAAATTTGTCTCGAAATACAACATAAAATAAAGCGTTACCGTAATAAAACGTTTGCTTAAAACATGCTTCTTTAAACATAAATGCGGCGGGACAAGAAACATAATTAAGGCAATTAAAAAAATAAAAAAAAAAAAAGGAGTAAAATAACAAAGCAGGTTGGAAAAAAGTCAAAGTTTCAATAGAAAAAAAAAAAAAAAAGGCAGAGCCCTCAGCTGACACATTTCATACGATCAAACTTCTAACCGGGCAGGTTAGTCTTACCTAAAGGAATTAGAGAAAGGTAGAGCTCTGCAGGTCAAACCAAGGCAGCAATTCAAAAACAAGGAGGGGAGAGACAGCGTGAGGCGAAGCAGCAAAACAACAGCAGAAACCAGGGGAAACATACAGCAAGGAAAGTCTGTGTGTGTAACAAAGGACACCGGTCCCACTGGACATTAGGAGTCGGCTTCTGGCCGCCGTAATAATGGCGTTTTGTTTGGTTACACAGAGTCAATGACTACGTTTACACAAAGCACATGTTACGGTTTCTGACATTGTCCGAAAAGACAATATTCCTAGAAACCTGTCAATCAAAGCCATTCAACAATGTACACGTTCTCCATCTTGCGTATTAAATATGGGACATTTAGAAAAATACAAAAAAAAAAACTCCTCAGGGGACAAGTTTTGAAGATATACAGGAAACACTGGATGACCGAATGAAAAGCACAAATAGTAAACATTGTACTATTAACAATGTTGTACTACTAACTGCTGCAATGTGTCGTTAGTGGGACACACACACACACACACACAGCGAGTATGAATGTGGTGGTTGAAATGGAGATGTGAATGTTGACGAGGCGGAGATGTTAAAGGGGAAGGCATTAGTCATTAGTTGGAGCATCGTCACAGAGCATTTGTTTTGCGAGTTTGACCCCAGAGATTCTGGCCAAGAGCACAAAGTTGGATGTAAAAAGGAATCTACATGTGATTTCAGGGTGAAAACACTACAGGATGGTCAAAAACCAAAGACGCCATTTCACTTTCAAATTCAGCACCTGGGATTTTCCTTAAAGACATACCAGCGCACCTTTACTTCGCAAGTTTTAAATGCCAAAAGAAACGATGGAAAAACCAATTAGCCCCTTCAGTTAGTAAAATGACAAAACAAAAGTGATGAGGATCGAGCTCTTTCTAGTTGAACACTTCCCTCTTTTGTTCTTGTACTTTAACTAGAGTGGAATTTGCATTTGCTGCGTCATACCTCATGTCGCCCAGTCTCTTGCTGAGGACAGTGCCCACTGTGGTTAAAGCTGCAGTCGTCTTCTGTCCCGCCTGGGACAGGGTCTCTTGAGTCTTTTTGTATCTGCAGGAGAGAAGAGGATGAATTGAGGAAAGGAAAGAAGGAAGGAAGGAGGATTGAGAAAATAAAAGAACAGGTGGTTGGTGGAAGAAAAAAAAATAACGCATAGTGGAAAGAAATGATGAGTGAGCAGAAAGAACAAAAAAAGGAGTCAAGTAAGGCAGATAAATGAGATAGATGGGAGGGTAAAAACAACAATCGAAGGGTTACATTAGACCAAACCCATTGACCACAAACCAATTTAAGCTGGTTCTTCTGCCCTTAAAAGAAGAAGCGCAGTGTTCCCCACCCTGGTGGTTAATGTTCACAGAAATACTGTACACTCTAAAAGACTGGTTTGTCAAAAAATATCCAACATGAACCTGGTACAATGTGTTAAAGGATTTACTGAAATTGTATTAAATGAATCTCTAAAATCTTGAAAGTATTGATACAGTAATAATAATCTAAATGAAGCTTCAAAATATTCAGTACAGCCCAATGGATACGATTTGCATTATTAAAGCAGAGTTTATGTCAAATGGAACATGACGCTGCGATAATAAATCACACTGGGCAGACACACTTCTAAAAGGTTTGAATATTTGAAATCATTCCCGCTTTAGTCACATTCTTTAAGTGTAGTGCTTGCAGAAAGCTGACAAGGTTCCATTAAGCCAAAGCTCCCGCAATCTTGAGTAACAACAATTAAGGAATAAGAAAACTGAAGCGTCCGCCCTCCGGATGTGCACGATGGAAACGGATTAGTTTAAACAACAACTTTGACCAAACACACTGAAGGACAAAAAAGGTCTTCAGCAGTTAAGTCTGCTATAATAAAGGAGGGATGACGACAAGACAAAAAAAATTGTTTTTATAAAGAAAAGTTTGAAAAAAGTAAAAACCACAGCCTAGCATGCGGTCAAGTATCAAGGTATATTTCAAATCATTTTTTAAACCAGTTTGTGAGAAAAGAAACGCTACGCCTTCCCGGCTCTACCGTCATAATGAACTCACAGGCGCGTTGTGACAAACGTGATCGTTTTAACCTTCTCAGTCCACCAAAAGCCAGTATTAGTAAAGGACTTTCACAAAAATGTTGAACTGCTCCTTTAGCAAAGTGGCTAGCTGGGAAGTTGACCTGTAAACAGGAACCCTTCTGGGTGACTGGGGAATGGAAACAAAGAAATATGAACACAAAAAAAAAAAAAAAAAAAAAAATCCAAACTGGCAAAAGCGACACACAGGCGGACGCAAACATTCCCCCGCCATGTGAATGGACACACAAGAAGCACGCACACACACCTGGTCCACCCAAGAATACACCAAGGCTCAGCAGGAGATGGCTCACAGAGTCACAGCAAATGCAGTTTGTGAGATAAAAGTGAGGCTGAATACAAACATGGCTGACCTGTAGCACTACAGGAACACTTGCCTACAATCAAATCTGGATAATCTGCTACAAAAGTGTCTAAATTATCTGAAGTCTTGACAAACCAGAAACTTGTTAATTCAACAAACACCAGAAAACAGAAGAAAAATGGATGGATAGTCAAGAGAATAACTCCCAAAAAGGCAAAGTAAACTTAAAAGAAACCTTTGCTAATCTATATAAAAGCAAAACGAGAACACGAAAAATGAAGGGGGTCAACTCACGCTTCAGAGCGGGAAATGTCATCCAAAGTTGCTGAGGCAGACAGATATCTGAAGACACAACAGCAGGATAATGACACGGGGGAGAGGCACACACTCAATACAGAACAATAGATGCCAGTAGAGAACCATCCAATGACGGAGGTGCCGAGCACCGACCGACGACTATCATTTTACTGGGTGGATTTGAGGCAGGTTGGCTTCTTTAACATTTGAAAGCAAAGTGGTGGGTGGAAGTTTTCCATTTAAAAGACGGAGTGTACAGGAAAATAAAAGCATTAGACACAATACACAATGTAAAATCAAAACGTGACCAAACATTTGGTGTCTCATACAGTTATGAATGAAAAGAAAATTATTTAACAAACAGTCATGAAAACCCAGTCAACAGGGAGGGAAACCTTACAGTCCACCAGAATACGAGGACAGTTTAGTCTCCTTTTTTTAAATATACTGCTGGTTTATGAAGCCAAAGTGCATTTAGAAATACTGTCCTTGTGGAAAATTTAATCAGAAATACGTAGAAAATGTATCCTCTGCAGGGAAAATACGCATAGAAGCACAGCTAAAAATCTGTTTATTTCAGAGTCAACACCGCTTTAGTAAACCCAGAGTCCAGGTATTACAAATCACCGGCATCTATTAATTTCCGACATATGGGAAACATCTGTAACACGTGAAGAGGAAAGTGGGGGATACTTCAGCCCTGGGTGGAGACCCACACAAAGACGAGGGGAATGTGGGTGGACAGAGTTTTCAAATTGGTCCCTGTTTATAAATTTTCCATGATGGACACAGTAGGCAAATTGCAAAACGTATACATCACAAAAAAAAATAAAAAGTATCAGCATGGATGCAGCCTGCTTGAGGAAAACAGTCTGATAGAAAAACTCAAACACCGGACAGAACGATGTGATCAGGTTAGTAACAAAGCAAGCTTCATCACACCCATGCGGGGCGTCCAGCCTGGACGCCGTCTACAGAGAGAGGAAGTGTTTGACTTCCATTTAAAAACAATAGAGCCGATGAGGAAGCAGAGCCAACAACGCAAACATGAAGGGCTCTGAAACAACGCTGAACAGCTATACAGCAGGTCCGTTTCTACAGGGGCAACAATATTTCAGAGATTTGCTTGGATCTTTAAATAATACCATTATATAAATTATATTAATATTTATACTTGATATAATATTATCATAAACATGTCTAAAAATAACATTATGATACACAACCGCACTCCGTTTTTATACAATATGCTCATTAGAAACATTTGTTTTATTAGTTTGCAATACCTATATCATCTGCATATTAATCCAATTTTCTGTTTAAAATTGTGAACAAAATGTAGGTGAAGGCTTTGAATTAGTTCAGTGACCTGTGCGCCTCTTTGACCTCACCGTTAAAAACACAGAATTCACTTTAGCAGTTTTAACAAAAACAGGTCAAATATAAAAGCAAAGCGTCTAAATTAACACGAGCTGCTCTCCTTGTCAATGAGCACAGCTGTGGTGATGTCATACACGACAGCCATGTCACATGATCCCCTTGTCTGACAACATACCATCAGTGCACATCTGCATTTACAGCAGAAGACGATCCTTTTAAACGCAACAAAACGTTTCTTTGTCTATCGCTTTAGCAAAGTGGGGATGTGGAACGGGGATGTCAACGATGACTTGTCCAAAGTGATACAATGAACTTCAGCAAAGCCAACAGAAAATAAAGGCTAGATATTTACAATATAAAACATAAAACCGCCAACACCTCTGAATGGGCGGAGCTTCTAAATGCACCGCGACTTGAAGCCAAGTGAAGCACATTTCAAGTGACCCATTGGTTACGGTGTGCGGAGGGAGAACTGCCGTTCGCCGAGTGAGCCTGCTGATCCCGTTCATATCAGAGGCAGCCAGGTGGAAACTACCATTAGCTTCAGACGCCGCCACATCAGAAGCAGAAAAACTACTGCGTAACCTGGAGTCTTTAAGCAGCAGTGTGGCAACAATCTCCACCTGGAACAATTCGCCTTCCCCAGTTTCAAATTAACTGCACCACTGGTTATAAAGCGTATTAATTATATTTACACGGTGCAAAATCTAAATTGCACAGATTACTTCTAAAGGAGGAAGCGTTAATTCTTTACAATATTGCTAGACATTAGAAAGTAAGAGAAAGTGGGCCTTCAGTTAGGAGCCACGCTGCCAGCTCGCTGATGCCATCGTAAGGAGTGTGCGCGAGAGGGTTTTTGCCCCTGGAATATTAAATATTTAACCCTCAAGTCAGTCCATATCAAGTTGAAGCCATTTTTATGACTATTTGAAGATTGCGACCTACATAATATAGCTGTAGACCTAATCTGAAGCAAAGAAGAGATTTTCCTTCATGTAATAATATTATACGTTATTAATCAAGATAGTTAGCGTGGCTCTGCGATGACATGATGTAAATAATACATATGACATGAAATAAGATTGACGGCGCCGTCTTTTTTTGTCTCATAATCCCTCAAATCCAGGCAACTGCTAACAGGCATCAGCTGACCGATTATTACATCATTATACATTTGCTTTGACATTGTGTGCCAAGGGATTACATTTACATCTACCCTCAGACTCAACCATTACGAGAATTTCTTCATCTAGTCACATTTTCAACACAAAACGATGAATTGGTGATAACAAGCACTACTTATTATGCTCGAGCAAAGCCTTGACTCTAGCTTCTAAACAAAAAAATTCTACAGCCTGGTGAATAGTAATAAACACTCCAAAAGAAGCATCTGAGAAAATGTTCATTATAGAAGACTTTTGCTTTGGAGAGGAAGTCGAGAGGAGGACGTGGGTCAGCACTTCTAGACGGAAGAAGAGGGGAAAGCGGACCTCTGGGAGAGGAAGTAAAAACAGACCGATGGGAGGAGGTGGAGATAGAAAACGGGAGAGAGACAAACAATTAACACATAGCTCCTTTTTTTAAAGATATCCGTATAGCAAACACTGAAAAGGCCCAGGCCACAGTGAGACAAACACACCCTCAGTTGAAGTCTGACATCGTCAGAAGAGACACACAAAATCACACTGCGGTGCTACAAGTCTAGTCGTATGTGCAACAGGCGTCTGACAGCTGCAGGAGAATAAAGTAAGTTTGTCACAACTGGAAAAGCTCAACAGGGTCGAAAAAAACAAATATAAAAATGCACAAATGCAGTGGTACAACCACGAGAAGTACTACTTTTTAATGTTCACCTCAATCGCATATGAAACTGAAAACTATTGACTTTCAATTAACTTGAAGCATTTTAACGCACACTCATTTGGAAGCATTCCCTTCAAGAATCTCATTCATTTCAAGCCCAAAAAAAATCCTGCAAACACAGACACCAAGTTAAACAGCCAGTGTTGAGATGCGAGTGTTCTCAAACATGGTTAGTAGGTGAGGAGAGAAGGATGGAGGTCGAGTCAAAATCAGAGCGTGAGAGAGCAAACAGCGCACCGACTCACAGATCCAAGCTGGTAACTCTCTCACTCCACTCGCCCAGTTTCTCAGTGGCTCTCACATAGCTAGAAAACAAACAGGAGGGTGTTACACTGCTGGGGTGAACATGAAGGATTTAAAGCACGTTGGCTAGAAGAGGAAGGAGAATCTTGAGTATAAAGCAAGCTGCAACTAACTGAACATGGTCTCAGTCTAAAGTAAATGATGACGTAATTATTGTTGCTTGTTTTTGAAAGGCCCGGTCATTTGTACAATTCAAATTCTTCTAATGAGATGTCCTGGTAGAATTATTACTGAGGAGTAAAAAAAAATGATCCTGGTGGTTAGACCTTATATTTAATAAAAAACGAATAAATGAAGTCTAAATGAAATTATAAGTATACAATGATGCAGCACCTTAGTCTCAGCAAATGTCGATCATTTGGAAAAAAAAGACTCGAAAAGCCCGGATGACTCACCACATGGTGATTCATTGTGTGACTGGCCTCTTCCCGATAAAACCGCTATCAGAGAGAGAACGCAGGGAGTGCCGACTCATCGCACCGGGCGGTGCTCGGTCACTTTTCCTACGCCATGCTTCCATCTCGCTAGGATACTTTTTAATATGTGGGTATTGATACGTTTCCCTTATTGAAACAGTAGTTAGCAGTTAGTCACTTTTATCATTACAAAACATAAAATGTTGGGGTTTCCGTCTTGTTCCTAAACTAAAGAGCACCTGCTAAACCACAAAAACGTGATGGCAGTTTGGAATCTTTTACCGCTTCATCTTTGTAGAGGAGGTGATCCGGCTGTGGATTAAGCTCAATTTATACATTTTCCGTCTCGTCCGCTGTGCTTAGATAATCGGGCCGGATTAATACGTACGCGTTGGAGGTTTGTACATCTTGCCACCCCCTGCTGAAGTTCTGCCGGAGTTCATTGAGCGGGTTGAGACCCAGTTTCCTTTTCAGGTCTGCGGCGTGTCTCTCTTTGGCCGACAAAACCTGACGCAGGGTGTTGATCTCCTCCTCAACCTAAACACACACACACACACACACACACACACACACACACACACACACACACACACACACACACACACACACACACACACACACACACACACACACACACACACACACACACACACACACACACACACACACACACACGGCTTGAAAAAAGAAAGATGTTTCAGGTCGTCCTGTATCGAGCGCCCTCCACATGGCAGCGGACAGATTTGGAATTTTTTTGACAACTTTTTTTTTGTTTTTTATTTGGTCTTTGTAGTTTTCTCAACGGTTGTGTCGAATAGATTTAAACTCGTTTGTCGACCCATCGTTTAGTGGATATTTCAATAGTGCTAGTCCTATACCAACTGTAAGTTTCTTATTGTGTAATTGAAACAAAAGCAGCCTTTCTTAAGCAACACATCAGTAAATAATCCAGCTTGTTACAGGCATCATTGCAAACGTGGTTGGTTCCTTGTATTAGCGTTCAGCTGTTGAGGAACATTTCTCTTTGCATTTCTTTGTGCCCCAACCGGTTGAGCCACTGAGTGTTGAGTGTTAAAAACATGTTTCTTTGAGCAAACCTGTCATACAGAAACATCAATTTTTAAAGTAGACCATCTATATCGTACAATTCAAAATATAGAGTAGTGTTACCGTGAAAAATGAGGCAACGCCAAACTTCTGAGGGCAGTATCGCCATTGTATGGGTATTTTCCAACAGCATCTACTAAACATATGACTATTCTTGCCTCTGGTTGCATGTCAACACTGGGGATTACGGAACATCCTGGCTCTACCTTAGTGAGCTCTGTGCGGAGCTCCTCAGCCTCTTCCTCCGTCAGGCCGGGTGGAGGAGGGTTTGCTGGGTTCCCCACCGCCCCCTCCACCGGCCCCTCCACCGGCACGTCGGAAAGGCTGTCTGAGTGGTCCACTACAAGGCCCTTGTTCGGAGAGTTCAGGTTGATATCTGGAACACGAGGGCAAGAGAGAGGGAGAGGAGACGTTAATGGGAGAGTGAAATGGGGAGGCAGCAGGCGGATAAACACACTTGGATCAGTTGAAGCGTTAAAAGCTTAGAGTGGTTTCCCATGACTATTCTTCTCCCACCCCCCGACCCACGCCAGCAGGACATATCCAGCAGGACATATCCAGCAGGACATATCCAGCAGGACATATCCAGCAGGACATATCCAGCAGGACATATCCAGCAGGACATATCCAGCAGGACATATCCAGCAGGACATATCCAGCAGGACATATCCAGCAGGACATATCCAGCAGGACATATCCAGCAGGACATATCCAGCAGGACATATCCAGCAGGACATATCCAGCAGGACATATCCAGCAGGACATATCCAGCAGGACATATCCAGCAGGAAGACAAAGTGTCAATTAGCAGCGCCGGGAGTTTCACTGTACTGTGGAAAGAGTCCCATTAAACCTTCAGGAAGGATACAATCCGGTGGACCATTGAAGGAGGACAATAAGCTTACCAAAAAGAACAAAACGACAACCATAAAATCTGTTCTGGTGTAACCTTTTTGCAAATGGAAGCTAGATAGATAATCATTATCTGCAGTTAGTCAAAGTCCTTTTAGGCACTCGCCGCCATCTTGGCAACGCCTCCGGGCAGCTATTTTCGCTCTAACAAGACCACCCGCCTATCTCAATCAATGGGAAGAGAGTCAGAACTGCACTTTTCACGGGTCATAAAAACTACATGTATAGAAACAGCAGTAGAATATGATAAAAATAGCTGAAAAAGTTTGATGACTTTGTCCCAAAATAAGGTTTAAAATGCCCTTTTCCGCACAGGTTACTGTTACTGCGCATGCGCAAGGCTTCACGACACCAACCTTAATTTACGTCTGTATCCTGAATGCCGGTGTTACGCCATCGTCTCCGCTGTCGCTAAACCTCAACTGTGCGCATGCGTCAGTGGAACCAGACAATAGGCTTAAAATGTTTCCCGGCTTAACTGTTAAAAAGCAGATGATTGGCTTTCCAGTGGAAGGGGCGGGACATGCGCATACAACCGCCATCTTTGCGGTTACGGGTTTTCCTACGGGAGTTGTATTGAGGAGCTCAGTAATCCAGAGCTTTAACAATAACATCTGCATGAGAGTTGGCGAGATATGAATGCTCCACCCACTACGTATATTGATTGAGCCAACAACGATTCAGCGTGGCCCACAGAAAACCGCAGCAGCACGAGAAATGAACCAGGACTCGTATGGGAACAGGGAAAAGGGCTTTAGAGGTCATTCTCATGGACTATGTGTGTGCCGGACATGCCTTGATTTATTACACATCCCAGAAAGCACCCTGGCAACCCGCAAAGTCAGGTTCTGTTGCATACAAGTAATCATTTGACTCAGGGAAGTGATCACAGCCACACCCTCAACGTAAACACCCGTCTGCTGCATTGCATCATGGTCTGCTTTCTTGCAGATATTGATTCAGAAAACGTGACACCGTGGTGCTTCTATGATTATCCCTTTGATTTAGACTATCTAAATATTGGTGGCATTTGGCCCATTATTTACAACAATATAATCACCACCACACATTAACACGGACACTTGGAAGCAAGTTAAGGCACACCTCATATACGTGTAAATGTTCATCTTTAAAAGCAGAATTAACATCTGTTTGGGCAAAGTCCCCCCCTGCTCAGACTGAAAGTCTCAGTCCACATCGCACAGCATCAGTCAGTGAGCAGCAGCGGCAAGACTTTAGTCCACGATGGACAGCCAGAGAGCGTCCACACTAGACAGAGACATTTGCACAAAGCCCTACAGACAGTGTTCATTTGAATACTCTGGGGTTTTGTCGTAGCGTGGAGGGGCAAAAACGGGACCTTTTGAGAAAAAACAACAACTGTAACATGACTTTGCTGTCGCAACATGCCGAAAAGCAAACAGTCTTGATTCCCAATCGACTACCAGTGTAAATACAACAGAGATAACAGGTTGCTGACCATGTGGTCTATACTAGCAGCTGTGATGCAGTTGAATTCAGGATTGTACAATTCCACCAAGCAAAAGGAAGAAAACAGTCACGGTTTGCAGCTTTGGAGGAGGGACAAGGACACAAAGCGGATGAATCTCCTTTCCTCATCGTTGCTTACGTTTTTCAGCTACTGTTGTGAAGTTAAAAAGAAGAACTTGTTAAAAACACACATTCTCTCAAGTACCACTGCAAGGATCCGTGTTTAACCATAATCTACTAAACACTTTTTAAGTGTTCATTTTGAAGTGAACTTGGTCTCTGCATGACTACGTGCGTGTCCACTTGTGCGTGAAAATCATATCGCTCTTGCAGAGTAAAATACCAGCAGTTTAAAGTAACTTAAGTTTGAACAGTATTAAAATGCATGTACTCGTTTACCCAGGAGGTAGCAAATTACTGGTTTAAATAAAAAAAAAAAAGAAAAAAGGTAGCTATTGGAATATTGTTCCACCACTGGCCAAATCGCAGTCCGCCAGTGACAGAGCAGCAGCTAGCATGCTAGCAGCACCGAAGATGACCACACAGTTAGTCAGCAAATCCGGCTACAGTTGACAAACTATAACTAATAAAGAGGGATTCAAATTGACTAGACGGACACACACGTGTTCGGATCAATACGAGGCAGTATAGTTCGTGTTCAACGTCGCGACGCCACTAAAACAAAAGTGCTAACTTTAGCTAACCGTTTAGCTAGCATTAAGATGTCCTTTTGTTTACAAAGATTTAAACTCGAAACTCGGAATTTAAAACACCCGCAAGTCTCACTGAAGGTATGGTGACGCGGTTCACTTGTGAGACGTGTTACTGTCAGTCGATCAGATTCAATTATCAAGAAAAGTTTGAGATGTCAGTAATACGAAACGACTTCCCCTTCCTCTTCACCCAACTTACAGCACTCTTGTCCCTGTCAATTACACCAGCGGGCCCGTACGGTCCTGACGACTGCAGCAACGTTTCATGATCTCTAAACAGGGACAACCTTTCAACTACACAAACTAGCAGCAGTATTAAGTCATGATCTATGTGCTGCATACATGTATTAAAACAGATGTATCTGTGCCGACCAAGCATTTGATATCTGAAGCTAAGCTATGCGCCTGCTAGCAAAAAAAAAAATGTAAGTTACCTTGACTGGCGGGGTCCATTTCGGCGTCGATTTCACGAGGCAGCACTTCTTTTTTGTTCAAAGTTGACCTCGGCGGGAGTGAAGTACGGATATCGAACGAGTTAAGTGTGCTTTTCCACTCGGCGTGTATTAATCTTCCTGGTTTTGTAGACTGCTCCCACTCAGATAAAGTCGTCAACAGGAACTCAAAACAGCCCAACAGCCAGCTCAGCTTAAACGGCTCATTGAAAAGCTCGCGACAATAATAACAGACGCACGTCCGGTATTGAATTTCAGAATAAGATTAAAAAAAACGTGTTCGTAAAGCAAAAAAAATAGATACATACTTAGTCAAATATATAGGTATTAATGTATAAACGTAATTAATATAGATATATTATATAACGGCATGTTACATATATTATATATGGGGTACCGTCTATTTCTTTGTGCCGCATAGTGGTTTTGTCTACTGCTAAGGCGTGTCCTTTAAACAGGAAGTATCTCTCTACTGAGAGTTAAATTTTTGGATTTCTACACATTTCTTTTCCGGTGTAATCTAACCACTTCACTCAAACATTTGGATGTATGTCCCAAACACAATTATTTGACAAGACCTACGCACTAATCATTTATTGTGTATTTATGCAAAGCCTCATTTATACACAAAACAGCGCCACTCACTGACATAAGTCACTCACTGCGAAAAAGTGAGTGACTTATTTGATCAATGCATGTATAAACAGATCCAATATCTCATCTCAACCACTTTGTCCTGCATTAGACACCAGCTTACATTTACCAAACACTCAAAACAAGTACTTAGTCACACTCACAAATCACATAAAATGCTGCTGCAGCTGCATAAAAAAAATGTGAAAATACAATGTAAGTAGAATGTTACATCCACAAATCATCAGCTTGATCAGAACTGATCTTCAACCCATTGTGAACAAATGCATCTACTTATCTGATATCACCTGTAAAATGGTGTTAACACCTTAAATACCCTTTGATTGAAGGGAGTAAAAATATTTAACACAGACCTATATGAGACATTTTCTGAGGTTTTAAATATTTAGAAACTCAAGTGTTATCCAAATTATTTGATTAGATGGAAGACTAAAATGCAATACAAACTATTTTAACATTCTTGTTCATATCCTTTAGCTATTGTAACAGGCTAATAGAGTAAACATCCTAATACGACTAGTTTTGGCTACAGCTACCAAAAGTCATTCTTTTTAGCCATGGCTAATAATAATACTTCTTCGTTGAAAAAAACAGATAATGTTTTCTCCGTTACCTCAAGTGACAGTGGTGGAAAATTAGATCAAATCTTAGCTTTGAATAATACCATAAATTAAAAATACTCCACTTCTAGTAAAATTAATGCATTCCAAACGTTATCTACGCTAAATAAGTATTACTAAAAAAATATAATTCAAGTATGAAAAGCAAAAGTACTCAATATACAGAATGGCTCCTTTAACAGTGTTATATTACAACACATTGTTATATTGTATGTTTCTATTCACTTATGAATAAAAGTAAGAGCATTTCATTTTTCAGTTCTTGCACAGGGCGACACGTTCAGATATTTTGTATTTTATCAGTAGTATAGTAATACAACATTCAAAATGTTCAGAGATATCAGAGGAATAGTGGAAACAAATTAAATCATCAAGTACATCAAAATTGTCATGAAATAAAGTACTTCAGTTAATGTACTTAGTTACATTTCACCACTGACTAGTTGTAACACAACAAAAGCTATTACAATAATGACAACTCCTCCTCCATCAAATACTACTTCCTCTCTTCTTTAGTACGCCTGCTAAAACAATAACATTGACAGTTATGAAGACCTTTGGTGTGAAAGGCAAAAAGCTATTTCCTCTCAGTAAGGTTTCATAATAAAAGCACAACAAAGTCAGACGTTTTCCCTTGAAGAACACAGCTCCAGCATCGACGCGGAGCTTTGCTAAGGTTTAAAGAGGAGGATGAGGATACATGAGGACTTGTCTGTCTCAAGACTCCTTATCTCTGTCTCCATCTGGAGCAAAGGGGCATCAGATTACTTTATATGAAGACTAATAGAAATAGTTATCATGAAAACAACAGTGGTGGAGGACGTATTCAGATCCTGTAAGTAAATGCAGTTGTGTCACACTGGAAATGAAATACAAGTGTAAAAACCCTTTATTTAAAATGTAAAATGAGAGCTTACAAGGAAAAGGTATATTTAGGAAATGTTCCCAACCATGCAAGGACAAATGATCACACAGCATGAAGCAGAGGGCTGTCATGAGTGGTGTCGGTGTTGTTTTAAATGAGACCATCAAGAATATATAAAAAAAACCCAGTTGTAATAGTTTAAAGTTGCATAGCTAAAGTGTCCTTATCATTTTTATAGTTAATTTAAAGTATGAATAACCTCTTCACTGACTTAATGTGAATACATATTTCCACCACAAGTTGCCAGCAGAGGCACGAGTACAAATATATATATCTATTCAGATAGATGTATTAGATCATTAAGATAAATATTGGAATATTGTACTATTTGAGTAAATAATAAGCACAATAAGTCGATTTGGCACGTATAAAATGATCTATTTGTTTGGATTCTTTCTTTTTATCTTAATATTACCATGAAGTAGCAGTAGACTGTATATGGCGATATGTACCCGAGCTGTGTTATGTGCAAACGAAGCAGCCGATGTAAGCCCAAACCTTCTGCAGGAGGACCAGGAAGGCCAACAGGTAGAAGAGCATGATGACAACCTGGAGGAAGATGGAGGGATGGGCAAGGGAGAGAAAGAGGGGGATCAAAGAGGTGCTAAATGCTGAGATAAATATGACAAAGTGAGGAGACGAGAAGATTTGGAGTGAAGGAGAGAAGATGCAGCAACTAAAAGACTGTAATGTGGAGAAGGAAGGAAAGAGGAAACAAAACTGTATTCAGATGTGTAACATAACTAAAGTACCTTTGCTACTTCTACTAGTACTGTGATACTTAAATGAGTATTTTTTTATACCTCTCTTCACCATGGAATCAGATATCCAAAATGCTTCTTTGCGATGTTGTCTGCTTTGAAACTGATATATATTTTTGGATTTATCATTTTGTATGGCCTTTTCTACGTTTAAATATCACTTTTAATTTGAATTGCTTTTGCTTGAATAAAGTTATTGTTATCGTTAATTCCAATTAAATCCCCAAAATAATAACAAGACATGGACCTAAGTGGTGAAGCATTTTCAGCAGGAAATCAATCTAAAGTCATATTTGATCAAATTAGTAATTTCTCATTGCCCAGTGTGTGTTCACTTGAATGCCGTTTTCAAGTGAACACACACTGGCGTTAACTGACTCGGGGTTCCTTTAATCGACATAAGAAAGAAAAAGGAGGAGCCGAAAGTACCAGTTGTGTGCTCATCTCCTCCAGCTCTTCACAGTCGGTTCCCTCCTTAACCGCACCAGGAGCTGTGCATCCCTCCGCTTGCTCCTTCTCCTCCTCTGTTTTGTTCTTCATCTGAGCGGGTTCTACACCGTTTGAGTCCGGGTCCTCCGTCCCCGGGGGCAGGACGGCCCTGGCGGGCTCCACAGAGTCTCTCACCAGACATGGAGCCGGTTGTACTAGGACTGATGTTGGTGCTGCTGGTTTCACTGGTGGGGGTATTAATGGTGGGCTGAGCTCTGTAACTGGTTCTACAACCGATTGTGGGTTCTCTAGGGAGGTTTCCTGATGGAGTTCTGGTTCAACAATGTGGACAGAAGGTTCTTTGGGAACTTCAGGCTCCTTTTCAACTTCAGCCACATTTTGCACAACTGCTGAGAGAAAAACGATACGTGTTTAGACTGAATGTACACTTTAATATGTTACATTTAAAAGCGTAAAAGAGTGTTGGTCGAAGATTTTGGCTTTATTGATCTTTAAGAATAAACACAACAATTACTAAAACATCAACTACTCAAAGACTATCAATGTTGGACAATCAATTATTTTTATACGATTACAGACAATATTGTTGAATTTCGTTTTGGTGTAGCTTGTCTCTTTTTTTGTTAAGACATCCGCATCCGTGACCCAAAAGACATTTTTTAAGGTCCAATTCTGTTTTATGGTGAAGTTTTCTGAGATGCTTTCACATGGAGCTAACATGTTGTCAATGCCTAAATGATGTAAATATTATTATCTGTTGATGGAACTCATACACTGATAAGCACATCAAATTTCTTTTTTTACTTTTTAATGATATTTTGGCTGTCAATATTTTACAGCACCGCAGACGAGGAAAGCACTTTCACAAAGTGGACAGTAACGTCCCTTGTTGATACTACTGGTGCTGCTCAAATGTCTCTGATGCAAAATAAACGGTGTCTCCCAAAGATACAGTTTGAAAGTAATTTCCCTCTTTGTACCTTTGATGAAGTCGATGCTCTTCAGAGCACGCTCTTGTCTGCTGAAGTTAAATCTGTAGGGGCTCAAACTCTCATAACCCGGTTTCAGCGTCTCAGCCGGAGTGAAGCTGGCCGCTGATATCACTCTACAAACAGACAGACGAAAATCAAGGTGAATGTGGAGTAAAAAGTGGGCGAAAGAACAGGAAGCAGAAAAGATGTAAAAAGAAAGACTAACAATAGAAAAAAAGGAGAAAAGAAAGAACTGTTTAAAATGATATCATCCAGTAGGCAACAAATCCTACCATGCAAATGTAAAATGTGTCACAACACTCACTTTGTGATCAGCTCTCTTGAATTCTGAAGAAGGGAAATTAAAAAATGAAACTATGTTATTTTAGAGATTATTCTGGGTAGAGAGTATTCTGGACTCAAACAATTGTTATGTCTATACCTATGAAGTATTAGTATGGAATCACAGACATCAACTCAATTCAGCACCTGAACAAACTCAGCCATGTCCTGCTCCTCCATGCTGATCACTGCTCTCTCCACCAGTTTGCAGTTCACTCCCAAAGTGTCTCTATTGCAACGTGCCATCGCCTGGGCACGGCCGGTCTTCTCTTCCTGCTCCAAGCTGATTCGCTGCGTCATCACCTTCACAGTGATGATGATAATGATGATTGAGACAATGATAAACCACAACAACTGTGAGCACTGTTTCAGATCCACTCTCAGTGTTATGACAGACTGCCTGTTTCCCTTAAAAAACAGATAGTTAATGTAAAATAAATATAATAATTGTGTAAAACGTGCAGAGAACTTTTAAACATCTGACCTTTTGTCTCTCCTGCAAGATCGAAAACACACAACTGAACTTCTCACACACGAGTTGTTTCTGAGTCTTACTGTTCTCCTGCAGAGAGAAGCATGAAGAAGAGTGCATGAAAACAGCATGCTTATCTGGCCAATGTCTTTGCACTATTAGAACTGGAAACTGAATGTGTGCTGTGCTCACTTCCTGTCTCTGTGTGAAAAAGAAAATGAGTCCTTGTTTGTCCCCCACTTTGGGCGCTGTTCTTTCCTGCCGTGTTCCGTTTTAAGTATTTCTGTTTCTTTTGGAATTTCTATTACAACTTCCTTGACTCTCCTGCTCCACGGGTCTTGTTTTTAAAATTGTCTTCATTATTACACACACACACACACACACCTCTATTTTTTTGCAGGTCTCCTCCAGCTCATTGATCACTGCCTGGACTTTGTCGTTGATTGCCACCAAAGAACTGACTTCTCCACTCAGCTCATCCTGAAAAACAAAAGGAAACGAGTTTGTTTATGGAGTCTTTTCATTATTATATGATTGTTATTTGCCGCTTTCAGTAATCTAATAGTTCTTTACTTCACTTAATCAAAGGTTTGTAAAAATGACTTTGACAATCAAAGAACGGACACGGCTAGTATCTTTCTCTGCATGCAGATTTCCATAGATGAAGAGCAGAAGGCTAAATGGACGTAGTATTAATAAAGCTTGTATCACTGGTATAAGTAGAATGTTATGTACCTTCTTTTGCTGATAGATATCTGTCAGAGGAGCCACCTGACAGGACTGATGAGCTCCAAAAACCTTACACATAGAACACGTAGGAACCTGACAGGTGAGACAGTAAATGTTCACCCTCTCGCCCTCATGGTCTGAACATGTCATGTGAGCAGAAGGTGGAGGAGGAGGGAGTGGGCTGGTGGAGGGAGAGAAGAGAAGGGGGGGAAAACACCACATCTTCACACCCCTGCATTTATGACATGGAAGCACGCTCTACAGTTCATCATTGCCTGTTACAACCATCACTTCTCACCCTGCGACGTTGCTGATGCTGCTGACTTCCTGTTTGTAGACGTCGATGATGTTCTCCACCAGCAGGTTCCTCTGCAGGCTGTAGACCCCGTGGCGATCCAGCACAACTTCCTGTCTGCAGGACGGACAGCGGAAGCGGCCGCTGCTCACCTGCATGGTGGTACGAGCCTGGAACAAGGAGGGCTGCACAGAAATAAACCATGACTGCATGTTGTAATTATTCACGTGCTCAACTCGCCAGTTGAGAATGTTTTCTTTCAACACGGCTGCATGCCGGGATTTCAACAATGAGCAGCAGTTATTCTTAATTGTCCACATGTCTCCCTGGGTGAAGTCAGAGCGGGTTAAAGGCGGGTCACTGGGTGAAAACATGTCTGCAAAATCCCCTGTTCATCATCCAGCATGAGAATACGTTGGTGCTCAGAGGGGCTGCACGCCCACCATGTGCATTGAGAACTCTCTGCTTACTCTCCCCGTCTCTGGATTAGCCGGTAGCAACGTCTGGGTGGCAGGCGCTTGAAAATATATTAATGAATAAAAAAGACATGTCAGTGTAATCACATTAAATAACACAAAAGGCTGAGGTATATGGAGGACCAAAAATGACTTAAGTATAAATAAATAAATGAAGAAATGTGTAAATAAATGAATAAATGAATAAATAAATACATTAATGTAATAAATCAAGTTGATTTCTAAACAGCACATAATTAAATAAATTGATTTCTACATTTCTGTATTTCTACATTCATATATTTCTACATTCATTTATTTCTACATTACTGTATTTATTCATTTATTTATTTGTTCATTTATTTACATATTTATTCATTTATTTATACTTAAGTCATTTTTGGCCCTCCATACATAGAGGTACTGGGACATTAGTGGAATACACAAAGAAGTAATTTGGGTCACAAAGCTTCCGGGTCCCAAACTTTCAAAATAAACTTCGGACAGTGGCCCGTTTTTCGATTTGGTTTTTGGTTTATCAATTGAAAAACGAAAGAAAAAATGACATGCGGATTTATGTATAGTATGTATTGTATTTGTGACAATATCCCAGTGCTTCACTATAGCCTGGCATTATTGTGCATTTATATATAATTGTCTCTTAATTAATCTTGATATCGTTTTCAGGAAAGGGAAACAAAAAACAAGAGATCGTAAAAGAAAATTGAGCGCAAGTGAAAACCAATGAAAGAATTGCGATTTAGGGGGACGAGCGATAGACGAGTGAAGAAAAGGACAGATAAGCAGAAAGGCAGAGGGACGGTTGGAGGTGTAACACGTCCTGAAATAGTGACCTTTAATAAGCTTCAGCTGCTGCTGGGAGATCAGCGGGTAGAAAGACAAACACAGAGTGTACACAGGCCGCTTGGATTTACATCACTTTTGTCAATATTCACACAATGTAACAGTCTGTAACAGTCTAAAATTATCAAGAGGACCCCAGGCAAAAACATTTCTGCATCCACAGGACAATTTTCAGCTTTTAGACTACCGTATTTTACTCTCTCCATTCAAATGATCCGATTTTGTAGACTTCTCAAAGTTGAAGGTCACAAACATGAGCATGTCAGCAAGGAAGTAGTACGCAGTATCAAGTTTCCATCCAACATACCTCACACATGCAAGTTAACACGCATGTGAAGTGTGCTCGGATGTGCACGTCCTACTGGGCGGTAAAATCACTGGTCATTTCAGGTTTGGAAATAGTGTTACGCCCGCTATTGGTCTTCGCTCCAGATTCCCATGAGATATTCTAAAAATGTTGAGGATCCTCAGATCACTTGAAGTAATCAAAACACACACATGGATGATCGTGAACAATAGCAGTAAATAACAGCTCACAGCAGGTGATGTTCATGAGCGAACGAGTTAAACATCCACACATCCCATTTTAGACACTGATAATCCACTGAACCCAAACAGAGACACACATCTGACACAGGCTTTGTTTTAGTACTCTAACGTGAACAATGGAGTCCCATTGTATGACACTACTGTATTGCATGTTCAGAAACACACAGTACACACACACACGCGCGTCACCCACCTGGTAGAGCTCGTTGGCACACTTCCTGCAGAGGTTGTGCTGACAGGGCAGGATGACCACCGGCTTGCTGAAGAGCTCCAGGCAGATGGGACAGATCAGCTGTTTCTGCAGCGTTGCCAGCGTGGCCTCGTCCTGCAGGCAGCCCAGCTCAGCCCGCAGAGACGTGGCCGCTGCGCCCGACTCCACCTCCTCCTGTTGGCCCCCCACAACCGATTGCATGAACGCAGTGCTGGTTATAGTTTAATCAAGAAGCATAGTGGATTTTTTTTAATCTTTTCTCTCCGGGCGGACATTTCTTTGATTGATTCATGTCCACAAAAAACACCCTGCAACTTGAGATTTGTTTGATTAATCACAGAGGAACCAAGTTCACATTATTGCTTTCATATGTCCCGACAACAGGATCATTTAAAGAGAAAACCAATCAGTCAAAGCGGAATGAAATCCACCTGTTGACTCACCTTGCTCTCCATCTGAGGACGGCCGCTGTGTTCGTGCTGTGTGCTGTTAGCTTCTCTCTGTCATTAAGGAGTCGCAGGCAGTTGGTGTTCCTCCGCCGCTGCCTGGCCTTTGTCCTCTTCTTAACAGTCAATCACATACTACCTTTTTTCCAATTTTTTTACAAGAAAAAAAAAAAGGAAATACTGCTTTGCTTCTTATAGCTTCTCAGTATTTATTGGGTGTTTCCACGCGCAGCGAGGGCCTGTGATACGGCACTTTCATGTCCCACTATCTCATTCACTTTGAAACTCGGTTGTTGCTGCAGCTCCTACACAGAGAGTGGGGGGGAACGTTGGCCTTCTCAGGTTCTGGAAATACCCAGCTCCCTCACTGAGACGGTTTGAGTTCGGTCCGGCTTGCGTCGCCTCGTTGAAATCTCTCATGTCCAGTTACAGTGAGAAAATACACAGGTGTCACACACAAAAAAAAAAGACAAAAAACGTTAAAAACTGTGGTCAAAAGTCAACCAGTTGAAGAACAACAGGGATCTCATCCGGGAGGGAAGTGGGGGGGGGGAAGGACCCCTGACACAGAGTCCACCAAGGACAGGACTTCTCCTCAGCTCTTCACCTTCTAGTACTTCCTTACTTCCTTACTATGTCCACACGAGCAGAGACTGCTGGGATTGTTGGTTGGACGTGTCCTCGCCATCCACAGGCGTGTGCGAGTCTGTGTGAGAGGACCGATTCGAGTTGGGTGGCGTCGGGTTTCAGCCAAGTGCCTCTGAAATAATCCCAACACACACACACACACACGCACCATATCAGGCAGTGGCTGGTATGTGGACGCTTTAAGACCATCCCGGGCAGTGCTCCATCTACCATCGCGCACGCTCACCGAGCTCTTGAAGGTGCTAACTGTGGCCTTTTAATATAAACTAATAGTTACTACATTCATCTTCAGACACGCATTATTGCAGGCCAATAGGAGCAAAAAGGTGAACCGCTACATGTACAGCAATGTTTTTCTCTTTGTTATATTGGTAGTTTAGTGAGTTTGAACCAAAGATGGTTCCTAGGTAACATGAATGATCTCTGCCCACTTCTTTTCTT
Source organism: Apeltes quadracus (assembly GCA_021346845.1). Taxonomy (NCBI): domain Eukaryota; kingdom Metazoa; phylum Chordata; class Actinopteri; order Perciformes; family Gasterosteidae; genus Apeltes; species Apeltes quadracus. The sequence goes on along the minus strand of CM037928.1, from coordinate 7,279,938 downwards.
GTCATACATGCTTCTTCTCCGTGATTGAAGTAGAAACTTACCATGACATTTTATTATAAACATCTATGCTGATAGCATTAAACAAGTGCAGATTGAAACATTTCATGATGAGACAAAAGTCTGCAATAAGGAAACATTTTAAAAGTGACTGGATTGAGGTATGTGAGTATGTGTATACTTGCACATATAATAATCTGATTTGTGACATCCCACCTATTTGACATTTTAAAGTTTGTTTTCAGGGCTGGCTTGGCACTACTGCACACGACAAACGTTAAAATAAAGCCTCGAGCTGACACAGCGACCTGACTCTGAACTCGTTAACCAGATCCCCATCTTTGCTTTTCATTTTGAAATAGAAGACGCTTTGACAAAAGAAACATTCTGACAACAGAAACATTTATTTTACAACAGTGTATCATTTACTTTATTTACTCCCACATGGGCCTGACAGACACAAACATCGTCCATGCTAAGAACAGAAGACCTCTAAGTCCCTACGTACTGTGTGTACATACAGCAGGTCTGTCCATTTGCCGCTTCATTGTCAAAATAGTTCACATCTAGAATTCTATACATCCCCTTGGCAAAACAACTAGTTGTTAATAGATCATTAAAAACATAATAAAATAAATAAAATAATGCTTTGATATCCATATCATCTGGTCGCTGTATTTACTTCAACAGTTCTTGTTATTTAGTTAGTTTTTTTCTTGGTAATTTATTTGGACATTGTTTTAGATCCAACAATGGAAGTTTCTAGACTGCGGGTTTATGTATTTTAGGCTTCAACCGGCACTCGCTCAGACACTGTTGCACGTTTGGTCAATAGAGGGAAAAATTACAAAAAAGTAAAGGAGAGATTTTAACGATGGGGCGTTTCAGTGAACACACGACATGAAGCACAAAATTCATCAAGTTGAATTGATTTAAAAAGAGCACCTTCGAATTTCATAACTATATGAAGGTTCAGAAAAAAACATTTTTAGTCCTTAATTGGAGTCTAAAAGCTGAATTATAAACTTTAATACTACAACAAGGAATAAAAATCAGGTTTTAGCAGCCCGTTTCGAACTGTAGACGTTCATCTCGGCTCGCAATGACTTTTCTTTTTTTCATAATCATTAACTTTGCTGAGAACAATTTAAATTTTCAATTTGACATTTGGAAGATAATTAGAGATAATTTTTTCATTAGCTCATATTGCACCGTCTCATGATATGTATAAATACATAATAAACAAAGTGTTTGATTGAGAAAATAAAAGGAAATATTTTGAATAAATTAGCCTGGCTGGTTCAATTAACATAAATCTAAATTGTTGACACCAACAACCACATTTAATCATCAAGTGCTACTTGTGTGTGACAAATCAAGAAAAGCTACAAAAGAATATGATTCAATACTAAGCTAGCATCCTGCTTATGATTAACTGCTTTTCATTTGCTAGGAGGATGAAAGACTTTTGATATCAATATACTCCCTTCGTCAACGACATAAATGAAAAAATAAAAATAAATGAAAAAATTCTACAGACAAATAGAGACAAATAGAAGAAGAAGAAGTGTTCGACTTGAAAGAAGTTCAGTGTCGTAAAACCTAAACATACACTTTAAAACGACATATACAGCATCTTTACTTTCTCACAAAAAAATGAAAACCTAAAAACATACACAAAAAGTGGGTTCGATCAGTTTACAGACGTATGCTCGTCCGGACGACACCAGCAGGATACTAATGTACAATATAGTACTCTGTAATGTCTCTATTATTAACACTGGCTCCCACAGCACATACACAGCTTCCAAAAGTCAGTCCTTTGTGTGAGGAAGAGAGAGAGGATCAAAATTCCGACATACACGAAAGGAGAAGTGAGGAAGAAGAGGAGGAAGAGGAGACCATGGCGAATCTACCACAGACTGACGCCACTAAGCGTCACTGAAGCAATATGATAATGATGTGATGGCACCAGATGCCGGTGAGTGACAGCTGTGTGAGTGAGAGCTGCCGCCCCCCCAAACACACACACACACACACACACACACACACACACACACACACACACACTGGGAGGGGCTCCGTTGACGTCCACATGGGCGTCCACAAAACTAACCTGATCAAAGCCATAAGCAGAAAAGTTGTTCTATACACTACGAGTGATGATGTTTCGACCTGGTCGGATATTCGAGAGGAGTCGCAGCGCCACGCAGCCCTTTCACGTGGAAGAGAACAGAGACACTGAAACTAGCAACGCCCCAGTGAGGTTCCACGACGAGCTAAAAGGAGTAGGAGACACTACTTTAGAGTATATGAAGAAGAAAATCTGTATTTCCTTAAAGTTCTAAACACCAAGGGTGAAAAAAACCTTTTTCCTTGAACGCATTGCATAAATTTCTACTTGGCAAGTATGTGCGATGGCAATTACTTACTCCAGCGCACAAGAGTCAGATATAGTCCAAAACAGAGACATACCGAAGTCTGTTTCTACTACAGGCTCTTTTTCATCCCACTTATACGTCCTTATTTCCTCTGGTCACCTCTCCCTGTCCCTCAAACCTGAGATGGGAACGATGGAAGTCTCTGTCGTAAGTTTGCATCCGCCGTAGTTGATATGGGCAGACGACAAAATGTACGTGTGTGTGTGTGTAGGTCCCCCACGCTTTGGCATCGCGCACAGCCCGACACACATGCGCTGTAGTGCGGAAGAAAATAGACGTAATGCATTTGAATAAACATTTGGTAGTATTACGAGAAACAAAGCACGTCTACACAACATCTATCCCCCCCGAAAAAATCCTTATTGTGAAAAACCACTGCATATTGTTAGTGTTCAATACCTGGTCGGTTTTATCTTTAACGCAAACTGAATCAACTAGATTTTAGTTATCACATGGTTGCTCAAAAGACTTGAGTTTGCAGACAGACATATTTTATAAGCTTAATCCTTTTTTTTCTCTTGTAATTTTTATAATGTAGGAAAAAGCATGCAGAGAATTAAGGTCAATGTGTCCAATATGTCTAACCTACGAATGTGAGCTTTACTGTTACTGTAAAATAATGAAGAAATAAACTATCAATCCCGTCTAAATTCTTGTTATTTTTTGGTTTGCTTTATTTCCCCCTTTTCCATTTACTGGAGTTATAAAATGATCGTGAATCAAAGGTGAATGTTTGAGCTGATGGTTGGCTGGCGACAGATGTTTTCTAGTATTTGCTGGTGTGTGTGTGTGTGTGTGTGTGTGTGTGTGTCTAGTATGCGTCGGTTCTGTAGCTTTGGTGGGCATCAGAGGTGAGCTGGGTGTTTTCTGTGGCTGAGGATGGCTGCATCACAACGGGCTCACCACCATCTGGAGAGGACACACACACACACACACACACACACGCACACACACACAAACATTAGAACTCAACAACAAATATTCTTAAATATACTTATTTTTCCACATAATGTACATTTTATAATTCTATAAGTAAATCTAAAGAGTGTGACCTCAACACTTGCTGGTTATTTTGTACTTTAATATTTATCAAGTATGATCCGAGGGGGCTGGACGTAATATTGGGTTGAAGTGTTGCATATTTCACGGTCTAAATACCACGTAGACATTCAGAATACACATGGTGGATGAGGGCTGGGTTTGTTCGGGATCCGCCCTCACCTCTTTCGTCAGCGGTCATCTGGGCCTCCAGGTCCTCGGGGGAGACGTAGAACTCCGGCTCCTGGTCCATGGGCGGCCGAGGTTTACATTTACCGCAGCAACAGTTACAGCAACAGCACAGGCAACAGCAGCAGTAACAGCCCGTGGATAGGCAGCAGAAGACGAACAATGCCTGTGGGAGGAGGAGGAGGAGGAGGAGAGAGGGAGCCGATGAAGACACACAAGGACTCGGCAGAACAGAGGAGAGGAATAATTATCACTGAATTATACACTGGAGTCGCTCGCAGATGTTTAAATAAAACATGTTGAGAGCAGGTTGTGTCCAGTGAAAAGCATCTGGCGTTAAATCTATTTAGCCTTGTTTTTTGACAGGCCATAAATCTCCATCTCCCTCTGTTCGGAGACTGAGAGAGACATTTTAGAAGCGTCTCGTGTCATAGCTTAATTTCCTCCAGGGACAATCCAGTTTTTTCTTCTACACACCACTATGTGTAAAAGGATCATTTTTATACCGATTCTCTGGTCATTGTCCCAAGTTCAGATAAGGAAATGCGTAAATATCCCAGTACTTGGAAGGCCGACATCCCTCTCCGTTCCATTATATATATATGTATATATATATAAGATCCTACCTTCGCCCACCAGCTGGACAGAACAAAGTAGGTGTTGACGTTCTCCTCTCCAAACTGCTCCGCCACGTAGAGCCCCAGTGAGCCGTATTTGTCGTAGATGTTCTTCTTGGTGCCATCGCTGAGGATTGAGTGGGCGTTGTTGATTTCCTTAAACTTCTCAGCTGCATCGGGGTTGTCCGGGTTCTTGTCAGGGTGAAACTTCAGTGCTAGTTTCCTGAAAAATGAAATAACAAAAATAAAGAAAGGTAGTGTTGACAAGGTTTTCTCGGCTATGTTGTTTTTAATCAAACAGTAATGAAGAACAAGACGTAATCAAGTCTCAGAATAGGTCTTCATCACAGTGTGTCTAAGCAACACACTGAGATTGGTTGCTTAGATACCTGACTATGCACTCCACTATTTAGGGAGCGTATCAAGATTCTGAAAGCAGAATTAAAAGACACCTGGCTATACCTGCACCAAAAGAGGGCCGTACAGAGTTTATTGTAGCAGGCTCCAAAAGGAGCTTCCCTCTGCCTGGTAACAGGCGTTTGGTCCCCTCTAGTGGTGGTACAAACAATATCCAAAGATGGACTGGTGCATTACCGCAGACAGTAGACATACGCATTACCTGTACGATTTCTTGATGTCCTCCGTCGTCGCAGCCTTATCAACTCCCAGCACGGCGTACAGCGAATCTCCTGATGTGGAGAGAGATCTCTGCCTCTGCTGCTCCATGGCGTCGCTCGCTCGTTCCTTCGCTCACACGCGCTCAATCAGCCGCTCACCTGGCGTGTGGGAAGAAAAACCAGAGCAGAGGACAAAGTGGTTGGTAAACTAATCAACGACGGGTTGCTTTGGTACGGCAGGCCTTCCTGCTGCAGTGAGAATTAGACTTAATAGTAAGCCAGTGTAGTGTGCGTAGGATGGAAATGAATAGTTCCATAGTACGTATAGATCAGGATCCTAGCAGCGCTGTGTTGGATGCAACGCAGTTTCTGGATCTTCTCGTCGTTGATCTCAATGAAGTAGACAGTCTTCAGTCTTGCGGAGATAAAAGGTGTGAATGAGCTTCTCTGCATGGAGAGGTTTTTTAATAAAAGGAGATTTTTGCACATGCGAGAGATGGACGTCAGAGGGCGAATGTTATTGACCTTGGATTTGAAGAAGTCCAGGAAGCTGACGCATTGCTCCCCTGTAGCCTCATTTGAAGAGGATGGGCAGTACTGTTTATGGACAGTGAGTCCGGAGCCTCCGCAACCTCAATCCAGGACACAACCAGCCGTTTTTATTTTGGGCAGCTCATGTGTGAACCAGGGAGCGGGGCGAGAGAAATGTTGAAATGAGGCGTTTCTCACAGGGATATTTTTAGAGAAGACACGCTGGCTTTATCCAGGAGGATGTCATGTTTCATGAGCTCTTGCGTGTACAAACTTTGATATCTGAAGAAAACACAACCAGAACACACTAAACCATAAACCATCACATAGACACGCAAAGCTTCGTTGGACAACATCAACAGAAACTTAAAAAGTACTTTGGAAAATAGTTAATTTTGGTGTTAAAGCTCATGTAGCTCATTTCGTCGATTATATTTATTCATGTTCTGAAATATACGTTTGTGCTAAATCAATTGGTGAACGCCTGATGCACTGCGTGTAAATAGTTGAAGGAGATCAGCAGTCAGGAGGACGCGATAAAGAAGCACAGCTAATCCACACACTGTGGTCTACAAGGCTTAAGTACAGCTAATTAGATTCAACCACACCACTACAAGCAGGAAAAAAGATATTAACTACAAATATTTTTTTTTGCAAATGTGTTTTTTTTTGTAAAAAAAAAAAAAAAAAGCAGCCAAAAAGAGCCCTCGAGTTTTAAATTCAGAATGGAAATCCATTCCCCGACCTTTGACCTGGGCAGAAACGGAGCACTGACCCGGTGCAGCAGCAGGTGTTTGGGGGCCAGCAGGCTTAGAGACCACGTAAGCCTTTCAGCTACACTCATTCCCTTGGACCAGTATGGAAGACTTAAATCAAAAGGAAAGTAAGCTGCTTGGCCTCTCCAACACCAGACTGCAATCTTTGTAACGAGCAATGATCACGTTTATGTATTATGCTATCAGCTATCATACTATCATGATGTCAACACTGGAAGATTGAAGTATATTTTGAGGCGTGCGTGGTTTTACTGATCCTTGAGTCAGTGCACTCCATGGTTTCCTCTTACCAAACTATGGTCACACCATGGAGACCAGTTCACTGAACGAGGGAACAGGCGGGTAAAGGATTTGATTGGCATGGCTACTCTTATCGATGCTGCTCATTGATTCCTTTTTTGTTGTTAAAAACTCTGCAATGTAATATATTTTTAAATTAAAATGGAGAACTGGATTCAAAATAAACTATGTCATGTTCTTGAGCAACAACAGTTATTTAGTTTTTTTTTTACTTTTAGATTTAAAAAAAATTGAAAATAAAAAAGGGGGACTCCAACTGCCGAATAAATTGATCAAAGTTCTCATTAGTGTGGCAGCCATTAATTTTGGTGACAGCTTTTTAATAGCTCGACGACACCACCGTGGAAACAAGACATTGATTTAACACCTTCTTAAACCCCGCCCACTGCCGTTCCTCTGATTAACCAGTCACAACAAAGAGTCACCACCAACGTAATACGTGCGTTTCATCTTTACGGCAGAGATGATCAACATAGTGAAACACTGTGACAGCGTGTTTGTGTGTGTGTGGGGAATTGGCCCATTCACAGGAACAAACAGACTGGAAAGATTAGCCACACGATGTGACCAGAGGGAAGCATATGGCCTGTGTCTTAGAGGGTGTGTGTGTGTGTGTGTGTGGAGTGTTTTTGCATGGCTGAGTCTTCCTTTCTCAATTTTCCATGAGTGTGTAACACTTAAATGCATGTACTGCACATTCTGCATGCAGTTTCATTTAATTACCAGGTGGCTTTCCTTTAATATGAACTAGAAAAACTCATATTTGTTTTATGTAGGTTCTCACCATGCAATAAACTGACCAGCAAGCGAAAGTATGTATAACATCCTCTATCACAATGGTTTATGCTTTGTGATATCATTATATTTCATAATATTAAAAAAGGTCACCAACACCGTACATCAGTCTTGGGAGTTTCACTGCACGTGCTCAGACGCAGAGGACAAACCGCGCTGTGTGAACATCAGCCCAGATGTTAAAGGCTGTGTAAAAAACAGCAAACCCCATGTGAGACAGTGAGGGTGTTTGAGTGTTTAGAACTCTTGGCTTCACAGCTGCACACCTCACAAAGCCTCACGTGGGAAAGTCAAAAGTAGAAGGAAGAACACGGGAAATGACGGGTCAAAAAGAAATGATGCGAAAAATCATCATCATCTAGTATCTAATATTCAGCTTCCCGTTCTGAGGGGAGAATTGGCAATGCGGTTTGAAGATTTTAAGGATAAGACTGCAGCAAAGAAAAGTAGCGTGCCATCAGACTGACCATTTTTTCAAGTTTATTTTCAATGCCGAATTGCGCCACAATTCGCACAGAATCTACAATTTCTTAATAAACAAATTATGTGTAGTGCTTAATAACAATTATGAATCTGCAAACATCTTCAGAGGACAGACAATCCCAAATATGAACCATAAAAACCACGGTTGCACCTGATATTTATTGGTCCCTTTTTTAACAGTAATAACACATTTTGAATAACGCTATAATTCAAAAGTAGGCCTCGATCATTTGTCGAAAATGATTTATTAGTCCTCATTTCATTTCAACAGCCAACCGTTTGGAGAATAGCTGGACGACAGTAAAAGCAGCATCTGCGTTGTTCATGTCACGAGTCCTGCTTTAGTTGATTTCACGATTCTCTGTGAAGTACAGCGAGACGTGTTTGACGGACTTAAGAAAAAATGTGGTAATGATGTTGCAATGCTGACAACCAACAGGACGCAGCTTTAGCTTTCATATATTCCCCTTCATACTCAACACAAAAATTGCATCACAACTCTTTGAACGCCACAATCCTCCAGCTGTAAGCGTATGATCGAACAGCTACACAATGTGCTGCTACGGTTATGACTGTTTTCTAAATGTATAGTCAATTACATTCCTCTTTATCACGCCAAACAAGACATTCTAAAATCTCAAATTTGGGCTGGAGGAAATTTAAACAAGCAGTTTTCACTATTTCCTGACATCTCACATACACAACATGAACTCCATTATTTGAGAAAATAATCTGAGAATAAATCGATAATGGAAATAATGGCGATTTGTGGTGCTATTGTTTTATCAAAATAAAAACACGAGGAGCAATTCTCACAAAAAAATGAAACACAGAAAAACAGACGGGGAGGCAGTGATTGTACAGTGTAACTTATTCATTGAGATCAAGTGGTGCGCACACACACACACACACACACACCACACACACACGTTATTCCTGCCTGTAAATCAATAGATGTAATGAAACCTCGATGCTCCAACTGACGCAGTAAACACAGCTGCCGCACACATGCAAAAAGGGCACAAACGCATTTGAAGGATTTAAAAAACAATATTTTTCCTCCCCCCCCCGTTGCTTTCCTTCCCATGAGAGAGCAACAACATTTCAGGTCCCTGTCCCTTTGGCAGCTGGAAAAAGGCCTCGATGTCTTGGCCTTGAGCTCTGTCAATGATCCCTCCGGATGCACGTACACTTTGTAGAGCGGTCCAAAAGAGTTCAGTTGCCAGGCAACAGCTTCGGTTCATGTGAACTCCCTGTGAGGTGATTACCTACACATACATAATTTATGATTTATGTATTCCTTCAGAGCAACAAGGAATATATAGAAGAAGGTTGTGATGTCACAGAACGGCCATTAGTGCTAAGCGGGTAGAATTTGGGCCGCATTTGATTACCGGTATAATACGGATAGTAATATTTATATGTAATCAGGAGGGCTGAGGTTTATTATTCCCCTAAATAGTTGATTGAATCAACGAATTAGAAAATATTATATTATGCCCTTATAAACCTGTTGATTTGGAGACCCACAACATGGGATAAAAATACATTGAGAAAGAAACAATCATTTTTTTTTCAAGCATTTTTCACTCAAAGTTGAAACAAAAACCAAAAAATAACTTTGATGCTTTAAATTGATAAATAAAATAATTAATGGAGGTTATAATTTCTACAAGGTTAAATCGGTTGAGAAGATCTGTGATGGGAAATTGTATTTGAAAACATCATCCAGAAACTACGTAGCAAAATGTGTGGTTGCCCTCGGGCAAGGCACAACATGTCTGTCTGCTCAATGCTTAATGAAAGCTCAGCTCAGCTGTAACTGTGAAGCAAACACTTCAGAAAATAATCTTCCATAGAGTCTCAACAATATTGGTGTTAAAACACAATTAACACGTTTGCGGGGAAACTTTCGCATTGTTATGCACTATGGGGGAAGTTCGTTGTTTAAACAGAAACAACCGAAATCCACCGGAGCAAATCTGATGTTGAATCTCAGTCCGAGTGAAGAGAGGGTGACAGACAAACAGTGGGGAGGTCAGCGTGACGGAGATGGAACGACAGAGGTAGACGGGGGGGGGGGTGGAGGGTGGAGTCGGGCACACAGAGAAGCAGAGTGACAGACGGAGAGACGGGATCGGTTCAGGCGAGTAAGAGAAGGAGACTAAGTGGAAAGCCACCCCAAAAAGGGAAGCTAATCCTAATACGTCACAGCCTCATGGGACTTTCAATCACAGGACTGTGACCCCACCCTGTCGAGGACACGGCCATCCTCCAAACACTCATGACCTGAGATCCTTAGCACAATCTCCCATTTAGAAAAGCTAGGGGGTTTTTATTTAGGAGAAAAGTGATTTTTACAGAGAACAAGTTTGAGCTTCAAAGGTTAGTTGAATGAGAGATTGGCCTAGTTAAGTTCAACAAGTCCGCAACGAGAATGTAAGAAACTGCAACGAAGAATGTCTGGTCAAGCTATAGTACATCGGCAAAAAAAAATGTTCCAACTTGCAATATTGTAAATATCATGCGAGTAACTTGAAAGCGCTGCCCAGCTTCAAATAAGAGAAAGATTTACACTGAAAAATGTACACTGTCAGCCTTCTGTGTGGGAGATACAAATATCACCCAAAGTAGGAATCCCAGCTGGAGGATAATTTAAGGTTTTCAAGTGTCACAGCAAAAACTGTCACACTGCACCACACAGCCACTCCTAGTGACTCAAGTGAAGAAATGGCACAATCAGTTGGTTAAATCCTTATCAAACACCGATGTAAAAGGATCCAGTTGTCATGAGGAAAAAATGCACCATTGTTGGAGTGACAAAAGCAAAAATATTCTTAAAATGTGAGGATGAATGCATGGAGATGTCACTATGGGCCCTGGGAAAGTGTGTTATGGCTGAGGAGATGTGTACAGTCATCTTCTTCTGTGCTGTTTTTTTTTCCTTTTTCCTACGTGTAACATTATTTGACAGGACTGTTTTTTTTATGAGTCACTCGGGCAGTGTCAATACTGATGACTTCAATAACAATTACGCCTCAACCTCAAACCTTACACAGACCGTACACAGATCAGCGGTCACTGAAATGCTGGAGATGCGAGAAATAAAGGAATGAGACCATCAGGCCTTTGAACAAATGACCAGCCGGTTTGTGGCACCACCTGCCACTCCACGTACACATCACAGGGACGAGACAAGCAGCTCTACTCCAGCTATTTCAGATCTGCTCAGAAGCAAAGCAACGAGTACCGTCCTGTGCGGAACAATACAACGGCAGCAACGTTAACTACATAACTAAACATTCTTGAAACAGCGTGGCTATTTATATTGACGTACTATCACTATTCCGAGAGGACGCCCTGCACCTGTCTCTCGCTCCAATATTACCGAAGACGAGATCACAAACAGACTGCAAATCCGGATTTATCCCGTGGTGTATTTCTCACAGTCATTCTCGAGACTGATTAACGTTGACACTAAATCTGCGGCGTTGGTACCCACAATAGGCGATATAAATCGATTACAATCCAACCAACGCCTGCCCGCCCCTCGGTTACTGTGTGTTGGTTCGTGACTGGCGAAGCAAGCGGGCAAGAAAATAACGGTCGGCGGTTGGGGAATAAAACCCGTGGTTAAAGCGGATAATCTCCAGGCGTTGCATCAAACGGACTCACACAGCATCCATGTTGGTTGGGATTGCTGGCGCTGGGCGATATGCCTGGTTTGAATAACCCAACTAGCACTTAACGCTAGCTCGCTAACTAATCCAAGGGCAGCAAAGCGGACTTGTGTTAGCCCGCTAGCTCACTGTGTGCGCGCTTCTTACCTTGTTTCAGTGGGGCTTCTGATTGTCTTTAGATTAAGCGTAACGTTAACTTTATTTATAGTATACTCTCATTCCAGTTCTGAGCTGCTTTCCGCCGCTGAAACCATTCAAACAGCCGGTGGAACAGCCAAAGAGCTAACGGCTACACCAGGAAGGAAGCAACTGTCAATCTTAGCTGAGCGCAGCGCAGAAACCCTCCCACCGGATCCCCCGCCCCTATTTCTAAGCTCGTTCGCGGTGAGGTGTGCGCGCATACGTCGTGACAGGAAGTCAGTTAGAGCATCTTTGCTAGTAGCAACCTAAGAAGAAAAAAGTTTTCGAAATCTGCCAACACAACTTCAGGTATTGGAACACGATCCGTTTGTTAACGTCAGCTTCAAATGTGGTTGCTCTTCTGCAAAGTTGGCAGTTGTTAAAAAAATGAATTACTTTTACTCGTTGGATACGTTTGGAAATCTGGCCTTTGCTGCTTATGGGTTTAGCTAAGTCATGGGCTAACGTTAGCATTGATATCCGGCATGACAAAGCCAGAACTGCGCAAAGCTAACGTCTCCTGTCTAACTGCTACTTTTGTTAGCTTTGCTAAGAAAAGTATGTCGGACTAAAATGAACTGCTCAAAACTCCCTAAACTGTTTGATTTTACCACCAAACTATTATTACGGTCCATTATCAAGTACAACGTGCCGTACGTTACTAACATTACACGAAATGGATTTCACTCTAAGGTTACAACCTAACGTTACAATTGACTTTAGTAAAGGAAGCAATCCCTCCGTGCAAAATGTTATATTAACCGCTACAAGTAACGCTAAATGACTTAAGTCCTGCATTCAGTTTTTCAGAACAATCACATGTACTAAAAAGTAATTTATAAAACTCGGTAATTTCCGTATAAGAAATAAATGACTCCGTTAAGTGACGTTACAATAAAATACTTGTTAAACGAATACTCCCAATTGACGTCTCTCTCTTTGTTTTTGTTGCTCATACCAGCAGTCAAGTCATGTCACAGTGAAATGTATGTACGGTTAGCTAAACTACGGCTTCGCCAACCTGATCCCCTTTTCTCTCCTCCTGCATCCAGGCTGATTTACAAGCTGATCTAAAGATGTCGTCAGGTGCTCTCTTTCCAAGCCTGGTGAGCGGCTCCAGGGGAAGCACCAGCAAATATTTGGTGGAGTTCCGTGCTGGGAAAATGACCTTGAAGGGAAATGTAGTGACGCCAGACAAACGCAAGGGCTCTGTATACATCCAGCAGTCTGACGACTCCCTAATTCACTTCTGCTGGAAGGATAGGACCTCTGGAAATGTTGACGATGTGAGTAACTGCCTTAATATTATTGTGTGACGTTTTCTAGTTGTCGCAATCAGGGACGTTTCTATCACATCTTAAAACTATCGTTGAGTATCCAGTGCTTACATTAAAAAAATGGTATTTTCAATCAGACAAAAATGCCAAAAAGTTCCAAATATTGTGGGTTTAAACATGGGCCTCTGTGGTACCGGTCGGGTCGCCTCTCATTTTCTGTCATCTAACATTAAATAAAACCATTTGGAACCTATTGAGCTTATATTGGGTTTTTGAATTTATAGTAAAAACACATACCATAAAGAATTGTTGTTTGTGTTGCTATTATAGACCACATTTCTTAACTGGTTTCAGATACTATGTTTGTAATGAACCCTTTGCCCGGCCAATGTATTGTCGTAGCACTAGAAAGCAGTATTGATTTGCAGTTTGTTAAATAATGCAATAATAATGCAATAATAATGCAAGCTCTTATACCTACAGTAATTAGTAATTCTAGTGGGAATGATTGTTGTCCCCGTTTGCCATTTTGCCCTTTTCTATTTATTCTTTATTTGTACAAGCAGGCCCTTTTCAAACAAGCATACTACACATTGCATCTTCTCTTCTCTGTGCCTTCTCTTTCAGCAATTAGTTGATGTTGATTTGTTGTGGCAGAGCAATCTCAGCGTTTCTTCTGCCGCTCTCTCTTGAATGTTTTTTTTGTTGGGGCTTTCCTTTACCAGGACCTGATCATCTTCCCCGATGACTGTGAATTCAAGAAGGTGAGCCAGTGCACTACTGGACGTGTCTTTGTGCTGAAGTTCAAGGCCGGATCAAAGAGACTGTTCTTCTGGATGCAGGTGAGAGGAGTCCCCTCATCTTTTTTTTTTCTAAAGGGAAGAGAAATGGAGACCGTCTTTTGTGAATGATTGACTTCAGTGTCTATTTATGTGCAGGCAGATGGATGTTCAATAGAAGGGAACTGAGTGGAAAAATGAAGTGGGAGGCTATAAGAGTGAGGAGCAGAGAAGTGAGACGATTATATCCATGATTATGGGGTGGATGTGTCTGTGATGAGTAAATAAATCAGTCAGCCACACGTGTTTTCTGGATTGTTTTTTGTCCATTTTTTATAATCTTTTGTTAAAAAGATTCATTAATTTGTTATATTTCGTCCATTAGTTTTAAGCAAAGTGATGTTTGTATAAAGTCACTTATCAAACAGACGATACAGTTAATATAAATTCCATCTTTTTGGTTTTGTGTAATTGTTCCTACTTCATCGCACAGGAACGATTTGAAGGTTCGGAACACTTTGAAATGAACGGAACCTGTTCTGTGGAGAATTTAACTTTTGATTTCAATAATGCTTGCATTATTTCCATCAGGAGCCAAAGACTGACAAAGATGATGAGTACTGTCGTAAGGTGAATGAGTACCTGAACAACCCTCCCATTCCTGGAGCGGCAGGAAGCGGAGGCGGCAGCGGGCACGAGCTCTCTGCACTCGCCGGAGAGGGAGGCCTGCAAAACCTGCTGGGAAACATGAGCCACAACCAGCTGATGCAGCTGATCGGACCAACCGGACTGGGAGGACTGGGTAGGTAGCACTGACTAAATTCTTAGATTTTCATAAGTCTTAAGACTCACAAAAGCAGAAACTTGTAAACATGCTGGGCAAGGCATGTATTTTCTGGAAACTAGTCTAAACATGGTCACAAAGGTTGTGTGTGTGTATTTAAAATCAAGTTGGACCCTTTTTGATTTCTTCGTGTTTGTTTAAGGAGGTCTGGGAGCTCTAGCAGGACCAGGACTTGCCAACCTGCTGGGCAGTGGAGGACCTGCCACAAGCAGCTCCTCCTCCAGGTAACACTGAACTCAGATATGTAAAAAAAAAAAAAAAAAAGAATTCCTTTTGAATATTGTAATACATTATTCAATCTTAGCTCTCGTAGCCAGTCGGCAGCCGCCACTCCATCATCCGGTGGAGCCCCCAGACTAAGTTCCTCTCAGGCCCCCACCACGCCTGTGACTCCTGCTGCCACAGCTGTTACCCCTTCTAGTGTTGCTCCTTCCACACCAGGTACATGAAGCGAAGAACTGTCATTGTGTGTTGGTTTCCTGCCAATTAAGAATCACGCTTTTAATAAAGCGTGATTCTTAAAAATCAATAAGGAAAAGGGGGACAGAATTAACAACTGGTTTACTCCTCCTTTTGCAGCCGCAGCTCAGACACCACTGGCCCCAGCTTCTGTTGGAAGCCCTGGCTCCCACCAGCCCATCCAGCTCAGTGACCTTCAGAGCATCCTCGCCACCATGAATGTCCCAGCAGCGTCGGCTGCTCAGGGCACAGCGGGTGAGTGTGTAATGCTACTGTGGATCACAGATCTCATGGACCAGATCATTTGATGGTTTTTGGTTACATGGGTAGCAAATGGCATTCATTTATATATTTTTCACTGAAGATTGGAAACTTTATTTCACTCAAGGATGTAATGTGTGACCATCTGCCTGTCTGTTTCGCCACGGTGAGTCCAAGAGGATGACTGACTGTACTCCTCTCCTGTCCGCTAGTGGACTTGGCGAGCATTTGCACCCCGGAGATGATGGCTCCCATCCTCACCAACGCTGAGGTCCAGCAGAGGCTGCTGCCATTCCTCCCCAGTGGGGAAAGTTTACTGCAGAGTGCCGATGAGATCCAGAACACGATCAACTCACCTCAGTTCCAACAGGTAACGGATATAGCACTATAACACAATAGTCTTCCGTTGAATGCTTTGTTGGAAGAATAATTTACTCAACACGTTTATGGAAATGTAATCTTGTAACCGCAGACATGCCTAATTAGCTATAAGTATATACACACATCATTAGGTGTGTGTAGGCTTTAAGCTTGTTTAAGTACTGCAGCATGACGTGAGACGGTAGTGAATTAACCCCAGTGACCGTTTCCTCCCTCCTGCAGTCGATGAGTATGTTCAGCAGTGCCTTGGCCTCCGGTCAGCTCGGCCCTCTCATGAGTCAGTTTGGTCTTCCGGCAGAAGCCGTGGACGCCGCCAACCGAGGAGGTGAGCCGGGAACATGTGCTATTCCCTATTGTTTAACTCTTGTACTACATTCACCTGTGTATTCTTGTGTCTTCCTCTCAGATGTTGAGGCTTTTGCCAAAGCCATGCAGGACAGTAAAGGAGATGGCAAAGCGAAAAAAGAGGACGAGGACATGAGTCTGGATTAGAGCTCACGCTGGCACGCCCTCGTCAAATCTGAGCTCCAGTTTGCTTTACAGCTTTTACTAAAGTTGTCTTACAACGTTCTGCGGCAACACTGAGTGCTTGGGGTGAACACGGCAGTTGGACCAGTAACTACTAAGCCCAAAGCTAGATTTTTCTTCCTTTTGTTAGCCTGACTGAGTGCTGACAGCCTCTTTTTGTGATTCGCTCTTAATAAAAAATGATTGGCATCCACAACTTGCCTCTTGGCATATCTTTTTGCACAGGGAAAAGAAAACACACTAAAGAGTGTAATTTGAGAGATTTTATTTAAAAACACATTTAGAAACATGGGGTATGGGAGTGATGGGAGTTTTTTTTTTAAGTGGCTAGATTACATACAAGTTTCACACACTTACATGTTAACAATTATGATGGAATAGAGATGGGAAATGGTCCCTGAGTCTGGCAAATGGGGTGGTTTAGTTATATAGGAATTAATTCCAGTAAATTTGGGTTTTATTACCCAGAATGGTTATTTTATAATTTGGGATATTGAAGTGGTTAGAACAAGATGGCAGTGATCTTCTACCTAAATGGTTATAGTTGCATTTTTTGTTTTGAAATTATATTCTACCAAACTCATTTTCACTGAGACTCTTAATATTCCCTAAATGTCCAGTCATAGTGCCACTTCCAGGGGAAATTGCTCATACAAACGGGTTCACAGTGTACCGACGATAGTACTCAACGATAGTTTTAACATTCTGATAGATACACAATACACAGCTGCATGTATTTCTAACTTTAATTTAGAATGCAGTGTTTCCCCTAGGTTTACAACTTCGGGGGGCAAACGGTTAGGCCGAGGGGGGGTAGTTGTCTCTGTCCGCTGGTGTCGAGGCAGAACTGCCCTACTGCAGGAAAGGAAATATTTAGATTTTTTTTCAGGGTGGGACTAATTTAAGGGTAGGGGAAACACCGGATTCAGGAAATTAATCTTTCACCACTTTCTTCTGCCAGACAAACTACACATTTTAAAATGTGCTGTTTGATCTGCAGATCTGGCAGCAGTCGCTCGTACCGGTGCATCTCTGTGTGCCGGCAGTCGTTATAGCACCCTCAAGCACAAAAACAAACCAGTAATATTGCAACACACTGTAAAATAGAAAATATACATTTTTCTGAAAATAGAAAATAAATATTAATATATATTTTAAATTAGCTACAGTAACATGGCACCCACCACCAGATATTTGCAGTTGGGAATGTGAGGATAAGATTGTGTGTGTTGGCTTTACATGTGAGGGCAGCCCTGCGTCCCCACTGCTCCGTGCACAGCGAGGGGTTTGGACAACATGGCGGGTCGGCGGTTAATCGTCACTGCGCGGACGCAGCCGTGAAAGACCGGCAAACCTGCAGGTAGACCCGGGACTGTGACGGCGTCTGAGGGGGCAGAGAGGGACAAAGATGCTCAACAGATATCTAGAATTTCCTCCACCAGCCAATCACCTTGCAGTGTCAGAATTTAATACAACATATAAAAAGGCTGACGCTTTCTAATACACGCTGTTTGTATTGTATTGTTGTCAGAGATGTGTAGCACTTTCCTTTATAATAAAGTGAATATATATGTAGACTCACCGGGTACCCCTCCAAGGTAAACGGCCTCTTTGGACCCCGCTCTTTGGCCCCCGCTCTGTTTGGGGCCGACGCTGTGCTGCGTATCTTCATCAACATGGAGCTGCAGGACGTTGTTCTTCTTCACCACTGGATGATGGCAAAACATCATCATCATCATCATCTCAGCGGTTCAATATTGCAACAACGCGGCAACTTCTGACTAGTTGACGTAAACTCACCTGTGATCATGTGCCAGCGACCATTACACAGGGGCTCCTCAGGAGTGAAGGAGGTAGAGAATTCACCTTTACCGCTGTTAAACGAAACGGTCACCTACACACACAAACACACAAGTCAGTTCCTTTCGCAATGCAGTTCAATAATTATAATTACTTTAATTTCCTTCCCATTCGATAACAATTGTCTCCAGCTGGTCTGTCTCCAGTCTCTCTGGGGTTCTCTCACCTCGCCCTGTTGGAGGACCAAAGTCAGGCGTTGGTCACGTGATGTCCCGGCATGGAACAGCAGCCCAGAGTCCAAGACGGTTCGAACCTCCAACTGGATTTCCAGATCCCGACCCAAAACTAAGGACTCATCTGCAGGGGAAAAAAAAGCGCCTTAAGTCAGGACACATCGTGACCCAGACGAGGAGACGCATCATGAATGTATGAATCTAAATATAAATACCTATCACCACGTGTCCCCCATGGCCAGAGAAATAGGCTCCGGGCTGCAGAGGGCTCTGGAAGCAGGGCACCGTCCCCTGGCTGTGAGCGGGGCTCCCTGCACGGGCTTCGTTCAGCGTCAGATCCCTGACACAACCGGCGAAGCCACTAGAGCCTGGAGCCTGAAGTTTACCAAAAAAACAAAAACAACACAAGCAGAAAACGACTCATGAAGACTAATGGAGGAATTCAAAAAGAATTACCCTACCCTTTTTTGGCATGCAGTTATTTGATTAGAAATGAATGTCAGAGTCTAATGTCTAACTGTTCTGATGGCTACATCCAGCTATGCAGCTGACTGGCGAGTGTAGTTTGTGGTCTGGATGTTTTACCCTCAGCGAGGGCGGCACTCCTCCGACATATAAAGGCCCAGCAAGGCGCGTCCCGTCTCCCCCGGGGATTCTCTTTGACTGAGCGCTGATACCATCCAGTACCAGGCTGACCTTCTCTCCTTGGCGCTTTATGAACACCTGAAGTGACAAAGAGCGGGTGAGATAGTCAGGGGGAATCAGGATTGTGGAATGAAATATTGTCGAATTGATTTACTCCCTGGGTCACGTGACGCTGCCTGTAACCTCACCGTGTGCCATTGGTCGTCGTTGTACTTCTTGCGGCTACGCAGGCTGACCTTCCTCTTTCCTCCGTCCAGCAAAAGCAACAGGTGGCCGTCTGACACGCTGAGTGACATCACAGCCGAGCCGCGCTGCCCGCCGGCTGCGTACAGCACCAAACCATCAGAGGAGTTGACCCTCACCGCCATGGAGATTTGAGGCCTTGGGGGGAGAAATAAAGCATTAAATATTCACTTACAAACATTGTTTTAACTGTCGCATATCAGCCTCGTCTTAACCTGACTTGCACAATAGTAATAATATAATCATAATAATATAATGTTTAGCTTCAATCAACAACTATTCACTGATTTTGTCTTTTGTTTGCCAGTGTACAATTAGGTGGTGTGCGTTTAAAAGAAAGCTGCTTGATGCTGCCAGAAAGTTTGCTGACACTGAACCTAAAACAGCCGGTAAAGCAGCCGCGTTTAAGATCGTTCCCACAGTTTGCCTCCTCGCTGCAGAAAAAGTTACAGCAACGGCAGAACGGGGAGGGAGGAGTTCTTCTCCCAACAGGACGGCCCCTTAATCTGCAGCGTGTTCCCACTCACATCGCGGCGAGCGAGCCGGGCAGCGAGTTGTATCTCTGGTAGCTGTGCGTGGAGCCGCTGAAGTGCGTCGCTCCGGCCTCCCGGTCCGACCGCTCTCCCTTACACGACTCCCTGGTGTTACGGCTCCGAGACGCGGAGGGCTTCTTGTTCTTCCCCTGTAGGGCAGAGAGAGTTTACATTTACACGTGTATTTGTCGTTTGTACACAAGGAAAGCAGAGATTGCGGCGTGTGTGTCTGTGTGTGTGTCTACCTTGGATTTGTTGCTGTTTTTGGGCCGGGCAGCGACGATCTGCTGAGGTTTCTTGGCAGCAGGACAGCTGAGAGGAACGTTGACGTTTTCGTTCACCTTCAGCAGGTTCAATACCGTCTGAGGACCCTTTTCACTGAAGACCAGAGTCACGTGCACAAATTATAGATGAGGCTGAATTACAATATATGTATGTGAGTGGTAAACAATTCATCATGCAGGACACACACACAAACCATTATCAATAATGTTAATGGAACATTTCTGGCCACATTTGAAGAAAAGTTATTCAAAGATCAATAAACTAAAATTCTCAATGTATTTATATTTATGGCTCTAAGTCTCGAGTTACTGCACACTTATGAAGTTGTAAAAGGCTGTTTGTCAAAACAGGAATCCTTCCCACTGCCCATGTTTATTTTTATCATTCAAACCTCATCGAGGGTCACAAGCGCTCTTATAACCCCAGATTTGACCCCACCTTGCTTTATTTATTTATTGTACACCATCCTCTGCATGTGTGTTCATCACCAGAAATGTACATTCAAATAAGAACACAGACAGAGACACTGTAGCCCACCTTTAGTCGGTCATAACTGATGAGGGGTTATTTTTGTATCAGTCTCTACATTGCTTTTTTTCATCTCGCCCATTACTTCTCACCTCCTGATGAAAACATTTCTGACGCATCCTGTGAGATTGGCGAGGCTCTGCTCGGGCGTTCCTCCCAGGAAGGTGCTTCCCTCTGTGGTCGTGACGCGGCTGTCCAGCCGGATGCCCTCGTTGGCTTTCTCCAGCACGTCATCCACGTACAGACGCATCCTGGAGCAGAGTGAGCAGCGGCACACTCAACACAACGTCGACAGCTCACGCTTCTTTTTTTTTGTTTCAGAATGTCTTCTTAGCTTGATTTGGCCAAACACCGGATCACAAAGTCTGCCTACCCGTTGATGTTGTTGTAGAGAGCAATATAGTGGCTGTTGTCATCGTTGTATGTCTTCTGCGTCTTAATCTCGCTGTTGCCAGCTCTCACTACAACATGGCCCTCCTGCAATAACACCTGACACACTCCGTCCTATTCACACACACACACACACACACACACACACACACAGGTCAGAATACAATATTTAAGAAGATGAAAAATGAAGAATTCCAAGAGACCAATGCAGGTGAAAGACAAACATCATCAAAGGTACTTTTTTAAAGTATTGACTGATTTAAGATAGCAGTAAAGAAAAGACAGAGGGAACAGGAGTAAGTCGGTTACTCGTCCGACCTGATCATGGTGGTAGAACATGAGTCCCTCCTTCTGCCCGGTCCTGAAGCCAAAGCTGAAGTAGAAGTTATTTCTAAGAGTGGGAACGTTGGCCAGGGACAAGTCCAGGTAGCTCTGACCAGAGAAATGAGCCTCACGAGCAACCTTCATGAACACACACACACACACAGCAGATCAAGACATGCCTGATACGGCACAAAGGCAGCATTAAAGAGAAAACACATATTTGAGTGACATATCTGTGTGACAATACTGGCTTAAGAATTGCAACAATATCCGGTAAAAAATAGTTACACCGTTGCACTCTTTTGTAGGTTCAGGGATTTTAATTTTACGAGCGGGTTATCTGAAAAAGTCATTGAATTTTGGATTATAAATTTATGACAAAAAAAAACCATTTATGATACACATGATCCACAATCAAAAAATGTTTTTCACCACTGGTGTAATTATTTACAAACTTGAAACATACATTTCAGGTTCAGTTAATGGTTAAATAGAAAGTGGCAGCACTGACTGACTAATATTGGGGAAATGGTTATTAATTGCGCCATTAAATGTACTCCTCCTAAAATGATGGGCTGCGTTTTCTTACCAACAGGTCGCTGTCGCAGCCGAAACTGACTCCAGAGTTCTTCGTCCTCTTCAGATCGACGTAAGTTCGGTCCTTCACACTCCTGAAACAGCCCTTCACAGACCCGCGATTTGAAAAGATAGTCTTCAACCTGAAAAGAGACAGAGACAGAAGGGAAGAACCTGACTGAAGGAGAGCTCTTAAATACACTCAAGTAAAGCTGAATATTTAGGCAATTTGGGGGTAGAATCACTTTTCAACAAGCAGTAAAAAATCCACTTGGAACTGTAATGGGCTTATATCATTGTTACAGGTAACATCCTCATACAGCAGACAGGTAGTGACATGAGTTATTCATATAGAGTCATATCTGCATTCATCTGATCAATTTATGTCACCGCAAGACAATTTTGTTTTTTTAAAGCCCACTATAATAAATCAGAAATTTGCCTTTTCTTTTATTAAAATACATCTAAAATGAAAAAAAGCTTTTTGAGGAGCGAGCAGGATTAGTTTTTCTGCTAATCGATTTTCTGTCAAAAAGGAAATGGAAATTGAAATTGCTTTCTACCCTTCATGACAGTGTAAAATAAGCTGTGTTTTTTGTATTGCTAATTTGGGCCTCTCAGATGACATACATTTATTAGTTTGCATGAAAACAAAAGGTAACGCTAAGGCTGTTGGGAATACCATTATTATTATTTTTTTAATATTTGCTTATAAACTGAGGGCACTGTAAAGTATCAAGCCACTCCCCCTATAGGGGATCTGAATATCTGCAACGAAACCCATAACAATCAGTCCACTATTAGTTTGTGTGAAGTACTCACTTCTCAGGCATCATGTGCTCTGGTACTCCTCCCAGGTAGTATCTGCTGCCGAACTCGGGGATGCTCTCTGTGAACTTGTTGTTGTAGAGGCTGACGCGGTTGTTTCTCACCACTATAAGGTTCATGGTGCCGACGATGATGATCTCCAGCTATACAATTAAAAACACGCCAATAGAGTACTCTTGAAAATGAAATCCAACACAAAAAATGCCTTCTTATCATGAATATGATACATAAAGAAATGAATGGGTAGAGATCCGTGGCAGACTTACGGCTTTGGACTCTGCGTCGCTGATCTTCAGGGATTCAGATGAAGGATCTTTGGGCTCGAGCTCCATCAGTTCGCCGCTGAAGTCGTAGAAAACCTTCAGGCGGCCCCCAATTACCGCCAGACACAGGAAGTGATTCTGACGGAGGAGAGAGAGACGTTGAGAAAACCTTGAACCATATAGGTAGTACAGAAATGATTATAACCCGACCAATACTGGAAAGTTTGAAGTCAATACTCACTAATGTTGAGTTTCAATTAATTGCATTCAATTCAATTAATTCAGCCAAAATATCCTCATATGGATCCCTAAATGTAAAGTTTTGCACTGAGCAGGACACAAACAAAAACCAACTTTTGTTGCTTTTCTTAATAATTGATTTTGAAACGTATTCTTAATTCTTTAATTTATCTTGTCACTGTGATATATTAATATCAGCCGGCCAATTCAGGCCCTGATAAAAAACAATGACAATAAATGCAAAACCATAAAAAATAATAACCATTATTATATTATTCTGATAAATCAGATACACATCTGATAAACACTTTTGCTCAATTTTGGAGTAATAGCAAACTGTTTTTACCTCCTTTTGCAGCAGGAGCAGTATTCCTTTGTGCGAGAGCAGTTTGACTTCATGTTCAAAGCGCGGATTGATGGGAGCTTCACCAGACATGGTGATCTCAGCAAAGCCGGTGCCGTCAAAGAAAGCTGCGTCGTTCACCCAGGGCGGAGTCGCTATGGGCTTGGACCTTTTTTTAACCCATGATAATTCATACAGAAGACGACGGGGCGGAAAAATATGGAAGAAAGTTGTGTTCAATGGAAAGAAAATGTATAAAAACGACAACATGAAAGAGATTCTTTTTATAACCATATGCAGGAGGTCAATTAGCCACTACGTCATTTAATTCATCCAATTAAATGACGAGTTGTACACTGACCTGACGTAAGGTGTCTCCGCTGTGGTGTTGAGTTGGAAGCTGTTTTCAAAGTTATACAGACTGAGCACTTCCTCGTTGAGGGTATCTAACTCGATACAGCCCTTAAAGTACGGCAGAGCAAGCGGGGTGGGGGGCTGAAAAACAAAAGGAGAATAAAGATATAGCTATAAACTAATCTAAATCATTCATATTCAAGACAACAGTCATGCATTTAGAATAAAATCGTAGTTCTTTTAGCTTTTATTGTGAAAAACTATCCAGTAAGTATAACAGTGCAAACATTGTTATAACAACAAGGATGCTCTCATAGGCAATGACTGCACTGCAACGGTGGAGCAACTGTCACATAAAGGCCTTCCACCACGCGCTCACTTTGAAACTACTTGGATATCCTCCCACAAAGAAGACGGTGTCGTCGGTCAGCAGGTTGAGCAACCCCTGATCTCCCACAGCTTCCACGTAGGCTTTGGTGACCATTTGGCCCCCATCAGAGGCTTCTGATGACATGGACATCTGACCGTACTGTAGGATTCTGCATTCAATCGGAAAGACAGATAACGTCAAGAGACAGCTGATATGTTTCATAAAGAGGAGTCATGTGTAGACATATTTCATGTGGGTCTGACCTTTCCAGCACTACGGTGTTGAAGTTTCCATTAGACTTGACATCTTCAGGCATAAGCACCGCAGCGGTTTCTCCTCCGACATTGAAGTACCACTGCAGTCTTTTTTCCACCAACACCAGGCCCAGGTACTCCTTACTTGACTACAATTACAAAATAAAAATAAAATACAGAGGAAACGTACCGGTCTTACTGGACGACAACTCCTGGAAACACTCCCTGGATCTATCACTGAGCAAAGAACCACTCAGGAACGTTTTGATAGACGGCATGCTGCTACCAATCAAATGAGTGAAAATCCAAAGCCTCTTTGGATTTTATTGAGCCACTCAATATATCTCAAGCCCAAACAGAACATACAATAATAAAACTAAATAAAAAACACCACCCATCATGAGCTCGGTGTTGCCGCGGTACTTACATCCTTGTTGCCGAGGTAGAAGATGAACTGCTGGTTGCTGTTCTCCTGCCGCCTGGATCGCGAGGCCTCCGGCAGAGTGATGTAGAACTTCAAGGAGGTGTAGGCCGCCAGGTCGGCCAGGTTAGGAGGAGTACGGACCTGAACACTGGACGACCCGTTAAACTTCATTGACACGCTCACCTGGGTGGAGGAAAGAGATGGAGAAAATTGCAGGCAATTCCAACGAGAGTGTGTGAGGGTGTGTGTGTGTGTGTGTGTGTGTGAGAGTAAGCGTGTAACCTTGCTGGCAGCGTTGCGCGCCTGCTGTATGAGCTGTCGGATGCGGCTGATGTTCTCGGAAATGTTTGGCATCAGTACGGATTGATTCTGCAGTTTATCCAGCTTCTTCATGAGCAGAGGAATAGTCTCACCCAGTGCGTTCACTTTAGAGAGAGATGTGAATGAAGAAACTTAGTCGCGGTTGCACCAACAAGGATTCATTCCTTTTTTAACCAAATTAAAACTTAAACACAATTTTAAATCACGAAGCGCCAATAATTCTGCAAAGAACTTGTGTCAAGGAGAAATTAGATATTTTATGCCAACCATCATAAGCAAGGCGGTATTCATTTTATAATTATATTCATTCATTTTTTAAATTGGTGGTATATCTAGTTACTGAAATGAGCATTATTTTAAGGATGCTTCTCTGGCGATACATTCACACACGTCAAGAAGATCCCACCAGTCTTGTTGGCCTCCATCAGGGCGTTGTTGATGCCATCGTTGGTGGAGTTGGCGTCACCATAAGTCTGCTCCCATTGGTCCAGCTGCTCTTTAATGGGACGCAGGGCATCGTGGACTCGTGTTGCCGTGGTGTTTGCCAGATCTGCTGCCTGCTTCGCCTCGTCGATCTCTTGAGTGGCGTCTGTTCATCACAGGAAAACAAGGGTGGAAATGTAGTGTTAAAAATAAGGGGGGTGGATAAAGGTAAATACATTTAGGATTACTATGCATGATAATAGCACTAACACAATAGAGACTGTGTAAGTGTGTAAGTGTAAAACAACTCCCCAAAGCTATCGGCAACGGAACCTTATGCGTACCTGTAGTCAAGTTGAGGTTGCTCTGAACAGCTTCCAGGTCTTTCATCAAATCCAGCTGTTTGGTTTTGGCTTCATCTAGCCGCCTTTGAGCATCTTCCAGCTGTGGTTTCAGTTCTGTGAGGAAGGAAATGAAAAAAAAATAAAAAATCAACTACTCAAACATTCAAAATGAAATCTACAAGACTCTCCTTTTACTTGATTTCATGACATCCCACAAATGAATGTGCTGATGTGAAAGATGCGTGCTCACCTTTGTTGAGTTCATCACTTAGATGCTCGAACTCATCCTTCAGCTCTACACTGTGGTTCCTAAGAGAACGAGCGATTTGGCCGAGATCCTGGTGCTTTATGTTCTAAACACGCAAGCCGGACACGTACAAATCAATAATCTGGAGCAAGTTGTTGCAATGTGCGCATGTTTGCGTTTGTTTTACCTCCATTGTGTCGTTAGCAGCCTTGTAGGCCATGTTGGCTGCCTCCTCTGCCTCTTTGATGCTGTTGATGATCTTGTTGTAGGAATGTGTTACATCCACAATTCCATCCTTTTTGGTTTCAGCTACCACGCTGCAGGAAAAAAAAGATCGTTAACATCTTCTCTTCACCTACTTGTCATTGTGGCTACATTCTGTGTTTAACTACAAAAACTAAATTTTGGGATGCGTATAAGTCTGACTGACTTCCAATTCGGCACACATCCAACTCAATCTGCTCTACAAAATTGTCTCTGGATCTTTTCTATGGATCATTACTCAACCAAGCTCATCAAAAGCGTTTTAATATCTCATTTAGTTTTTATTAAATATACATGAGCAGCTAACTACTGTCTTACCTGGACAGGTTCATGGCCAAAGTGTTGAGCAGCTCAGCGTGTTTCTCTGCTTCCTCCACCAGAGGAATTTTGGAGTCGACCAAAGCCAAGTTCTGCACTTTCTTTAACAGAGGTGTCCTGGCGCCGTCCAGCTGGGCCATCAGACGCTCGTACTCCTGAGAAAGACGTTTGAAGTGTTAAAATGATGCAAAAGTGACTGCAAATTATACTTTGCCTCAAACCGCACAAAGCAAATTGGAAACAAAAAAATCGGAAACGGAAATGTGCACGAAGCCAGAGGTTATTTTGTCTTTCCTAAAAGTAGTTCTAAAGCTACTCAGCATATTCACATTATCCGTTTACGCTTAGTGACCAGCTGTGGGGCAGATTTTCAAACCTCTTTGGAGTCGTGCAGCATGGACAACACATCGTTGACCTGCGCTACATCGTCTTCAGCCATGGACAGCTGGTCGATCACCTCCTTCTGCTTTGACAGCAGGTCTTCCATCTTCCTCTGGGGGAGAGAAATCCAGAGAGAGAGAGAGAGAGAGAGTTAATATAATATATAATATCGCCGTATCCTCACGGTCGTCACTTCACCGTCGTCCTTAACTCCAGCTCACCTGGTGGTACTCCACATTTTTCTCATTGATGTTGTTGATCTCCGCGGCAACGGCAGTGTTGTTCACGGCTTCGTTCAGGGCGTCTCGGAGATCCATCATTTGCGAGTGGAAGCGGGCCAAGCGCTCTCTGATGGCACCGGCCAAGTCGCTGTTTTCTCCCTGACGACCTGCCAACTCCTTGTTAACGCGGTCCAGCACTAGCAGAGCACACAGCGGGGAAGGTTAAGAGCTGTTCGTAGCTGGGATTGTTTTAGGGTCATTTAGAACAATGGTGAGTGGAATTGAGAGAGGAACATGTATGTCATTGAAATAAAACGTACATTTCTGCGCCGCCGTCTTCTCTTCGTCAGCCAGTTTCTTCTGTCCCACACAACTCCTGAACCTCATCTCCCTCAGCATGGCCAGGACATCCCTCATCTTCTTCTCCCTGTCCTCGTCGTCCTGATCGGCCTCGGTGTCATTCAGCGAAGTCCGGTTTGCCATCATCATGACGTCTGTGGACAGCACCAGAAAAACATCCATCAATCAAGCTGTCTTATTTCCGCCAGATCGAAGTCAGGAAAAGGACCGGATGACAATCTAAAATAATAAATTGGTATCTCAAAATAATGATGCAGTGTCTCGAAATAATGAGAAACATTCTCATAATATTAACTTGAGATGTTACTCCATTGTTTTCAGATATTTTCTCATTGGAATGACGTTCGGGGGTTTTAATCCACGTTTCATACAGCGTCTAATGCAGCAACGGAGGCTCTGATTGGCTGAAAGGAACATTTTGTATCATGTTACATAAAATACATTTTGATACATTTCTGATGGACGCATGTCCTCTGTCACACCTTTTAAATCCGTGGTCATGTTTTTGATGAAGGACAGAAGGTCTTCGGCCCTCTGGTGTGTGTTATTGGTTCTGTCCTGCAGGTCCCCGACCCTGTCAGTCAACACCGTCGCCTGAAAATACCAACGCAATACAACACCCTCAGTTCTACATGAACGCGAACATAGTATTTATCTGCTAAATAATATGTTTTTGAAGAATCAAAATTTTAATTTTGACCAGGGACAACAACATTTTGCTCTTTTAAATTCAAATCAATAAACTACAGGATAAAATTATTAATTTAGTAAAATACGAGCTTCTTTATAAAAACATGCAAAAGTTAGTGTGTATTACTGCGTGTGAGTGCTTATAATAAGTGACCACACCTTGCCCTGCAGTTCATCAATGTCATCATTAATATTCATGACTTCGGCGTCCAGCAGGTCAGCTCGCGTCCTGCTCTCATCCAGCGTGCTGTTGTACTTCTCAATGGCGGTCTAGAATCACGGGAACACGTCTTATGAGCGATGTGACGCCACCAGTACAGCGATACACGGATTGCACCTCATGAAGGTTCTGCGTGCGTGGAGACTCACGGCGGTTTCCTCCACAGACTTGTTGAGATTGTGCAGCTGCGCCCAGGCCATCGAGCTGGCATTCAGGCTGCTCAGCTGAGCGCCAACCGAGCTGAAGTCGCCGTTCAATTTGTCAAGATCCTCCAACAAGACGATGACGCAGCTGTCACAAGCTGCGTGGGGTCAAACACTTCTTTTCAGGATGTTCTCTGGTATTTTTTCCGGACATGCTTCAGAAGTGGGAGGTAGTTTTACTCACGCTGGCAGTGCACGCCATCGCGGTGCTCCACAGTCACGCTGTACTTTTGCTTGCAGGTGTCACACCGTTTCCCCGTCATCCCGTCGGGACAGCGGCACTCTCCTGTGCGAGGGTCACAGCGCCCTCCTCTGCAGCTGCACTCTGCGGAGCGGGAAGTATCGATACAGCTGCTTCTCGTGCTTCGACTGATAACGCTGCTTTTATGACTCTCATTTTTCCCATTTCTTTCTAACGGGCTTCACAAAAACAGAACACGACATTATGATGTGCCCCCGCATGCCCTCACTCTTGCATCCGTTGGGTCCGTAGTCCCAGTATCCAGGAGCGCACTGTTTGCAGTTTGGCCCGTTGACTCCGGGCTGACAGGCGCACCGGCCGCTCTGAGGGTCGCACGGCTGTGTGAGCGCGGCGGAGGCGTCGCAGTCGCAATGACGGCAACCGGAGCACAATTCGAAGCCAAATGAGCCGTCCTGCAGGGGCAAAGCGGATTGAGGCAGAGACATGAGAGAAGTTGGAAGGCTACAGGCCATTACATACCATTTCTTTCCAGACAAAGATGAATCGATTATTAGATACAATATTGCGAAATTCAATTATCAGAAGCCTAAATTGTTTTTTAAAATGTGGTTTGTAGATTTTCAGATCTAAAATCCACTCAAATGTAGGAAGGAAAACCCAGTGCAGCACTTACTTTACAGTGGTCACAGCTCGTTCCGGTGACTCCAGCCTTACAGCGACACTGTCCAGTGTGAGGGTCACATGACTCGGTGCCACATGGGGAGCAGTTACACTCTGCATTAAGAAAACACACAACATGTGTGTGTTTATTTGCTGACACAACTTCTGAAAACCATAATTCATCATACTGTTCAATAAACTAATAGTCATTTTTAGGAATCAATGGTATGAATAAAAATGGGGGAGACTCCTGTCACAATATCTCAATGTTAAGCAACAGCATTGAGCAACAGCTTTGATGCACCAAAATAATGCAGAGCTCCATAATCCAGCTACAATCGCCCTATTCGGAAAAAGGCAAATAGCGTGTATGTTGAAGCTGAACTCACTGGTGCAGTTTTTGGCAGTCACTGCGTCTCCGTAGTAACCAGGGGCGCAGATGTCACAGTGAGCACCACCCGTGTTATGCATGCAGCTGAGACACTCCCCCGTCAGCGGGTGGCAGTCGGTGAACAGCATGTTGGGGTCTGTATTGCCGTGGCAGTGGCAAAGCTGGCACCTGCTGCCCAGCACCATGGGGTTGCCGTAGTAACCAGGGGCGCACCTGTGTTAACAAAGCCATTTTTAATGACACATGTATCCCACTTCATGTTGCAGAAATGACGCTGATGTAAACTTGAGCTTAGATGTATTTTGTATGGGAACATACAAACAACTCAACGACGCAGATGAAATGAGTAAAATATAAAACTTCCGTAAGATAGATCAGATCAAACTGCACCAGCAGCAGGTCTGCATGCTGCCTTCAAAATCAAATTAATTTGCACATCCAAAAGTGATGCTTCGAGACATAATATATTAGCAGTTACCTTTCACAATGAGGTCCAGAGTAACCCGGCATGCACAAACACTGCATCCTGTCGGTTTTCTGCACGCAACCTTCTGCAAAGCTGAAAACACAACAAAAATAATATAGGATTTAATGGGAAAGTAACAAGAAGAGGACTTAGAGGAAGACGGTAAAATCTTCTCACTTGTTGGATATGACCCTTAGTGGGCAGGGACAACTGGAGCATGCCACTGCCTGTCCGTCAAGGCTGTTGTTGCCCAGAAAACCACCCTGGCAGATCTCACAGTGGTCCCCGGCTGTGTTGTGCCGGCAGTTCTGGTTGACAGAGAGTAAAAAAGAATGAGGAGGATGAAATTACTTACCAATAAGCAATTCTAGAGGGGACTCGTGCCAACTTATGAATCATTAAAAATCCTTACCGAACAGATTCCAGATCCGTCCAGACACTGGTCAGAGTGTCCGTTACAATTACAGGGGACACATTTCCCCAGAAACAGGCCGATAGTGTCTCTGTAGTAACCCGGAGCACATTTCTAAAGAGAAGAGAGGCGCATGTATGTTACGGCTGAGAAGACCATTTTAATTCATTCGTTTTTTTTTTCGTTTTTATTTCTACTAAATGCAACACCTTCCAGTGAAGTTTAGGTGGTAATAAAAATGTCCCAGTCCAGAGAATTTCACTTACATTTTTTTGTTTGTTAAACACCCTCATATTGACATTTTATGATGATATGATTTAATAGAAAGCAGTAAAACTAGGAGCATTATTCTAATAATTGCAAATATGCACTATGCTGTCACATTCACACAAAACGGTAATACTATATTTTAAATTCTTATGTATAAATTGTATCATTCAAAATGATGGGTTGGTGTCATCGTCGTCTTGGTAAGGGAAAGCCCTGGTCCCTCACCTGACAAGAGTCTCCCATGTAATTGGCAGGACACATGCAGATCTCCACGTTGTTGGCATGGCGACCGGCAGGCAGTTTCTCTGCGGCCTCCAGCACGGCGCCGCGTAGTGACACCGAGTGGGCAGACTGGGAGTGTATCGCTCGGATCTGCAGCGACTCCAGACCGACCAGGACCATCATCAGTTCCTCCCGAGAAACAGAGTTGCCAGTCTGAGCGTGACGGAAACTTCCCTGTGAGTAGAGGAAAAGAGTTTATTTATTCCACAGTGGCCCTCAAGGAAATACAATGTCCCACAGGAAAGTTCAGCAACACCTGTTCAGAATCAGAAACATGTATTTGCCAGGTATTTTGGACATGCAAGGAAATTGCAATGGTGGGTGGTGCATGCATGGAACAAAAGAGAATAATGTACAATTCAATTAACAATAGAATATGACATGCAATATAACATTCAAAATAAAGAGGATAAAGTGCACACATAAGCAAAGGAAATTGACAAATACAATACAGTAAAGAGGAGAATTATAAATGAATAAACAAATAATCAAACAAGCACACTAAATAATTAGTCTACTCTAATTACTCTACCTCAACCATGTGAACGATGCCCAAGTGAGGCTCCTCAGGTGAGGAGTACTCCCTCTCCATGAACACCAGGGTCATCTGGTTACCCTGCAGGAGGAGAGGAATGATGTGAAACGGGCGTGTACAGAAGAGTGTATGTTCGGTTATTTATCAAGCATTTGATAAAAAGTAACAGAACATACACTTTGTGTGTAAATGCATGTTGGTGCGTGTGTTTGTGTGTAATCCTTCTGCTACGTGTGCTATGGGTTATGTGGGATATTTGTGTGTTTTATACCTTGAGGATGATATCAGGCCTAGAGGCCTCTGCAGGCAGAGACAACACGTCGCCCCTCATGGTCTGAGTGTGGAGACGGTACCTCAGATAACCTCCGTAGGACGAGACCTGCGTAAACAGAGGACAATGGAAAAAGGAGGTTTCAGGAGAAATCGAGAGGAAAACCAAACACTAACACGACAAAATAAAGACAGCAAAAGCAGACAGACTGCTTCTTAATATTTTAAGCAACGCATTACATTGAGACTGTACGGTGAAACAGAAACAAGATCCAGGGCCTATGTTTCCATGGCAACCATGCCGGCTTAGCTAGAGCTGACATTTGAAGACAGTTCATGAGGCATAAAAGGACTCAGTTTGGGGTTCAAATCAAACCATCAGCCCGCCTGCAGAATGACGCTGGTTGAATCCCACATGAAAGCAGTCACTTCAAACGTCTAGACAGATGATTCTTATCTGTATCCAAACAACTCGTCTAAGCCTCTGAATTGTGATGCGGGATCATCTTGTGTGTGTTCTGTACGGATGTGACCTCGACTAAGCTTCTGTGTGTTTTCATTAGGACATTTAATTGACGGTAAGACAGTGAGACAGTATTCTCACCACAACCTTTGTTAAGATAGCCCAGCTCTTAGCTGATTGTGTTGTTTGCTTGTGTAGGTCAGATAAGGCCATCAGTATGAAACCGACACAGCTTCATAACCAGTTGAAACGCTCCATGCAAAATCAATTCAGTCTCTCCTGTCATCTTCAGAGGTTATCTTTCTCCTCATACCTTGTCTCCCAGGTAAGTCTTCGGTGCGTGCCAGTGAATGTCCTGGTAGACGTCGGGCACATCGCTGAGGTCGGCCTCAACAAGGTCCTGACCCGGATACACCACGACCGGTACTTCCTGTCTGTCTGCTCCAAGCAACACCCATCCCTCCATATCCATCACCTAGACGACAGGGCAAAATGTTAAATAATTAAGATAAATTGTGAATAAACAAGTGAGGGAAGGCGAAATGTTTGTAACCGCATCCAAACACAACACGTCAACGAGACTAACACAAGGTAAAATACATTGATGAAGTCGTAGGGAACGTGTATGATACTCAGCTATGATTCAAGACAAGTTCAAGGGCAAAACAACTGAGTACAATATCAGAATAATCATAAACTGTTTTGATGTCAAGTGATTGTTTCAACCATTTTACAACTGGAATTCTGTGTACCGTTACACACGTACAGCCTTTTCCTCCAGACGTTTAGTGTTGAGATTGTGGTGAAAAGGATGAGACACAAGTACCTCTCTGCGCCTCTTCTCGGAGCTGCGGCAGCGGTCGGTGGCTCCGAAGCAGAAGCAGCTGGTGCAGCCCTTAGGGTTGGTCGGATCCAAATGGAACGTACCCAGTCGGCACTGGTCGCATCGGGAACCCTGGACGTTTTCCTACAGGTGGAGGACGGCGAGTAGGTTAGACCACTAACACTGTTGGATGCAGCCGGACGCTGGTGCGGGTCATGGGGTTGGCCCACCTTGCACAGGCACTGTCCTGTGAAGGAGTCACACACTTCCTCTTCAGTTCCTGCCTCGTTGCAATTACATGGCCTGCAGTTGGGGTAACCGTAGAAACCAGGGGAGCAGCGGTCACACTGGCGGCCAACGACGTTGTCCTTGCATCTGGAAGAAAATAACATGCAATTGTTTTAATTGATATTTGAGAAATCAAAGGGTGTGGGTTTATTGATAAAAAAAAAACAAAAAAAACTTTGATAATCATTTGGAAAATTACATTAAAAAAAGAGATGAAAGGTTTATTACTCCCCATTATTAATCCCAAATAGCTGATTATATGAACATTTTGACTGTAGGTGTGTGTGTGTGTGTTGTCCGTTAATAGCAGCGTCCAGTATAAGGATTTATTGATGAAAGTCAAGTTTTACATCCTTCTCAACTCTGGATAAAGCTGACACCGTCCTGTGCATGTGCATTTTATTTGTTTACAGTCTATATGCAAAGCTAAGCTAATTACCGGATAGTTGCCTAAATGCTGACTGACGCTTGACAAATGGGGTCCATCATCACGTTCTAAAGGCCGGAGGAGGAACAACGGAGGCAGGCTGAGCGATAATGACGAGGACAGACTGCAGCTGTGTTGTTGCCGAGTCCTCAGAGGGAGAGCTAAGTTTTAAAACCTGCAGCTTGAACAGACAAGAGTTGGCAAGCACGGCTGTCCAAAGAGACAGCAATCAGCCCAATGTGAGACTCAGAGCCAAGATCCTGTCAGGAGAGAAAAAGGCCGAGAAATAATTGCCTTTTTAGGTATTCCCAAGAGGAGGCCTGGCATTTGAGATTTGAGAGTTGAACTGTAGCACAGTAACAGCACAGTAGCGGCAGTGCTGGGAGCAGACGATGATTCATGGCGGGGCGGAGGGAGGGGGGAGGGGGGGGGGAGGGTTGAGATTTTGGCCCCAGAGCCACAAACAACGAGGATTTAAATGCCCATTTCCTCCGTCTTCCCGTACCTGCACTGTCCGCTGATGGTGTCGCAATTCACGTCGGGGGAGGAGATGCCCGGCCGAGAGCAGTTGCAGACTTCACACCCGACCAGTGGGTGGCAGCCAAACGTCTGGGGCTGACACCGGGTGCACTCCGGGAGCACGGTCCTCGGCGGGCAGATGCAGTCGCCGGTCACCGGTTCACATAACCTCGTACCGCAGTTACAAGCTGGAGGGAGGAAGAGAAACAGGTAGTCACAGGGAAGAATAAATCAGAGTAAGAAAAATCCCGTCGCTTGCTTCAACCTTTAAGAGACCGACAGCAGGGCGTAAAAGAAGAAACGGACACATAATCCACTTTTATGTTCCTCTTACTGCAGCAGCAATACATCACAGACGTCTATGAACAATTTACTTTGTTATTGTTTCGAAACAAAAGAGGGCTGCAAGTTGCTTTGGCTAGAATTATTTCTTTCTAAATGCCACGTCGTCCGGCAGCCATTTTGGACATGATTCGGACAGCGCAGAAGCAGCACTTTGTTATTATTATTATTATCATCATTATTTGACAGTCCGGCAGTCGATGGGAGACTCACGTCTGCAGTTGGGGAATCCCCAGAAGCCCGTGGCGCACATGGAGCAGTCCCGGCCGATCACGTTGGGCCGACAGCGGCATTGGCCGCCGAACTGCTCGCAGGTGTCGCTCTCAGCTCCGACCTCGTGGCAGGCGCAGGGCATCGCCCCGTTGTTGAAGAAGGCCGACAGAGACACTGCCGAGCCGAGGCAGAACTGAGAAGCGGTGGAAGGGCTGCATGGAGGAAAAGAGGAGAGGACGAGTTCTTCCATGCGTTCAGAGCATTGTGAAACAATCCCAACAAGAACTCATTTAAAATATCTCAAGCACTTATATCAAATCAAGAAAATGCACTTTGAAAACGTTGTGATTGTTCAGCTCTTCAGCAAACTGTTCAGGTACTGACTTGATGTAGAAGCTGGTTTGTCCACAGTTGCTTATGAAGTCGTAGGATTTATCCAGAGGCTCCTCGTTCAGGTGGTTGGAGCTGAAGCTGCTCTCAGGCACGACCAGCACATAATCCTGTCATCACACAGAACATGGAGGGGGAAGTTACAGAGAGGAACAGTGTTCATCTATTGAGATTTCGGAGAAATAGACCCTTGAAGGATATGACACATGTAAAAGTAAACATTGTAAAGTTTCTGCCATCAAGTGAGTTTTAAGGTTCAGCTCAGACAAGGACCGAAGCAGAAGCAGAAACAGACCAGTTGAGAGGATGTTGAAATGCTCACAAGTCACAACCTTGTATTATGCACCTTTGATTCGTGGCTTTAAAGACTACTTGTGTGTAAAGATGTTGGGCCTTTTTTTATGCATGAAGAGAAGATTGTAAAACTGTTTAAAATGACGCCAACATGTAAAACCTGAAGATATTTGCGGAACGTGGGTTGTACACAACTTTGAACAAAAGGAGAGAAAAACAAAAAGGGAGGTAAATGAAAGCAAGGCGGTAACACTAACCAGCCACAGCGTCTTGCCAGCAGGAATCTGCACGGTGAGGAAGACCTGGTGGTCCGTCACATCCAGAATGATCTGGTTCTCAGAAACCAGGACGTTGCGGCAGCCGTAAGCGTGAGGACAGAAGGAGGCGTTGGCGTGGCCTGAAGGAATAAAGTAATGAACGCCGGCTTCCTCCGTCTCATTGTGTTCAGTCCGTCAGTGATGTACATGCTCGTACCTTGCCAGATCCGTCCGCCGTTAATGTACACCTGCACAGGGTAGTTGGGATGGAGGGGCTGGTGATAGTGGAGGATGAAGACGTAACGTCCCAGGGTATGGACACGGGTGGAGTACACCGCTGCATTCTGGGCAAGGGGATGACAGAGGAAGAGATGTTTCGTCCAGCGTTCCCATCTTCAATGTCGGCCACTCCCACAGGTAATGTTTTAAGGGCGGAAACAACTTTTTTTTACCGAACTGTTTTGGTTTTGTGTCATTCCTTAAAAGTGAGATTGGTCCTTCACTCCTGTAACAGGAGCTCGGCAGGGACTTATTCCTCTTGTGGAGTCTGTTCCAGGTTGCAAAATGCTTTAATTTGAGTATTGGTCCAGATAGAAGTTTTCAAGTCATGAGGACCAAAAGTACGTTTTCATTATACCCATAATTCTTTGCATGATGGGGTCATTTCCCACTGTTGGTTTGAATTTCATCTGCTCTCCAAATCAAAGGCATTGTTTCTTAGTCCTGCTAGTTCAGGTGATCCTAATTTTAAAAGCTTAATATTCTCCAGGTTAAATCTTTGGAAGATATAGTCAACTGTTGTCTTGTAGTAGACTCACTTTTAGATTAAATTGTGATCTTTTTGTAGTAAAGTAGAAACTTGAATAAATAATAACTTCCCACCAACTCCACGAACCAAACCTCAGCTCCAGACACAAATACTATAAACAACATCCTTATAAATGATTCAAATTATAGTAATAAAACCTACCTGCACTGAATCCAGCCTGATGTGGTCGCCATTATCTGCTCCGTGGGGGGGTCTGTCTCTTCCCGCCGGGGCCGGCATCTCACTCTGGTAGGGGGGCAGAGGAGCAGCTGCTGCCGGGGAGGCCGGGACGGGCTCCTGCATCGAGGAGCTCTGGCCTTCTTTCAGGACCAGCGAGTCCGACGGCGTCTGGAAGCGTGAGGGGATGCAAGAGGAACTACGGAAAAAGAAGTAGTTGTTAAGTATGAGCGTGTTTGTAAAGGAGTTATAGTGAAGCTATTATGTGTGACTTTACCTGTCGGGTGAGAACTGTCCATGAGTGCTGATGCAGTGGATTTTAGGTTTGACGTACTCCATGGTGAACTCGTCTTTAGGCACCAGGTACACTTTGTGCTGAATAAAGTGAAGAAACAAAGCTGGTCGATGGAGTAAAAGTTCAATAAATAAAATAAAATTCAATAAAAAAATTCAAAAAAAAGAAAATTGATTTAGAATAGGTAAAACATGCAAATTTAAGACATTGATATGAGAACTCAATATTTTAGCAGATAAATTGCTGGCCAATTAACCATTTGATTAATTGCTACAAAGTATAAATTACTTTTTTTAATAGTTATGTCTTATTGAATGACTTGTGAAAGGAAAACATTTGAATATATTTGAAATCTAAATTTTCTTATGAGCCAAGTATGTTATCACATTAAGGTCAAAACAGAACAGCAATTACAAAAAATAGTATTCTTTAGTAATTTCGGGTTTCTATCCTTTTTGTCTCATGTAATTTCCATGGGCTTGTATGTTTACGACCTATTAACAGGTAAAATGTTTTGCCAGGATTCTTTTTATGTTTGGCACTTGATATTTCTTTTGACAGAATTTTATCAAAGCATTTGTATTCTCTTTTTGATAAGTTGTGCTTTATCGTACTCGCTTTAACACATTCTATGTGGTAGTTCTTTTAGTCTTACTACATAGGATTGTGGCGCACTTGAGCCTCATTTGAACCCCCCAAATAAGTTTTACAACAACAAACCTTCAGAACCAGCCTCTCAGGGCTTTATAAATAAAGCCAACATTGAAATGTTTCATTCATATTATTATTATTATTCATATTCATATTATATATATATATTATTATATTATATTATAAAAATAAACTCAGCTTCTTGAAGAAAATCTCTTATGCTTAAA
Organism: Apeltes quadracus; assembly: GCA_021346845.1. Lineage (NCBI taxonomy): Eukaryota > Metazoa > Chordata > Actinopteri > Perciformes > Gasterosteidae > Apeltes > Apeltes quadracus. Next base: position 7,241,478 of record CM037928.1, on the reverse strand, counting down.
CCATCTGAGCCGAAACCTTCCATGTTTATAATCTCCAGCGTGCTCATCTCATGACTGCTCGTCTCCGGCTTTGTCATGTGACCCGGTTGTGTTGCTCTCACCAGGAAGAAGCTGGCGCGCTCGGAGCTGAGCTGGATCTCGGCATCAGCGGGGAGAGAAAAGACGGCCGCTCTGTTCTGTCCGTCGATCGCCACGACTCGACACAGGAAGCTGCTCAAACACCGACAGACACACACGCAAACAGACACACACACAAACAGACACAGAGTGATTAAGAGGTGTTGACAGACTTCACAGAGAGCCGGCGGTAACAGTAAACCGTGAACCAGCTGAGTCCACAAGTGACTTTTATCTGCGGCCAGGATGAATAGGCTGTGTTCCGATCACTTTGTAATCCGCGGTGTGGTCTGCGCAGAGCACTCTTGCCGTGTTAAATAAGATTACAAACCTTTGGTGGCAACATTGTTTAATTAAAAGAGACCTGACAACAGCTCCTGATTGATGGTAACATTACCCATCAGTCATTACGGCGCTCCGGAGCGAACCAATTCATACAAAAATGTTAACATTAGCTGATAATGCTAATTTTAGCTTCTGTAGTTACAATGTGACGTACAGAGCCCATGCTGAGGTAAATAGTGTTTTTATTTCTTAAAGAACCAGTTTCTTTTTGAACGAGCTAACAACAGTAACTAAGAGGGCGGGACATAGGAAGGGTCCACCATCGTACTGGTCGCATGTTTTCTCCAAAGACCAGTTTTGTGGTCCTTCTACCATCAATTCCTCAATTCATCTTTAAAAATAGGGTGAAAATCTACAGGTAGAAATCTTTTTGTTCTGCCCTCTCCAGATTTCTGCACTTATGCAAGAGACCTGGAAATAATAGAAGAGCCGAGTAAACTCTGATCTTTGTACCTGTATTTGCAGTGCTGCAGGGTCACGCGGTGCTCGTGCGTTCGTGCTCCCGCCGTGTTCACAGTGACCGACAGCGTTTGAGGCAGCTCCTCCTCACTGGAGTATTCCACCACCAGAACGTAATTGTCCGCAGACGGCAGACGTCCTCGCAGCCCGACGCTGATCTGAGGGGGGGGGAAGAAAAAACAAACGGCAATAAAGCTCCGACTCTGTGTTTCTACAAAGCAACACAAATACTTTTCCCTCTCTTACATCGTATCCGCTGCAGACGGCCATGTCCGGGTGACGCGGGGTGACCTTCTCGGTCGGGCAGGGGCGCGGCAGGTGGTTGTCGTTGCGACAGCTGGCATCGTTGCCGGAGATGGAGGGGAAGGAGTCCAGAGACAGATATCTGTACTGCAGACAGCTGCGTGGATGGACAGACGCATCAGATGATCGTTTCAGTTTGTTCGTCCTCGTTGTTTCATTCTCACGAGAATAGCACAGGAAGATTGTTAATAATACTAATCAAGCCCAACTTTGAGGAAAGGATTCTCTGAAGGAAATTGATCAGAATTATAAGAGCACCAATAGTTCAACATTGTGGGGAATGTTAATGCTAACGTTTTGGTCTGGATGGTAAATATGAAGAATCATACGTATTATATAGGTGGGAGAGTAGCACCGGTCTACTTCTCCAACTCTCACACAGAAAGAAACGTATATTCCTTAAAAAGTCAAAATTATTCCCTCAAGGTTTAAAACCTGTCCAGAACCACATTCATTGCATGTTGAAGGAGCTAAATGTTGAGCTGCCTTTCTATTTTTTGAAGCGTGAATGTGCATATTTACTTGTGACTGGCTTCAGGCGTGGAGGTGTAGAAGCAGGGCTCAGTCACTCTGATCTGCAGGATGGGAGCTTCGTAGTAGGCACTGGGCAGAAGAACGAGGTAGTCCTGAAGGCAAAACCCAGCATGGATTCAGTGTTACTGAACAATAAATAATGAAAACAATCACTTCACAATCACAGTTGGTGCCACTAATCGCCTGGATAATAATAATAATAAATAATTCAAATCATATCACCACAACATCCCAAAGCTTTCTCTGTTGGCTTTGTGCCTTGGTTACTTTGCATAAACAGCTAGAGGTGTAAATGTTTGTAGAAATGCTTAAAACAGGCGAGTAGTGTGTGTGTGTGTGTGTGTGTGTGTGTGTGTGTGTGTGTGTCTCTCACCAGCAGGATCCCTTCTGCCTCTATAACAACAGTCCAGGTTCCCGGGTTCAGAACAAACGGCTCCACAAAAGTGTTCTGCGGAACGTTGACAAAAGTCGGCTCCACGCTGGGAGCAAAAACAATTTGTTTGGACTGCTCTGAACCTGGAAAACACACACACACACACGCACACACCAGAAATGTATGGGGTTTAATATTACAATTAAAATAGAGGAATAGGTGAATACTGTAGATGTATTTGAGGCCTTCACAGTCAAAAACACTCACACTGACACACTCTGGTGATTGGTGTAGACCTACCTCTGCGGTTGACCTGATAGGCTGTTATTTTACCGTTGGACGTAGCGCCCTCAGAGTTTACATATCTGAGGATGAAGCGAGTCAGATAGACGTCCGCTTCGCTCACATAAACCTGAAGTTTCACTGCGGTCTACAGGGATGGGTTGCAGAGGGTAGAAGCGGGAGAAGGGGAAGCGTGGAGGGTACAAGATTTGAATACTCGAGTCTTAAATCCCTGAACTCTGCACTGATCTGTGGCCCTGGGAGGTCAGAAAAGATGGAGGAGAGGCCGCCACCAATATCGTCTAAAAAAAAATCACCAACCACAACACACATGCATCCATGATCTGACAGAGAGACACCCGACGGGGGGCAGAGCAAGAAAGAACAGAAAGGAGGAGAGTTGATTAAGCCGGAATTAAGTTCTGTTCCAATCAAAACATAGACATGTCCGTTTGAAAGTCCGAGTCAGACAAATCTGCATCGCCTCTGACGTGAGGGACGGAGGCGAGATAAAGGAGAAGGCAGAAGAAGTAGCTCGGAAGCTTTTCATGTTGGGTTTCGTCCACTCACAGTTACCACAGTAGTAGTTCATGCCTTCGTCTATAACCGACACCCGGCCCCAAACATCCGAACCCCTCCTGTTGGCGTAGCGCAGCACCACGTGGAAGAGGTCTGGAGAACTGACCGACACCGACACCAACACTTTGGACTGCCGAGAGACCAGCGAGCAGGGCAGCAGGCAGAGGGAACATAGGGAGATGGAAGAGCGAGCGAGGGAGGAAGGAGAGAGGTAGTGGAAGAAAAGGAGAAGTGACAAGAGAAGACAAAAGAAGATTAAAGGGGGACGAGAGGAAATACTGAAATACATGAAGGAGGGACGGATGGATAAATACAACACCAATAGAATAAGGGAAACCAAGCCGAAAGTTTGATACCGTCACCACGATAAACACACTTTAATTAGCCCAAACCACCTGGAATATTTATCTCTGGATTTCCACTTCTCAGCACAAACATACAAAAAAGCTCAGATCAAAAACAGCTAAAATCACTAAAAAAATATATAAACCTTTTGACTCTATAATGAGACGCACTGTTTAACACAGGTTTAACAATCACTTCATCAACCGCTTTGGAGTAATACGTGCTGAGAGGTGCAAATACCACTATAGCTACGGAGCTCAGATTCATTCAGGAGGAGGATAAATGACAGGGCCACAGTCACAAAAATACGTCAGAAATATTAAGCATCACAACACTGGTAAGAAAATAACAGAAATATATCAGTGAGACGACATGAAATACAGTGACTCGATTTAATACCTTAAGATTTCTGCTAATGTAACAATAGCATTAAGTTAAAGGGCCACGGAAATATACGAGCAGAATTTGAACATGGTATCCATGACTCAGTTTTCATCAGTTTATAATCCCCTCATTTTAAGGATTGCCACGTTTTCCTGAGAGCCTTTCATATAAGACCCAACTAAATCCTGACTGCATGCCAAGTGCCGAAGTGAAAGGCCAAAGGCAACGTTCCTACCTGGACGGGGGACATCTGAGCGTAACCCCGCCAGCTGAAGTCCGTGAACTCCAAAGGGTTGTAGCCGAATCGCACTGGTCGGTCGTCCAGCATGGTCCCCTCCTCAATCTCAAACTTCAGGTGATGGAGGTCTGGGAAGTAATGATCTGGACGAGGGCTGCAGAAATAGTCAGGGGGGGGCATTTAGTGTCAAAATGTGCAATTAAACTGTCCGCATTATCAAACAACCTTTTACCAGAGATTGTAGGTAGAGATTGAGTAAAGTAACGGCTTCCTTTCTGCATGTTTATCGCCTGGTCGATTGAAGAATATCTATCACGCTGTGCTCACAGGGACATCGAGGAGTATTTAAAATCCCTCTCAGGTCTGTTGTTGGACTCACAGGTTACACTTTTGTCCCTCCACGTTGGGTCTGCAGCGACAACGGCCGTTCCTCTCTCCACAAGCCTGACCCGCTGAACCTCCGATGTCGCACTGGCAACCTAAATACACGTCACACAAAAAAATGCGTAAATACCGGACGGCCGCATCGAAAAAGCGTTTGTCTCAAAGGGGGGAAAAGAAGAAGGTGAGTGCATGATGAGCACTCGCCTTGGCAGCCGAAGTAGTGGTGCTCCTGCAGGTTGTAGTAGCCTTCTTTACAGGTGGAGCAGGTTCCACTGCAGGCGTTGGGCTTACAGTAACACTGACCAGTCGCCTGTCAGAAGAAAAGGGAATTATTACTGTTAGGATGAAAACAGGAAGCCTGCTTTTATTAAGTAAAAGATAATTCTGCTGTCTGTTTAAAGATTCTTTCGGGTTACTAAGAGTAATTTTCCTTTTTTTTAAAGGGATACACAAGGTGGAGACAATGTAGGCAAAATTATCCGGGTCTAAGCATCAATTTCTTATTACATACATGTTTAACACGCCATTATTTCAACTAATTCTTTGGTTTTTAGTTGCAGAAAAATGATGAACCTATATCCAATGCCGTGAAGACGTTTTTTAATCTTACAATCAAGTGCAATTTTTCATGTGCTGAATATGTGATCTATACAGGAAGAGATGCTTACCTGTGTGCACTCTGCAACCCCACTGATGGTGCCTGCAATGTTACACTCACAGTCTGCAAGAGAAAGAAGCCTCTTAGACGCGAGATCATTCATGAGATAGTGAAACGCGCGTGAGACGCGTGCGTTCGTCGCATCTCTTACTGGTGCATCCGTCAGGAGTGTCAGGGGAGAGGTTCCAGTACAGAGCTTTACATTTGTCACAGGCCGGGCCTTCCACATGACGACGGCACTCACACTGGCCCTGAGAAGGTGCGTTTCAGACAAATAGAATAAAATGAGGCCGTTCCCGTCGGTATAGAAAAGATCGAAACTTACCCTTTTAATATAATGACTATATAAATGAAAAATAGTTGAATAACAAATCTTGACAAATGTTGTCATTATTTTCATGACTTTTCCTGAGTTAACTTTAAAAATAATATGTTACGCAAAACAGAAAAACTCACCACTGGTGGCGGCACCGCATACTGAACAGAGCCCGAAGGGTGGCAGGTACCAGCTGCAAATGACAAAGAACCACAAAATAATACTTATACGACTCAGTTTTAAGATGAAGTTATTGGAAGTTTACTGCAACAAAATCCAGTCAAAATGTCAGGTGATCTGCTGGTTGGTGGCTTTTCATTTGTTTAGTTTTTTCATTCATCACCGTGATACGGTTTGTGTTAACCGCTTCTATGTCCTTTGCATACAACAGTAAACATGAATTAGCTGCAAAGCATGAAGATGACACTTGTAAGCAACTGTCTGATAACAACACAGCGTTGAAAGTCTTTCACATCTTGCACAAGAAGGCAGTTGGTTTGTACAACTTGAGAATAAGTTTAGACTTTGAAACTGATAAAAAGTCGTCAAAAGATGAAGTCCCAAGTTCGGAGTTGTTGCTAAAGTCCAAGCCAAGTCTTTGTCATCCAATCCAAACCTCACGCAAACGGTGTCACTATAAAGCCAAAGCAAACACTCGCAAGTCGGAATGAACCGGCGGCTCTCCTCATCCAGCCAATATTGTGTGTGAATGCAGCATTGCTCGTCACACGATTAGCTGTTGGTCACATTAACTACAGCTGTCACACCTCACCTCCATTGTGTTAAGCAGTGAATAGAATCGGCCTGTGTTTAACCCGCGTGTGTGCAAGTGGTTTTCACCTCTGCAGTTGGGGAAGCCGTAGGCGCCGTGTGCACAGCTGTCACACCTCAGGCCCGCCACGTTCGGCAGACACACACACCGTCCTGTCACCTCGTCACAGCTGATGTAGCGGGAGCCCTCTGCAGAACACTGGCAGGCTGGGAGCAACACATCATCAACTCCAGTTATTCGTTAGTCTCATCCGTCGCTTCGCTGAGTCTGTATTCATCCAGGAAGCATCACGTGCCAGCCTCAAAAAGGAAGTCAAGTGAGATTTCCGGACAACACAAAGTTTATTACTTTGTTCACCTTTCGGACAGCAGTCAGAAGCGCCGGGTGTCGATATAAAGTTGGATGACTTACGTGTGCAGCTCGGGTAAGAGTAGTAACCAGGAGCGCACTGGTCACATGACACGCCGCTGTAGTTGGGCTGGCAGTGGCAGTGACCCGACGCAGTGCAGCTGGAGTCCAACGAGGTGCGAGGATCACATGTGCACACTGAGAAAACACGGGGTGAGGCATAGTAACTAGCAACTCTCTTATGCAGCTTTATTATTTTACGGTAAACCCCCCTTCCCCTTTCTTTCACATGGTGATGTAACAATACTTGTTGGTATGGTACGTTAAGTTAAGCCTTTCCACGTGCCTCTCCGTGTAAGTTCATGTGTCTTTAATAAACCATCACATTCTCTCTTTCCCTTACTATATACAGCAGTAACAGGTGCTTACCATCACTTTCCTTTCACATTTACATTTCTGTGCGCGTGTGTTTACCTTGACAGTTGGGGTATGAGTGGAATCCAGATTTGCACTGCTCACATCGAGGACCGTGAAACTCTGGTTTACACAGGCAACGGCCAGACGCATCGCAACCCTCCGGCAAGGAGCCGACTGTACTGCAGCCGCACACTGCACAGAGAGACGCGGGGAGTCTTTTGTGATTTGGACAGAGCCGGGATTTAGTTGTACGCCAGACATTAACGTTTTAAAAAAGTCACAATCAGTAGGATTTTCCTATAAAATCACACAAAGAAAATGAAAAAACCCCACAGATGTAACGTGGCAAAATGCCTCGCTTCATGGTTTGTTTTCACCTCTGCTCACACTCTCGCCTGTCTCACCTGGAGTCCACTACTTCCTCACTATGCTCACTATACTCAGTTATCTCCTGACAGATTGTCTTGTGTTTTTCCTGCCAAGCTTTCCAGGGTTCTTCAGTATCCGTATCTGACCTCGCTGTTCTGCCTGCTTGTTCACATTGGTTTCTCCGCCTGCATCTCTTGGTTTTGTTTTCCTGTCTGACTGACTGATCTCCTGGTTTTGTCTACAGCTACATCCCTTCTCTCTTTTCCATGACATGGTATCGTCCAGACGCCGCCGTAGCTACAGGTGACTCACATTGGCAGAGCGGGTAGTTGAAGTAGCCCGGTGCACACTGGTCGCACTGGTAACCTTGGAAACCACCCCGACACACACTGCGACCTGTCACCAAGTCACATGACCCGTCCAGACAGCCGGGACCTGAACACTGACAGGCTGCGGACGCACGCACGCATGCACACACACACACACACACACAAACACACAAACAAACATAAAGACACTTAGAGTTAGATAAACAAACAGCAGCAACAAAGACTGAGAAATAACACTACTTTTTTAAATTGTATTGGGGATGAAAGTGTTTGTTTTACCATCTTCAATGACTCAAGGAATGCTGTAAAACCAATTACTCTGATTAACCCAGTTTAGACACTAGCTGTTTATTCAGGAGTGTGTGTGTGTGTGTGTGGATGTGTGTGTGTGTGTGTGTAACTTGCTTTTCCTGGGTGGTAAACTAACACAGGATAAATAAACACACCTATAAATAAAGCCTTTGAAATTCATACATCTGTTTGTGCATTTGTATTTTTGTGTCTAATGTCACTCATCAAACTTTTTGCAATCGAAAACCTAAAAAGCCTAAATTAAAGCAGAGTCATTTTATTTCCGCGCTTAAAGAGGTGGGCTCGTCATGTGAAGTTTCGTCCTTTATTACTTCACAAAATGATGTGTGTTGACACAACGGAGCTCAGATACGGGAACTCAAGTCCCAACAGCAATTTCTCTTTGCAGATTAATGGACAGTGATATATTTCTCTATCCATGCAAGCGTCTCTCACCCTGACAGTTGAGTCCATAGAAACCCGGAGCACAGGTGTCGCAGTGGCCACCAGTGAAGCCTGGTTTGCAGACGCAGGTCCGTGTTCGGGGATCCGGCCTGCAGGAGTTATCTACAGTACCGGCCGCGCTGCACTCACAGTCTGCAGAGAGACGCCACAACAAGGTTTTTACACAGATGTTTTTTTTTTTTGTCAGTAATGTTTCTTCGAATGCATTTAGTTCAGTTCATCTTCACAAGTTATGTTCAACACGATTATGGGCAGAGCCACAGCAGGTGCTACACTAACGTGTATCAATGTGTTTGGAATGTTTTGTTTTTTCCAGCTTATCACATTCCACAGAAATTCCATTCACGCCACACTGATTTTCCCAAAACTCCCCCATACATCTGACAAAAAAAACCTGAACAGATGAAAATGTCTTATATTATAAGCTTATTATAAGCTATACTGAATTATTTGAAAGTATGATAACGGACTTTGCAATGGTTTAGATAAGAGAGACAAAACCGTTATACTCAAATAGGATCCCAGAAGCATCAAAAGAGCAACACATACATGTATATTAAATTAAAATAATTTCTCCTACTGATAATCTCTCCTGCAGGTTTGGCTTCGCCGTTGTTGTTGGAGATGGGGATGGCTGGTGGACACAGAAAAGGAGCGATTGAGAGAGCGATATTAGGAAGCAGAGGTTTCAAGGCTTGGTGGATATTTTGGTCTGGTTCTCACGGTAACAGTCTGGGAAGCTCATGAAGCCGCTGGCACAGGAGTCACAGTTCTCTCCGGTGTAGTTTGGTTTGCAGAAGCAGCGACCGGTCAGATCCTCACAGGTCCCATCTGTGAACTCTGACTGGCAGTCACAGCCTGCAGCGAGGAAGAGGGAGGAAGAGGAGGAGGGATTCATACAGAAAAAAAAAGCCCAAAAAAGGCAATAAATGAAATATGATATAAATGATGGAAATGTTTCATTTGCAATTCAATGTTGTGTGTCCATTTGATCTTGTCACTCACGTGAGCAGGCCAATGGGGAGTCGATGCTGTGGTCAGGTGACCTGTAGTAGGTGGGGATGCAGCGCTCACAGTTGGCTCCAGTGGTGTGATGCTGAAAAGGACCAGTTTCTGTTACCATTGACTGTGATTGACAGTAACTTGATGATGCGCACACACAATTTCAGGAATTGATTTTGCATGATGAAAACACATTATTACTTCAGGAAAACTGCACATTAAGGCAATTTTAGATACAAAAAAAGAAAGAAAAATTACAGCACTCTGGGAGGAGAGTAAACTTGATATTATTTGAGATTAAAGTGGCGAATTTACAAGAAAAAAAGTTGTCTGAAGTGGACCGATTGCACTATAACTTCTCTTCCGAATTCTCTTTCCAAATTCTTTTGCAATCCTGATTGCAAAATATAGATTCCTCAATTGAAATCTATTGACATTATAACTGTCTGTGACTGTGATCCCTTATTTATTTAACAGGAAACCACCAAAAAACACCAATATTATTTTACAGAATTAAAAAATTAGAACCATTTCATCTCTGAGGACATTAGAATTGTTTCTATCTACAAAGAACATTACCTGGCAGTTGAGGCAGACTCCTCCCCCTCTGTTGTGTCCGTGGATGTCGATGCTGCCTCTCTGCTGATCAACCTCGGGGTCGTAGTAGCAGTCAAACGAGTGACGGTGACAGTTACACGCTGTAAAACAAACATACATAAAACAGAACATATTAATTAAAACAGATTAATGGAAATATAAGAGTTCTGTTTTTATCCGTATAAAAACAGAACTCTTATATTTTCATTAATCTTATTATTATTAATTTTATTTTGTTGAAATAACACTGCGGATCCGCAGTGTTATTTCAACAAAATAAAATGGACAAAAAACTAACAATAATATAAATACAAAATTATTGAAAAAGTTATTTATGTAAAAGTTGGAAACTGCTGCTCAACATTTTTACATTTTGTATTTCGTTTTTGAACTCTTCCGACAACACAATCATTGGACAAAACATGTAATAATGGTCATTCTATATGACATAATTAATTTTAAGCTCATAGTTCTTTACAAATGCAGGTGAATTAATATCAACAGCTGCACAGAAGCCCACAAACAAACACGGAGCAACAGGAAGTTTCTATCCCCTGGAGGGTGAAAGCTGAGACCCGAAGCACGCTAAAAGAAGAAGAGCATGGACAAGAAGAAACGGGAGAAGACGTTTCTGTTCTCAGCAGAAGAGAAATGTTTGAAGCTATGTTTTTAACACCATACAAGCTTAATTATTTCCTGACATTTGATGCAAGTCAGTCGTTCTTTGTAGTTTGAAGAATAAATGAGAAGGTTGGGGATATTTTATGAACCATGAAAAGAGATTTTTCATGTCAACATTACCCAAAGCTGAAATGGTTGATTTGGGGTTTCTAATTTAAATATAATTAACTTTATTTTGAAGCCTCCTATGAAGCTGCCATGAAACCAATAAACCCTGTTCTTTGAAATCAGCTCAAAAAGCAGATGCAGATATTTTGATGTAATATCTCTTGGGCTGGCGAGTGAATTCATAAAGTTTTGTCATCAACATGAGCAAAGACAAGAAAAGTTATTTTTTAAACTTTTTTTGAGTCCTTTCATTATATGAAACAAGTCTAACGGCCCAAACTTGACCTCGTCATCGTACATGCAAACTGACAGTAATAAGATTAAAGACGTTGTTCAACTTAATCTAAGGTAAAGAAAGAGAACCGTGTGCTTAAGACAGACACGCATAAAATCCTGACCAACAGTGAAACCCGGATATAGAGCTTTTTGTTCTTATCTGACCCTCAGCGCCTGAGAGGTGCCGGCTGGATAAACCAGCGCTCCTTATCCTTCAACTCTGATAGTGGTGAGTGTCTTTCTCAGACTTCAGGCAGATTTGACTTTTTTTTCCTTCCTTGAAACCATCCAAAAAAAAAAAAAATAATCTAAAAGGACATCTTTGATAACGCACACGGCTCTCACATGTAAATATAACCGGAGCTTTGATAAATCAGGAGTGCGGTTTAAGTCACCGTTGGTGCTTTTTAGCTGATAGTCTTCATAGAATGCTCTAATCAACAATGTCTGGGAGTTAAAATGAGATAAAATATACTGAGCCTGTGAGTCACAAACACAAGGAGCCTTATTTCATCAACACCTGTGTACAACTAAAAGAAAACCTTTTTTCTCCAAATCAACCTCCAATCCGGGGAACAGCAGAGTCTCTGACGCAGTTTACGGTTGCCATGGAAATGCTTACTGCACCGGTGACCGGTTGCCAGGGGCACGGGCCTGTGAGTGGGTTTCAGACTTGACCAAAGCGCTCGCTCGTTTGGAAACTTTGCAGTCGAATCCCTCTTCACCTTTGAATAGTTGGAGAAAAAATGGTTTTGCGTGTCTACGGGTGCAGGACGCGCCTATTCTCCATTGGGTGGTAACTGTTGACCTCTCTTAGGGCTCATCAATAAATCCTTCCCATTTTTGTAATTTCATTCAGAATCTTAAATGACGAATGAGCGAATTCCATTTTTATATATTGGTACTGTGCGAACTTTTTACACCAACATCACTGATGACTGAATCCACAGACATCTCTAAATGGAAACGGATCTACAAGCACACATGTAGCAGGGAAAAATACCAACATTATTTCATTGTATTAATGTTTATATTCAACCAGGGGAATTTTCTACAGTTAATTCCGATGTGTGGAGATTATCAAGAAAGGCATCAGCTGCACGGCAGCACATGTGTCTGTTGAGCTCCATTAAATTAAGACCAACTCGTTCTATTGAACCAACACATAAAAGGAAACACATTCCTCTGCAGGGATCACTGGTTTAGCAGTGTGTGTCTGTGGGTGTGTGTGTGTCTGTGTTCTCCCACAGATGATTGAGTACGTGTGCATCAGTGAGCACAGACTCCTACTCACGTTCACACTCATTGGCACTGTAGGTGGTGGCCGGCTTCCACGGTAACTGGTTGTAGCCGGGACAACAGTGGTCACAAGACAGGCCACAGGTGTTGTGCCGACAGTCACACTGCAACCTGTAAACAACAACAACAGTATGCGTAAAGAAAACAACAAATCTGAGGCCTGTGCCATGAAGCTGGTTGAAGAAACTCAGGGTTCCGGAATTGGTTCAGAATTGACAAAACCAAACCGAAGCAATCAGGCTTTCGGTTACTCTGCGCGCGTGGACATAAAAGAGTGACGTCGGCACCGAACAACCAATCACGTTCGATATGAGAGAGGGAGAGAGAGAGAGAGAGAGAGAGAGAGAGAAATATATATCTCCGCGGAGGAGCACGAAATTATTCTTCAGAAATATGAAGAATGTAAAAATGTTTTTCAAGCACGCAGTAACACCGTCTCTGCTGCCAAAGCAAGAGAACAATATTGGAGGAACATTGCTGATAGCGTTAATGCGTAAGTTTAAAAAATATATATAAAAATATAATTCAAACCATTTGCGGTACAGTAAGTGCGGCTTCGACGAGTCACATTTGTTATGTGCGGCTCAACGAGTTAGCGAAGTTATTCCTTTCCGCGTAATATCTGTATCTTTCATACAAGGAAGTATCAGGAAAGTCAAGGGGGTTTTGTCCCCAAAAACTCTACGAAGTGCTCTTATAACAATCTGCGCTGAGATGTCCACAGGATTTGGAAGAAAAGGTGAAGCCGCAATGATCGCAAATGAGAACAGAAGCTAGGATTTAACTACGTCAGCTGTTTCTTTGCTCACCGTTGATTGGTCAAACTTCTGACTGAGAGCTCGAATCCAGAGCATAACCTGCCCCGGAGCAGGTTAGCCGTGCAGCGTAAGTTACCATGGCAACGAATACTGAAGCCGAGGTACTTTCATAGTATCACTGGTGCTGTCACTTCAAAGCATGAGGAAAAGTAAAAAGTGTGTCAGACAGGAAATAGAAAAGAGAATATAGACACCCCTACAATGAAATAGTTAATCTTCCTACTTCATTGACCAGCGGCTGACTGCTTCACCCCAGATTTAAATCGGATTAGTCGGTAAATCTGCAGCCTGCCGAGTGTGGCCAGAACACAGCAGGGAAGGAGCAAAGAAACCGTTCCCTCATCTCTCAGTCCTCTTACGTCAAGGAGAGACAAAGACAGAGGACTTCAGTCCAAGAAAAGTCACCAAACAACGACAAATGTTTGATTTCAAATCATAAAATAACAATGTTCTTAAACCAACATGTGACCCATTGGCTTTGCACGTTCCTTCAAAACGCGGATGATTGAATCTTGATGAAGTTTTGTTATACCAACATTGTGTTTTTCAGACACTCCCTGGGCTCCCATTCTGGAGTTGGTCTGTTATTTATAACTGCATTTGCATTAAACCATTCATATGTTAAGAGTGTATTTAAAAATGTGTGTTGTGTTTTTTCTTCTTCAAATTTAAGCAGATATGACCATGCATTTATGTGTTAAATGCTCGGAATCTTATTAGCAAAGCAAATAATACAATTTATGCCCATTTGAGATGTATTTTAGGTGTTTAAAATGCTGCTCTGCTCTGGGGGGTTGAGTTGGTCCCCTCTGGTCCACACTGATAACGTGACAGTGTATTGTGTTTCAACGGGCTCATTGTGTTTCCAGCTTTCACCTTAACTCTACCATCCATTCATTCTCTCTCACACACACACAATATGATTCACACGCTCACTCATGCATCACCAATCGCTCCGCCTCTCCATCCGTCTTTCCTTTGCTCCCTGGTGATCCGCCCTGCTCAAGCGTTTCAGGAAGTGACTTTCAATGGACGCTTTCCATCAAAATTCACTACTTCCTGGTTTTGATCGTCAGCTGAGGACCAGCAGCTTCCTGACCGCAGCAAAGAGACCCAAGCGGCTATAAAGCACAATATCCCTTTTCAATTAAATTCACAATATTTATAATTAATGTTCCCTTCAATTTTATTGTAATGTATTGTTCGTTGAAGGCCATATTTTTTTTACCTGAAAAAACAAACTTTGAGGAACTCTACATTACTAATACAACAAAGACAATGGATGAAGCTTTAAATTGAGTAACTTAGATGTATTTTTAATACAGTTCGGTGGCTGTCTATGGTGCTGCCTTTGCCTGTAGAAAGCATTGTGCTGGATTCCACTTCATGTTCTGCTTTACAGACCCTGACAGATTTTATAATTCTGCTCTACGTTTTTAAATTGTTCTACATGATCAAAATTTTACGAGTTCAGCGGGCAACTTGGATCTGCTGGTCAAGACCTGGGTGCTCACAGTGAACATAAACATACAGACTTTTGATTAGTTCTTTTAATAGACTCTGCTGCTTGGCCTTTAAACTTTTGAGTTACATAATCGTATCAGCGGAGCAGCTATACGTCACATTTTTAAGCAAACTGTCGTCTGTAGCACACCTGCTGGATATACGCCGTTAAACAAAGTCCAGCATTGATACAGGTTTTCAGATTCGCATTCCTTCGCTCTGACACAAAGCAGAGAAAGCATTTCCAAAAGCTTGATGAGGTCAGGAGGGATTTATTTAAATCCCTTATGGCGTTTCCCCTCCAATAAAAAAACTGTCTAAGTCTAAATATCCTTCTAACAGCAACTGTAGGACTGTAGATGGGAAATATTTGGAATTGTTTCACAAAGTACAAAGAACATTGCAACGGAATATAACTCCACTTCCCTGATTGTTTGAAATGCCGGAATCCACCAGAATCCCACATTTATACCTATTGCAATATAAAACACATAATACTTTGAATGTCAGTTGGATTTAATTGAGTCTAAACAGTTTGACAAGGTTCATGTTTCATTGATTGCTCTGTCCATTGGGGATGACGTGTGAAATACCAGTCGCAAGTTAAACAACATCTCGGTGTATAATTTGGTAAAAGAGTAACAGCTGTCTCTAAAAGGGGAATTGCGACTGGATTCGGGTTGATTTTGAATAGTACAGGACGGGAAACTCACATCTATGCTTCACTCATTTATATACCATGTATGTTTTGTCTGTGATTTCATTTAAGCATTTCTAGATTCCAAAAAATATGGAAGTGTTCTACAGTCACACCCAAAGGAAAGGTGTGTTGTTGTGAACCAAAAACACACACAAAGTCTGCGTAGACACACAGAGGTTTAGACGTCCATACACTACACTACGCCCATGGCACCAGCTGTGCTAATGATTAACCCAGATGTGGCTTCCCTTCTGACAGCTCTCATCCTGAACTGGAGGTGAAGAGGTGAAGCCTGCCGTGGAACGACAATATGTAACAAGATGCCAGCTGGGAAGAACGTGATCCGTTGTACACACACACGTGCACGTAGCTCGTCAGACTATTTTTTGGACGTATTTAGTCTTTTACTTAATACCTTTTGGGGGAAATGTTCCTAATGAGGCATGAGCTCGCGCAGTATTTTCAGGTCCTGCAAAAGCATCATTTGAAACTCTCTGGTTACTATTTTAACATAACTTTAATTTCTCTGTAATATAAACACATATGCACTGTAAGGATGGCACGTGTAGTGCCCTGAAACATGTCATCTCAGATTGGATTTTTGATGTAATATCAGTGTGTCTAATAAAAAGCATACTTAAGATACTTTACTATGAGTTTGTTAATTCAGAATATTTAGAATTTTAATGGGGAAAATCACTATTGATGCACCTGATTGAACTGTGAAGGGAAGACCTTTGTTTTATTGATCCCTTTAGAACAAATGCAGGCTCAAGGAAAAACGTACATTTGCGTGACCGTGGGATTTGCTAATAAAAGATGGACGTGTTTTGGACGGTTCAATGCGGCGTAAAGGGATTGAAGCCAGGACCGGCTCAGGTTAACTGTTAACTCTACATCCGCCTGCAGGCAGCTGGATTACATTATGTTGGCAGTGTAAAGACACTCTGTTGTGTAAATATGTACATCGCCTGACAAAAAAAGACATTAACGCTGATACTGTATGAAACTATACAACTACAGACATTAAAAACACGCAGCGCAATATATACTTGGTTGAATTACACTTAATGGTAATTCTAATTCTTTTGAATATATGAGAAGTTGAGTGGCATTAACGTAAGTTCAGATGACTTAACTGGTATTTAAGTTAGTTTAAATGTTTCAAAAGCTTAGGAAGAACGAATAGCAGAGTACCAATACTCTGTACAAAATGAATGTTTTTCATTAAGCTCTCCCCTCTTCCGCCGAGGAATAGGTTTCACTTCGGGTGTGAAGACGTGTGTGAAGATGTGTGTGTGTGCACGCAAGCAGATGCATGGAAAGCTTAAGACACGTCTTCCCACAGTACCTATCGGGGTCCCACCAAGACATAACAAAACACCCATCAAAGACACACGTCCTCCAGCTTCAAACGCCGACGGACACGCAGAGGACACGAGGCTCACACGCGACAAAGCGACTGCAGCTGAACTCTGAGCTGCTCTGCTCAGTGTCGGGAAGAAGCAGACTCAAACACAGATGTGACTGTTAAGATAAGTGTGGTAACTGTTCCATTTTTAAATGTCTATATTTCACTGTAGAGTTAGTTGTTAAATACATACAATTGGCTCCCTCTACGTATTTCTGTGTTGGACACATTTCTGTGACGTACTGGATCCTTTCTGGTCACTGCAAGTAGACAACTTCTGATTAACAGTAGAAAGAAGGAAGTATAGCCACATGTCTGTCAGTGTCTACTGTCACACCAGCAGCAGTATATTCTCCTTCACCGTACATTCAAATATTTGACAAATCCCAGGAACCCTTACCCCCCCTACCCCCCCCCCCCCTCTCCCTATAAAATCCCTGCCGAAATCCCAAATCAGTCACGCGTAAAAAAAACAGAAAAAAGCTACAGCATTGGCTTTACAAGACAGAGGGCTAATATCTATAGGCAGAAAAGGGTGGTTGTTCATTCCACATGTGTGTGTGTGTGTGTGTGAGAGAGAGATTGTGTTACACTAATGTAATCATGCAACACACACACACACATACTATAAAGTTAAACATGCGGACCACGTACATTCATCATGAGACACCTATGTACATGTGGAAATGTACAAACCTTCATCCACGGCACACACACACGCGCACACACGCGCGCACACACACACATGAATTATGTGTGAACACATGAATTAAAACAGGCTCTGTATTGTAATTCTGCTCCAACAAAAACAAACTTCATACATAACTAGAAATGTATCTGTATAATGTTTCAGTATTATGATATTATATTATTACCATAAATTATTCCTTTCATCATCCTCCATTACGTTGAAGATGATGAAGACAGACGGCACCAGCGCACAACGCAACCATGAGAAAAATAAAGCCCTATCGATCTGGTCATTTCCATTTTGCAACGTTGCGTGTGTCTAAAGGTGTCACAGTGTGCAGTGTCTGCGCAACGTTTCTTTGTGTTGCAACAAGTAGACGGTTTACCAAGACACACAAACACGCACTAACACACACACACACACACACACACACACACACACAGTACAAAATCCAGTCAAAACAATGTTGTCTGTGAGTCCGTGCATGGCAGTGCAGTCTGATTTTGGGACTGTGTGTGTCTGTGTGTGTGTGTCTGTGTGTGTGTGTGAAATCCATTGACCCTTCGAAGGCCGGGTATCAATCTGTGTCTCACCTGTAGGGATTGTTTGGCTCATCGGCGTCGCAGGCTTCAGCATGTCCGTTACACACGCAGCGTCCTCCGATGCTGATGTCTTTGATACTGTAGTAATACTGTGAAATGAAATGAAAATGCAAGGTGTACTAGGTACCATCATCAATATGTTTACGTTGTGTTTTAGGTGAAGGAATATTTTGAGATTTAGGAAAATAAGAAGCCACATCCACACAGCGACAAGACACAAGGTGTAAGATCAAACAGCTATTTTAAATAAGCAGTAATAAAAATAAAAAAATAAAAAAAATAAAAAATAAATAAAATAAAAACAAAAATAAACGAACACGAATCCACATTTACCTTATTAAATATTATATATATTACAAGGAAGTTTCATTCTCTTCCCGTCAGCGGTTCTTTGGAAGACTATGACATGACCAAATCTTTCCTAATTGGTTGCATTGCGTTACCCTGCGGGTGACCGTGGGGTCACGCAGCGCCTTTCCCATCAGGTGTCCCAGCAGCGTGTTGGTTCTCAGGAAACGCAGCCTGATATTGGTGGCCTTGGTGAAGTCCCTCAGCACCGGCGAGTAGGAGAAGTTCAAAGCCCCGGGCCGACCGTTCACCAAGGACACGACGACCTGGGAGAGGAGGACAGCGAGAACAACAGGTGGTAAAATAGGAAGATTACAGTCTTGGAAAGTCCTACAATCGTCAAACGGATGATATCCACCCAACATATATTATGCCCCCGGCTAAATATTTGTCATTGTTGAGTCCAGTTTAATGTATGTATGAAAGCAGTTAAACATTGGACATTGGGAACAATTTCTGTGCAGCTTTGAATAAATCAATTCTAGTACTTTTTACAGCGATGCACACTCACCTCTCCATTCTCCAGCGGGACGATTCGGGAGTATTCAGTGGTGCAGACGATGTCATTGTCATTGCTGATCCTCTCAATGGTACTCTGTCCAAAACGCTCTATACAGTCTCTCTTGGAGGCTACACAAACACACACACACACAAACAAACACACAAAAAAAGGGAAAGCATCAACTTGTGTTCAACGTGAGGAGTTTAAACCATCTGGAGGCCTTTTAATGATGCTTCCCAGGGTGACTTGAGGATCTCGGCTTGGTGGATTTCTATACTTTACTTCTCCATGAATTTGGCTCAGCAGACTTTTTAGCTTCTCAACAGCTGCAATGTCTTCATTAGTCATCAGCTTCTACACAGCTTCTACACTTTTTCAGGCTAACTTACTGTAAACTCAAGACTGCTGAAAATACAATGCATTTTTATTGATCAAATATTTATGTATTTATCAATACAAATGCATGACAACAAGGTATTTTCCCTGATTATTCCTTTGTGTTCAGACACATAGTTTGCCAGTTATTCAACTACATTGAAAAGTGTTTGAAAGCGATCCCAGAGTGTAGATTTATTATTCATAACATCGAGTCGGTTTGGAGTCTAATTAGAATCTAATGAATTATTTCTTCATGAGGTATTTGTGACACCAAGAAACATAAAACTGTCCGATCAACAAGCTACTTCTGACTCAATACCTTAATGTTCGTTAATCGGTGTTAACATGAATCAAAACTAAGAGGGAAAATGTATAGTTTATCCATCAGTCTAGAACGAATGAACCCAGCTAAAGGCATGAAAGCACTCAAAAAGTTAAGAAGAATCTAAATGATATTTAAATTATGCCATCAAATTAAGCAAGAGAGAAAGTGTGTCTGACTGCTGGAGATTTAGGCTCATTTTGTTACATTGTTTCTTGATGAAGATACAACTACATTCCTGAAATAGTTTCACTTTATCTCCAGTGTGACCTTGACGCGAACAAAGACTAAAAAAACACGAGAACAAGACAAGGAAAAGGAGGCAGAGTGATTTCAAAATGTCACATCCAACTTTATCTGAGCTGCAGCCTTTTTAAACTAAAACTGTCTCAACAGCTCTGTGAGCTTTGAGGGCAACACAACTTGTACAATGAATTTTATATTCATTATTATATTTTATATATATATATATATACAAAAATACATTTTTGGTCCCTGGTGTCCTTCCAGTTTTAAAGTTTAAACGAGTTTAAGATTTTAAGATTTAAGATTCTAGGGTGGAGTCTATCAAGTCTATCGAGACTCGCAGAAATGTAATTTCTCAGGCATCTTGGACACCTGGAGCAACTTTTAATAATCCAAATTAATGAGCACACACACACACACACACACAAACACACACGCACACACAATGCCGACCCAAACCCCCTCTGACTCTTTCTCGTCTACTCAGGTGAACATCAAGCTGTGACCTGTTGGCAAACATGCCTGGAATTCCCCTACAGCCCCCCTGGATCGACAGCCAACCAGCTAGCAGCTGTATGAAACCCCCCCCATCCCACCCTCCCCCTCCGACCTGACCGACAAACCGACCAACCAATCGGCCGCCCACCCTAAGGCCTGCTGTTAAACTGTGAGATTAGAGGGAGAATTAAGTCTAACCACGGGGGAGGGTTAGGAAAGCATGAAGTGATGCTGATGGAATTGGACCCTTTGCTTCTAATCACCAAACATCTGGACTCACGCACACGTAGGTGTGCATTGTCCAATGAAATCATGTTTTTGTGTGCAATACTCACAAGCAAAGTACTGCCACGGTTGGTAGGTCTGACCAAAGTCGACGGATCTCTCCAGAACCCAAAGGTCAGGACGAGGGGAGTTTGCAAACTTAATCAACACGTAGGCAACGTGGAAGACCTGCAGAGACAGGGAAAAGACAACATCCCACACAATTACATTATGGAAGCACCAAGCAGCTTTGTTTTACAATAAGAATAAGGTTTACGGGTGTCTTTGAGGAAAACACCTGCTTCTGATTGCAGTCTGAACCTGCACGATCACTATGGATAAGCTTGAAGAAGAACCCTAAATAAATAGCCAATCTCCCAGATGGTCTTGTTAACTTCCGTAGATCATAAAACTCAATTAGCATTCAATTCAGACTGTTTCATAGCCAGTTAAAAATGTCATCCAGTGGCTTCAGGAAAAGGGTAGCGGATTCACTGTAAAAGGGTGAAGAAAACCAAAGAAAGAAACAGAGAGGAAATTAAACAAAAGGGATGAACATGAAAGGAAATGATGAGAAATGAAAGAGGGAGAAGACATGTAGACATTAAGACAACAAAAGTAAAAAAAAAGTTATTAAAAAGTTATTTAAAGCAAAGTAAAAAGAGAAAGATAACAGTAATCAAAAAGAAGAAACGATGGGATGTTAGTTGAAAGTGGAAAAGAAAGCTGCCAGATTCAAATAAAACCAGTCGGCTGACCTGTGAAACTTCTTCCCTCTTTGAAGAGAAATCACGTCAAAACCAAGTGCAGAATGTTTGATTCTGTCACGTTGGGTTATGTGTTATATTCTGAGTTTTTTTTTTTTTTTTAACAACCCCGATTCCTGTCAGTAATGAGCACCAGGTGCTCTGCTATCGGACTGTAAGGCAGCTGTCCGCAGCCTCTTCTCTTTCCCCGGTCGGCCCTCACTCATTTCCTGGAAAGGCCCTGAAGCTGGTTGGACGCGATGACAAACTGCTCCCATGGGCAAAGGAGAAGTTCAGCTGTATTGTTTTGTCTGTCAGACCCCGAAACAGAACACACTGAAATAACAAGATAACGCACAAAATAATATCCCAACTAATCTAATACAATTTTCACAATCCTCCGCGTGTGTTTGGGTGTTCGTTCGAGAGCTCCTTTTTAAAAGTCCTTTTTGTATATATTGTTATATACTATTAAACCCTGCTGCAACAGTTTTAAGATGTACATTCAGGTTTCTGTATTATGCTGTCCATCATGGGTGAGATCGAGGAGCAGAAATTGGGAGAATTTGATGGAAAATATGACTTGAGCATTAATCACTGGAAGTAAAAACCACGTCAACGGCTCAATGTGATGGTCTTTGTCTCACCAAAGCGGCACTAACACGCACACTCTGACCGGCCATCACTGGAGTTCAGCATGTGTTCAACATACTTCAGAACAAAGATATTGAGGCACTCCCAAAGAATAAATGTGCATCATTGACAAATATCCGTCTACATGTGTGTACGTCTGAAGGAGATCTAAAAGGACAGGAAACACAAAGCAAGGCCTCTGCACGCCCCTCAGGGTCGAAGACATTGGAGGACAAATCCAAAAGCATTCTTTGGGTTCCAGGGTTGAAGTTTGACCAGCTTAGGGAGCAACATAACGTTCAGAGAAGATCCTTTGAAGCGAAGACTTTATTTCTAACTAAAAAAAAAAAATCACAAAATTTAGATTCCTTTTCCCCATTGTTTTATTTCTTTCAATATATTTTTTTCCGCCTTTGTCAATCGAGATGAACGGTACCTAGCTAGTCATGTGACTACTGCTTTAATGAGCCAATCAAACTGTACTCGGTGGGAGTCAGACTGTTCTGCGGTCAAAACACACACATTCACAACAAAAGTGTTTGCTGACCCCTTTTTCCCCCCTACACACAGCCCTCTGCAGGATTTATAGATTAGTGGCGGCCTTCCAGGTCAGCCTCCCAAATTTGCCTGTGAAGCCCATCAATTACAGTGCTGTTACCGTAGCAATGGGCAGCTAGCAACAGAGGAAACTATGGGGGATGAGAAACAGAGATATCGATTTTTGTAGACAATAATACAACTAAAAAGTGCATTAATTAAGCAGATGAAATACACAGGCATTACTCCAGGGCTCTACCCACTACCCTTCTACATGACTTCCCTACTAAAATAGGAAAATCTGTCAAAATGTACATATCAACTCAATACACATACTTTGCACACATGTTTAAGGAATCTGCATGTGTGTTGTTCTCTGGCCCCTGCCTGATTTAATAATTGTACTCATTCCTCTGTGACACCACATTCCTTGTGCAACGTAACCATGGAGATAAGACGGGAGACACACAACAAAAAGGACACAGGGAAGGATGGGGGGGCATGAAGGTTGGAGGAATGAAAGATGGAGTGGTGAGGGAGTGACAACCTGTAGCAAAACTGCAGAGCGAGAGAGACAACTTAAACCGTCAGCCAGGCAACACTGAACTGCACTGTCCGTACTGCAACACAAGTATTATTATTATTATTGTTTTTCAAGGTTCACCTCCTGAACATTTTTGGCCTGAAACAGCCATTGAGAAAAGAGTCTTATAAAGCCTGATGATACGAGATATACCAAAGGTAACATTCCTGATGGTCAACATGGTCCGGCAAAGGTTGAAAGTAATGGATTCGCCGATTGATCGCCGTTCAAAATTGAATGACCTTGTCCTTGTGAAACCTGAATCCTGAACCGACTCTTCCTGCTATCTGTCGGTGAAGGTGTAATCTCTTTCAGTCTGTCTCTGCAAACACATTCAGTGGTGCCAGTCTGAGGAAAAGCTGTTGTGATCACAAACACACACACACACACACACACACACACACGCACACACTATAATAGAGGAATGATTTGAAAAGATCACATCTTTTAAAGTGTGTCCATCTGCTGTGTGTGCGTGCGTTTGCATGGGAGCGCTTTGCTGAGAGCGAAGGTCATTCCTCACATTCCAAGTCAATCTCAGTGTCTTTCTCAAACCTCTTTTTCTTGCCTAACCCTCCCTGGACATGTATTCCCTCAAGCATTCATTCATTGATTCCTTTGTCCTCTCTCCAGGAGTTTGGGAATGCCCATCTAGTCCTCCTTCAGGATCCCAGGGAAGAATTCCTGATAAAGATTCCGGGGGGGGAAACTTTCACGGTTCCTCTTTGGTTTCAGTGGGAACATTTTCTGACGGCTTCCGGTGTCGCTGTTCAATCAAGGACTGAAAGCGATACTGTCTCTCTCAAAGCAGACCGAGGTGTTTGGCTTTCCCGCTGTGGAGCAATTAATCCTCCAACACAAGTGAGAAGGAGCTCAAAATGCTTGAAACGGACAAATTGGCATGGAGTGTCGTTGAAGGTGGGGGGTCCAATATTAAAAGGTAGACTTCAAAAGCCTCCTGTAAGTATCTGCTGCCAGGATTTCATCAGTGAGAGACGTGAAGGGTACTTCTCAGCAGTCACTGAGTGAGGCGCTCATCTTCTTCGCCTAGAAAAGGGTGTTCAAGTAACTTATGAACCATCTCGACCCCCCCCCAGGTCGTCTGGGACGGGTCTCCTTTCGGCTCCCAGAATCAGAACCAAAGCTGCATTCAGTTTTTCAGCTCCACATACCTGGAACAAACTGGAAGCTTGCTGCCGTCTTTATTTAAACCAGATCCAAAGATGATGTGGATGCCTTTTCTCTTCATTTCGTAAAATGCAGTATGCATTTTACGAAATAATGCAAAATACAAAATAATAATTACGAAATAATGCAATACTTTTATTCATTGTTCATTTTTTTAATGTCCTTTTTGCTTAACTGTTTATAAATGTCCTTTTCTGAGCTTTCTATGTTTTGATGTGAAGGACTTTGTTGAAATGTGCTCTGCAAATACATTTGCCTCTCCTCAACTTCAAGTACACATTATCTACACGCCTGCAAATGAACGGAGGAGAACACTTTTAATAACTTCCCAAATAACACTCCTGTATCCCAAACGGCAGTTCTCCAGGTGGCACTTTTGCTGCCCAGAGGCTACAGATGTGCATAGGAAACGTGGCAACTTCACGCCTTCAGCTCATACACATGCATGCGACCGGCTCATACATGCGCAGTCAGTGAGCTCCGCGTTTCTAAACCACTTCAGAAATTTGGAAGATTACACACTGTGACTTTATCTTTCCATCTTCACGTTGGTTTTGCACAGCGTTGACAACTTGTGAGCACTGCAGATGCCCGAGTCTCTGACATGTCAGAGCAAGAACAGAAAAGCTTTTCTGTTGCATTCTAGGGATGCTTTCAAAAAAAAGGAAAAAAACAGAAAAATTAAACGGGAATGACGTTAAATATCATGATAACATTTTTTATTAGCAGAGTGGCATCCCATTCCCTAACGCTTCCTTTTCGGTCTTTTAGAACAGTAAATACCACAGAAATGTGTGAATCAAAAAAGACAAACTGGAAAACTTTTCTTGTAACTTGCATATTTCATAATTTCAGATATTTTTATTTACCCTGAATACATCTTTCATCTCTTAAGGCCGCTCCAGGTCCCTACTCAGGAGGTTAAAAAAACGCAATAACTGGCTCCAAAAGTCCCTGCGCCGTTTTTTCAAAACGGGACAACTAGAGCATCTTGGGTATTTAGGCGTACCATCTTTGCAAAGAGCGCAACACTACAGAGGACGAGTGCGGGACCATGAGACAGTGAGGTAGGGGTCAAGATAGGGAGAAAAGAAAAGCAGACGTGAAGATGACAGGAGGAGACGGACGGAGAGACGGATAAGAGATAAGAGAGATTGACTTCCATCATGGAAATACTGAGTGGAGCTCCTTCTTAGAGAACATTTATCAGGGACGGCAGACAAGGAAGAAGGAGAAAGGGAGGGTGAAGAGAAGGAAAGGAGGGGGAGGGGAAAGATGGGTACACGTTCTTCATTGACGTTTCAGTCAATGAAAAGTTTAGCTTCACGCATTTTGTTGAAGGTGTCACGTTTCATTTGAGGGTCAAAACAAGATGATTTGTCAATAAGATTTTCCCTTTTCACATGTACATATACTTTTCACATTAACTACCACTAAAAAGTAATTCACATTGACTTTGACTTTTAGTTGCATACAGCGTTGTACACTCGGGTTGGAACCACCATGCCATCTTGGCTCGAGTTGTTTGAGCAATAAAAAAAAACATTTAATGCATTTTGGGGATATTTGAATGTGGGTTTTTCTCATCTTAGAACAACCAAGGTAAAGATGCCACTGCTAGGATTAACAGAGAGAGAGAGGCTGAAGGGATAAGAAGTGTAAAGGGAAGCAGCGGAGTGAAAAGAGCAGAAGAGGCTCACGGGGGACAGTTTATCCTCTGGCTTCTTCTTCAAATTGATGCCTTGTTCCAGCGCTCCGTCTGACACGTCAATCATCCCCCCAGGATGTGGAAACTCCTGCACGGAGTGCGTCTCTTGTAATGTTGTCTGTTTTAGACCTCGACGTGAAAAGTGAGGACATTTTGTCCTCTCCTATAGCCTCAGACAAATCCCTTGTATGTCTAAACACACAGTATTCAAACTGGCCATTTCAGTGGTTTAGACTTGGTTTTAGGCGTTTTATTATATATGGGACAGTATTTTAAGCCCCGTTCATTCAAGATAATAACTTGTTTCTGGTTTGTCTTGATGCCGGTCCGGAACAAAAAGGAGGTGAGCAAAAACAGGGTTTAAGCATTGCATGGCAAATCACCCTCATCATGTCCTCTGCTATTAGCATCGCTCAGTCCGCTCACATGTTGCAGCCTGACAGAGCCAGACTTTGCTGAAAATGTTCCAAATGTGTCCAAACTCAAGGAGGAAAGCGGATAAGCTATTAAATATAAAAAGGAATGACGATTACAGATTCAGAAAGTGAGGTCAGACGGAGAAGGAAGGGAGGTTTTCTTCTCCTATAACCTTGACTTTCTCCACCTTTCTGATCCGCTACTCCTTTGTGCCAAATGATTGGAACAGCCGGAGGGAATTCCATAATTAGTGAAGGCTGGGAGGAGGAGGAGGAGGAGGAGGAGTGATAAGGGTGAGAGAAGGGGAGTACAGGTTGTCTTATAAAAAGAGGAGGAGGAAGAAAGAGGGGGAGTTTGTGGAAATTCTGCAAATAAAACACTGATGGGATACATTCAGTCTAGATAAAAGTAATTTGTTTAATATCACATACAGGGTTCGATATCATGTGACCCGCAAGAACTTGGTTGTCAATGTAAACCGCCATGTCGTTGTTCCTTTTCATTTGTACGATTTGAGACAAAGAGCTTCTTTCTAATGATCAAATTACAATAATCAAGGTTTGCACTAAAAAGTAGGAAAGTCCCTTTAGTTAACAGCTGACAGTCGTCACCATAACACATATTAGATACATGGCATCGGTGTGGCATTCTGTGTGAAATGATGCCGCCTTCATTTAAACATGTTTCTTCCACAAACATATTTGCGGTTGGAATTAGTTGTATGAAAAACTCTGAGTAGAAAAACGGGGTTTAAATTAATTTGCTTAGGAGTCAAGCTGAGAAACTAATTTTCGCCCGCCGCATGCGCCCCCCCCCCATCTGCAGAGAGGTCAAAGGTGAACGTCTGGGGCTGGTGGGGGATCAGGAGCTGTGTGTGAAATCTGTATGTAGTCCGCACTAAGTACTGAGTGAACGATTAAGTATGAAATCACCAGCAGACTAGTTCGATCCGGACATTTCAACACAACCCCTTTACTCAATTATTCACTATTATTTTAAGCCAAATTCAAATGAACATGTTTAAAACTGTTGTCAACAGTCTACAACTGGCAAAACGAGATACTTAACGTGGTCCAATATTCCATCGATGTTCGACTAAAACGCAGCGTTAGGACTCTTCCCTGTCGCATGGTATCCATCGAGTAGACAGGCAGAAATGTGTCCTACCAGCAGGCCAAACGTACGCGTCATGTGTTACAGTGCAGGGCTGAACGTTAACGATGACTGGGAGTGCTGAGACTGCCCAGCTGTGGGCTTCAATGGTACCAGTCACAGCGGCTGCTGCGGCTATCGGCCTGTTTCCCTCCAGGAGCCGATAAACACCTCGCTCCCTCAGTCAGTCGGTACAAATGTCTTTCTGTCTTTCTGATGACGTGGCGTTCACAAGGTCTCAAGAAGCCGACTGTGTCCCGCCAATGTTTCCGAACCCCAGTCTGCCGCTTTTTGCAGAGACATGTGACAAGACACAGTCGCGCAGAGGCGGAGTGATGATTTCGGGCCTCTGATTCCAACGACACAATCCCATCTCTTTCAGGTCGCATCTCAAGAGTGAGGAGGATTTAAATGTGGACTTTGCCCAGTGGAGCACGTCACGGGGAGTCACAGTGTGTGAACTCTGACTAAGCTTCATTGAGACAACGTCAGCATAGCTGAGCTGGATACACACACACACACAAGCACAAACACAAACACATTAGAAAATTATAGCTGATCATTGTTTGCTTCTTTTGAAAAGATTTAAGACACAAAGGACTTTCCTCCACCAAAACACAAGATTCTACCTACAACTAATAGATTAAATTGATAAACTGTAAAACTGAGAATCATAGAAAAGCGCTACTTTAAATTGACCCGAGATGTGCCTTAAACCCAGTTGGGAGCTTTATGCCAGTTTTAGTTCCGTTATCTGCTCAAATCGTCCTTAAGAGGCCTTAACGTCAACACAATTGAATGCAAAATCAGTGTGGAGTATTATAAACCCCAGAGTGCTCCCAGTGTATTTGTTCGCACACACTGCCTGCGTGGGTGTGCCACACAGATTGACCCTAACAAACTCCCTCCATTCCACTCCCATTCAACATTTTATGACTTAACTATGGGAAAACACTCCTTTCTGTTTGCTGCCCTCCTCATCCCTCCGTTGCCTTGCTCTGCACTCCTCTGTTTGAACAAGGAGGAAGACATTCCTGCAGCGACACAACTGCAAGGCCACATTCAGAACGGCGGCAACAGCGATAGTGTAACACAACTTTGTCACTTCTTCTTCTGTATTTAATTCCTCTTTCTATGATTTACTAGCAGAATGTTTCTCTTATGTTTAGGATTCATAACCTCTGCATGAATGAATAAGTTGTTTTGTGCAGCTGCAACATTTGAATTTTGAGCTACAAAAGGTTTTTCTTATCTTAATTTACACTCTGTGTAGGATTGCGTTTGTAATACAAAATGTCCTTCAGACAAGAAAATATTTAAAGTCACCATTTCTGGCAAAAAAAAAAGAAACACACAACTGAATCAGCAAATCAGTTGCCCGGTCAGTAAAAACGCAAAAGGTCAAACATTATGAGAGCTTGAGCAGAAACGTGGTCAGGGTTGAATAATCCCTAAAAATATGTGGTTTAGATATAAACGCCCAGGTAAAAGAATGAATGTCTGTCTTTTGTGTTTCTATAGATCTGTGCTCTCTTTACTTATGAGCAGCAGTGCCCTTAAATGTAACTCGGTGATCTGTTCTTCCTCTGCACCGCCTGCTCTACTCTCCCGCTCTGTAGTCCCATTCACCAGCAGAGAAACTCAAACAACGGGCTGGATTTGACCAGGTTAGAAAAAACAAAAAAAAACATGTTTACTGTTGTTTTAGCAGGGACAAAGCTCCCTCTGTCACGGCTGTTTCTTCATCTCTTCAGCTCACTATGTTGCTTTATTAGCTTGTATATCCATCTTGTTAAGCGGATTATCCGTGTCAAATTTTAAGAAACTCCCTAATGTCGTTTCTCAGTTATTGCCTTTATGAATGAACTGTGTTCCACCAGCTCAGTGGCACACAGTAACACACAATAACACACAGTAATAACTTTGCTCTGATTTGATTTGAATCAAAGATCTCAATGTGAATGAAATTGGACTGACTGCAGTTTTATCCTCCCCCAAAAAAGTTTTTAAAGTTAGCTTGCAACACGTTGCTAATAAGTAGGGATAAGGAGGCTAACTAATCAAACCCTACTTGAAAACATTGGAACGATCCCTTGAAGTTTGGATGAAACAACAGACACAGATTAGAATCCTCTTCATTGGCCTTGTGTGTTTTTCCATCGCCCTCCCCACGCTGCACTGTACTGTAGATGCAATAATACCTGCTGGTTTGTACATTTTTCAGATCCATAATAAAAAATAACCATCCTGTGTTTCTCTTTTAATTTCTCAAATTCAGATCTTCTTCCAGAGTAAATGAGCTCATTGTGTGATATCGGTCAGGCATTAGCATCAGGCTATTCTTAGTCAGGCTTGGCAGAGCAGAAAGAAAACGGCTCATAGTCCCCGGAGTCCTTGAGGGAGGACCAGCCTGGCACAGAAAGTGTTTTTCTGTCTGGGTTTTATCTGAGTAGGAAGCTGCACCCACTCCATTGCACATTTTAGCTGGACATATATAACATGAGCTATTCTTTATTTAGGATAATAGTTGAATTCATTGATTTTCTTTTTATGGGTTAAGTATAGAGCTCAGGGTAGAATGTGTTTGGGCTGGAAGCAGGAGGAACTAAAAGCAGGGCTCTACTCCCAAACTGCCTCATTTAAACATTTCATATTTAAATATGTACTAATACACATTAAGACTTAGTTGCCTACTTAGTTCACTTTGCTAACATTACCGGAAATCTTTTGAAAAGTTTACTGCTGATCGTCTTTATAGACTTTGTTTTCAGCTTTTTGGGACGACGTGTGAAAATCGGGTCATTATACCCATTGTGTCCTTTCAAAATAGACGTCCATCTTCAGAGGCAGAGGGGTTGACAATAGGGTTAGTGGAAGTTTATTACGTCTCATAAAGCCACTAAAAGGGGGCCTTTGTCAATTGATTTTCTGATCCCGAAGTGAACCGCTTTGGTCAGTATTTGACAAGTTGGGAGAACGGGTTGACTGAGAACAGCTTAAACTGACCAGGAAAAGCCTAAACATCCCTTAAATACAAAACACAGAACTTAACCAATAGCATGCACGTTGCTTACAATGGAAAGATTATATGGCTTTGAAAAGAAAGCATTTGAAAAGAAGGATTTTTTTTTAATATTGCAAAATGTGGAACTCCATTCACGGAAAATAATTAAAGCTTCTTTAAACGAAGGAGGTGCATGCTGTTTGTTGGCCCGCACCTCAAGTAACTAATCTTCTATAGTTAATTTCCCATTGAATCCCACTTCCTGTGCGAGGAGTATTCTGAATGCTACGATTGGGAGGGCTGAGGACCGCTGAGGACCGCTGCAGGATCAAAAGGAGCTGGTGAGAGCGAGCAAACGCCGTCAGACAATAGGACTGTGGTTAGCTCGGCCTGGAAGACAGAGCCAACGTGTCTGAAGCAAATTAAAATCCATAATTATTATGAATTGGTTATCAAATACTTTACATTATGCATTACACGTGTATATCCATAGACATAAAGTCACGGACATGAAGTGGAAGTCATAAATTAACCTCCACAAAGCCAGAGAGGGATCTTAATTAACTTAAGGATGACAGCTCAAATCCATCTTTAAATTTTCCTTTAACCTCTATAAAGCAGGACAGGAGGAAACCCCAGATGTCCGTCCCAGGGATAACACGGCGCAGCAGGCACAGAATCAGGCTGACTGACAGGAGGAAATGGATGGGCAGCCAAAGAAAGACACAAGTGGGTGGAAACAGTGAGTGAGAAGCTACAGGGGTGAGAGGTCGAAATGAGAGCCGAGGTAACAAAAGGTTCAAAGATCATCTCTGTGTTGACAAGCTGAAAAGTGCCACCAACAGGCAAGAGAAGGAAACTGGTATCTTTAACAGAGAACAGAGGAGTGTGTGTGTGTGTGTGTGTGTGTGTGTGTGTCTAAATTTGGGCCGGCCAGCCAGTTCAAAGCCCCGGGGAGGTAAGAACCGCTAATGACCTTTGACCTGTGACAAAAAGGTTGGAACGGGCATCATGCATGACGAGGGCGTGACGCAAACACAGCATCAAAGTGACTTAAAGAGTCACGGGTCAGAATATAATGAATCAAATAGAGCAGAACTATGGCTGTGGGAGGATTCACACATCGCACAAAGCATCATGACAACCACAAGGATTATCAACACACGCATACTCACTGACTCACTCACTTACGTACCAAACCTTTTTGGTACGTGAGTTCTGTCCGGCTGCGCCGGCTTCCTCCCTACGGCCCAAAGAAATGCTCCGGGGCTTCGGTTAATTGGGGATGACGTGATCGCACAGTCATTCATTGTTAAAGTCAAAGTCTTTGCGTAAGGCAGAAGTGAAAATAGGACGTCTTGCTTGGGCCAAAAGAATGAGAAAACCTACAAGAACCAATGAGGCCGCGTTCACCCGAATGTTTTCAAAAACACCCGACTGAAGCTAAAACTGTGTGTGTGTGTGTGTGTGTCGGACTTCCAACGCAACACACGCTGACATCAGCTACAACAACATGCAGAAGCACAGAAAAATGACCTTGTGAAAAACCAGCAAGCTATTTTTGACTCCATCCCTCCGTCATCCTTTATTCTGCTTCAAATGTGGCATCAACTGTAACCCCTCTGCCTCAATCTCGCTCTTCCCCCACAGATGAATCACTCCTATTAAGGTCAAATTTGTGTCTCTCTTTCTCCCCCTCCTCGCTCATTTTCCTGGCCAGTACACATAATGAATGACTGAAAAATGTGCACAGTGTGTAAGCTCTGAGAGAGAGGACGGTTTCAGGGGCAACATTTAACTCTGAAAGAGAGGGACAGATGGGCCAACGGGGAGATGAAGGACACTGCTTAGACGGTGACAGAAAGAGTCGCTGAAAGACGGAGGAGTGGAGGGAGTAATGAATGACTCCAACTGTTGATCCTCAAGATCACAGCCAACGAGCTAAAGGGGGCTAAATGAGTTCTATCAAGAAACAGAAAGAGGATGACTACTAAAGAATGCGGCTCAAATGAGGAAGTAGTTGTGGACCGTACAGTAAGGACAAAAGTCTCCTTTTTTGGAGACTTAAATGATCATATCATATCATCTTGTTTTGCATTTTCTGTAAGATAAGGGGTCCGCAACGATGCAAGGGGTCTGACGAGGGGCCAGAAAACACGCCAACGCTACGGAGGTGAAATGCTGATTTTATCATCAACGAATCCAAGTAGTGCGAACGCGGCCGATCCCACTGCAGATCAACAGCGAAACATGTGGTTCTCTGCAGATTTCAGCTTTGACATTTGACGTTTTTGCTTTGATGACAAAACTAACACGAGTGACAGGTGAATTAAAAAAAAAAAAAAAAACATACACATTGAAAAAAACATCATTGTCGCTGCATCTCTGTAAGCAGATAACCGGTTACATAAGAACTTGATGAATAAACATTGATGTTTTAGATGCATTTCATCAGCAGCAGCAAACAGTGGGATTCATCTGACCCAAACGGAGGAATATGAGAAGAATGTTGGATGTCCATCATATCCATCTTTGTCCCCTCGTTTCTTTATATTACATCATTAGAGTGTCAGTCATCCGCTCTAAATAGGAGTCTTTGTTGCTGGAACGAGTCACAGAAAATGAAGAGAGATTGGAAAAAAAATAGAAAGGGAGTCATTACAGGGAGTACGAGATGTTATCTTGAAAAGTCTCACATGCACTTTCAAAGAGGCTTCTCTTTGACTGGGTGTTGCACAGCCTGCCACACACACACACACACACACACACACACCTGATGAGTGCAGAAAAACAAACAACAAACAACGACACAAGAGTCTTTTTGTTCCACTCCGCCTTCTGATTAGAGGAACTGCTGCTTGGCAGACGGTAGCACTCATGTCCTGACACCCATATGGCCCTCGTGTTATGGGTTCATTGGGGTTGAATTTCGCTATATCACATCACTAAGTTTAAGTTGCTGCTTTGATTGTGGCTGCCATCAAGATAAAAGTATCAGACTTCTGACTGGTGGCTAATTACATCTTTACAATACAGATACTGGCCGTATTCTCATCTCTGAGTTAAGTTGCAGAAGAACACACCTCAAACACTACAGCTGGCGTCAAGCAATCCAGAAACATGTACATACTGGTTTTGCGTATACCTGTGAGGTTCTGTGTAAGACTGACAAACATAAAAAACATAAAAAAAGTGGAAGGACACTAAATTATAGTTTGTTTTTCTGAAAAGTCGCACCAGGTGGTTTAAAGTTGCTTTGCATTGGCTTTACTGTATCAGCAGCACAGAGTTGAAACTGCACTGTCCCTGTATTGTTAAGCTTTACTTGACATCAAAGTTGAACCATTTAAAAAAAAAGTTTGATGTGAACAATGTTTGATGTGAACTCAGCTTTAACCCCAGAAAGCGAGTCGTGCCTGTCCGGCTTTCCTGAGTACGAACCTCCACCCTGATGGAGCGCAGAGCTGGCTGACACTTTAAAGTTAACTCTGACGTTCAAACGCCCTCAGGAGGAGGAAGCATTCAATCGGGAGCAGTTGGCACGGCACTCGCACTGCAAACAATAGCACTACCTCAACATTGAATATGTGTGTGCGTGTGCGTGCGTGCGTGCGTGCGTGCGTGCGTGCGTGCGTGCGTGCGTGCGTGTGTGTGTGTGTATGTGTGTGTGTGCGTGTGTGCGTGTGTGTGTGTGTGTGTGTGTGTGTGTGTGTGTGTGTGTCTTTGTCCTGTAGGGAAACCTGCCAAGACATAGAGAGTTAAGGATATGGGATGTTGGGACACACTTAAATCTCTCCAGTAGGAAACTGATGTCAAGAAAAACAGGTTCTCCTTTAACTCCTGTGGTTCCTTTTTTTGGTTTATTTTATTCCAACTGTGGAATGTGATATCCTCAAAATTTTGACCAACACAGAACAATGAAGGGGAAAATAATCAAGATGACAGTGCTCAGAGGATTGAACATTTTTTGTTTATGCCACTCGTCGCCACAGGTTTCAAGTAATAAGTTTCCTTTGATACTATTTAGAAGTGGAAAATTCTCCACAACTACTTGCTCAATAAAACAGCTAAGCCTTATTAAGTTATTTGGTTGACACCACCACACTACTGAGAAATGAAGTTAGCAAAGCCGCTACTCGAAGCAGCGCTTGTGCTCGACGGTGATTCATAGTGTCTTTTGCACTGAGCTAAAAACACTTGAAATCATCGGAATATCAGAAGGCTTCCAATGCAGCCACCTGAAAGACCAGACAGGTGCGACAAAAGGGACAGAAAAGGAACGCGCACACAGACACCAAAACGCATTCCAAACTGAAGCCTATATTGAGCTCTAATAATAGGCTCCGGAAACAGACAAACATCCGCCGTTCAGTCATCTCCTCCTCCTCCTCCTCCTCCTCCTCCTCCTCCTCCTCCTCTTTCCATGCACTCACCTGCCTTCACTTCAGTTTTCTTCTCCCCATAAAACCTCCTGCCTGTCCTCGTTTCCATGTCCTCACCTCCTTCCTGGGCGTTTTGTTACTCCTTGCCTCAAAGAATGGATTGGGTCCCTTTTTTTTTTTCTTCTTTTTTCCCCGTATCAAATCTCCTCCACCTGTTATTACAGAATGTTTCCACTGCCACATACCTGCTGAGCTAAACTGCACACACAAATAAATCTGCGCATGGAGTGAAAACACACGCAGGGGAGACAACGGTGAAGTTTGAGGAACAGGGAATGAGCTCATCCGATGATTCGGATTCCTCTCACGGCTAATTACGTAGCTGTCATTCAGCTTTCACCTCTTTCCCTCCTTCTTCCATGACTGGCCTTCTCAGTGTACTGAGATGAGAGATTTATTTACTTTTCCAGACAACAAAGAGGCTCACAGGAGAGGAGCACGAGCAGGAGACGGCAGAAGAGACAAAGGTGAAGGGGACACAGGTGATCTATAATGGACTTTATGGTGTCCGTTAAAGAATGGGTGGTATAGATATGGAAAGACTGCATGACAGAAGGAAGCGAGTCTTACTGTGTTAGATTTTTGCCATTTGGTTGCGTTGGCAAACCTGAGAAACCGACAAGAGAACGCAAAAATAATCCAACCAAAAAACTCAATGTTATCAACTTTGATATTTAAGTGTATACTTTAAGTGTATACTTAAATATCAAATATCAAATAAATTTGAATACATTTAGACGTTAAAAAAATACCAGCTTTGGATATTACTTATTGCTAAACCTTTGGCAGTGTCTCCACTGGTCAATATGAGACGCTCTGCACAAACGCATTCTTTACGTTGATCTAATACAGTATCGTCCCAAAACTGACCCCAACGAGCCAAACGTGCACCAGCCATGACGTGACCGATCCAGATTAAAAAGAGAGAGGGGTAATTCAACAGCGCTTCCAGTCTGCGGGTTGAGGCAGGTTAACTAACATTCCGATCTCTCCCTCGGCTCCCTCTCTTTCATTCAGACAGAGGTAAAGAGGGGTGCGGGGGGGTTTGGTGTGGGTCGCTGAGCCCTGTCACTGTCTCACACAGGCATTAGCACATTCTTTCAAGACAAAACTACTACCTGGTAACCAGAGACTCTCTCCGTCTCTCTCCTTTCCCCCCCCCTCTTCTTCTCGAGCCGTATTCTTCCCGAGAAAACGTTTTGCTGCCGTGTAGTGGTTGGAGACATTGTTAAAGTCCATGATCTGCATCCCTTTCAGCTCGTTCTGATGAATTTCTAAATTAAATCGTTTCAGCCCCATGTTGATTTTCTCCTGTGCACTCAGTGGCACCAAAAGCATCCAAACAATGCTGTAGACAATAAAACTAATACGATATGACTAACTGACCAATACCCATCACGTCTACATTGGGAACTGTTGCACATAACTGCTCTAGTGAGTCAAATAGAGATGTCAGTATTGCCTTGATTTCTTTGATAAATAACCATTAAAAAGTGCCTCAAGTACCTAATAAAATCCGCATCCCAAAAAAGGCTCCGGGTACGCTGCCTCGTTCTTGTTTTTCCATTCTTTTACTACTTTCACGAGGTAGAGAGGCTGATGCAAGACTGAAACACTCGGTGGCGGCTCCCTGCTCGAGACCCTCGACCCTCAGCAGCCGGAGCCAACGACAGAAAGAGACGCATCGAGCAAAGAGAGGGGACAACGGGGACGATGGACGGCAGCGGGATGGGAAACTGAATGCCATGACTGAAAACACTCTTGTCGAGGACAGAAGTGCACAGACGCACCGGACACACACACACACACACACACACACACACACACACACACACACACACACACACACACACACACACACACAGCGCCGCAGAATGAGGGCACTCGAGCAGGAGGGCCTGGCACTAAAGGGTGGCATTCAGAAACATAAAAGGTTGTTCAAGAGCGACGTTCAAGAACGCAAAAAAGGTTAACTTGGAGCACAGAAAGTGAAGCTTTTGTGTGTAGAGTGTGTGTGTGTGTGTGTGTGTGTGTGTGTGTGTGCACTGTACATCTATACATAAGTGTGTTTGTTTCTGATTAGAGTTACTGCCACAGCAGCAGGAAACAAACACAATCTTCTGCCAAAAGCAAAAGGTTTACCTGCAGCTCACAAATGTTTGCGAGGGAAACATTTGTGAAACAACAACAGAAAACCTGATTTCCGATTTTCATTACAAGCTAATGAGAACCACAATTTCAGGTGAAATACATATACAATATAAAAATATACAATATTTACAAAGCATACATGAACACCTGTATGTGCCATGTGCCGGTGCATGTGACAAACTGAAAATCATGACCGCCCAACATGGCAAAGCATCTCCAAACCAGAACACACAATAGTTCAAATATTAATTGTGTATCTACTTTTTGCTGCCTCTGTTTTGGCTCGGGCCAAAACGAAAAAACCCCAAATATAACTCAATATCAAAACTAAGGCGATACAGTAGGGTTGAAGTTGGGGCGGCGAACATCTTCGGTACAGAGAACTTGTGCTGGAACCACAGTTTGACCAACGGGGAAACCTCCAAACAGACCACGTGCTCGGGTGTCTGCGTTTCGGCGCGCAGGTGGAAGGAGCCCTACCTGTCCGAGGTCCAGGGTGACGTTCACCTCGTTGTACTCCGTGCTGCGGGACAGGGGCGGGCTCTGCCACCATCGCTCCGTTCCGTCCACGGCGTTGGTGATGGGGTGAGCGCGGTCGCTCTCGCCCTGGCTGCAAATGTCACAG
Source organism: Apeltes quadracus (assembly GCA_021346845.1). Classification (NCBI taxonomy): domain Eukaryota; kingdom Metazoa; phylum Chordata; class Actinopteri; order Perciformes; family Gasterosteidae; genus Apeltes; species Apeltes quadracus. The sequence continues at coordinate 7,203,738 of CM037928.1, read as the reverse complement.
TATTGCCCCTGAGAAGACACACAGACGGTGGAAAGTTTCACTCTTTGGTTGAGCGTACGAGTTTACTGGTTTAACGAAAACTTCACAGCGTCCGCAATCAAATCCGAAAGGCCGTACTCAAGCCCTCGCTCGTCACTCTTTCCAGCTCTTTCAACCACATCTGCACCGTCCTTACAGTTCATCCTGAGCACCGAGTGACTAATAAATGTCTAAGTATAATTTAAATCCTTCCAAGTTGTGGAAGTTCCGAGTTATGCTTTGATTGATGAGAGTCAGGATGTCAAATTACTTGCGTGAACACGACTCCACTGAGGTTACTGTAACAGTGAGGCCTTAGGCCATAACATATCTCTACGACTATAGGTTAAAATGTACCATCAACGTCTCTGTGTGGCTTTTTTGTGCCCAACTTTCATGTTATTGCAGTCTTGTTTGACATCATAGTGCACATTATGAAAAAAGTCCAATCAATAATAACTTCACAGCCTTAGCGGACAGAAATAGTCTTCTACAATAAAAGGTGTAAGATCTCACTCAAAGACAGTTTCACAATGTCAAAATTATAATAATGTTCTGTTACATTAGTTAGTCACTTTGTCACAACAATAATTTCACGGGGCAAATCACGTCTCACTGTCTGGTATTTGTTTCTAGGCACATTCAGGCATGCAAGCATCCCGCTGTCTAAATGTCAGGAAGGAGATTTCCGGTGATTCCACACATTCTTACTTTTCAACACGCACATAGGTATTTCTGTAAGCTGTGGTTTTCCCTCTTCATTCACAAAGAAACGTGCTTCTGTTTACACAAGCACCTGTGAGGGCCGTCTATAACGCCAGCGACGTTGGAGATGGGGGGGGGGGGGGGGGGGTCTGTGCTGTGGGGAGGGTTTCATAGCAGTGACCTCTGTGGTGCATTCAGTTCCTTTTTCCCTCTTTATAGGGGAAGCACGGCCGCATCCTCCCGTTTCCTGTCTTTTTGTGATTAATAGGTCCAGTTAGGATGAGAGAGTTTTGAAGCTAATTTGACCAAACCATTGAATTGAAACTTCCGGCTGCGCCAGGTGATGCCACCGGGCTCAAGTCCACTTGAAGTGTCCTTTCCCCCCTCTTTGGTTTCTAAAGCCACTCTTCATTCTTGGCTAATCCAGTACGTCGGAGCATTTAACCCAAACACCGTGGGCAATCTGAGCGTTAGCATAAATCAAACAAGTGCCGACTTGAACAAAAGCCCCAGTTAGGAGATGTTATCACTGCAGGTCACCGAAGGTCAGAGGTCCATGGTTACTATCTGACTCCAACCCCCATCCACCCCTGAACCCCCCGCTCTCCCCCCCCTCTAGTCCCCTGACTTATTTTTTACTTTTGTGTTAATCTTAAGACGTTTCAACAAAATGCACATCTTCCTCAATTGTCATGTTGTCTGTAAAAATATGGGACCACAAAGCGGTTTATGACGTCTTGAAGACACAAAAGAAGGCAGGAAATCAGCTGCAGTCGGCGGCTGAGCGCAGACGAATGAAGCTGCTTCTCAGGTTGTGGGTTTCCTTCCCACGTTTGTGACAGCTTAGAAGAACGCACAGGATTGTGTAGCACATTGAGATGTCAGTGAGTCTGTTGTACTGCTGTCAAACCCCCTGTCCTGCTATTTCAGTCTCTTTTTATCAGTTTTCTTTCACGGCCCACCCTCAACCCTCTCCCGTCAACAAAAAGACCACCTGGAAATGAATATGTGGCACGCTCTTTATTTCTCCCTCTGAATTACACTATTTCATTCAATTGTTTTAGAGTTCTCGTCCAATGTTAAGTGAATGAGCAGCGCTGCCCTGAGGACCTGGATTCCTCACTCAGCGTTGCTCAGTCAACACCTGCCGCTTCATGTGATCAATCTTTTTTCCCCCCCTTTATCGAAACGCACAGCTTTTCTCATACGTTCTTTAACTCTTTCGATATAGCTTCTATTTCTGTCTCCTCCTTCCATTTTACATTTTATCAGTATTTTATGGTTGGTTGTTGGATTTTTAGGTGAAATCACTTTCTTTTTTTTACAGCATAAATGATGAGTGACACCCATCAAGTAACATTTCATCCTCATACGAAGGACATGGGAATGAAAAGTGCAGTTAAATAAAAACAGGATTAACCTCAGCACAGAAAAGTCGGTGTGTTATTCAGGGAGCGGGGGGGGGGGGGGGGGGGCAGTAACCCAACAAGTAGGCAGAGCAACAAAAGCCCAGCAATGTGGCCTGAACCTCTCAATGTGCGACTCCTACAGCTAATGACCAGATTTCTGGGTTTCCTGAGCTAATTGTGTACCGACGTCACCTCTTCGAACAAATCAGAGAAAGGCTGAAAGAAAATTCTGCTGGGAGAATATTTGGTTGTAATCCTCAGTGTGGAGACGCTGAAGCGGGTCAAATGTGGTTAGGATGAAGTACTGCAGAGAATTGAACAATATAGAGCTAAATTACCATCTGAATCAAAGACGAATGGCAAGGTATCTATATAATTATTTCATCAGCCTCCTGTAGTCTTAATAGTTTATTAAAGAACCCTCACCGAGTCCCTCAGGGCACAGGCTCACTTCAGACTCCCTGCTGTTCATTCTCACCAATCTCACATTCATCTCAACAGCACATCCTTATCTTCAGCTCTGTCTCTCTTTTCATCCCAGGTCACACGGCATGCATTAGCATGCATGCCTTTTGTTTTTACAACCACCAAACATCATCAAAAGGATTTAGAAAGGACAGAATCCCATTGTTCCTTTGTGATTTATACAATAATCTCGCAGAGAAAATTGGTCTGATTTCAACCATCCTTTAGCGGGAAGAAAGGCAACAACAGGTGGGAGAGGCAGGCAGAAGGGAATGAGCCTGCATGTTATCGCCCAGAGGGCCGCTTTTAATGGTTAACTCACAAAACTCCAATAAGCCGTCGGGTTAACTAAACCGGGAGGCTCAAACACAATGCTGTTTCACAAAGTCACCTTTAAAAATGTAAAGCATGACGTGGTGGGGCGAGAAAAAAAAGCCTGCCTTCCCTTATATAAGTGGCATGGGGTATTACGCCCAGACGGAGGAAGCAGTGCGTGAAATAAAGACTTGGCAGGAGCTCCATGCACACTGTGTGTAGTGCATTTCAAAAGCCCACCAGTGTGTCACAAATCTCCATCTGATTCCATTCAGCCCTCAAAGTAGACTGATGAAGCATGACATGCAACAACATAGGAATAATGTCCACAGGTACGGGCAAATATTCAGGTGACGTCACGTGTATAAAGAGGGCTTAATAACGCTGACATAAACTACTACAGCACCACCAGTCACCGTAAAGGCCACTGAGCATCAAAGACACGCTCAAGAGTCCGCAGGATCACGATACGGATAATTGAACGGTGCAGAAATCACTGTAGAACTCACAGTTTAGCAAGAAACACCGTATCAGATGTTTTTTTTTTTTCCGCGCTCACCTGGATGGTCTGGCTCGGGTCTCCGGACACCGGGCCTCCCACCAGCTTGCAGTACAGGTCCCGCAGGGTCCTGCCGGTGTCGTCCTCCCCGCAGGTCGCCGTGGCGGTGATCTTGGTGCCCTCGGCCAGGTTGAAGTAGGGCGGGTGCAGGCTGTACCCGTTCACCCCGTTGGTCGGCAGCTCCTGCCCCGAAACAAAGCGGCAGCAGCAGGTCGCCACGAGCGGCCAGAGCAGCAGCGCGAGCCGCCCGGGGGCGCGCGGAGCCGGCATCATCAGCTCCACCTGTTCGCTCGGTCCGGGTCCGAAGCGCGGGGGGAGGACCGGGAGAGGGCGGGGGAGGCGGGGGGGGGATTCAAACAAAAGGAAAAGTTTGAGGAAGAAATGACTACAGAGTGAAAAAAAAGTGCCGTTAACGCGGGTATGAGAGACGGACTGAGGGGGGGAGGGAGAGAGAATAGCTGGGGGACGGGAGCTGGTGTTGTGGACCCGCGCAGCGGTGGGTTGAGGCTTCTGTCGCTCCACCAGGCACCTATTCCGACTCACTGCGCCCTCCCCCCCCCTCCCCCTCCCCGTTTCTGTGGGTTGGTCGATCCGTCCCCGGTGGCTGGTTGGAGGAGGGCACAACTTCCACCTATACACTTTAATTATTCATTGATTGAAACAAAGCCATCGTACTTAGATGATTTTTCCCTTTCTGCTTGCTTTGAACTTATATATTTCTAAATCCTTTCTCTCCATTTTCTCCATTTTGTTCTTCCCCGAGTTGTTCACCATTTCCCATCTTCCCGTCAAACGCACAGGGAAATAGACAGAGACAGATAGACAGACAGACAGAAAAACAGACAGACAGGTAGACAGACAGACAGACAGGTGCTCTCAACAAACATGCAAACACGCTCAGAAGGCCACACACGCGGATCCTGTGAGCGCAGAGCAGACAGAGGAATTGGGAGCAGGTGGTGATTTGTGGAATTGATTCATTATATTTGTTTGCATAACTTTTTCTTCAGCATTTAAGCTTTTCAGTCAAAGATAATGTGGACAGGTGTGTTTGATTTGTGAACGTCTTTTTCCGTTCTGTTTCTGTGTAATAAGGTGGAACCTTGTATTTACCTGCTAATTGAGACGCAGATAATTTGCTGTGACATCGAAAAGTCGTGCGCAACAATAATGGCTTATTCCAGAGCTTCCAGCCACATTTCACCAAATTGTTCATCTGGTTGGTCTTAGAGTAGGTTTTCACATTTACAGAATCTGCATAACAATAAGCAGAACAAAAGAGAGAAAAAGAAACAAAGTAAACATGTTTTCCTCAACGGATAAGATGAGGTTAATGTAATAGATGGGTACGGTCCACGTTCCATGTGAACAAAGTGGTTTGGTTCTGTTTTGTTTGAATTTCATAGTTATTTTGAGCCAAACCATACGGCTTTGGAAATAACTAAGACGTTTTGTTGCAGCTTTAAATGTTAACTACACTGCAACCACAATAAGTTTCACTCAAAACTTAATTGAGAGATAATTTTAGTTGTATATGAATGGAATGTTGTGGGACACTCCTCCCCCCCCCCCCTATAATGCATACAATCACCTGTTATTGTGTTACTGTAGTTCAATAGTTCGCAGGTCACATGATGACAACTAGGCTGACCGGATGACAACCGCGCAAACTCCATCCGCTGATTCGCAGACTGTGAAATATGGTTGAAGGCATTCAAAAAGCGGGAAAAAAATATTTGCGTTCATTTTTTTTGTATACAAATTCAGTTGTCAAAAGTGATTTGGCCCTTTTTCACTGTTGCCATGTAGCATCACGCTCTGATTATCTTGCTCGAGTTGTTGCTGATTGCTGGAATATTGTTAGCACCAGAGCTACACAGCAAACGCTTGTTTCGGAGATTGTGTTCACAAATGTGTGTTTGTCTGCTTAAACTCCAGGACACGGTGCAGGCGGCCCGTCATTCTTCTCCTATCATCTTTCCCCTTCTCCGTCTTTCTCTGTAATCTCGTCTTTCTGCCTGGGAACTGTCAGGCCGTCCCTTACACACCGCGGTCCTGGTGTCGGTCAGTGTGTGTGAGAGCGAGAGTGTGTGTTGTGCGTCCACTCGGTGTCCCATCTTACGCTCACACTTTCTTCGAGATAAAGACACGTGTGGCGGCTCTTTGAATGAATCGCCCCTCGTTGGCCCAGTCGCTGAGTGGACATGACTTATGGACGCGTTTCACAGGTTTCCAATTCCCCGTCTGTCACAAAATGATCTTCTCACGCAGCTAACAGTACAAACGAGTCCCCGCAGACTTTGGTCTCACACGGATCACAAGCAGTGGTCCCCTGGGTGAATGTCCTGTGTCTGTTTGACCCCCTTCATCCCACCCGACCTGACCAACCTGAGGAGACGTTTTCTACACAGCGATCCCCTATTAACCTCTCGCCACATACAGACTGTCTTGTGCTGCCGCTTAGGCATCTCTTGAATAACACCTGAGCAGCTGTGTGTGTGTCTGTGTGTGTGTGTGTGTGTGTGTGTGTGTGTGTTTTCCCATGGACTCTGGCCCGCCACCATCTAATCAAGGTACAGGAACCACTTTAGTAGATGAAAGGGTTTCTCTTCAACGCACACACAAATGCAAAGATAACAGATGCTAAGCTGAGTCAACTGGTATTTACAGGCCTCTTGTTCTGAAAGGATGTTTATTAAAAGAAATCCTGAAGCGGTGAAAGAAAAGGAAAGAAAACCAGTTAAGATAAGTGAGGCAGGTGAATTACTGCCATGTTTGTGCAGTCTTCGCAGTCCAAAGTACAGAAACCTCACACATCTATTTCCTCGCCATCGTCTGTCAAACACATGCTGCACTCTGACCTGTGGACTGACACACACACACATACACACACACAGAGGCTGGGGTCAGTGACCTCCTGTAGTTTAAAGGACTCTAGAGTCACTGTGTCAATGCAGCAGAGCTTCATTCACTGACACACTAGAACATTCCTCAGGCTGTCTGGAGGCTCACTGGTCACACTGGACACACTTCAGTGGGTTGTGTGTCGCAGTTTTCAGTTCAAACTTCACAAATGTCCATCATCAATGAACACATGGAATATGTCATTCATTCAGGGGTTCACTTAGTCATTTACTACACACACACACACACACCCATTCACAAAAACACAGCAGCTGTTCGTCCATCAGTGAGCAGGTTGAACAAACTCGTATTACTTTAGCTCTTCACATCATGAACAGTGTTTTCCTGTTGTGATCTCTGTTAAATGTCCTCTAAATGTACCATTTGTTGCCAAAGAAACATCCAAGAAGAACAAAACTGATGATCACTGCTGTAATTTTTCAATTAAACAAAATGTAGGGCCTTTTTTAAATTATTTGGACGGAGCCGGACTATCTGCTTCTCCCGGTTTCCAGTCTTAAGGCTGAGATAAGGCTCTGGCTGTGTTACTCTGCAATGCGCCGGCGCGAGTGTATAATCCGACAGCAGGCAAACAAATGTATTCAATCACGATGTCAAAGATCAATCTTTGTGACGAGAGAGCAAAGAAAAGAACATGGAAAGAGAGAGACAAACGGAGGGCCTGTCGCCTTCACCTCACTAATCCACTCATTCTCTCCACCTTTCTTCCTGTAATCCATAAGTAATCTACTTCCTGGTTACCAAGGAAACCAAATGAGAAATGAGGAGAGGCCATTTGCTGTTGCTGCAACTGCTAACAGCTCCATCAATTGAAGCACTTACCCGCTGCTGGTACCTACGCACACACAAACACACACACACACGCACACACACATTCACAAAAAACACAAATGAAGAGGTTGGAATTGAATTAATAAAGAAAGACTGGGAGGGAGGAAGCTATCAGAGGAAGTAAGAAAGTAAATAGGTCAGCAATGTCCCAATCTGTGTTTCCTTTGAAGTATCGTTAGCTTACTTCTGTGTCCTTTTTAATCTTTTTTAAACTTTTCACCCCAAAATACAACACAAAATGTACAAATCCTGAATGTTGGCCAATTGGAACGTTTGGTCTGCTGTTGAGCTCGGTCTTCTGGCTGCTGTTGTCCTGTTTCAGTCAGAGGGGCCAAAATCCACTTCACATCTGAAGCCGTCACAAATTTGAGTAGCAACTAGTTGGCTTTGTGTGAATAGAATCCAATCCGACTGCTAGACAAATTGGTCAACATTAGTGTCGGGTAAACTGCGGAAGCAGCTCTGCAGCTGTGAGCGGCTTCTTCTTCTCAAAAGCATCTAGTGAACACTTGATGCTTTTATCAGCGCTTTTTTTTTTCTTCCTCTTTTGCAATCATAACGTGAGTTTATTCAGATTTAGTGAATTGTGTGCCTCCATTTCCAGCATTCCTCGAGTTTGCTGCCTCCCGCCGTTCTGGAGGTGGGACTCCCCCCTCACACACCACACACAAACACACACACACACACACACATATAAAGGTGGAACACAGTGCTGAGGGCGGATATGTTTGATGTGCTGTAAGCCGGGGAGGGGATGTTTTGGGTTGACGGTGGACTAAAATGTCTGTGTATGAGGCAGGTACCTACATGCCTTCTCTTTGTCTTCTTCTAACAGACACTTCAAACCCCACACACTGCTGGTGGGCCCTCTCTCGCTCTCTCTCTCTCTCTCTCTCTCTCTCTCTCTCTCTCTCTCTCTCTCTCTCTCTGCATTTGGGTTCTGCTTTTACTGCCAATAAGAAAGGATCAGAGCTTTATGTTATTGATGCATTTGGGCCAGTCGGTCCGACCATCCATACAACACCTGAGACCAGAGAGACATCGCCGTTGATCCCCTGACTTCTCAAGTACCATCGTCCGCACCAAATCTTCCCTTATACAAAGAAGTGTCTACATGTAAGGGTGCGATGGGGTGCTTTTCTTTAGAGCTTGGTGCTCAGCAAACATCTCAAGGACATCTCATTTTGTTTGATTGAGAAAGAGCAGCATTTATAGGCTGCGATGTTTCAGCTCAATATATGATTTATAAAAGTAGGTACAGAATCCAAAGGTTTCAGACACAAGTCTGGCAAATTACATGTTTTTGTAGTCTACATATATACCTGAAGCTTTTAATGAAACATCACATTATTTTTCTGGGGACTTTAGACTGCAGCCTTTTCCTGCTTCTCTCTTTCTCTCCCCCTTTCTCTCTTACCAGTGTCGGTTTCACCTCTTTTCCCTTCATAGATCTTTTCTACTTTGAAGTTCGCTAGTGTCCAAAAGAGGACAAAGACACACAAAGAGACGAGTCTGGACGCTTTCTACAGACGGACAAAAGGATGAGCGAGGGAGATGGACAGATAACTCAGGGAAAGAGACAGACAGGTATGACAAAAGACAGGAAGTAGGGAATACGACAGAGTTATGGTAAAGTGTAAAAAGTGAGGAATCGAAATCATGCAACACATTAAGATGGCTGGATAAGGAAAGAGAAACGGGAATATACTATACAGCATGAAGTCAAGCAGTGCAAAAGTAATTCACGGCGACACATTTTATTTTCTTTATTTAGAAGTACCACAAGTTAGGAGTTCACTCAAATCTCACCTGAGTTCTGCTGTAATTGACCTCTAGTGGCCTTCAAAAGAACTGAAGGCAGAACTAGCATGTTACCACACTACTACACTGCATGTGCAGCTAAAAAAGGAAACAGCACCTGGATCAGTGATCAGTGACAATAAACGCTGACACAGCCGAAGTGAAAAACAACTATTTTATGTTTTTTACGTTGGTGTTCTGCTCAAAGTCCATGTGGGTTTCCTGCCCCTTGTTTCAGGGCTGAAACAGAGTTCTTTGTGTGTGTTGAAGGTATGCGGGGGGCCAGGTGAGGGGGTCTGGGGGGAAGCACCAGGGGCCTCAATCCCTACACGTTAAGATCATTGTATGGCGAGCTCAGACACGCCTGGCGCACCCTGCCAAAGGCAAACATGTGCAGCATTAAATTCAGATTAGGTGTTTGGCTCCAATTGAAGGTGCACTGAGAGTGTGTGTGTGTGTGTGTGTGTGTCTGTTTGAGATACTTGAAAGGGGGAAAAAAAAACGTACGGTCACAGTAGGACTTCAATGTATAGGCCTTGCAAATGAATGTTAAAATCTTCCTTCTTCTCCAATGACACACACCAGTGCATCTTGTCAAGTGTGTTCCTCGACACTCACTGTTAGAGAGACTGCTGAGGAAGTGAGAGCTTGTTACCTTTTACCTATTGTTGCAAGTATATCATACAAGAGTTAACGATGATTTGCATGATGCTCTAGAATGGAAACAGGATAAATATCCTGTAAAACTGATCACACACACAAGAGAGGTCCAACTTTGATTCTCCTTCAGTTTGTGGTATCTTCTTTTGGTTGAACGTGCATCTATAGGCCACATATCAGTATATGTTACAATAGTTATGCATGTACATGTATGTATGAATGTTCGAGTATAGAATAGTATGCTACGCTGCATGTGACCTTTGACCGCTTTTTAATGGACGCAAAAGGGAAGCACATTTTTCCTCACATACGTTGTGTCCAAAGTCCAACCATGCTTTGTAGGAAAAAGAGAGAAGTGGATGCAGATAACAAACCGGTCACCTGTAGAAAACAAAAGAGAGAAAATGTGTGGGAACAAAGCAGTAAAGCGGCAGCTATAGAGGCTGTGTGAAGTTAAAGACGCCCTAAAGCTGCTCACACGACACCGGCTCATCCCACTGTATTTAGCCTGAAGGCACACTGCAGCCTCCCCTGGACCGGCCCTGTTATCCACACGTTGACCTTCATTTCATCTTCTCTCTTTCCTTGAAATCCAGATGGTGAGCGTGTCAGACAGGAAGTAACGTGTCTCTGCTACAAATATGTGCATGCGACAGGTCGAACATCGCCATTTTAATAAAGGTTTCCAGCACATCAGGGGCGCAGAGAATGCAACAGGTTTGAATTGGCAGAAGCTGCTTTCCCTTTTCATTGGAAATCACCAGTTAAGAAAATTTAAGCTGGAGATATTCATACGACATCCATAAAACAAAATAAACATGAAATTTGTTTTTACCCCTTTCACCTGTAGCCAGACTGATACAAATACTGATTAAATATTAGCAAACCAGGTCAAATATATTTTAATATCACGTATTGCTCAACATGTTTGGAAACCGCTAAAGGTGATTGGCAAATGGGTTTTGATTTGATGACCATTTTGTAGCCGCGTTGTTGGAAACCTGAGAATGTCCATGTAAACTATTGATCGACTGCACATGTAAAAATAGCCTCTGGACAATAGGTTTGAGAGCTACAAGTCATTGTAAAGGAAGTGAAGCTTATTTTAACGATAGACTAATGCTTGAACTTGCTATACACATTTCCAAATACTTCAGTGGATTTCAAATACACGCCCGAAGCAGACCTTAAATATTAATACTCTGCAGATTTAATACTGGAGGCAGTTGCCATGTCAGCGTTGGTGTGTTCAGCTGTAGAACATTACTGCCCCCATGTGACTAGGGTTTAACATGATATTTGCAGTTAGTTTAATAAATGTTAAACTTAGTGCAAATGTTCCAAGAAACACCAGCTAAATACAGCCAAGGTTTGCAGGGATTATTGAGAAACACCATTTAAAAAAAAAAAAAAAAAAAAAAGTCATTGTGGACAAGGTTTACAAAGAAACGCATTGGCCTGCAGTGGCTGAATAAACTTTATTTTGCAATTTATCAAGTACAGATCAGTTTAATACTCCCCATCGTCATCCTCTTCCTTGTCTGCACTATCCATGCCAACCTCCTCATAGTCCTTCTCCAGAGCCGCCATGTCCTCTCTGGCCTCAGAGAACTCCCCCTCCTCCATCCCCTCCCCCACGTACCAGTGCACAAAGGCCCGCTTGGCGTACATCAGGTCAAACTTGTGGTCAAGCCGAGCCCAGGCCTCTGCAATAGCAGTGGTGTTGCTCAGCATGCACACCGCCCTCTGGACCTTGGCCAGGTCTCCACCGGGAACCACAGTGGGAGGCTGGTAGTTGATGCCCACCTTGAACCCAGTGGGGCACCAGTCCACAAACTGGATGGAGCGCTTGGTTTTGATGGTGGCGATGGCAGCGTTCACATCCTTGGGCACCACGTCGCCGCGGTACAGGAGGCAGCAGGCCATGTATTTGCCGCGCCGGAGGTCACACTTCACCAGCTGATTGGACGCCTCGAAGCAGGAGTTGGTGATTTCTGACACAGAGAGCTGCTCGTGGTAAGCCTTCTCAGCAGAGATGACGGGGGCGTACGTGGCCAGCGGGAAGTGGATACGGGGATACGGCACCAAGTTGGTCTGGAACTCAGTCAGATCAACATTGAGGGCGCCGTCGAAGCGAAGGGAGGCGGTGATGGAGGACACGATCTGACTGATCAACCGGTTCAGGTTGGTGTAAGAGGGGCGCTCGATATCGAGGTTCCGTTGACAGATTTCAAATAGGGCCTCGTTGTCGACCATGAAGGAGCAGTCGGAGTGCTCCAGGGTGGTGTGGGTGGTCAGGATGGCGTTGTACGGCTCCACCACGGCGGTGGACACTCGGGGGGCCGGGTAAACAGAGAACTCCAGCTTGGACTTCTTGCCGTAGTCGACAGACAGCCGCTCCATCAGCAGGGAGGTGAAGCCGGAGCCGGTGCCGCCGCCGAAGCTGTGGAACACCAGGAAACCCTGAAGGCCGGTGCACTGTTCAGACTGCGGCAAGGGGGGAGGGACACAGAGCGGCAGTCAAAAAAAAGTTTTGAAATACCAGAATAGGTTTCTGCATTAAGTAAAATGGGATTAATAGAGGATGCAGCAGGTTCCATTGGGACACATTTGTGCCAAAAACTTTGTTTTAGGGAGACATTTCACAATACAAAAAGTACACTTTCTAATGATCTTAATCCCAGTTGGAAAGGTACTTCCTTGGTTGAATTTGGCATTTAAAAAAAAAAAAAAAAAACGCATTAGCAAGATCTATATAAACAAATAATTTGGAGAAGGGGAGGGGGGCAGGGGGGGGGGGGAAGAGACTTCTCGTGATCTGAATTCACCCACCAGTTTGCGGACCCTTTCTAGCACCAGTTCAATGATCTCTTTGCCAACCGTGTAGTGGCCACGGGCGTAGTTGTTGGCAGCATCCTCCTTGCCGGTGATCATCTGCTCAGGGTGGAACAGCTGCCGGTAGGCCCCGGAGCGCACCTCATCTGAATAGACCGATTTAGGATTCAGAAAAACACTTTGTTTCGTTTCTTTATTGAATGAATGAGGCATTTGTGTTTGAAATTGGGGGGGTTTACCAATCACAGTGGGCTCCAGGTCTACAAAGATAGCTCTTGGGACGTGCTTGCCAGCGCCGGTCTCACTAAAGAAGGTATTGAAGGAGTTATCTTCCCCTCCAGTGCTCTTGACGGCGGGCATCTGTCCGTCCGGTTGGATGCCGTGTTCCAGGCAGTAAAGCTCCCAGCAGGAGTTTCCAATCTGGACGCCAGCCTGACCGACGTGCACAGAGAGGCACTCACGCTGGATGTGAGAAAAGGCAATTTGTGACAACGAACAATGACCTGACAAGTTTTGACCACATCAAAAAGGAGATGCTTCCGATCACATGTTGAAGACAGCTGGGGGCTGAAAGCGAGGAGGGAATAAACGACTCTTTGTGAGGTACAAGAGTTAAAAACATCATAAGAGAGTCACTTGATGCATGGGGCACATTTATATATAGTCTCAATTTGTTCATGCAAAGGAACAGTTTATTAAGAAAACAAGTATGAAAAGGATAACGTGGGACATTCATCTAGTCTACTATAATCAGAACTTGTCATTTTGCATGCGCGCAGTTTTGAAAAAAGGCATTTGTACACCATTAAAAAGACTCACATATTGAATTTCATAGGGAACCATATGTCTGGGGGGGAGGGGGGGGAAGAGACACGTTTCAATTATAAAAAGAACGCAAAGCCTAGGGAGATTCATAGTACATAAAATAATAAAAAAACCACACAATTTTACACCTACTGACAGTGGGCTGACTGCCTAGTAAATTTAAACAAATGTAAGAGGGGTCATCTTTTCAATTAGAAAGATCAACAAGCATAAAAATAAAAAGCAGGGACCCAGACAATTAAGCAACCGTCCCTATTGAAGGCCAAAGTGAACACCTGCCTAAAGGTGAACAGGGTGTGTCAGGTGTGCTCCGTACTCACCATGTCTGCTGAAGATGTGTCTGCGTGGGGGAAAGAAGGCTGCGCGGCCTGATTCTGCTCTCACACTGCGCTTCAAGGACTGCTGTGTGAGACAATAACTGAGAGGGCCGAGGGACGAGTCACTTTATAGCGGTCTTGTGAGGAGGGGGGGGGGGGGGGGGGGGGGCAGCTGAATCCAATTGATTGAGTTACAGGAGCTGGTTTCTTATTGGCTGAAGGGTTATCTGAGGTGTTTTCCATGAGAGCTATTGAGTTTATACAAACAATGAGAGGAAGAATTTACTGTATACATATGAAAACAAAGTGAGCATTTTATCTCCATTTAGTTCTAGTCAGAATGTTTATTGGATGTATCAGCATTGGAATAATTAATGTGCAAAGTGTAAAAGTTTTCAGGTTTTTGCATGATTGATGTTTTTTTTTCTTCATTAGTGTCAAAACAGTTTTTCAGGATGTGAATGACACTTTGTTGTGATGCTGCCCTCTGCTGGAACAGATCGCAGTGAAATGGGGTCTTTGTTCATAACCATGTATATTGCCTTTATTCTGACCTAAAACATGACTTAGGCCTACTCCCAAACAAAGGCCAACTGTTGGACCAGTATTCACACCAATTTATTCTGTGGGATGCCCAACAAACGGATCAACAATGTGTCACTCAGTGAGTAGTGTAAATACTAAACATAAGATCCAGTATAGTGGTTTGGGGATTATGTTACGTAATACGAGTGTTAAGAGTAGGTTTTACTGCAGGCTGCAGTAATGTTTAAAAGTGTTGATTCAACATGCTTTGCCAACTCGTCCGTTTATGATTGATATAATATACTAAGCACATTTGGATATTTTAGTGGAAAGGTTTCACCCAAAGGGGCACTAGTTTGTAGCAGCTTGAGTAGCCTATAAAAAAGAATCACTTCATGGAGCCACTTCTGAAGTGATAGAAGCTAGTCGATATAACATACCAACTGGGCAGCACCAGCTTTAGACTTAACGGAAATGTGTGCAATCAATAAAACCTGATTTGTTAAGACTAACTGCATATTAATCCATTGAGAATGTTATTGTGCTCACTGTTGACTTAAGAAAAGTGGAGGTCTGCACTCCCCTGCCGTTAAATAAGCAAGATGAATTAACAAAAGCTATAAAAACAATAATTTACAGAACTCTTCGAAAAGGTAGATCCATGCATTATTGTTCTGCATATTCCAAAACAGCTCAAAATAAAGATACTGGCTTTGACAAACCAAGCAGCCAAGCTAAAGATTGATACTAAAAAGCTATAAAAAATAAAATAAAAAGGAATTTGCCCGATAAACTAAATGTAAACACTTATATATTTCAAAAGAAAAGATCAGAACTGCAACAAACATTTTTTATCCCATTTTATTTTTTACAAAGTTGCACTGCTTCAGCATCAAACTTAGAGGTTCCTGTGAAACAAGAGGAAAACAGAAGTTAGTTGATGAATAGACCGAAAGATGAATATGCAAACTGTCGGAAATAAAATCCATTTAATTATTTTTCTCTCTTCTGAAAAGGTCCACTTTAAAAGAAGGCCCATCCATTTCTATAGTTGTGTGGAAGTGTTAACAAAACCCAAGTTACCATGATTCAAACTACTAAAAAAAAGAAAAGTTTGTCAACTTCATCTTCAGCAAATGGTAACAGAAACAGTTTTGATACTTACTTTGCGACAACAGAGTCATTCTTTGCCAGCCTCAGGATGGAGTCGTCTGACTCGCCCTGTGGGACAAAGATATCCGGTCAGACCAAAAGGATTCCAACATTTCTAACAATATATCCATTTTATTACAGTTGTGTTGATGCAACACTATTTTCCTCCACTAATACACAGGGTAACCATGTTTTCTACTCCCCTGCTATTTCACGCTTAGTTAGGGTGCTAGTTATTGAATGCATGTACATTAAAGTGAGGAACACATGAATGGGCCGCCAGTCCAGATATTTCATGGGAAACACTTGCTGAACTGGACACTTTGTTACACAATTGGAAAAAAACTAAAAACAACAACAAATACCTTGTGCTTCAGCACAAATAGCAAAAACACAGCATTGTACAATGCAAATATTTAATCCTTGAAAACACTTTGATGAGGCCAATGTATGACGGTGGGTAAAAAACAAGAACAGCTGGTCCTCACCATTCTGCGGATGGCGCCACAGATGGCGTAGGTCTTGAACTGACCATTAAAGCGACCGGTCACCTTGTCAACCTGCAAAAGGAAGAGAATTTGGGATTAGAATATTTTTAGTCTAAATTAGCACATGCACAGCTTTCATTCAAAGTAAAAGATGGTACATTGGCATCCTGACATTGAGTTGGTTTCACGAAAATGTTGAGTCTCTTACAGTTTGTATTTTAAACTACTGTCGGATTTACAGTCCAGTTTTAACAGTCGGCGCCAATTTACTTTGAAGCTTTTAGTAAAAATTTGAGCTATGGGAGATAACTGCTGTCCTGATTATCAGATAATTTAACCAAAAGATGTTTATCTCTCAATATGGGCTCTAACCCAGGACCCCTGGGAGTAAGGCATCAATTGTGTCGGCTGCACGGTGGTGCAGCAGCAAGCAACTGGTTCACGCCACGTTTAGTTTATGTGATTTGTAAGAAATTGCTGAATAAGCAACAGTGACAGCAACAATACATTTGGACTCTGATATATTGCAATTATGATGAAAAACCTATTCAAGTGTCTTGAATAGGTTTTTATTCTTTTATTATTTATAAATGGAATTGTTCAGCCACATGTTTTTTCCTTAACCATTCAACCACAATCCCATTGCGGCACTGTGGTTTACACAAGTGGCTTAATTAATCAAAATATTAATTACCAACTATGCGCGTAGCGTTTCAATTTACTTTGCGGACAGGGTGTAGCAAGCTACTCTAATCCCCAAATACTCTTAGCATTCAAACACCATCAACGACGTAGATGAAAGGAATTCAATAGAAATTGTCAAAATGACCAATTGCTTCTAATCAAGTCTCATGTTTTTGTCCACTTACTTCAGCAATGTTCATCTGGATGGAGGCATGGTCCTTGGCCCCAATGATTCTGTTGCTAGCAGAGCTGAAATACACATTAGGTAATAAAATGTGACATCACAGAGCAACACAAGAAAGTGATGCCACGAACATGATCTTATGAACGAGGCATTGATCCCGCGGATCGTCAATGCATTGATCACATAAATGCAGAGAGTTTGAGAGTATTACTGTACGTTACTAGACAACATGGCAAGTTTAAGTTTCGGGATTTATTTTTACGTATTTTAACGTTAATAAAAGGATCGCACTACGGAACGAAACACTCACCATTTACGTGGGATGTAAAGGTCCACAAATTCGCCAGCGTCGTTCTGCATGTTTACAGGTTGTACAGGTGGTCGCCTACGAATCTGAAAGACACGGAACCAAAAGACGAAAATCAGAAAGGACGTTACGTGAGTTATAAGCGCTAACGTTAGCCAGCATTACGGCCTCCGCCGGTACTCTGAGATGCTTCAAGATTCAACCGCTACTTGTTCCCAAACACATGGACATAGGTGTTTATCTATAATACGGACAAAAAAAAACAAAAAACGGATTTTTAGACGAGTCGTCATAGAAACATGCAGCTACAGTTAGCGCCGTTAGCATGCGCAGCGCTCATCGCGGCCGCATGTGGCGGTTCACGCGCTGGCGAAACGGCTTTTACACACGATTACTGTGCAAAAACACCCTCCGAAGCACACCTAACACCTCACAGACACGTTCAGTTCGACAAATTCCTAACAAATAGCGGCTTTGCGCGGAGAGGAGACGTACTTTAACAGTTTAAAAGACGAGAGATCGACAGAGACCCACCGTATACGACAAATGGCCGACGGGAAAGGGAGCTCGCGACCCGGAAGAAGAGATATCTCTCTCTCTCTTTCTCTCTCCCCCTCGCTCTCTCTGTCGCTCTCTCTCTCTCTCTCTGTCCATGTTTGTGCCGCCACCTGCTGGATGGACATTGGAACTGCACATGATCTACAGCACAGCATATAAGTGTCCTGACAATAAAACAACAGTTTCATTGTTTGGGAATGTATGTTAGGATATTTCTCATTTTTAAAATTAACAATTTTCAGTTTCCGAAAGGATATTTTGTCTAAAGATTTAGTCTATTGTAAAATGACATTTTGGACATTTCAGGTCGTTAAGAAACAACAAGTGCAAAATAACGCGATGCAAATGAAACCATGTGAAAATATGATTTATTTCGCATGTTCCTCTAAAGTGATCTTGTTCCTTAGTTTGTCTTCAAGAGACTAAACATTTAAGCAGAATTCAAATTAATTCTTGCAAGGGATATAATTTACGAAATATATTCAAGGCAGTGCACATTTCTCAGGTAGTTTGATACTGATATTTGATTTAGATATCCAAGTGAAGGTTTTAATCTTGCTTCCTCATCTAGTTGACTTTATTTTTTTCTCATTCAGAGCAATAGTAAATTCCAATACTGATGTTGGGTGAGCAGATATGGCTCCAAGTCAATGTTGCTGTTCACCCCAAACGTGTTGAATGGGTGATTCAGACCACTTTTCAGAGTAGTGCAGTTCTTCCATACAAAACTGGGAAAACCACTTCTTTATGGAGAAGGTTTTGAGCATTGAAGTATTGAAACAGATGTTGGCCTCCCCAAACAGTTTCCACAAAGTTAGTAACAGATTATTGTCTAAAATCATTGTATTCTATGGCCAGTTTATTTTCTTTACAAAGAAAGAGTCAGAGACCGAACCATGGAAACCAGTCCCTGTACCCAGCAAATGTGAGCACATATGCTCAGCTACTGTGCGCAGTGTACTTTTAGTACATATGGTCTTGGGTTTTTAATAGACATTTTGGGATGACATTTTGCTTGTACTTGAATTAAACTGTTTATTTCGGGTACAGTCACATGGTAACAATATATTATGCACCGTAATTAACCAAAAACAGATGTCAAGCCCTCTTTTGGAGGGATGCGCTACATGCACATCATGCAAAATAACAGTTTTAACATTTGTATTCAACACAACTATTCTGAAAGTATTCAGTAAATATGTTATTGCACATTACAAGCTACACCATGCAAGTGTGATAAACGTATGCTGCACACGTAACACATTTGACAAAGCATGTAGGCTTTGTTCTCCACAAAATGGGATTCCCCTCATAACATCTATGACACTGCCAAAAACACACCAAAATATGATGTTTTACAATTTCAACAATGACGGTTAAAAATTAAAAAATGTCATTCATCCTCTCATAAAGGATGGACTTTTATATATGATTAAATTCATATACCATATTTAATTTGAAACTATGCGTATCTAAAACAAGTCTTAAAACATTTTTGATACAAACTTTTGAGAGCTTGACCATAATGAACCAAAGTGGTGTGAGACTGATGCAATCAAATACAGATAAACCTAAACATATAGGTTGTTGAAAAAAAAATGCCAACGGCACCATATAGTTAAACACATCATATTATTAAGAAATAAAAATGAGGCTATTGCAACTGTGACTTGTCCTGATGTCCTGTGGTCATTTTCATTGTTTGCTGACACATGTACACCCAACAGCCAAATTGAAGGGACACTTGCACCACGTGGGCTTGGCTGCGCGTATGGGGTGGTAGACTGAAATCTCGATGATGATAGGTTTGGCGATCATGTGCTCCACATTGCAACCACTGCAATCAGCATACTGGATGTATGCGGGCTCCCGGCCTGCTACCGCATTCGTACTGGGAAAAAAAGAGGAAAGGTTTCCATGAATATGGAGGCATACATGGAAGCAAATTGGCAAACAGGTGTGAACCATCACAAATCGTATATATTAATCAATAAGTTGCTTTATGAATAAATGACAATGCCATTAAATGTACCAAATTATTATAAAATTATAATTTTGGTACATTTATAAAAAAAATTATAAAATAATTGGTGGTGTTATTTCATTGATAAAATGTGACATAAATTGATATTTTTTCATTTACTCTGCTGTGGGTGCGGGTGAGCCAATGACAACGTTTAAATGGCATCCCTTTCATTTCAAGAATACAGCAGATAGCATCAACAACGGTATAAATCAATTAATTCGGAAAATAAATACATTTGCAGAAACAAATAAAAGCATAAAAAGGAAACAGATTAATGAATACGTACTTTTTAAAATAAATGCATTCATCTTATTTTACAGAAATACATTTAAACGTTAGTTTAAAACATTTCCATTGTTTACACACAATTTCCTAACCAAATATTCATAAAGCCACTTTCTTAATTTTTCTTTAGGCAGGTTATCTTGTACTTAGGGGCTACGAAGACTGGTTCATAGAGGAACATGGAAAGATTTACTTGCATGACTTCATTCAAGTTCATTCACAGTTAAAACAAATATTTAAACTGCCTTTTATTTAAGAAAAATAACATTTTAAATTTAAATTTCATTTTGTATCAATTTCTTCTTCTCAAGCCCTCTTTCTTTGTGACACAATACCTTTTATGAACCAGTGAGAAACGGTGTGCTTTCACCAAGTTCTTTTTTTGATATCTGATGTTTTTTGAAAAACACTTGTGTTTTAGAATAACCCGACCTACGATTAAAAAGAAAACGGACGAACAGAAATTAAACCCACCTCCACTTCCAGGGTGCAACTGAAGAGTGACGGAGGTCCGACAACACGTGTCTGAAGTCCGGCATGCAAAAAGCATGGACATCGGTAGAATTGGTAGATTTACAGCCAGGGCCACATTCATCTTCGCTGGACGCCATCGCCATCAGACTAAGGGATAACTGGAAACAGTATATACCGATACCGATGCACAGATATATGTCAGAGTCACATTATCAACACCATCTGCATTTCCCACCTCTCCTCTCTATCTAGGAATAAAACAAAGTCATAATGCAAAAAAGAAGAAGAAAAAAAAGGGTTTAAACATTCTGCAGTATTTCTGGTAGGTCTTGCACTATATATGTTTTCTGTGGAGTAAAATCCCTTTAACTATCAGTTTCTTCTTTGCAGAAGAAATACATTATAATTTCTGCACCAGATGTAAAAAGAATGAACATTTGAACTGCAAAAAAGACTAAACTTCACATCCCTCAACCGTGACAATTTATCAATCAGTGAAAAGCTTCTGAGGGTTCAACTTCTACCGTTTAACCCCGGGTTACTGTCAGTACTCACCAAAATAGGATGATAGAAGTTCATAGTGAGGCTAATAAGATGGAGCAAATTCCTTGCACTTAGAGAGCAACCAAGGTGATCCCTCTACTGTTGTCTGACCTGTGGAGTCGTCTTTCACAGAGCTGTCTTCTTTTATTTTGTGGCAGCGGTGACGAAAGAGCATTTGCATCAACGGGGAATCACCTGCGTGGGTATAGCCTAAACACAAGCCTGTCATCTGGGCTCTGGTGTCACATGTTACTCTTGATTTCATGTGGTTTCATTTCCTTAGGTATTAAATATGTTTTTGTTGTTTATTTTAATTTCCTTTTTCAGATGTCTCAAACCTGATTTTGACAAACTTTGTAATACTTTCCTATAATTTCCTTTCCTATTTGAATGATATATTGTCCGACAAAGCACTATAAGTAGTATTCCTAATACACAGTCAATGAACAACAATACTAAACCAAATAAACATTTATTAAACATTTATCACTGTTTCTTCTCCTGATACCATAAATAAACCCACAACAATCGAAAGGGGAGCACGTATTATTTTTGGAACTCACCTTTCTACAGCGTCACTTCGCACGTGCTTAGGAAAGCCATAAGGCTCTCCTAAGCACGTCATCAGGCGCGTAAAATAATCATGCGAGTCGTAACTCGCTCCATGGAGGCTGCAGGGGGAGAACGAGTGAACGTTTTTAAATGCAATCATACCGCGAGGGACGCCGAACTGTGGGCAAATGAAAACAAGTTTAGTGATTTTTGTGTCCCCCGTTATGCATTTAACGTACAGAATGCACATATTGATATGAAATGAAAATGAGATGTAACATTTATGTTGGAATAGTATTGATACCGATACGGATACCGATGACCGCCATTTGATCTGATCGTATCTTTGTCTTGTTATGTCTGCACATTTTAAAACTCTTTTCGCTGTCTTTCATTCAGACTCTTTTGAAGGAAGTTTACAGTTATATGCTTTCAATTGGCACTGATCGTTTGCATCGGATGTAAATGAAAGATGAAATGAAAGATGAGCAGTTCATTGTCAGTCCTTCTGCTATTCTCTTTAAATGTCAAAGCAACAAAGCCCTGACATTTAGCTGCTTTGTTGGCTGGTTAAAATACATTTATTATTATATTACTTAATACAGGATATACCAGAAGAATTGCTAGAAATTGCTTAAGCGTAGCTAAGGAATGAAACCATGCATACAACACAACCATGCAAACAAGAATATCAATGTGTTGTCATTGTAAAACTCTTTCTATTTTCCTGGGGGAGACCTCGTAATTGATTTTGTGCATTAAAATGAAACAGGTTGGTGGATGCAAAGAGTACGAGAGAAGAGCAGGAACAAAAGATGTTCATAAAGAATGCAAATAGTGTCTAACCTTTTTAATGTCGTTGGTGTTGTTGTGGGGTAGCGTTTTCTAGCCAAATGTTAGATGTCTCAGGGTGAGAGCCTGAGGGCAAATACGGGTTATGTCTCCGAGGCGGCACTGCCACTTACTGCCACTTACTGCCCCTTACAGCAACATGCATAAAATAAATGTTTTTCATTCCAAATAATAAAAAAAAAGAAAAAAATGTGAGTCACTCAAACACTGCACATTATTGCAAATGTTCAGTTATACACGCAGGGAATCCCTACACGTACTCCAAAACACATGTAAAGCAGGCTACCACACTTTATTACTGTCTGACTTTCGGAAGACAAGCCTTCACGTGCTGAAGCCTTGCTTCAGCACGTTTTTTGCATGTCGACGTTGACGTCATGTCGACGGTGACGCAGCGTATATCCGCAGGGTACAGTATGCAACAGACGGAATGGCAATTTACAAAGGGATTACCAATACAGGTCAGGGGGAACCGTTCTTGAAGGTCCGCCTTGATTTTGCTGTTCTAATTGTAGCTGCAATGGAGCCAAAGTTTGATTGTGCAAGAGAAAGCAGAAACTGCAGCGCATTGAAAGTCCGGGGGTGGGGTTTCTACTAATTCTTGTGGATGAGTAATTGAAGAAAAATACCAGTCTGGTTCAACAAAGGCAGTGTGTCGAATATGCAATGGCTGCCTTTCCCATTGACATGACAATGACAACGGACAAAGGGTTATGTGGTAAACCAGCTGATATGTGCATGCGGTAATGTGACCGGTTGCCAATCAGGGAGTGACCAGGTGTAACCATTAGTCCCTTTTGTCTCTCACTGAGCGCACTGCGTTTGTGTGGATTCTCTTGATTCCCCAGATATGGAAATGTTTGGTTGCGGTACTTTTGGGAGCAAGTACAGCTTAAGATTTCTGATTTTTGGTCCCACTAGGTTGATAGCCAGGCACAAGTTCCCGTCCTTCACGTAGTGAACTGGGGCAGATTGACGGTAATGCCCATCAACTGTTTGAGCCATAGGTAGTAGCCACCGCAAGCCATGTGCTACTTTTATAGAATGTTTTCCAATTTGTATTTTCTCTGTATGTTTCAGTTAACCACTGTTAAATGAGCTGCTGTGGCTGTAGAGCTCTGGAAAATACGCCTCCTCCCGCATTAACTGTGCTATAGGAGTTTGTGTGCTTGCAAAGAGGCCAGTCCAGTCACTTTTCTACGGTTATTTTACTTTTGTGGTTATTTGCCTTGGTTGATTTATTTTCTTGTGATTTCATTTACAAGTGGTTTTTAGATATACTTTTTATGGAAGTTTTGACATAGGTTTCTCTCCTCAATTTGTGTGTGCTCACAGCTTGATCCTGTACAAGTCCGTGTCGACACACTTCCTTGTGGTGAGACTGCACTGGGTGACACTTACGGTGTGTATGTAGCCTCGACACTGTAGATTTTGTAGTGACTTGCATGATATTTTGTAGTGAATCGTGCTGAAATAAGTGTGTAGTGCATGTCTTTGTCGGTGCTGGGCCTTCTGTCTCCCACAGTCGTGGTGCGCGTGCCAACCTGGCCTTCTTACTATGAGGAGAGTAACACAACCTGTATCTGCCATTTATTGTTTTATTATTCTACCAAATGGCTATTTTAAGTGGAAATCCGTTAAACTTTTTGTAATAAAACCAAACTTGTTACGTATTAGATTAGATTAGATTGTGTTACTCATTTTAGTCCCCGTTTCCAGGGTGCGATTTGTGGGGTGGGGATGGGGTGGATTTCGCCCCCTCTTGTTTTCCTATCCCCCCTCTGCTAAATTATTTTTATCTCTGGGGGGGGACAAGGATGTTCCCCCTTGATAGCGATGAATGCAACTTAACTGTGATCTTCAGTGTCAATACATCAGAGTAGCTATTCAGTAGCCTGGTGGCAGACGGCGCATATTTCTGAACGTCATAGAACACAATGTAACATTTTAGTGCGGGGTGCGTGCGTGACTCGGATCGGTTTCCCCTCTTCGTGCGTGCCGCTTCTGCTTCCTCCTCGTAGCCAAACCGTCTGTGCGTGTAAAAGTGAGCATCAAGCCAGTTGGACTTTGGATCCCATCGGGAGAAACTTTAATCGCGCTGAGGGGGGGGGGGTCGTAGCAAAGAACAGGAACCAGCTCTTTAATAATAAGAGCAGCACCGCGCTGCATTACTGTGAGGGATGGCCTATTACTTTTGTATTGGTTTTGAATATTAAAATGCTTTAGACATATTTTATTTGTTATTTATAGTAGTAGCTGTGATTGATTTTCCACGTCCCAGATTTTTTGGTGCCCCCCCAGGCATTTGGTTCCCAACGCGCAGTGCGTGATGTGTGTGCGGAGCGCCGGCACACATCATATAGTCTTACTTTACAGGACCCAATAATAAAACAACTAAATTAATATTAAAAGTTTTGCCATATGCATGTTGTGATGCAGAAAAAGGGCCTGTCTACCCTTTGCGTTCTTCTCCCTAGTTATGCAAGATAAAAGTCACATGTTCTTGTACGGAGCCCGGGAGGTGACATGAAAAAAAAAATAGTTTTGCGAGATGTGATAGCAAAAGTTTTGCAATATCTCGCGACTTTGGCGATATCTCGCAAAACTAGTCCCAAGTACATACCCTTTCTCATGTTTTTTTTTTTTTTTTCATGTCACCTCCTGGGCTCCGTACGTATTCTTGTGTATGAATAAAAAAATAAAAAAAAACACCCCCCCCCCCCCTCTGCTTTTTTGTCAAAATCGCACCCTGCATCTTTTCAACTTTGAAGTGTGTTTTGCATGGATCAGCGTGGTAGAATTACTGTATTAGTCTGTGGATTCCTGTGGCTTTACACAACTTGTCCAGGGATTTAACGCCGATTATTTCCAACCCAACCAGACGTTATTTTGTCAAGTGGGAAAGTGGATTTACGCATTAATTTCAGAGGTGTGAACATGACATGTGATATGGCAGGATGTTTGACGTGTGCAGACAGGCATAATTGGAGATCCGTGTTAAAAATACAGTGCGCTGGAATGGGAGTCATGAAAAATGTGTGTAAGCCTCCAACATAGATTCTTTTAACAGCCTTTATTATGAAGCACGAAGAAATTATTTCTGACTTCCCACTTCAAGTTAATGCAGCCTTCTAGTGTTCCTGAGTACACAGACATCTTAACAGATGGGTGCAGGGTCAGTGTTGACATCAACAAGAGGCTGCTGGGTGTTTATTAGAGGAAATCTCACATCCTTTACTTCAATTTGACTGCAGAGTTCTCACAAAGGGTAAAAGCGGAGGGAGGATGGAACTAAAGACACCAAAACTTTCTTTTCAATGCAGTTGTACAGTCCTCCCATAAACTAACTAGAGACTCTACTCAGTGCTCAGACTCCTGGAGATGATCATTATTCCCTCTAAAATATCCATTTTATGTTGCTGCATTTGCTATGAGGGGAAAATTAGGGAGCAGTTGCTTGACGATTAACTGATATATGACATCACATGGTATCAGACTGGTGATCGCCACTGCTAAAGTTGGAACAACCAAGTTTATATGTCAATGTGGTCTTTTTGCAATGTGTATTTATTGGTTACATTATATTTTCAGCTTTAAATATGAGTCAAAAATATGGCGGGTAGCTCTACACGTATGCAGTAGAATAAAAACAAACGACACAAAGGATGAAGTTAACGTTTAGTTCTCAATAACCCTCGGGAACAGAGCCGGCTCCTATTGACCCGTGTAAAAATAGTGTTTGTTTACAAAATAAGCCCAGAAAAAGTCAGTAACAGTAGCAATTTGGAGTTGCAGAAAAAAAAAAAATCCCACAAATAAAATGAAAAAAACACTTTTATCCGTTATCCCACATTCTGAAGCCAGTTTTACAGCTCGAGTCACACAACAAAACATTTTCTCAGCAATCTAAAGCAACACGCCGTAAACATGCTTCTCAAGACCGACATAAACAAATGTTTTTTTACCCTCGATATCTTTCAGATGAGGTTTGTCTTAAGTATAGTCTTGGGTAACTACAAATGTAAGCTTTTAGCTGCCAATACAAATCAAGTGATCACATCCAATGTTCCCATGAATTCATGAAAAGTCGCATTGATGTGAATACTAGAATACTAATCATGCTCGCTCATGGAGTAGGGCCCACATTCCCAAAAAATGTGTTATCCCCGGTTTAAGGATTAATATAACGTAGTCCTTCATTTTTTGGATTGCCATATTTTATTATGTAAAGATTACACATGTGACAACATGGGTGTGGGTGATGGTGTTATCCTAGTGAGCACAAGGAGATACAACACATCAGGATGTGCAGAATACAAAATAAACAAAACTGTTAAAAACACAATGCATTTCAAGTAGGGATTTCCTCTCCCGCATGGCTGAACGGTGACTCCAATGTGGATCAAGTCTCACCCCCGCCTGCGCTAGGTAGCCCGCTGGGAAAAGAGAAAACAGGATTTTTTCAGGAGTTTTTTTCTGTTTATTTTCCTACACTTTGTTTGTCTTACAGTTTCGGTCACCCACCTACTCGAACATTTGTTCTGCATGCGGTTCTGAATCCAAACATCAGTTTGTATTTTTTATTTTGGGCATGGCAACTTCATGACGGGTTGAGATTTACATAAATGACGGACAGTCTCCATTTATTGTGTGGTTGCTTGGTCACTATATTTAAATCCTTTTAACTTTCACTGGGATAGATAAACCCTTCTGTGTTGATATTTAAAACTTCAACAACAACATTTAGAAGTCATGGTAAAGTACAAAGGGCAACAAACTCCAGCGGCATGAAAGCACCTACACCTAAAAGATTGTCTTTATGGAGAAACGCACAGACAACCGCAAATGATGTCTAATAAGTTTCCTTCTGTCCACCATAACATAAAACATCAGCAAATGGCCATATTGTATGTAATTAATACAGTAATGTCACCTATAGTAACATTACATTTCCCCAAAAGACATTGGACACTGGCACAACCTGGCAAATACACAACACTTGGTAGAAAATTGTTTATTGGGACTAAACAAAGCAATAGTTACGGTTTGGATAATTTTCTCAGATGAGAAAAGAAAAAGGGAGGAGGCAAATATAACTGCTTTCCATTTATTAAGTAAAGAGGGTCAAACCACTTCAAGCAAAGAACTGTTGGCTATAATTTTTTAGGTGCAACATGAATTAGGTTGACTTGATAGAAACTACATGGTGCAATCATTGATCTTCTACTTCCACCTTTCTCTTCAGGTAACTATTTCCCAAGAAGCCAAGAACGCTTCTGTAACAGCTTGAGCACGTGAGACAATGTCTAAACACGCAGTGGGCGTGCAGGCACAGACAGGCTCGCTCCGATTGCTCATTTGGTATTGATATAAAAA
This sequence comes from Apeltes quadracus, assembly GCA_021346845.1. Lineage (NCBI taxonomy): Eukaryota > Metazoa > Chordata > Actinopteri > Perciformes > Gasterosteidae > Apeltes > Apeltes quadracus. Next base: position 7,176,068 of record CM037928.1, on the reverse strand, counting down.
ATAGAACGTTAAACGTCTATAAAAGCAGGTCCACAAGTGATCTGAACACTTCCTTTTAGTGGGTGGCAGTAAAGCACCCGAAAGCAGTTTGCCAACTGCCATGAAAAGCAGAAGAAGTAGGACAGACAGACTTGGGCGGCCGTCCCATCGGGCACTACGATGAGCAGTAGTCTGACCTGAGCACTCTGCCGCTGCAGCTTGTGCGCAGAGCAGGACGCCGTGTCTTTCTCGCCCGAGCCGGCTCGCTCCGACTCGCGCTCCCGCTTTCCTGCAACACCTCTGCCGTGGAGGAGGAGTCCTGCAGAAGAAAACACTTTATCAGACACACTCCTTTAGGTGGGACGTGTGCAGTGAATCTTCTGGGACCACGGTGCACCGGGAAGAACCGGACATTGGTGGTGGGGAGGAATCGAGTCGCCCTTGTGTGGTAGCAGCAAAAGAGGGATAGTGGCACCAGACCCTTTGGGTCCTCCTACCTGGGTGTTGAGGCACAGCAAACTCGTGGTAGACTTGGCTGCTGGGGACTGTCTGGCTGGCTTCCGAGTGGCATGCTGAGACAGACAAAAAAAAAAAGAAAAACAACAACCTTGAACTTGGATGTGTTCCTGTTTATCGTACACTGCTACAATAACAATACATCAGCCAAGACATAACATTAGTCGTATCAATATATGTGTCATATGTCATTATCTGTGATGTCTGACATTTCTTTGGAAAATTGACTCCACAAAAGCCAACTAACCCACTTGCTGTTTGCAAATGAATGTCATCAGTTAATGTTACTAAATCCCCCTACCATTCTGTAGTGAGGGTGCTTGTAGTCTGCTGCTCGGCTCCCTGGGTTCTTCGTCGTGAACATTTAGTGGGATGCTTCCGCTGTCGCAACCCGCTGCAGCGGAGCTCCCCGACACTCCGGGCACTAGAAAAAAAAAAGACAAAAACACAGTTGGAAACACAAGACTAATTCCAATGAGGGGATTTGCCACTCATCCAATAAAGGCACTAACCACTAAGGGCATTTTTTTTTTTTTACTTACAATCAGAGGTATTGTTGGTCCCTGGCTGCTGTTGCTCTCCAGAAGAGTAGGCCATCATCCCTCCGGTTCCATTCCCATTTGTGGACGGCACTGAGGCCAGCATCCCTGAAAGACAAGAACACCTTTATTATTCTATCCCGAGAAGAGAGGACAGGATTCCTCAGTCAAAATAAGTCTGTTTAGCCCTTTTAAAAAAAAGGGACAGATGCCTGATTACCAATAAACCACCACATTCGCTACAGTTTTTAACGACAGGACATGGCATAACTTTCTAGCATATGTATACCGTGTGCAGCCCTGCAGCTCGTTCAGATGACTGATTGCTTACCCAGTCCCCTGTATCGGCTGAGTTGCTGGTAGATCTGTTTCATCCTTTCGATGTTGAGTCGGCTTGCTTCTGCGTGGTGCACCATGGGCTTTGGGTAATGGACACCTATTACGCACTTGGCAGCTGCCTGCACGGACTCTGGCGCGTTCCATGGGTCGTAGATGAATTTGGCAGGGAAACCTCGGAGGACAGGTAAGTATCGTCTGGAAGCACAGGCAGTAAAACAGGGCTCATGAAGGTACGCAATATGTCGCTATAGAAGGGTTAGGAAAAAAAGGGTAAAATACCTGACAAACGTTCATACATCTTTATTTCAAATGGTAGCACGTTTCATTGTGAAATACGGATAATTAAGTGCAATTGCATCTTCTCGATTCTATTAGTAATTATGCATATATGTGATAAGATCACATATGCGTGTTATTACTGTGTTATTACTGTTTCCATTACAAAGGAATCATTGTGTTCTGCGTTCAGTTTCCTTTTATGGCCTATGTAAAGAGCATGCTGGTCTTATGGAAAACAACTGCTACGGAACAAAAGCTAGCAACAACCACAACACTGCACAGTATGCCAGGTAGGTGAGAGTATTGTACAAAGTCCCTGTGAGAGTCTGAAAATTGTGTGGAATTACTGTGATTCTGGCATTAAACTGGGATACCATTGCAGTGCACAATGAAGCATGCAGATCACAGCCTGGCAGAAAAATGAAAGGATGTGTTCTCAAACATTTCATAGAAGCAAGCAGAAAAAGGATGATCCTCCAAGAAAGCATCCAATAAAATCACTGACAGCAACAAGATGGAGAACTAAACATCTCACAGTCCAAACTGCTGAAGTTCATCCAGCAATTTAATATCCAAGCATGACCATGAGGCTCCGACTCAGAAAACCCAGGATTACTCGGCTCGCCACTCCTTAATTCTCCAGCAACCAAAGTTACCTTTCAGTTTCAGGTACACAATTAACAGAGGCATTCTGCGAGAATTACAGACACGCACAGATAAACACTGAAATGATTGCGCGTCTATGGTCTGAGTAGCATTCCCGTCTTTTGGGGTCAACGCGTTTCCCTGTAGTTCAAAGAGACAGAGAGTAACGGTGCCATCCAATACATGTCATCCAGATGGGAGGGCAGCAGTGCCAGGAAAGATACCCACCTAATGAAGTCCCCGTTGGGGTCGGTGCGGCGACCGAAGCCCACAGGGCAGTAGCAGTGGAAGAACTGCTGGAAAAATGAACTGCACGATAGCCACATCCAGCTGCCCGCGTTCACGCTCCAGTCTGCATCTAGAAGCAGCTCCTCAAAGACCTGCCGCATAAAAACCACGGTTTTTATGTTTATTTACCATTTTGAAATTAAACTGCCCTAAATGTGACATTGTTCATTATTGTAGTCAATGTCTGGTGTCCCATCCACTGAACACGTGTGCATTGTCACCTTCATTCCTTCCTCCCAACTGATCCACAGGTCTCCCCTCGTTAGGAAGCAAGCCACTGCATGTCTAGCCAGGTGATGTATCCAGCCCTCCTGTCTCAGCTGAGTCATTATGGCGTCTATCCAGGGAAAACCCGTCTTTGCCTCGGCCCACTTGGCAAGTGCTTCCGGATTTTTGTCCCAGGGGATGCGCACGCAGATCGGATTTCCCTCCATCTTGTCAAAGCGTGGGTTGTTGGTTGCTGTGGTGTAGAAGAACTCCCGCCACAGCAACTGGCCATACAGGGACAGTGGAGGGGAGCTGTTCTTTTTTACCTGGGTCAAAAGACACGGCAAGAATAGGGAATATTTCTATACACTATCCCATGTTCTAAGAAATAACTAAAATAATTATTGTTTTCTTTCTTTCAGGTCTTAAATGTGTACATGCACTTAACATTGATATATATATAAAACATTCTGTAAAACAACTGTAAAGCTGTAATTGTGACACCAGCAAATATAAAAACAAGGGCATTTTTCCACGTTGAGTTACACGGTTTTCTTTAAGCTTCTTGGAAAAGTGGATTTAAAAACTGACCTTGTGGTAGAGGTCAGTAAGCTTGAAGTAGAAAAGGCGACAGGAGAGGCAACCAAAGCGCAGGTAAGGGCTGAGGCCCGTTGGGCTGGCCAGCAAGGAGTTGGCATTCATTCTGGGACGCTCAAAATTAGCCACCCACGCCTAGACACAAAACGGGGGCAGAGAGAGGAATGCAATTATGTATGAGAGATGGTAGCTCCGAGGTACATTTATACTTTTTTTTAATCAATTTAAAGAACGGGAAAAAAAAATACATATAGAAGAATCAAGGTCCACCATGGAATCAAAAATAATTGATTTTGTAGCTATATTTATTTAAAAAGTGCGTTTCTGTCATCGCTACCATTTTTGGTAAAGCTTCATATTAAGATCCTTGTAATAACCATTAGTCAATAGGTAATAAGGCCATTGTAAGTCCTTATAAGATGCTCATTAACATTTATAAGCCTATACGAGTATTAATAATGTAATTATAATACAGTTAATAGCAGGCTATAACACATTTATAAGCATCTTTGCCATGCCTTTATTAATCTTTGGTTTTCTTATTGATATTAAAATATACTCTATTGTTCATCTATTATAAGTTAACTATGCACTTGTTAACAGTAAACTATGCTTTTTGCAGCTACCAGATCCAAAGCGAGAACAATGCCTTATTAAGGCTTATAAATATTTCATTATGTGTTAATTACTGATTAATGATTGTCACATAGAGCTTTTATTTTGAAGGCAGAGCGTAAAACTGAAGATTCCGGTTAAGGGTAGCGGGCGGCTGATAGCTAAAGGCCTCAGTATGCTCAAAGTCCTTTTAGGCTTAACCCTAACCCTGAATATATAGTCTCTGGTATGCTTCGGCGTCACGCCCACGGCGTCACTCCTACGGTGTCACGCCCACGGCGCCACTCCTACGGCGTATGAGCAGCATGATGATGCAAGTTGATGCAAGTTGGTCGCTCCTCTGTGTATCGTGAGCAATGAAATGCAGATTTTCTCTTTTTTTTTTTTTCTTTAGTCGTGCACTGCCTGGTATGTTCTTTAAACATTCCTGCACATGACATTTGTTGTCGTTTACACTTTAATATACAACAATGATTTGAGTCAAATAAGGAAAATTGACATTTCAACCGCAGAGTGTTATTGTAGGATATTTTTTTATTAATGTCATTATTATGAAAACACAGATTGCAAGATAAACTGCATCATTATCTATACATATAACTGGAAACAAAAAATGTTTCATAGCCATTACTGCTCTCTTTACAAATTAAGGTATTTTGTATGAAAATCAGCCCTTTTCATGTAACCACTGAATGATGTTAGTGTTGCATAGTTAGTAAACTTCATGAATGGTTTATGGTTATTGAATGGATGATCCTTTATGTCACCCAAACCCCAAACTACGGCGCCCCCGGCACAGTTCGTGCCGACTTCATGTGCGATCATATGGACACGCGCGAGTATATGCGGAGGTCCGCCGTCCGCCAGCATCCCCCTTCCGCCCCCCCGCCAGCATCCCTGGCCTACAAGAAGAATAGCATCACTGCTGCTTGCAGAATAGTGAGAGTGGATCTCAATACAATTGCCTCAAATGCACCAATTGCAGAGCTTTCCATTGATGCCCCTGAAAGGTTTGCGGAGTTGAAAGATCAGCATACAACAAACGCAAGCTCAGTGATTTTGCTGGGAAATGTCGAGATGCCATCCATGAATGTCCAGATATTGGCGACAGAGTTCGGGCACTTAAGAAATCAAGGAAACTGTTGCCTGTTGAAAAAGGGTCATTTTGAATTGATGGACAATGTTTAAAAAAAAAAAAAAAAAAAAAATCTACCTCAGTTTTATATTGCACTTTAAGTTAATTTCAATGTAGCAGTTGAAACGCTTGTATAAGGATTTTTTTCCTTTCCATTATATCGGCTTTGACGACGTTTTAGATGTGAAAATCATTGACCAGTAATTAACAGACTTTACCTTGACTAAACACGTTTTGCAGCACTTAAATTGTATTGGCTCTTAAATTGTACTTATAATGCCTCTTATCTACAACAAGTTGTAAGTCTGCTTTTTTGTTGAAATAGTACTTTCTTGTTCTTTGAGTTTGTATCCCTATGGTGGAAATGCACTTATTGTAAGTCGCTTTGCGACAGCTAAATGACATGTAATTAACACATAATAAAATATTAGACTTAAGGCATTGTTCTCACTTAATATCCGGTAACTGCAAAAAGCATAGTTTACTGTTAACAAGTAAGTTAGTTGTTAACTTAACTTATAATAGATGAGCAATAAAGTATATTATAATATCAATGAGAAAACAAAAGATTAATAAAGGCAGATTAATAAAGGCATAGCAAAGATTCTCGCAAATGTGTTGTAGCCTGCTATTAACTGTATTATAATGCCATTATTAACACTTGTATAGGCTTATAAATGTTAATGAGCGTCATGCAAGGACTTACAAGGGCCTGATTACCAATGAATTAATGGTTACAAGGATCTTAATATAAAGAGTTACCATTTTTTTTCTGATAAACTTTCAAGCATCCAGAAGCCGAACAAAAAGGAGGTGCAGTACTGACCTTTCTCTCCAGATGGCGCTCTATCCTCGTCAGTGCCTCGGTCTCTCCTCCCGGCCACACGGCTGTTGGCAGATCCTCCGTGTCAAAGCCTGGAAAAAATAAGAACAGAAAAAAAGGTAGTAGGCAGTATGTGGCCCCTTCACTAAAATGAGTCTGACACCCCGGGTTTAAAGGGTTCTACTTCAGCGACCCACACCAGGTCTCTACATGTCCAAGTGCAGGGGTGTGCGCTTGTTTTCTTACCCAGCTCTTCCAGGGACGGGACCCCGTACTTGTCTCGGTGGTCCTCAGAGATGGGGGTGACGCAGCGACCCATCAGGGTTTCCGACAGGGTCTCCACAGGCATCTCAGGAGGATCCAGCCGACTGATCAGAGTCTGGAAACGCTTGTAGGTGAGAGGAGGCTGTCCACCATTCAGCTCAATGATCCTGGGGAAGGAAGGAGACTGGTCATCTTTCAGCAAATTTCAGATAGTATAACAGTCAGATAATTAACTTGAAAAGACTGAAATCTACCTTTATTTTACAAAAAATGTAAATAAAAAAACAATTATTACCATAACATATATACAGCACAGGAACACATATCATAAGTTAAAAATAACATGCAGCAGTAACATGGCTTGCTTTTTTTTAAACTAAAAACATTAAGATCAATTTCTAAAAACAATGAGAAAGTAATTATTTTTAATTCCTATTCAATCCGTGTACGTTTCTGCGTCTGCGTTTGTATTTTTCTTACTTGTCCAGGTCGTAGAGGGTGTGTGACGTCTTGACTATAACCTCCACCCCAGCCTCCATGGAGAGCTTCTTGATAGCAGCGTCTCTCTCCTTCCCAAAAGGCTCCGAGTCATACTCAAAGGTCAGGCGAGAGATCTTCCACTCCTGAGACAGAGAAAGACATCAGACGTCAGTCTTGAGTCTCCAAATGCTGACCGACTGTCCAAAACCCAACAAGTTTTCCTGCAGATCCTATGGCTTGAGAAGAGTTTGATAAAAGGACTTGTTGAATGATCACAGTGGGTGCCATTTTTCTGTCGACGCTTACCTTAAAGAGCCGCGGGAAAACGTTGGCTGGTTGGCCCCTGATGACAAAGAGGCGAGAGTTGAGCTTCCGAAGGTTGGCGTCCAGATCCTCCAAACACTGGAGGAGAAACCTGGAGAGGGCAGAGAAATCTGCATTACTGATCTAATGATTATGATCTAGGGCTCAGCCAATGGCAGGCGCTCTACCGGCACTGCGTTAGTGAATGACGTGTTCCCCTGGTCTAACGCATAAGCTCACTCAGAGTGCGACCCCCAGTGGACTTTCTAGGAATAGCAGCTACTTTTATAGAAACGCAATTAGTCTTTTTGAAATTCTCATAATAGCAAATTCAATTCAAATTCAGTCCCAATCACAGTTGACTCTAAACCGAATAACAACATTAGGCCTTTAAAGAAAGATGAGGCTACACTTATATTGTTGGTTTAATATTGTTTGTAGGTACGTCTGCCTGGGATTGTTGGAATATATATAGAATTTTGAGATTTTAAATAAAAGAAAAAAAGATGTTCAGTAAAGCCATAAATATTTAAAAACATAAAAATTTGAATGATCTCACCTCCACCTGTTGACCCCCACATTGGATGAGCCTGCAAACCAAGGGTCCAGGAAGTAAACGCAGCGGACCGTGTCTGCTCCTTGCACTGCCTGCAGGATGGCTGGGTTGTCATGGAGACGGAGGCCCTTTCGGAACCAGTGGATGGAATTTGGGGCCATTTCTTTCAGGCTGTAGATAATGGTGAAGAAATGCCCAAATTACACTTGTTTTGTTCAGCTGAATACACAGAGCAGAACGTAATTTCATTCGTAAGTTGCCACAGTGCTATTTGAACCAATAGTAAAGTAAAACTGGACTTTCAGAGAGTCAGCACAAGTGGACAGAGATAAGACATATGTTATGTTTTAGACTGATACATTGATTTGTGCAACATTAATACATCCTATAAGTGGCATCTCGTTCAGTTGGAATAATTTGTGTTTTAACTGTTTACATATTTATAAATCTGGGTATGATCTAAAGAAAACAATTCCAAACCTGAACCATTAAAGTGATAACTATCAACGCTTGTGAACCAGAGTGTATTTTGGTAAAGGGGCACTAGCACCAGTTTATCCCCCGGAACTTTAATATTTGACTATATTTGCAGTGATTATCAACGTGACAGGGGACTTTAGGGGATCAGCCAACTACAGAATCACTTTGACTTCATACTGGTGTTAATTCAGTGTTGAGAAAAGCCTAATGTTTAGTCCAAAATACATAAAGAAACAACCAATTCGTGAACACACAGTAAAATAACACCACTGATAGTACATTGTATAACATAATATAATCTGAAGTGGGAAGTGGAAGGGACAGGGGTTTCATGGGACACCAGCTGGGTGGGTGGTGATTAGATTAGATGAATTGATTTAAGCATCGCATTAACAAAATGGTAAATGTATTACCAACTCACAATTAATAAAATAATAATTACATCCTAATAGAACACATCCTGTGAATATTAAAAAAACAACCTTCAAAAAACTACATGAAATTTAAAAACAGGTTGACTGACCTCAATAAAAAAAAAAAAAAAAGATGATTCAGATTTTTCACACGCGTAATTCTAATTTCAACTTCCTTGAAATTAGTAGGTCACACAGTCTATTCTGAAGGGACGCAGACATTACATCCAAATCATTAACTTCACTCGGAACAAATACACTCGGAATAACAGTAAAAAATAAAAACTTGCTAAACGTGTCATGAATGGAATTTGGTCATTTATACAAGCTTTGAGTCTTTAGAAATGAGATCACCGTGGACCGAAATTAGGTCACCAGAGCAATTATTATGCAACGTTAAGTGAAGCAGTGGCGCTGTTTAAAAAGTATAGCTGGTTTCCCCGAAAATGTACACAGTGCAAAATGACAAATTCACCCGTCTCACCTCGCGCTGGCTCTTCAAAGGTGATATTTATACTAAACCTAAAGACAGTAACATTCCTGCCAATTTTAAGTATAAGGTAGCGACGTGTGCCGGTAAGGTTGTCTTTAAATAACGCCTGCGCTACTTTGTTTCATAAGCGAGGGGCTCACTGCGCATGCACAACATACTGAGCTCAGTCTGATGCTGCCTTCACGGCACAACGGAAACTAGTGCACACTTGCGAACCACGTCGAGCCAACTTTGCATATGTAAAGTGCAATTGGTATTATCAGCGAGAAATTACAGCACACACAATAACATATTTAAGTGTGAAACACGTCTCAGATGATATGTGATTAAAAAAAAGTCGCTTTATTTGAGACTGCATTATGTATACATTTAAGGGGACGCCGATGACAGCATCCGATAATTAAGAGAGAATCAAACAAGCATTATTTGATGTGTTCTCTGCTTAAGAGCCTATGTGAACCGTAAAATATATCAAAAAAGTTGGATTTTCTCATTTACTGCAGTACTAAAACGCCTCACCAGACTTATCAAACGTGACAGCGACGTATGAGCAATCCGATGATACCATTGGCCAGTTTGCCTACACGCGTAGGCAACGATGCCGGGTCACGTTTGAGAGGCATGGGAGATGATCAAATTGCATTCGTCATAAACTGTTAGCGAACGATCACGTATTTAAAAATATATTATTATCTGAATAATAGCCATTCCAATTCATGTTTAATCATTATAATCGATGACGCAATTGTGTGTTTGATTGCGCTTCCCCATGGTGATCAGAGATGAAGGACAAAAACCGCAGTGAATATATTTAATTTTAGGCTGATATCAATTTTGTAAATTTTTATAAACAATACTTTGGCTTGATTTTAGTTTTGTAAGCGTATGAACTAAAAAAACCGAATCTATCAATAAACGATTTTCACGTCTTCATTTCACATGGCTTATATTGTAGTCCAACCGTTACACCCCCACGCCAGTAGGGGGTAGACAACGTCTGGTCTGCTTTCAAACCCTTGCAGTTTCACAGAGAGAAGAAGACGTTCAACTTCCGGATTTACTTCGCGTGTCTGTTTACGAACTCAGGAAAAAGTAAGTTACAGTTTCATGATGTTGTGGTTGTAATGCACGGATTTGGAGTTCAACTGTAACTCCCTTCACTCGCAGGGCTTCGTTGTATTCTGGTTGCAGGTTAAACGTAACGTTAATCTCTCAAAAAAAAGTTTTTCCTGCTCGTGAGTTGTTCAAAACTAGTGATGGCGAGATGAAGTATCGTGAAGCCTCGCAACACTTCAGCCAATTGGTTCGAGTAAAGGTTCATTTCTTGAGGCCTCATGTGACACGATACCACCTACTGGCCAAATGTATAATTACAGGCAGCTGTAACTGAACCACATAATGTGATGCATTGCATTTTTGTGTCTGTTATGGCTGTTGGGAATGACTGAATTACAAAAATGTATGATCAAATAAATTCTGTACATTTTATTCATTTTTATTTAGAAATAAGTTTCTCAACAGTTCTTTGTTTTAAAAGTTTCTTTTTTTTTGACACGACCTCTCCGGCCTTTGAAAACACCCTTTCACAGGTACAGAAGATGCTGGCGTGCACAAAGAAAGTCAGAAAGTCTACATACATTTCGATACAGTAATTCATGCAGCTCTTGTTTTCTTGTGGCTGGTTAAAAGAGAATACATACAGTGTCTGTTACCGGTCTTTATTTGCACAATAAATGTAAATAAATAAACTATTGTTATGGTGCATTTTTAATATAGTAGTGACTTACCTTGGCTGTGTGAAGCTCCAGTTTCCTCCTTATTCTCATGCAAGGCACATTAATGCCTCAGCATGGATGAGGTGTTGTTATTGTACCCCAACTCCTTGGAGCACAATAAACACCTCACCTTTGAATCAAATAAGAAACTGAAAAATACAGCTCTTGATAAGCAAACGTAATGTGTCTGAAATAGTGTTAGATTTAGCTTACCTTATTAGGAGTGATCAAATAAAAGTGTTCCCACACAGGGGAAATCCTCCTCTTCACAGCTGGCTGCATATCCTTCTCTCCTCACTCTCCTCACTCTCCTAACTCCAAACTATCTCTCTCTAAATTCTCCAAACTATATAAACGCTATCCAAACTGTATCCAAACTCTCCAAACTCTCAACTGACCGCAACTCTCCACTAACAACCCACATTTTGAATGGCGCCTGAGGGGTTTATATTGCTGTCAAACCTCCCGGCAAAATCTGAACCACTTGCCGAAGCACGCTCCGAAGCATCGGCACATCCCGTAACATCACTATTCAAAACCTTTCATTCTAATACAGTAGTCTGGTCTTTGGTTTTGATGCAATCATATTATCGAAAGTCAATACGGTAAGTCTTAAATGTCGCCCTTTTGTTTTAGCGTATGCTTATTAACGAAAGTTTGACTCTGGTACATTCACAGAAAGGTTGTATTTGGGAGGTTTACACGGCCGGCTGCGCTTTGTTTGAGTATTTTGCCAAAGACACGTGTCTGACGTATTGTTTGTGTCGGCCATCTTGAAACGGCAGATATAGGCAAGCTATTTTCCTATCATTGAATGGGATGCATACATACTAACCCCAAGCCTTTCTATGGATACTGTGTCTGTGTCTTTTTAAGTTTTATAAGGAACTCCTAGGTTGCATACAAAGGGCAGCGCAGCAGGACTACACAAAGCGATGGAAGAGGGCACCCAGGGTACTTTGTCTGTGACTGTTGTTAAAAGACAGTGTGGATGCCCAAGGAGGTTCATCTCAGAATCTTCAAGTAATGGTAAGACCTCTTAAGTACAGACTACATTATTACAATGCAATCAGCACAAATTGGATGGTTTTTTATTTCAGATGAATCGGTACAGGGGACCAGCCTGTAGCAGAAGGCTGGATGGGTCAACTGTGACTCGTCCTACTTCATCTTGGGATCCAGTTGAAGGCACAGTGGCTTTGAATTTCCCATTTCCAATCGGGTGCAATGTCATGACAGGGAATTTGAGAGTAACTTAATTTTAAATAGCAGAACTCGGCGCAGTGACTCCTCGCACAGAGGGGGGTGACTCACCCCTGGAGGTGGAAGTGAGAGCCGTAAATCGTAAAATAAGCCGTAAAATTTACGGCTTTTTTACGGAGCTCTTGACCTGGATTTGGCTCCATATAATTCAATCACTTTTTTATATGTGTTATTTTAATATTTTTCATTAAACATTAGACCACACAAATCATTATAGGCTGTTATTTATTCAAGTAAGTCAGCAGCATCAAGCAAATGTTTAACTGGTCAAAGTCAAACTGCATCAACAGTTACATTTTTTCTCCTTATTGTCATGTAGTATCAAATGTATCTTTATAGCACTTTTTAAGACTGAAATGCATTTCTGCATTTCATTATGGTGTATTTTAACAAGCATGCTACAGGATAAAAAAATATCTCTACTTTCTGTGGACCTGAAATCAAGCATTGAGCACCTGACAAAATCTGGTAAATCAGTGTTGATGACTTTATCCATTTAATTATCTTATTCGCTATGACAATTCACTAATACCACCTACTAGCATACCCACTATATTTTTAATAATAAAAATAATTCATTAATAACGGTAACGGCTTCTCTTTGCTAATAACTATGGGATAACATTTTTATTTTTTGACAACCAGAACTAGAGCTACGATGGAGTGGCCATGGAGAGAGGCATCAGAGTAGGATAACGAAGCATCAATATCCCAGGAAAAACACTAGAATATGGCTCATCCAAACAATGTACTTTATAAAGTTGTGCATTGAGATGACCGAATGCACTGCAAAAACCTGTTTCTAAAAACAACTTGCATCAGACCTTTGGGACTGTACCACACTGGTTTACTACTGACATCTGTAAAAATGATAAGTTGGCTGTATTTCATTACGTTTATTATTAGAAATGAAATGAATACGACAAGTGGGCCATGAGGACGTATCGCGTAATGGCAAATGGTTACTTTCCAACAACGTCTCAACACTCTACAACATAATTGAGGGTCTTCCAGGATTGTAGCGTGTGTGGACAACTGAGTAGCCAAAGAAGCCTCCTCACACAGGCAGAAAACGTGCAAACACATGAGAAGTCAAAGTTCGTCAAAGCTCACATGCACGTGGAGCTGTAAACAGTTTAAAATCATTGCTTTGATGGAACAGTTGTAAAGCCACTTTCTCAGAAAAAGAGGAATTGACGAGTGGTGAAATATGGGAAGTGTGACATTTTCAGAAGCCCTATACAGAAACTGTATTTTTTGTCACCTTTTGAGGGAACAGGTTTCTCCTGGGTTGAAGTAACTTTTGACATACACCACAACTATGTTTGTAAGCATAGTCCACTGATGAATGAAGGGAGGACGTCTGGGTAGATGGTTGGGTCAATAAAGGATTATAGAAGTCAAATTTCCACACCACGCAGTTTTTCTAAACAGACATATTTTGTGATGCTGAATTTTAGAGAACATTCAGTATCAATCGATTATTGTGGGAAAATGATTTGGGTTGTTAAAATATTATTTTTACTAACCACAATGGTCTCTGGTTAGAGTTTTCAGATTTTTGATGATTTGGTATCATCGATTTGATTTTTTTACCATTTTAACTTGTTTTTTATCCATATTTTTGTATTTTACGATGTGCTCTTTTCCAACTTTACCTTTTGACAATTTATGTAAGGTGCTCTGAAAGTGCTCTAAACCCTCCTTGCTTAGTGGGGATTTACCGACAAGTCGACAGCATGAATGTGAACCATTTGCATTAAACCATATATGAGCAATTTGCAAACCCTTGTTAGCGGAGGAACAACACAGCTATATGTTTCTTACTTAAAATTGCTTACTCTTTGTTTTTACTTTTAGTGCATCCTGCCGTTGCACTCACAAAGTACTTTTCCACACAATATGTAATCGATAGTGACTTTCTCATAACACTTTGATTCTTTTGCTCATGAATCTGCAGCATTGACGATTGTGGGTCAGAATAGCCTGAAACTGGCGTTCACTTGCATAATGCAAAATTGGAGCGGATGCAATAGCACAGCCTGGAATTTTGGGCACAAATCTTGTTCTGGCATGAGACATTGCATGTGAGGATGGGTACCATGTGTGTCAGCCTAATGAAGGAAGTGACGTCTTGAACATGATACACGTTATGTTCTCACACATTGCCTCTGCTCCTTCTGTTTACTCATACCTCCCTCCCTCCTGTCCTATTCCGTCACAGTGACGTTCGCTGGGGTTTCGGGAGTAATACTTACCAGAATTAACTCAAAACAGCGGTGCTCATTGGCGCGTCAAACAAGGGGAGAATCTAAAATGATGAGCAGGTCCTGACTGTGTGCTTCTTGCTGTGCTTCAGCAGCAGCTGCTTCCTGTCTTGTACTCTGAGACCAGTTGAGGGTAACTGTTCCCTTGAGGTCCGGGTTGGAGGGGATCCAGACTTGACTGAACCGTCAAAATCTCTTGCACTAACATCCTAAAACATAACAGACACAGTTTCTCTTCAACCAACCGATTAACTTTGAGGCGTTTGTCTCGGTGGCATTGAGATACACTGAGAAACGCGTCAATAGAGACAGGGTCTCTAGCATCCTCTGGTTTCTGTGTTGCAAGCCACTCATGGAAATAAATCAAGATTAAACTAAAATTTCGTGAAAAATTTCAATGAAAGTTGATTGTGACCAAGATGAGTAATCAGCGAATGTTTTTTTTTTGTCATCACAAACAAAAGTGGATTTCTTATTGGTCGAAAAGGATAAAAGTCGTACATTAATTTGGCACAAGTTCCTTAAAATGTACTCTTTAGTCACACTGCATCACCTCAATTCTATACTCAAGTGTTTTTATTTGTTCTGTAGTTACCTCATAGCCTCCCCAACGTTCTTGTTGTCTTTGACCGAAACCTCCATCCAAGTAACAAACCCGTTGGCCTTACTGAACCGGTCGATGCTGTCTCCGGAAACAACGCGCTGTGCTAGGTCGCACTGCAGAGGGAAAGAGAGGCATTAATGCATTTAGCCTTTATTAGATGGAAATGGTTTCTTTTAATGTGATATTTCAGTCCCTAACAGAAGTGGAAATAATAGACCATAATCTCTGTGAGTTACACAGACAAACGATTTTGATTAAATTTTCCATTCTTATCTCTTTTGGTATTTCTGTTTTCCTTCTATTTACTTATCTCCATGGCACGTTATGCTAGAAAACAATAAAAAAAAGCTCCCGTTTTAGGAAATGAATATAGTTGAGTGAGTTAATTCATAGAAACACTGACCTACAAAAAATTAGTCTTTAACAGCATTCTAAAATCTTCGGTTTATATATAATCTTGTCATAATTAAAAAACTTCTCGAAATGCTTGGAAGCTGAAAGCATGAGGTATTATTCCATCAATCAACACGACGTTGCTCATTTAATAATACTGAGCAAGAAGGGCTTTCTGACGCGTCATTTATTGTTCAAATGCCGTGACTCGCCTTGTTGGCCAGAAGGATGCAGGGGATGGAGTTTCCGTTGGGCAGCATGGCTTTGTTGTCAAGGTCCTGTTTCCAATGGCGACAGCTAAGGAAGCTGGCCGAGTTGGTGACGTCAAACATCACAACACAGCCCAGTGCGCCTTTATAATAGATCCTGTTCATGGATATGAAACGTTCCTGGCCTGCAGGGACGACAAAGAGTCTCTGTTATTGATCCGTGCGTCCATTAATCCCTCCATTGAACCAACCATTTTGGTACCTGCGATGTCCCATATTTGCAGTGTGACTTTTTCTTTATCGGACCAGAGCAGCACCTTCATAGAATAATCCACTGGGGAAATAAAGAACGTGCATAATGAGAGAAAGAAAAATAGAGAAAGTGAGGGGTAAGAAGTGAGAAGTGAAACAGAACTTAGGACAGGAGTTTTACAAATGTTGCTCAAAATAGAAAATGGAAAACCCCAACATTTACTGCCAATTTCTGGACTTTTATTCTAAAAGCCTTTACACACAGGGAGCATTACCAACAAAAACATGTAAAATACTATCCTGCGAATAGTTTCACATTTAACTATCCATGCCTGCAGCAAGATAAATACCTATATTGCTGATCTCTGGCTCGGGTCTAGAGGACTTATTTGAGTGTTTGATAAAAAATGAAAACTGTTCATCTTTCATTTTATCCGACAAAGCTTTTACCAATGTTTAAATATTTATACACAAACGTTGGGCAGCAGAACACAGAGGAACCAAAGCAGACGCACCTCCCATTGTCATCTTGTAGGTCTGGTTGAATTGTCCGTTGACGTAGCGATGCACAAAGGAGGATTTCCCAACATTTCCATCGCCAACAATCAGTATTTTCAGCAGCTGCTCGTCCATCGCTCTCCTCTGCCAGACAACATCACGCGCCAAAGGCTCAATGTTCAAACTCAATGTCAGGAAGTGAGCGCCAGTGACGTTTTTCTCATTCTCTTTTCTGTAACCCACCTGACTTTTGCTTCACCTGGGCTTTTATTTGCAGTGGTTGTAATTGCCTTCAGCCCTCCTGAACTCAATGACTCCTCCAGAAAATATACATACACAGGTTTTTCAATCTGTAAACAATGAGAACTGTCCTTTTACCGAGTGTTGCGGAGCCCTCTCTCTAAAGCTTTGTTTTCAGGAAGCGAATTGCCGAAAGCCAGAAATAGATTGCCGTCCTAAAACACGCCTTTGTGGATCAGGAAACTACAGCACGTGAACACGCTGACGTTGCCATCAGAGTTTGCCTTCTTGGAGTTTAGGTTGTAATTCTACCACTGGAACTGGACCTACACGCAGTTTACTACCACAATGGTGTTTCCCTTCAACGTTAAATGAATTCTCCCTGTAGCTCTGTATGCTCTGTAGCCACTTCCTTCCCCTGCACCGGCTTCAGTCAGGGAACAATGGTTGACAGAACTGATAGCAAGTCAAACAGTAACTGAATGTAACTTTGCATTAGTCAGGTGGTACTTGCTGAACCAGAACCTTGGCCCCGATGCGCTTACACCTACTTAACCTGCAACTCCCAATCCTCCTCTTTTATTCTTCGTTATTCAAGTTCTCAAATGACATTTCTTTATCTGTGTTTTCCTCTAGCTCACTTATTCATTCTCCTCCAGTTTACTGGTCTGCTAACTAGGCCACGGCATCTGGCCCATTTACGTTTTGAGTTCCTATGATGCTCTCTGATGGATCTGTGTGATGCTGTTAAAGTGGGGTTTTTCCCTAGGTAGGTGTTTTAATTAATATTGATTCGTGTTTTTCCTACACGATGGGTACCATGAATAATAACGTCGTCAGGGAGACCAGAAGAGTCTGATTTCCTTTAGGTCTTTCACAGTCACATGATGTGATGTGAGGCTGAAAATCTCAATGTGTTGATTATGAAAATACGTTATTCCTTGTATCTGGGTTCCACAGATTTGTTCCACAGTCTCAAAGTGTCTGTCGACCTGTTCAGGGTGGAGTCAGCTGGGGTCGGCTGCAGCCCGACCTTTTAAAGACAGCTGTTAAAGATAATGGAAAGTCTTAACCTGTATCATTGAATAATTAATTTAAAAACAGAATATAAATAAAGACAGTCGCAAACAATTTCATAAAATATAAATATGAGCTGTATCATATTTTATATATATAATGAACATGACATGTTCAATCATTTTGTCTGATTTACTTTTAAACAAAGTCACGAATGAACTGAAGGCTACACTGATTTTGCTGTAGAAGCACAGCATGTTGTGCTTTGGCCTCAGGCTGGTATTGGTCTGACTCCTAGGGGTCATGTTATAACCTGCAGCGTCACAGCACTCAACAGAGAACAAAACGTCTTACACTTATTTGGTCCAAAGGGACTTTTCTCTTGAAAAAAATCGAATTAATATGTGACTACGAAATAGGGTTGTGTTCTATTTTCAACTCCACAAACAGCTCCAAATAGAAGTGGATACATCACAAATAATTAAATGAAGGTTTTAACTAAAATGATTTACTTGGTTAATGAATATGTGTCTTAATACTTTTCAAATAATATGATCACCTAAATTCCTATACCTGATCAAAACATATTTCCGTTCAATGACAAAATTCATAGAATTGTAAAACAGAAAGCCGATAAATGAATGTCAGAGACTTTCCTCCTTCTTCGGCTTTTTGCAACTGAACATTTATGAAAAAGCTTCTCCTTAAATTGATTATCAAACACAGTTTTTAATCCTCTTAAATTAGACAACAAATGAAACGACAATGTTCACCTTTACAGATCTTTATATCTTTGCTATCTCATATTTTGACTCACTGAAGGACGGAACCTGCAGCCTGGAATTCTGGTTGTCACAACACAATATCCAGTTCAAAATCAGTTTTGAAAAATCAACACTAAGCGACAACAGTTTGGATCATTTTGTCATCTTTTTTCCTCTTGGACCTAAATTTGGCTAAAAAAGTGAGCGAAGTGGACCTTTAAAACTGGGTCATCAAAACATCATACAAGGTACAGAATAGTGCAGCGTCGCACAGTTAGACGTTAGATTGATTTAACCATTTTAACCAACATTCAGCTCCAGTTTAAACCTGTCTTGCAAATAAAAAAACTATTGTTTAGGTTCACTGACCTTGTTAGGGTAATAGTCTTTCTATGTTTCAGGGTAACAATGCTTCAACTCATGGTAGTGATTTAAATGCAGTTATGTGATAGAACCATAAGCCTAAAACCAAACAAACAAATTGCGGCATGTTGCCTATAGATAATCATTTAAAAAAATAACTTTTCGGCCTTAGTGAGAGGATTAAATACAAACTTATTCTTTGAGTGGTAAACAAAATACTTTTTCATGTCCCACAAATTCAGACGGCAAGATGCAACATTTGACTGTGAGGATTTGCCTCCTATTGCTGTTCCTCCATCATCTGACTTCAGTTGAGCGGGAGGAGAGCGTGCTGGTGGGGGTCATCGTCGACAGCTCGCCCTGCAGCGCCACCTGTGGGCTGGGCGTTAAAACTCAAACCGTCTGTCTAATGAAAGATGGTGAGAAAGCCACAGAAGAAGACACAAGCGAAGATGGAATAGAGGTACAACAGAGATGATTTGAACAGCTGACACTAAGGCTGCGTTGCACTAACAATGATTTGTTTTCGAAAGTCAGAAGTGGCTCAAAATGAAGCTACCATTGAAAACCCTCTGAATATGTACACTACGGAACTTGGTTATGGTTATGGAAACCCTTTCGTCGTTCACTATTGGTGTCTCTTAATGAGCTTAGTAACAGGGATCATCAACAAGAATATGTACTTTTTCAATTAGATATCTATTAGATTTCCTATTCTATTTTTCTTTTTACATAGATACCTGTGGCATTTGTATTTTTTGTATTTTAAGTGTGCAGAGCTCTAACTGAATTTTTTTTTAAAACTCTGATTAGAACAACCTTTTGATGTAATGATCTAATTGTAAATTGCTTGAATTGCGAACTGCGTAAATTGCTTGACTTAATGGAAGATGTCGCAGGATTGCCGCGTCCGTAAGGTAAAGTGTCTGGAGTCGTGGCAGTGTGGACTCCGCACCATGACTGTGACTTCAGGACAGAGAGTGGAGGTTGATTGTTTGGAAGAAGTCATGGAGGCCATGGGGAGGTTCTCCTGGAGGTATGGATGAAAGAGATTTGGTAGGGATTCGTGTTCTTTAGATTACAAACAATAACCCATGGAACCATTACAGAATAACGTCCACACGATACAATACAATACCTGGAATAACAGAGCTGATTTGACATTTCAAGAAGAAGTACTCAGTTTAGTAGTCTAACAGGGCTAAACAATTATTAAAAGCTTGCATTCTGCCATTTAAAGCTGGCATGTCTGTTATATGATTCATTATTCTTCTGAAGAAGGTGCGTCATCTCTTTAAGAGGAAGAACAACCTGTCATTGCTGCTGTTGATGGAGGCAATACTCAATGTGATGTTTCCTTCATGGCTCAGGGTGTCGTGGCGTTACGCCCGAGGAATAATCACCTCTGATGACTCTCTGTTCATGCGCTGGGACGCTCCTCTACTGGATCGAGTGATTCTCGACCCCGTCGAAGAGGAGGACGCAGGTAACACACACACACGTGCTCACACACACACTGGACTTGGGCTTTAGCTTAGAGCACCTTTTACCGGTAGGATCGGATTTTCAATTGAGTTGTACACCATCAGGAGGATGACATTTTAGTTGTTATTGTAATAAGAATATAAAAATAACATTGCCTTTATTTGCCAATGATAATTCTTTAAAAAAATGAAATAATTAACATGTTCACAGTTACATTGTAGAAGCTGTGATAAAATGTGAACTCAGGCCAGCATAAACGAAGCCTTGACTGCACCTCTATTAATGACTCCAGATCAAATAAAGTGTGCCTAACCACTAACCATGTCATTTTCAGGTACTTATTGCTGTACCGTGCAGGACGTCACTCTACGCAGGGTGAAGAGGGCTTACTGGGGGATCCGGGTTTTGCCTGTCGGGGTTCTCAATCTGGACTATGAGAGCTCTCAGGCCCGGTGGGAGTTTAGTGGAAAGAATGACACCGTGTCACAAGAACTCCACTACTTGACGGCTCTTCACTACACAGTACTGTTTGGTTTAAGACGTCATCTGTTGGGCAATGCAAGGGTAGTTGTCATTTTGTGGGTAAACGTATTGTTTTTATTTCTATTACACTGCTTAAAATCTAGTCTATGACATGTCAATTGTAAAATATAGTTACAAAAACCATCTCATCTAACTTCCATATCCCAAACTAAATGGATTGATTGACATGTAATTGTTAAAAAAGTTAATTTCATGAGTGGGTGTAAAAATATTGATCCCTTTCATCACCAGCCAATTTGTTGTGCCTGCATTCACAGTTGCTGATCAGTTTGGGCCTGTCAGGCGTAGCTGCTGCATTGCTGCTGCTCGGCCTCTACTGCGCAGTGAGGAGGGATCTCGGCCATTTGAACAGATTTTCCATGGCTCCGCACGCAGACAATTAAGACTTTTGCTCCACGTGGATGACATTGCTAGAACGATACCGTCCATGGAAAACAACAGGAAATAAACGAAGATCTTGCAATGGAGACAATTGATTTCAGTAAAATAAATCCACTTTTTTTAAAGCAGTTAAGCTATAAGCTCTAAAAGGCTACAGTCAATATTCTTGGGAATTCTAGCTCACCTCAGCTTTATGTGACACCCAAGGTGTTTTAGCTCCTTATTTAGCTGACACCTTTACTCTTCTTTTCAGCTTCACTGCTTGTTCATTATCATTTTCCGGCTGCAGTTAGAAGTTGTTTTCAACCAAAAGCTATTATTGTTTAAAAAGTTCTCTGCACAGTTTAAGGCCTGTTGACAAGCGGTGACCACAACATTTAGTATAAAAAGAAAAGTATTCAGAAAACAAATAAGGGAAATGAGTAAAGTTAAAACATTCCAACTGATGTCAGGAGTCAGGATTGTCTGTCAGGTTGTTTTTCCAGGTCTGTGCCAGAAGGTGGCGGTGTCGGTTCATTAGGAAGGTTGTGGCGCTGCATGATGGGACAGAGCTGATGAAGGGGGAGGAAAAGGATCCTTAAGATGATGCATCTCAAATTGTTGTTGTTGTGAAAAATATTGAAGCAACGCTTCAATTTTAAGAGTGCTGTCAAGTACCACTAAAATGGTAACATTTAGCTATATCAAGATTGCTTCGCTTTCACTGTAAAAAGAGAAACCACAGGCTTGTAAAGTGGACTATTAACTATAGGTAAGAAAATGTAAATTCCCGAGGTAAAAATCAACACAAATGTAACAAAACCGTGGTCTTTGGTCCAGTCTTCCAACAATCTTCAGCTCTGATAACCAGGATAAGTAACAAATCCCAAAGAATAGGTAAGTGACATAACAGTTTCACTGTAACAGTGAAACTGTACATACAAACCCTGTTTTCTGTCGCTTCAGATGTTGAATGGGACAAATAAAGGCTTCTTATCTACAGGGAACAGAAAAGGAGTCCACTGCAAATGTGCAAAACTGCATCAACCTGTATAAACAGACGGACTGCTGTCTAACAACATTTGTTTTAAAATTTTTTGGTGATTTAATAGGTGCTTGAATTGCTGCAGTAACACTATCATGTTTATGACTAACTCGTAAAACGACCCAATTGTCAATAAAATTGTTCAAATTCATTCCACCTCATGCATCATTAATGACGCTATACCCTCATACTGCTCTGAAAATAGGTGGGACACTTCAGTACATTCAGCTGATCTGAAACCTTGTAGACCGTCACATCTAAAAGGGTTCCCGGACTATCGCTGATTGTTAAATAATCTCTGTAAACCAGTTTTAGGAAAGGTCACAATATGAAAAAGATGTTGGCTTGCTGACAAACTGACGCAGAGAGAGAGAGAGAGAGAGAGAGAGAGAGAGAGAGAGAGGGATAATTAGGAGGAATGTCTCTGTAATGAACGTCTTCATTTGAGCTGTTTTAGGAAGAGCGGAGGCAAACGAGGGGCTCAGGGGAAATAACGCAAATGCAATTATGATGATACGCTTACAGTAATTCATTCATTTCCTCGTGGAACTTGTCCCATTGAAAACCAAAGAGCGTCATTTCCCTCCATGTGCTTATTTACAACATCAGCCTACAAGATGTGACTGTTTTCCCAGTGCTGGCTGCACAAACAATTTAATTACTGCTCGACAGAACCATCACAGAACACATTATACTGCCATTGAATCAACATGACGTCTCCACAACAAACGTCCCCAACAAAAAGATTCTGAATGACATTGAGAGAAAAGAGCTTGGATAGTAGATGTTTGTAAGATCCATGACCACTGAGGAGATGAGATAAACTACCCCCCCCCCACCCCCCGTTGTTCTCAGTTTCCTGAAATTAAAACGTAAAGTGAAATAAATGTCAGGCTGTGTTGCAAGTGACCTTTAGATGTTTACTATCTTAGAAAAAGTCTGCATCCTTCATAATCAACATCATTTTTTCCTGCCTCCCTTGAGCATTCTAAGAAGCTGTAGTGGAAAGTAAAAAAGTACATTGATTCATTAATTCACCATACTTAAGTACAATTAGGAGGTTTATTTTTTACCTCTTTACAGTGTTATTGATTGCACTCTTCAAGAACGTCTCTGCGCCGTAATCTCATTCGAGCGACAACGAGGCAAGTTTGGCCATCCTGTTCATTCCCGTTCTCCTCTCTGCTGCTGTCAGTCGTCATCACGACGTGCATCAGCAGCAAAGTCATCGTAGGATTGCAGCAACCTCCTCCACCACCACCACCGCCTCCAGTGTCTGGACTCCAGGGGGAATATGCCTTATCAGATCCCAGCATGCGTTCTCCTGGATTATTGTATAGTGCAAAATGAAAGACAATAGCCAAAGACTTTGCAGAATTAAAAAATCACGTTATTATTAAATTCTAATGAATTCACTCCTGATTGAACTCAAAAGTCCCTTTTTCCCACTGGACTAGAGACCAATTAACATCAAGCTTTGGTCCTTAGTGTTGAATGTTTCTAGTGGGCATTCCTTCTTTCAGAGGACGGATGCCTCTGCAACAGGTATTTATGTGCTCCAGACCTGATTAGCAGTGATAGTGACAGCTGGGTGGACACACATATCTCCTCCCCTTCTGGCGCCTCAGCCACAAATCCCAACTGTACTTCATCCAAGCAGCCCACAAGCATCATCCCTGATTGGTCGGCACCACAGTTTTTATGGAAATGAAGTGGTTCAGAACTTGAAATTAAGGAGTGGAATTTAAGAAACTGCAGAAGGCTTCAATCAGGTTCCACTACTTGGATGATAATTATTCAGACTGGAGCATAGAGACCTTTTAGCATGAGTCCAGCTGTAAGATGATACAGAGGCATTGCTTTGCTTTCATTTAGGCTCCATTATTCTACCTGTCATCCAAACATTTTAAAAAACTGTCAAGGTTTCTGAACAGGCGGCAACCTGCGGTTCTAAAATTCTCGCCGATGCAGAAGTACCTGCATTATTTATATTCTATAGTCATAGTAAAGAGATTCTGTATGATCCCAACTTTTAACCAAAAAAAAGGAAAACGTATTTCCTTACTTAACCTTTTCTCCTGCATCCGTTGTTTTGCTGCTGTCCTCTTCTCTCTAGCACCCGATGCCCGAGTAGCATTGACATTTCTATGAAACACCCTTTCTCATTGTTTTTAAATGTCACAAAATGTATTGCTATATCTGACAAAAACCATCGGCAAGTGTTTACGGTGTTGCCTGGATCTCTCGTGAAATGACCACGTTGACATGCTAGAATCATGACCAGTAGCTGCCATACCTTGACATAATAAGGAGAAAAAGACTGTACCAGTGGAGGGAGAATACAGCCGGATTGTGCAGCAATGGATGGGGAGAGTCAGCCAGTTGGAGGATTCGCTGCATCACCAGCATGCATTTCTTAATCGACAAGCCAATCACTACGCTCCAGTTTGTGTTGCAGAGAGCTTGGCTTTCACGCTCAACATCTTAGCATAAGACCCGGGTTGTCCTGCCTCCTCTCTGAAGTCTGCCAGCACCGACTGACGTTGCCCAAGGCTTCTGACGGATTTAGAACTTTGTAGTGTGTGAAGCGTAATTAGAAGTCGAGTCGCTATAAAACCTGTACAAAGACCTGGCATCAAATACCGAGCAACTATTATCCGCTATTGATCAAATATTTTATTATGTGCCTCAGCAATCACATTATCTACATATTTTGTATACATCTTGCTGAGAATGGTCAAAGAAAGAAGTTTGAAGCTTGTCGATTTTTACAAGTTTGTCTGCAACTGATGGAACCTTTTCACGGTGTCAGTGACAATCTGTCCCGATCATGTGACTTGTTTCCCTTTAACTGGCCTGGATGCTATCTGGATGGTATCAAAGAGGCCCTAATGGTTGAAGAGGCAGATGATAGAGTGGGTGCACATACGTGTGCCCAATGGGGGTGGGGGGTGGGAGGGGGGGTTTGTAATGTTGGTCTGCTCTTCATCCAATGTATTAGAGAGGTAATCTGCAACAGATTGCAGAGAATTGCTATGCAACAGGATGAATAGATTATCTGTCAAGGCAAATGGACATAGTGACAATGAGTATTATTCTGTACCTTAGTGATGAACAGAATTTGCTAGCGGATTCTTATATGATATGTCGACTCTCATACGGCTCAATTTATTATTCAACCTTACATCACCACCCAGCTCTTTAGCAATTTAATTTCATCATGTTGAGTAACATTAGTAGTTGTATAGTCATTACAAGACACATCAGTGGTATCCATATCTTCTGAAATCTGAAGCTCACATTAATTCCTGTGTCTCCAGGGCCTCATTTCACCGTGATGACACACAAGGCCACAACAATGTCAGAGTTGCTGTCAGGGCCGGGCCGAGGCATTAGCGAACTAAGCGGCTGCTTAGGGCCTCCTGGCCAACAGGGGGCCCCAAGTGAGCCGCGAGCTGGCCCAAGCTGCCGGCGAGTTGCCGGAGAACTGCATTGACAAGCGTGAATTATAGCTCAGATATAAGGTGTCCGGTTAGGAAGCCAGTGATCTGGGTTCAATTACTGCCTGCTGCCCTCCCGACATGCAAGGGGAGGCTAAGGCCTGTTCAGTGCTGCAAGCAGCTGTAGTTTTGTATTATAACCTCATTGTATTTGTTTATAATTTTCGCTATAACATGATAGCGTGACATTTGTGCCAATAATCTTCTAGCACAGGTGATTCTGCGTGGTGGGAGGGGGGCCCCTAATCAAATTCTGCTTAGGGCCCCCAAGATGCTCGGGCCGGCACTGGTTGCTGTCATACTGCTAAAATGTAGCTCAATCACCCACCCATTTGTTCAGTTTGGATCGGTTAAGCCCAGTTTGAGGCTACCATGAGGCCATCTGTCCTCAAATCATTACAAACTATCGAGTCTAAAGTCGGCTGGATGATGTAATTCACACTGTCAGTTTGCAACGTGCCCTCTTTGCCAAATAGTGAAGACAGGGAAACTATACAAAGCAAAAAGCAGCAGGCGTCTGAGCTGGTTCACTTTGTGCAATAATCAACGTCCCCTGATTGTGCTCATCCGCAATGTCTTCTAAAGGATATGAAATAAAATAACTGTACCAGCTGAATTCCAACAACAAAGGTAAAAAGAACATTAGAAGGTAGGTGCTGAAATTTACTGCACAGCGGGCACAAAACACACACACACACACACACACGATGATTGACCTTTTCTAGAGGACCTGCCAAGGTTCAGCCGCTCAGTAATTGGACACAGTCACAGGGGAGTCTGTGCGTGTGTGTCCTGCAGTGACGACAGAGCAGGTTTACTTTCACTGACATTTATATTCTGGAAGTAGTAAGAGCTGCCGTTTCAATGTGTGTGTGTGTGTGTGTGTGTTTGTGTCTCCTGACAACATGGCCCATTAAAACACGTTTCCCTTTAGGTCTAACATTTGTATTATAAAAATGAAAAAATGAATTTATTACCTCATTAGTTCATGCAGGGCGCGGAAGTCATGCAGCGCCGGCTGTCGCCATCTGACAGCCAGCCGATTGAATCAACACTTAGTCGATCACACACACCAATCACAGCCAACTCCCACCTGAAGGAGCTTCATTTAAATACGTCTCCCTGCCCCCTGAGCCCGTCTACATCGATTATGTTACAGAGTGTACTGCTGGCCAAGCTCTGTCTCCATCACGCCATCCTTCTTAGTCCAGAACTCATTTTGTCTCAGCAAATGGTTGTGATTATATACAAAGTGTACTTTGGGCTCATTCCTTATGCATGGTGCTCCCTGTTTCTTGTTACTCTAAAGGGTAACGAATCTGTGACTACAGTTTTACGGATGGAAATATTGATCTCAAAGACCAATTTGATTTTTTTTTGTTAGAATTGATCCTTTTCTCTGACCCGGTTTCTTCCTTTGTCTGTCTCTCAAATTCAACTCTATGCCTTAGTGGCAGAGATGTAAAGGACTGCATGACCTTATAATCTTTTCCTCCTTTTGTGCATTTGTTTAATTTGTCTATTTATGTGTTTGATGCCCTGCTTCTTGTTAATTTGTGTTAATAGGCTGCAGAGATAAAATTGACAACCAATCTTTGCTGTAATTATTCTCTAATTCTATGTTTTAATTGAATGACTTTGTCTCAATTAACTTTTTTTCCACTGTGAGGCACAAGCACTCAAATCCACAGAGTCAAATTTATAATAAATGGGGCATAACCATCTCAAGGATGAAGGTTTTTGAGGCATCAGCATTTAAGTCCGAACAATCGATAGAGGATAATCACTCATTTTCTTTTCTTCTAGGTACATTTTATTCCACTTAAATGTTTCAATTGAGTACAGATTCATGAAAAAAAATATATATATACACAGCCATTCACCTTTACCTACCAGCCTTATCAGGATATTTGGGTTCTGCCACCTTGAGGTTTATTCATGTTTAGGCAACTAAAGCTCATTGATTAAGGGGATAGTCAGGACTTTTTGAAGTGGGCTTTTACGAGGTACTTATCCATCATTACAATAGAAGGCCGTCAGCACGCCCCTTTAGTTTAAAAAGCAGACAGGTAACGGCAAAGCAGGGTACTGCTGTAGACTGGAGCACCAGCAAATCCCATTTTAGGCTGATGAAAGGAAAATCAATACGAGTTATAAAAGTTTACGCTGTAGTTAGAATACTTTTGAAGGTTTATCTTGACAGTGAGAAAGCTACCCAATCTTTGTTCCCAAGAGGGAACCGAAGTCGCTGTGCAAAGCCCAGACTCCCTGGTGTTGCTGTTGTTATTATACCACGTAACGTTCAATAAGAATCTCCCGATTCACTTTGTGTCACTGCGTTTGGTTTGTCCTTGTCTTATTTTGTATTTGCCTGCCTCTTGTGTTCCTGTGTTAACTTCTCTTCCTCCCTTGGTGTGTTTTCTCCTCCTTTGTGATTGTCTGTCTGGTCCCTAATTGTCCCCCCCCCCCACCCCCCCCCCCACCCCCCCCCCCCCCCGGTGTCCAATCACCTGCACTTCACCAGTACTTTGCTTCCCCTGAACTAATGCAACAAGCACACAAACTACGTGGTATGTTGCTATTTCAGCTCCGATATTTAGTCTGGAAGCATTCCGTTAAACACAAATTGAAATCTGATTCTTAAGTCCTTGTGCCATTGAACATTCTATATATCTTCTGACGACGCAGAATAAGAAATACACAGTGTCTCAGAAAAAGGATTTTCTAAGACACTATGAACCAAAGCATCCACCTCCCCAATACTTCACATAAAACTCTAATTTACTAACTCTGGTTATTCATTTATTTACCTAGACACACTTTCCATGAATGAAAACAAACTGGAGTAAAACTGTTAATTTATACTTTAATTTTTAAAAGGGCCCATATTATGGAAAAATCCATTTTTCTGGGATTTGGGGTGTTTTTGTGTGTCTCTGGTGCTTCCACACGCATACAAACTTGGAAGAAAAACCATCCATGCTGTTTTGAGTGAGAAACGGGTTTCTGAATTGATCCTGCCTTCAGCCTCTGGGTGAGCTGTTCAAAATTGTCTAGTTTTTCTACGTCACAAACCTAGATATTTGAATATTCCCACCACCTCCAGTCCCGTTTTCCAATCACAGCCCACCGGCGCAGTTCGTGAGGCCCGCAGACCTTATGCGCAGCCATATGGACTCGCCCGCGTTAATGCAGAGGTCCGCACTTAGTTTAAATAATGTTCCCCTTCTCTGTTCCGCTCTGCTCTTTCTCTCTTTGCTCCTCTTTCTCTCTCCCTCTCTAACTATGTTAGTCCTTGCCTTTATCTTTGAAAGGGGTAATCATGAGAGAGGCAGCATGTCAGGAGATTTCTGTGTGTGAATTTATTTGCATAATGTGTTTCACTGGCGGGCTCTGGTGTTGTCCTATACGCTTGATAAGAAAGAACTCATTACAGAGACTGTCTACGAATATTGGGATTTATTTTAATTGGTATAATCCGCTGTTTGCCACTAGGAGCCAACAACTGCTCGAGACACGGGTTGTCTTGTTGGGCGTGCAGGAGGCATGGGGGCACAGTGGGGCAAACCGTCAAACCCTGCAGTTCCCTAAAGGGAATCTATGCTCGGAAATACCACCACTTTTGTCAGATAATTAGAATTAAATCACAACAAAACATCCTTTGTTTGACTGTAGTGCAATGCAATGTGTATTTGCTGAAATCATCCATACAAATAACTCAGTTACAATATCTAGTTTATTTTACACCCTCAATTACTAATTACTACACTACTCCTTTCCATCTTTTCCTGCCAGTCTGTGTCTCTCAGAGTTCAAATAGTTGAAGAGACTCTCTTGTGTATCATCTGTTTGTTGAGTATCTATTTACATCGGGATCAGTGCAGACGCCACTGTAGTGGCTCTACCTCTTCATCGTTTGAATATCAATGGGGCTCATCAAGCTTCTGTGGACAGAAACACAACAACCTTTGATGATTGTTAGAGCGAGTGTGTTTCGTGCATGCGTGCGTACTTGAAAATGTCCCTGGTTCGTTGTTTTGTTAGCGCGTGTGCTTCTGTCCAACACATGCTTGCTACGCGAGCTCCAAACTTCACACACATTCTGTTGGAATACACTGTACATACGCAGCTGCACGCACACAGAGAACTCGAAATGAACTTGCCATTAATGCAGCAGCTATCTGCTTGCACACATGTCCTCTTGTTCTTGCTGTCAAATGACAAGGAATCACATGCACGTCTTCTATGCCTTACGGAAAATAAGCATGTGCCCTTTTTCGGGTCCGTGGATTTTAATGTTAATTTAGTTGTTTTATTATTGGGTCCTGTAAAGTAAGACGATATGCTCAGTGTCGGCGCTCTGCACACGCACATCACGGAGGGAACCAAATGCCTCGGGGGGGGGGGCACCAAAAAATCGGGGACGTGGAAAACATTTTGGCACAGACAATCGTAGAATAAGAAATGAAGGCTCTGAATCAAATATGTCTTTTGTCCGTTTATTTCCGTGCAAGGGAAAGAGGTCACAACAGCTACGTGCTCTGCAGACTGTCATGAACTCCCTCCGTCCTTGATCAAGCCAAGACGTTCTTATAGTTTAGTTCAGTCACAGGTGACGTCAACAGGAGAACATACTGTGTGGGGCACATCAGTTAGTTACAGGTTACGTCAGCAGAACAAAACAAACTTGTTTGAGTCTCTATCGCCAGGTCACCGGGAACATGCTATCAGAATGTTATACATTCAGTGCTTATCCCATGGCCTCGCCATCTCAGCACTTGCAATTTATCAACTGGTTACACAATGAAGCATCAGAAAGAGAAGAGAGTTACATATATTTTTGCCATTACACTACTAGTATAAATAACGAATAAAATATGTCTAAAGCATGTTAATATGCAAAACCAATACAAAAGTAATAGGCCATCACTCACAGTAATGCAGCTCCGCACTGCTCGTATTATTAAAGAGCTGGTTTGCCACAATCCTGATCGTGTAATTTTAAAAGTTTTAAGCACAGAGAACTACATTTTAGCAAAGAAAAACATATTCCGTGCGCGCAGTTTACTCAGGTGCCCTCTCCACAAACTCGTTTTGTGCGCGCAGGCAGCCGTTGCTGCGCTCTCTCCACCTCTTCACTCCGCGCTCGCTCGACTTGCAGCGGCGTTACGTTTGTGCCACAAAACCAACCAATCAGAGAATTAAAGGTCAATTGTGATTGGCTGTTGGTCTCCAATGAAATTGCTAGTAGAACTTCTACAGCATCGCGGAAGCTTACAGCGAGTTGTTGAAGTTTGCAGCATTTAGGCTAAAAGAGGCACCTGCATTGGGCACACCGCGCCCCAAAAAGTATCGCCTAAATCGGACACTTCACACAGACCCACAGCCCAAACCCGGATCTCCACACCACCCTCAAAGATAAAAAAGAGCGCAGCAACGGCTGCCTGCGCGCACAAAACGAGTTTGTGGAGAGGGCACCTGAGTAAACTGCGCGCACGGAATGTTTTTCTTTGCTAAAATATACGCGCACCCTGTGAACACTAAAATGTTACAATGTGTTTGTGTTGGATGACGTTCAGAAATTGACACTGAAGATCGTTAAATTTCAAGAGTTTAAGTAGGCGAGCAGTTAAGTTGCATTCATTGCTATCAAGGGGGGAAATCCTTGTCCCCCCCGGCGATAAAAATAATTTAGCATTCGTATTGGTAATTTGACAGCTCATTTTTCACTGAAAAAGCAGGCTTGTCAATGATCAACAAGTTAACCAAAATATCTCATTATTGGGAAAGTCACGAAAATCAAGGATTTTTTTTTACTGTTACAAATGAGAATGGAATTTGGAATTGAATTATTATTTTGACAGGATTGTGGATCGTGAGAGAATATTTATCAACAAAACATGCTTCTACGTACTTTAAATTATCCGGGTTTGTGTTGCATAGTTTTATACAACCCTGACATAGACTGTCTCTACATCACGTTAGACATGGAATTTATTTCCGTAACTTTTGATATTTTTCTGCGTCAGGCCTCAAAATCTCACCAAATCTGCTGTTTGAAGTCTTCTCTGTGACATGTTTCATACTGCTCCGGGGTCCTTTGATGATGCCCCTCTGGGATGAGTTTGGGTTGAGTTTGGGAATTTTCCCTGCAGCAGGTGTCACCCTGCTTCCCTTAAACACCCTTTTATCTATCGCTTTAAAGAACTAATGCGACTGAGGTATCAGAGTAAAAGAAAAAAACGACACCTTTTGAGTCTGAAGAAACGCAAATGTAACTTGTCATTTCTTGCTCAATGAAGTTTAGAGGTTGAATTGAGATATTAACAATAATATCAATCATATAATATAAAAACAGTATAAAATAAAAGCATTTAAAAGCTTCAACAGATACCTTTATTACTTCAAGCTTACTGTACACTGGCCAATATCCAAGTACAGTGCATTACAATAACCAAGCCGAGAACTAATAAAAGCATGTCTGACTTTTAGTAAGTCAGTAATTTATAGAAATGACCAATATTAGAAATGTTCAAATATTAAGCGAACTTTTGTAACATTATTTCACAGACTACAAAGATTAGCACAAAAGGTAGCCGATGAAATTTGGGAAATTTTACAGATTGACCTTTGACTTGTCACCATTACATTTGAACAACATTTTGAAATATGATATAAGCGATTCAAGTTGTGAGTTTTGTTAGGCTGCTGCATCTGAGGCTTTTAACTGATTATTGAATTGCGTGAAAAATGGAAGAATACATACAGAGAAGGTAGAAAGCACTTGGAAACAAAGCCTTAAGGGACAACATGTGCTCGCTTTAACTCTCTCTACCCCAAATGGATGGAGGGCATTTATTGATTCTGTCACATTTTATTCATGGCTCCTCAGTGGAAATGGCTTTTGTGCAGTACAACAGAAATAGAAAGCCATAATTTAAGTTTAAGAGTTGGTTTCATGTTTGTGTCCCAGCCATGTCAATTATCAATATAATTGATTGAATTGATTAAGAAATGTCACAATTCAGAACCTTTTCTCGCTTTTCTTGCTTTTTAAGCATTTTTACTGGTCAGCTCAAGGAAGAACCTCTGCCAAGTGCTTTAAACATGATACATTGTGCAAGGTCCCTTTTGTTATCGATTGCCAAAAGTATTTTTGATAGAAATGAAACAAGGAAGCAAATAAGAAAAAGAATGAAAGAAATATACTGTAATTTTTCGATCTATATATTTACTTTCTTTGCTTGACAATATATTTTCCAAACCACATCTTTAGCTTTTTAATTAGCAGTTTTAAACCGTCTTTAATTCTTAACTACTAAAGAGTGTTTCTACTTCTTATCTTAGTTTAGAGGTGTCTAAACATAACATCTTCAGCCAAGCTTTAAACCAGATCGACTAAATTAAACAAACTCATTTCCCCCCTGACAACAGTGATTTATTTTTGATCCGTACACTTGTCTGAATTTCCCGTTTGTTCTTCTCGCTGACTATTCTGGTCTGCATTCTTTTCCAACCATTAGACGCTCAGGTCATCACTGTCTTTCCCTGAGACAGGATCATATTTGACAGCTGTAATTAGAGTTCACATCAGTGTGTGATAGCAGCACAGAAAGCAACAATTACTGAATTGAAATGGAGATATTGATGCTTTTAATCTTTGTCCCATTAGAATTTATCTCCATTTCAACTGCTGCATTTTTGCAACACGTCACTAATGGGTTTGTGAGGCCACAACTTGGGTGTGAATCATTTTGATTGATATCTCACTTTTTGAGTTGGCCGCATCATAAGACTATTAAATGCAGGTAAATGTGTGTAAATGGCCGGGGAAAACAACTATGTTGGATTATTTATTACCACATTAACATTCTCCCGTGTGGACGTCCTGCTTTTGGCGAGCCCTAAAGAAAAGTCATTAAAAGCAGCAGAATTAATGGACCTGCTGAAATCAAGAAAGGGGTAAAAAAAAGAAGAGGGCTATCAATACTGTGTCACCTGAGGGTACCAGGGAGTAAGAGAAACGTCTGGCGACAGCAAGGAGAGCTGTATATTTACTATGTGAATATATTTTTAATTACACAGCCTACAGTTATATATAATGTCAATATAATTGCGCAGTCATATATTAGGGCTGTCAAAAATAGTTCACTAACGGCGTTAATTAGATGTTTGTCGTTAATTACGTTAATTTTTTAACGCATTTCACGCATGCGCAGTGTGACAAATTATTCAGGTCAGGAATGTGTCCGAAATGCGGTTGTGGTTGGACTATTATAACAACAAATCCTCCTCTTGGCGACTTTTGTGTTAAAAGCGACTAGAGACAAATCTAGTGACATGTATACAGCATATTTCTCATAATTTAAACACGTCTCCAGAAGAGAAACGGTATCGCTCTCTCCCGCTTCCGCCTGCTGCGCTGTGGCCGCGTGTGTGTGTGTGTGTGGGAGAGAGACAAGGGCGTAAATCTCAGGGGGTCAGGACCCCAATCTAAGGGTTGTCCCCCCTAGAAATATCATTAAATAAATGGTGTGTATTGTAAATAACATAATTATGTATACTTAGAATATCTGTGTAGAAAGTAAAACAATACAAACCCCCCAAAATCGCTTTTTAAGTTTCGACACATTTTGCGTCCCCCCTCCCTTGTCTCACAGTGGTTTGGTCCACTGCCTACTGCACGTAAGGATCCAGCGCGATCTGCACACTCTTGTCACATGGGTAGTGGCAGGAACGTAGTAAGTATGCGGTCTAAGGCTATTTTATTCACATTAAACATCAGATGAAGTTTTTATTTTCTTAAATACAAATGATGCTGAGCAATTAATGAATTAGTCATGACAAAAAGTTCGCTATGCTAGTGTAATATAATGTAGTGTTACCCAGCTTGTTTAATAGCTTGTTGGATATGCCCCCACTACAACTAGCTAACGTTATTATTTGTGTCCCCTTCAAAAATTGCTCTTCCCCCGACTGTTAGATCAGATTTACGCCCATGGAGAGAGAGAGAGAGAGGCAGCCCGCTTAGCGCACTTTTTTGGAGTTTTACCTGCCAACGCTCCCGTTTTTTACCCCTATCACCCGGACACCTCCCGGTTTGTTATTTCTCCCGGGAAATGTTGCATATGTGATATGTGGATTAATCATGATTAATCCACTGAAAATTATAATTAATTTGATTAAATTTTAATCATTTGATAGCCCTAACAACCAGAATTTATTTCTTTGAAGCAATTTTACTTTGAGAAACCTGTATATATATATATAGGTTTCTCAAAGTAAAATTGCTTCAAAGAAATACATTCTGGTTGTTATTCTGGGCCTTTGTTTAATTCAGCCTTTAGCCAATGATATTCACATCTCAGCATACTTTGAACCTGAAGGTGTGATCTTTACCTGCGTTACACACAAGTTGTGCACACATGCACACATCAAAGCAGCGTTTGATTGCTTGTGGCTGAACAGAGTGGCAGCAGGTGGAGCAGAGAAGGTGTGCATTAAAGAGGGGGAAAAGCCCCCCAGAAAACATATGATATATGAAAAAAAACACACATGGCAACCCTCAGCAAAAAGTAATAACTGGCATTAAGCATGCTCTATGTAGTGTTGGGCACGCGTGTTGTATCCAAGGGGGGATTCCAACAGTATAAAAGTATCCACATGCATGGATAGCCTTTTTTTGGGGGGGGATTACGGAAGATAAGTAACATAGGAAAAGACAGATACATTCAACGGGGTAGTGTTGTGTTTTCAACTTGTTGTGTTGCCTCAAAGTTGACCTAATTATATATCAATACTGTTCAATAACCAATCCATGTTTAATAAGACCATTGGTGTTTATGGTGAGCACAAAGAAACATCAGGATTTACAGCAGCAGATATATGTGAAGGTAAAGCAAGTCAAATGCCAATAATAATTGGAAGCCTGGTTGGGGACGTCTGGAAGAATTCAGCCAAACGACTTCTCTCGCTCTGATAGATTTATTTGTCAGATCACAGGTCAAGTAACAGCGCTGCGTTTGCAAAGGCAGCAGCAGTTCTGGCGGTCCAAACCACCTCAACTGGCTCCTTTCAACGCAAAGAAGCAGCGGCTCTACTCACGGACGGCTGAGCTTCTCACCTTCTCTTTAAGGCAGACGCCTTCCACTCTCCTGAGGAAACCCATTTCGGCTGCTTGTACCCATGACCTAGTTCTTTTGGTCATGACCCATCCTTCCTGACCACAGGTGAGGGTAGGAATGAAGATTGACCGGTAGATCAAGTCTTTGTTTCAACGGTGCGGTAGGGCTGTGCGGTATGGCTAAAAATCTTAATATATAAAGGAATCAGAATATAAACATCTTTTATTGTGCAAACTGCAACGTATTTAAGACGGAAGAGATCTTACAACTTAAACATGGCTTCCTTTTCAAAACAAATATTTTATAATCGTTTTATCGTTTTAACATTATTTCTCCGGTGTGGTCGTCAGGGAAATATGACGCTTGCAAACAGTGATTGCGCAACTCCCAGTCATCACCGATGAAGCGCATTTCTGAACTTTACCCAGCATGCAGTTCGGCGGAGATTATTTTTATAAAATGTGCAATTTTGTACATTTATAATTTATTACAACATTTTGTAATACTAATAATTTGTTAGTATTACAAAATGTCCCAAGCCGTTGTGTTGTGGGTTATTCATTGTTGTTATACAGTTGTAACCATGACTCAATCTCAACACACATAAGAATAAGTAGCTCCATGCATCGCTGTGTTGACGATGTGTACAAATAAAATCCACTGCCTGCCAAAGAGCAAGTCAGCTGTTAGTAACCCCGGTATGATGTTATGTGAGAAGTCCATACCGTACGGAGATTTCATACCGTCATACTGGAATATCGGTAATACCGCACAGCCCTACGGTGCGGTAAAGCGAGTGCAATGCTGAGCTCACACTCCATCTTCCCCTCACTCGCGAACAGGACACCAAGGTACTTGCCAAGGTACTTGAGCTCCTTCAAGGACGCATTCCATAACCGGAGTAGGCAATCCAGTTGTGAAGTGTGCAATAAAATCTTGATTTTGATTTAATGTGGTCGGCACTACAATTCATACGCATCTGTGTGACGCTCCGGGAGGCTTTTTTTGTATTAGTATCCTAATTTCTCTCAAATCTTTTCTCGTTAAAATAAGCTATGTTAGATGTTTTTTTCTTCCTCTTGATGCACACAATGTCATCATGTTTTCAATGTTCTCATGAATTTAACTGTGCAGAACAAATTGACTTGTCACCTGAGAACCCTGGATAGAGATGGGCGCTAAGTGTGGTTGTGAATCTCGTTAGATCGCATATATTCTTAAGAAGAAAAACTGTTAAAACTGAAAATGAAGGGCCGAATTTTGTTACCAATCACTCGTAGTCCTGGCTGATTGATTTCTGATTGATTTCTGATTGATTTCAAGCGGTCACGTGATAGGAGAGGGACGAATTTAGGAAAGGACACATCAATTAGCAAAAGTGTTTTCCATAGTGTTCAGCAATTTGCTTCAGTCAAATACAACCTTCAGGCTTAACAACTGAGGCGACGCCTTCGATGGATCGGGATTGATGGTGAAGCAGAGGAAAACCACCCACCAAAAAACATACTAGAGCAGCATTCAATTTTTTGTTCATTTATTTTGCTATTGAGCTGCGAAAGCTTATTGAAAGGGGAGGCTGACTGTTGTTCACAGCCGGAACTCATTAGTCAACAGGATATTGATAACAGCAGAACGCTGTGTGACTTGTTAGCACAGATTGGTCCCGGTGGAAGACATGTTTCTCTATAATCCATGTACCATTCGTTCATTCGTTTTTCAAAATAAAACCAAAACTCAAAAAACTAATATTGACTTGTTTCCTCAATATTCGTTTCCAAAACCAAAAGGAAATAACGGATAACAACTTGTTTTTCCCATTTGCAGTTGTGTGCTCAAATGAAAAATGGAAAAAACGGGTAACGAGCCTTTCACCCCGTTTCATCTCATCTCATCTCATCATTTTATATCGCGTGCGCCGACCCCTCCGGGTTGGGCCGGCTCTCGCTCTCATCGCGCCACAGGGTTTCGTACCGAGCCCTCTGACTCGCGCACGCGTTAGACTCCTTGGTCCGTGTTTCAAGACGGGTCGGGTGGGTTGCCGACATCGCCGCTGACCCCTGACGCCTTTTACGAGAGCCGACCCCGCCCTGGCGACGCTATTCGCGTTTGGAGCGCACTGCGGAGCCCGCTTGACAGTCGCGCCGGGAGCGAGGGGCCCTGTCCCTCCCCGGCTGGGAGAGAGGGCGCAGCAAATAGTCCACGGCCGCTGGAAGCGGCGAGGTGTGGGCGGGGGGGGGGCGCTGTAGAGCATGCGGCTTTTGCCGCGGAGGAAATGCACCACGGCCAGGGCACAGGCCAGCACTGGAAGCGGGCGTGTTAGGGTTAAAATCAACCTCCAGTGTTGGGAGCCGAGCTTCGGGCAGCCCATGCCCGCCCGTAACATAAGCTCACTGGGGTACTTTTTCGCACTTTGGCAGTTTTTGCCAAAATCATCAATTTTTCCCTTCCCATCTACGATGGGAAAAAATAACGATGTTAGGTGTGCCTTTGCTGGCTGTGCGGACGCTCATGGTCCTCGTGGATGTGCAAAGCACAAATCAGGCTGCAGCCTGCATGAATTTTTCTTGCAGTCTGTTTGCGGCCCTTGAAGCTCTTATCTCAAAAGCTCTGTCCCCATTAGTCTTTGGCGGAGTCACTGGAAAAAAAGATAAAAGTTCCCCCGCCAGGGAACCTCAAAGTATCAGCAGGGTTGCACAAGGATAAAATAATCGGAATATATTGAGGAGTCAGACTGTTTAGTGACTTGTAAGTGATTAAAATATTCACGACAGTGCAGTTTAAAACTGTGGCGATATGTTCAAATGTGTTTACTCAGATGAATGAGTTCTGTAGCCTGTTAACAGATTTTCCATTCAGGAATGTAAAAAAACACAACTTAATATTAGTCCAGCATGAGGAGATCAAAGAATGTAAAATGTTTTGTCAATCTTTATCAAAATGATGCATCTGTGCATAATATTTGCATAATATTTTTAACTGTAATAAGCTTAAGGATCTTCATAAAGGGTTTCATGTTTAGGTGTACTATTTCTTTCAAAGGTTCTTTTGTTTCAGTCTTTTATCAGTTGGGAGTAGAATCCGATTATTTTTTTTATTGCTCCGTTTTCAGTGGTAAACATTTATATACCAGGCCCAGGCCTTTTGTGAGCAATCTGACGGCGAGGTCTATTTGCCAGGCCCACAAATCATAGCCGAAAAGGTGCCGATCAAACACCGTGACTTCACCACCTTCAAGTGTAGCACCCTGCTAAATGGAAGAATATCAAAAAATGCCATGTTATTTCTTTCAATCACAACTCTGAAGCTTATCTATCATCTGCAGCAGGAAGAAAGAGCTCCTTTCTTCCTGCTGCAGTAAGACTATTCAACCAAGCCTGCTCCCAGTAGAACACACTGTTCTACACCTCTTGTGCAATAATAGTAATATGTCATTATCAACTGTTTTTTAAACTACAACAACAATTTATTCGACTACGGTGCAATAACATTTTTTATTTTTATTCTGCACTGTGTGCTTTTTATTGCTTTTATTTCTTCTGTTGACTGCTGCTGTAACACTGTACATTTCTCCATTGTGAGATAAATAAAGGATTATCTTATCTATTTTTTAGGAGCTATTATTTTGTCAATATTGGACCAATATCCGGAACAAGCCTTGTGCAGCCAAACATAGCCTCTCTAGTTCTTGTAATTTAATAAACATTACTGTAATTGTCCATTACTGTTTGTTTTTACCTCTATTTTCTCAATATTAAAAACTATGATTGGATTAAGCAATCTGATATTGTCTTTTATTAGAACGTTGTGGAGCACAGAGTAAGAATTTAACTACTGTTCACTGGAAAGTCAAACTAAACTCTCTCATGCGGTTAATAAATCATTTGAGTAGCTAACTTTTTGTTAATCAAAATAAATAATCAAATTCTACAAAATGTACGTAAGATGTTTTCGTCATTGAGACCTTCTGACATGATGTTACAATAAAGACAGACAAGATCTCTGCATTCATTCCTATTCTAATGTGCAGCATTTTGTTGTTGGATTGATCTCTGCATAATTTAACATGCAGGAGTCACCATGTTAGCAGAAGACATCGTTGTCATGATGCAGTGCAATAATTCAATTATGACTAAGAAAGTAAATGCCGCTGCAATCTGTTGTATAAACACACAAGATTGATTTGAAGGGGGAACCACTCAATCCACGTTAACAGGAACCATCATTTACAGTTAATTTTGATTTATGTTATTCAATTCAGTAGAATATATTTTGTTTGCCCCAAAATAAAATAAAAATAAAAAAGATTTAAGTATATATCTATCTATTTATACAGTTTCTATGCATTTTATGCAGATTATAAACAATGTTCGAGTTAATTAAAAAAACAAGTTATACGTGGCGTGAAAGAAAGTGAACATTTGAATAATGAGGGGTATCTAGCAGGTATCACTTATAACAAATAACAACTTCCTGTAGAAGAGACATGAAATATGAAAAACGTTTTGAATATGTGTTGCTTTTTATCATAACACTGACTTCCATAAAGAAAATGTGAGTTTCTTGTTTGCTTAGTTCTTTTTTTAGGACTTAAGTAGGTGTTTTCCAGGCACATGACTAACATTGTTTCAGGAGTTAGGGTGGAGTTGCTGAAATGTAAGCTACAAACAGGCACTGTGTGTGCTAGGCTAGTCTTGAACAGGCCTTACCAAAAATGTCATTTATTTTAGTAACATTGCAGTCTTTTTTATCCTGAAATCTCTTCTGATTTCCACCCTTTATTGTCTGACGGCTTGTTGTTTGTGTGTTTGTGTGTGGACGGAAGTCCCTGTGCTTTGGTCAGTGGACGGAGTAATCAGCCGTGTGTTTTGTCTCCTTGGTGGACTCATGTTGTATGGCTGACAGGTAGCGATTGCCCGCCAGCACAATGGAGCTCTGGAGGGACAAAAAGAATGAAAGAAAAGAGATTGAACGTAGGAAATCATCATCAATCATTACAGCTTTCAGTTGAGGAACAGCTTTGTTTTTGGTTTTCCTGCTATATTCCACCTTTTTTAACCTTCCCTCTGCCACGTCCTCAAATGGTTTTTACCTTTTACATTTCTTTCCTTTTAACCTCTTAAGCACCCTTTGCCTCAACCATTCTCTCCTCGGTCATTCCAACTCATGTATGAAGAAGCACCCCTTGAAGGGTGAAACAAGAGTTGAAGAGGACAGCTGGTCAAAGTGAGGTCACGTTGCCATTTACAGCTTCTCCACTAGGATCTTTA
Source organism: Apeltes quadracus (assembly GCA_021346845.1). NCBI lineage: Eukaryota > Metazoa > Chordata > Actinopteri > Perciformes > Gasterosteidae > Apeltes > Apeltes quadracus. The sequence goes on along the minus strand of CM037928.1, from coordinate 7,135,148 downwards.
TGCATCTATGGAATCAGGATTGAGGTGTTTTTTTTCTTTTTTTAAACAAGATGGTGATAATGATTTTTATGGAACAATAAGTGTGTTACTACCTGAAACCAAAAAAGATTTGCACTCTCCTATCTGCTGTCTTGGAAAGGAACATGTGAGTAGACAAGTAGTCATTTGAGTGCAACATGAAAAGGGGGTTAATTGCTTTGCCCTTTAGTAATTAACATGAGCTTGTTAACATTTTTTTCTGCTCATTTAAAAAATGTTAGGCCAAAGGCTGAAACAGCCAAGGCTGCAAAAGAAGGATTCAAGGAATGTCCAATATTTTTTAGAAGTTGGAATCGCCGTGTATAAGCAAAAAAGGAGGACATTTGTCATCATTACAAGGCCAATGTGGATTTCTAAGCAATTAAAGGAAGTAAAGATATTATGCTTTGCACAGGGTATAGTCGGAGAGATAAAGGTAGTAATACCTCTCACACGTGAAGTATTACAACCTCACATTTACGTGAGTTATTACGTTATTGGCAGATTTTTACTTCATGCCATTTTCTCAGGCAGGGACTGTCTCCCAGTTTGTGTGTGTGTGTGTGTGTGTGTGTATCCAGGTGGTTGTAATTGCCTGTGTGAGCACACGTCCACCTCCTTGAGGGAGATAAGGAAGCGCCAGCCTGCCAGCATTCATTGGCAACAAAAGGAGAATTTCATGTTGTGCTACACGCCCTCCTGTCTCTCTTATAAAACTCTTATAAGGAAATGAAACGAGTGGACACATCCACTGACCAAGGAGAGATAAACACAGCCATCTAATTACTAAATATAAACCCTATCTTTGCTAGGTTTAAAACATACTGGGTATTGCGATGAAGGAGAAACAAAAAAACAAAAAAATCACCTTCTCTCCGACCCGCGGCATCCGTCATCAGTTTGATCTCAAGGAACAAATTCAACCCCAACGGCAGGTGGTGAAACCCTGGCTTGGTGATAAAGACACTACATTTGGTTGTTATATAAAGCCACGTTGAATGATGCAACACTCCATTACATGCAAGATATAATACATTTTAACATACATTTCCAAAGAATGTGGGACTCAGGATTGGAATAGAAAGCAGTATAAAAACAGCGTTTCTGCAACATCCATCTCTGATAACACCCAGTCGCTCCTAAAGCAGTCCTGCATCTGCCCCATGTCCCCCTTAGTGAATGGGAACACATTATTTGAAGGTTAGGTATACTATAGAAAAAAATGAATAGCTCCCCTTCATACAAAGATTTAAACCGGGCAAAGAGGTCTGTTTGCAGCAAAATGACATTATTCTTATGCTGTTTGGATGGCGTCTTTGGACTAAATCCGTTCGGTGTCCCTGCCGCTTTGGGCCACCACTTTCTGTAGTTCGACCAACCAACCTTCACACTCTCTTGGCCATATTCAAATCACACCCACACATTGCTCACACATACTGGAAGCAAAGTCCAGCAACACGGGTGAATTTCCACTAATTTGGTGCACACAGTCTCAAATAAAACGTCCGGAAATAACTTGGCTAATTAATCACTTGGTCCAGCTCAAAATTGATCTAAAGTATGTTCTCGCCATCATCAGAAAAAAAGTATGCCATTGCGAGACCATTTTGTAACTTTCAGGAATAACAGCTATACCAGTATTTTAGCTTTTGGAGAGGCTTGACGTTTTAGAGTGTGTGCAGAGGCTAATGGGTTTGCCAGTGAAGATCTGCCGGGCAGTGGAACAAAGGTGATGACCTCAATTCCTCGTGTTACTAAGGATGTGGCATGTATCAGGTTTCCCTGACAACGGCAAACACAATGTCGTTCATGAACAAAACAGGCTTGTATTAATAGGAAAGCCTGATCATTTGAGGCATTCAAAGAGTAGACTGCTGGTCCACTTGTCAATCAAAGAATTCACATTCACATTCAAGTGTAACAAAAACAAAAAATGAAATCATCACACTCGCCATCATTACGGCATCACCTGGATTTAAAAGGACATCATTTGAACGAAACCTCCTTTCCACTTTCAACTGTTCTGTGTGTTGGGACTTCTCCAACGTCGCTGAAGTAAAGGATGAAGACGGCGTGGAAAGTGGAAAGGCTGAAATGGGTTCAAACGCACCAAGCTCCCATCAGGCGTCAAAATCCCAGACCGGTTCAGTCTGGGAGTCTGACCGAAAGCGTTTAGACGAGTAAGATGTCTGAGAAGAAAAACAATCCATTCTTAAGATGAAGTAAATTTGTTGCGCCAGTATTTTAAAAGTCATGCTACATGAATTCAGACTCACCATCCTTATGCAATTACTTGGGAACAGTTTTCCTTTTGCGCTACTCCGTTCATCCCGGATTGGCCGAGTGGTTGGAAGATACTTGAAAGGGTTGTTCTCAAGATCGCCGTCACCTACGTCAATCCTCAATTATTTTATTTTTTTGTGAATGCACATACACTTTTTGCCCCCACCCTTTTAAAAGAATTATTCCTGATCTAGTTGGGAGATGATGGAACGCTTCAGGCACAACCGCTATGCTTAATAAAGATGAAACTTTCTGAATAACGTCCTGAATAAAAATAATACAAATATATCCTTGGTAGTGCTTAGCAAACATGTAGAACGGTTTGATGTGTGCCAAAGTTTAGATGGAAGTGGAGGTTTGAGACGTGTTTTGGGGTTATTTTTTCATATTTGAAATCTGGCTCAGTCACCGGCCATGCCATCTGAGAGCAGACACACACATACGCACACACGCACACAAAATAACACACGTCACAGCTGTCAGGTTAACTTTGTGTTGCATCCTGACTGACTATTGCAGTCGCTGTGCCATCTGCCAATCTGTGACCTTGAGACAATTGTGAATGACTGCTTGTGTGTGTGTGTGTGTGTCACTGCGTGTGTATGTGAGTGGGAAGAAGACGTGTGCGTTCATGAGTGGAAATCTACAAGGTGGGAAGAACAGCATGAGATGAAACACTGTCGCATAGCAGAACTTTCTGACCTCACACACTCTCTCTTGCCTTCCATCCAGATGTTATTCTTTCATCCTTCCCACTGTTTTTTCATCGGTTATTTTCATGCTCTTTTCTTTTTCTCAAACATTTTCGACCAATAGCCCTGTACAGCAGGTGCTGTGGGTTGGCCTTGCTGTCGGCATGCGTGTTTCAAAGAACATTTTTAACAAGCCACCCTGCTGCGTTCCCAGTAGTGTCAACAGCTTGTCCTTTAATGCCTGTACTTGAGCAAGAAACAGCAAACGTTTTTTCTCCTTTATGATGTTGAATAACTTATAATGCCCGATTATTTGAAGTTAAATCACTAAATCAATACTAACAAATCACTAAGACAGCCTCCATGTAGTTTATTGGAAACCCCTCATTTCAGTTCATCAGGAGCCACTGGAGTCCACACGTCGACTGTATTATTGTTTGATAAGGTTAGAGAATAGCATTCAATCCATATTTCAAGCTTTTCACAATACATGTCTGCGAGGTGCGATTTGTGGGGGGGGATTCCCCCCCTCTGGTTTTCCTATCCCCCCCTCTGCTAAATTATTTTTATCTCCGGTGGGGACAAGGATTTTCCCCCTTTGATAGCGATGAATGCAACTCAACTGCTCGCCTACTTAAACTCTTGAAATCTAACGATCTTCAGTGTCAATACATCAGAGTAGCTGTTCAGCAGCCTTCTGGCAGACGGCGCATATTTCTGCACGTCATCGAACACAAAAACATTGTAACATTTTAGTGCGGGAACTTCGCAGGGAAAACAGCGCTGAACCAAACATGAAACGCGTTCAGAGCAGCATATCGTCTTACTTTAATAATTAGAGGATGATGTACGGCTGTGCAGAGGAACCCACTGAGGACGACCCCGGTGCTTCCATGAAGTGATACTTCTTGTAGATACATTTCATAAATTAAGACATTATTGTTATATAAAAAATATATTTATATAGACGCTCACAAATAAGACTGTGAAGGTCGGGATGACGGAGGGGCTGAGTGGGACCTGACGATCACAGGTCCTCTGTGGAACTGACAGCAGAGGACATAACAGTTAATCATAATGTGACAGCAACGACATGATTACTTTACGTGGTCAGTGACGATCTGGCTCGAGTTAACTTTGGTGGTGTAAACATGCAATTCCAAACAAGTAATTTGTTAAATAGCACTTTTATTTTTTGTATATATATTTTTTGTATATTTTAAACAATATCACAGAAAGAAAAGGGTTTCTCACATTGGAAGGCAAATGTATTTAACTACTTCAGGTTTCAATCTGTTTTTGAAAATAGTCTGGACTAATCACGCCATTTAAGGAACGTCTCCTGCTTCAAACATCTTTCCACCAACGCTCTCTATCTCTCAGCAGGGCTCCTGTAATCTGATCAGTTTGCACCTGGACTCAAAGGCTTTTCATTAAACTGGCACTAGCGTTGTTTGAAGATGAAATCACAAATTATAATTATATATTATAATACATATTTAATTTTTATCAACTGAGCCTTGACCAAAAGATATCGGACAGCGATTTTCTGTGTGTACAATGATGACTTTTGTCTGTTTATCAAACCTGCAAAAAAACTCAAATTATCCAATAGTTTTGAGTTAAAAAAAAAAGATATTGTTCTATTTGATCTCTGTGCTAAACGAAAAGTTGTCATTACTGATCCCATTGACTCCATGTGCTTCAGAAGATGGCTGCACTATTCCAGACTATAACTATCCCTATAGTCACATATCTTGCTCATTAAGTCACTCCTGGAATAGATCATGCATCATGAACATTTAAGAAGTGGCGGAACTTTGAAACTTCTCCTTAATTACATTTCAGAGGGAAATATTTTACTTCATAATATATGGTTTATATTTACACATAACATACATTTGACATTAAAAAACGATATTCTTATGAAGTACATCTGCAAAATTAGTTTCCCCACTTTTATCTATACCTAATAAAGAGTTGTGCGTTGGGCCCACAATGTGCTCAATAAAGATGGAAATGCTGAGATAACACAAACGTAATTTATCAATCAAAAAGAGACAAAGATAACATCAAGATGCAAGTAAGATGACAGTTCAGTAGGTGTCACATTAAATATAAATATGTCATACTCATGCCATACATAAACATTGTGTGGTACGTAAGAGTAATGCCCCAGTAAGTTCTTAACATTTCCTGCGTGCACAGAACAGTATGACTTTGTGTTTTTCCTGATAAAGCTCCCATGAGTCTTTTTATGTCCTCTATTAAATACCCATTACCAGCGTTACATCTATCTGCTGTGTTGAATCCTGGTTGTTGAAAATAACTGCAACTGCAAATGTCCTCTGCTTTCTTATCCCCCCGAGGAGAGAGCAGCTTGCCACCCAGTTGTTTGAGAGAATGGTTTTATCTGCAGTGGTACTCTTTAGGCCCGAAAGCCACAGAATGACTGAAGCCTTTTAAGAGCTGTAAGAGCATGGAAAAGTATGCATGCGTGTGCATGTCCACTTTGACAGGGTGACAGTATTACTCATTTGAGTGATAGCTGGGGGTGTGTGTGTTTGTAGGTGTGTGTGTGTGTGCGTGTGTGTGTGGTATGTTGAAACAATAACGGGGTGGGTCACAAATGTAGGTAACATTGGGCAAAAGGTAACTTTGTGTGTAAATCTATTTCTCCACATTAAAGCCAATAGTCTCCTCAGTGAACTGTGGAAGTGAAACTCCCTCATAATTATTACTCTAGTGCCACTCTGTGTGAGCTTCCATGTGTCACTTAGCAACAGGGAGAATTTCCTGCTTCAGATACTCAGATGTTTTGTCCTAAAATATATTTCCTGTGTGATTTGCTCACATTACAATTGTGGCAGTTTATAAAAACATTACAGCCCGTAGAGAGACAAATTATAGTTTTGTTAAACTTACAGAATTAAAAAAGGGTACCATGAAGTACTCAGAAAGATATAGTGCTTGGTTATGCAGAGCAATAAAATGTAAGATACCCACAAAAGTTTAACAATTCTATTTTGTTAAATATAACACAAAAAAGACTGGTTGCTTCCAACAAGGTCAGACAATGGGTGTGAATGAGTCATTGATATCCAGTGTGGACTTAAACACTCAAACACGCTGTATTCCCGGTGGAAATATGAATACAAATGAATTAGATGTTTTAAACATGATTTTAGCCTGATTTAAAGAATGTCCCTTAGGGCACTTTCAACATTTCCCTCTTGCAAATGCTGCGCTCGGCTCTCGAGGCGAGACGTAGAGATGTTTTTCATTAAATTATTTTCTCTTAGGAATGCCAATCTAGTGTGAGAGAAACAACACAGAGGGAAGTGATGAGACAAAGGAGCGCAGCATTTGCTCATCGATCGGTTTGTGGCGAGATGTTTTTCATATAAATGAATTTCTTTTTTTAACTTCGGCGACAGAACGACCCTCCGGTGGCACAGCATTAAAACCATTGAATCCCCCCTTTTTTCTGCATTTATGGATTTCTTAGAGAGAAAGAATGTTGTGTAAAACATATATGTGACAATGCAGATACTGTCTGTTATTGTGGTGGTAATACCTACATTTTATATCATATATCATCTTATACACTAATAAATCATTATATTGAACACATGCTCATTTGCGCACAAGGTAATTTCATGTCAATGTTATCTAGCATTGGCGGAATATGAAAGGCAAATGTATGAGTCCAACATATGGAAAAAGAAGAAAGTTAAGATAAGAAACTGTTGTTGAATAAGTTTTACTGGTTTGAAGTTTTGATGGTGCAGAACGTTCTCATTTGGCCATTTATGTCTCGTGTCACTGCTGCGTTCTTGTCATCTGTCCGTTTTCCTTCATCTAGAAAGCATAGCTGTGCAAAAGGGACCGAAAGGAGAAGAGAAGCGTATGTGGGGATTCACAGGTCAATGCTGATAAGAGAGCTCTCCAAACTTAAAACTGTAAAGCACTACAGTGATAATGCACACTTCTAATTATTAAAATCGTAAAATATACTTCTCTGAAGATTAATATTTGAAGGCATTCAGAAGTCTGCCTTTGAACTATGCTCCCCTGTATGAAACCCTCTTAATGAAGTAGTAAATTTTGTTCATCGACCCCTGAGGAACGATGAACAAAACTACAATAAGATCTTTTGTAACACACTATTCTATTCAAGACATTCGTCTTGTGTGTCTGACGTGTTACTCACTCCACATTGGCAAGGCTGATTATTTTTCAGATCTTCGCTACAATCAACCTCAATCAGGCAAATTGTAATGTGGCTCATGAAGTAACCACACCAATGAAAAATAATGATTTCACAAGGAAGTCTAATGGCCAAGGCTTCTTTTATTTTGCCATCATTAACATATTGCTCACCATAACAAATATAAAAATACAATACATTCCTCTCCGACGAAGTCGTAGCGAGGACCCTAATTGATTAATTGAAAGCTTAAAACTTTCCTCTTTGATACCGCTTATATTTAGGGCTGGCTTAGGTTTGCCTGGACCAGCTCTTAGTTACGCTGCTATAGGCTTAAACTGCCGGGGGACTTTTTAGGACACACCGAACTCCTCTCTCTCTCTTTCTCTCTCTCCCCTTTTACTAAAATCCACGTTGCATTAATGCACATGACTAATTCAGCTCCTTCCCGGGAGTTCTTTGTGCTTTCTCGCCGAGCAGGTCTCTGCAGATCGTAGTTCGGTCAGGACCCTGGTCCTGACTCTGGCCGTGGCCCTGCTGGCCTGCTGCTGCTATCATCATCATCGTCATCATCATCATCATCATCATTTTAAATATGATTCATATCACTATTGCCCTTTCCTAAAATCTTTGCTTTCCCTCCCCACAGTCTTCTGTGGATGGTGGTTCGATCTGACGATGGTGGTCCCTGCAGTGGTCCTGTCATACATCTGGCCGGCTACTTGGAATTCTTTGATTAATTTCTGTTATAGAAATTGAATGTATTCTACATCTGTATGAGTCATCCTGTACACATGACATCCATTGCAGTCTGTCCATCCCGGGAGAGGGATCCCTCCTCTGACGTTCTCCCTAAGGTTTCTTCCCTTTTTTCCCTGGAAGGGTTTTTTTTCATTTTTTGGGGAGTTTTTCCTGTGCCGATGTGAGGGTCTTGGGACGGAGGATGTTGCATGTGTACAGACTGTAAAGCCCTCCGAGGCAAATTTGTAATTTGCGATTTTGGGCTATACAAAATAAAATGAATTGAATTGAATTGAATTAACTGATCAGTTCAGATTTAAATCTCTGTTGAAAGAATGTGAATGATTTTTGACTTAAATTAACTGATACAATAATTTAATAAATAATTTATCCCATTTTGAATTTGTCAGTGCATGGAACTCATTCAAAGACATGCCCAAGCTGTGATTGTCTCCTCTGGAGAGCATTTACATATCATTAAACCAATTCATTGAGAAATGCACTGACATAAATACATTTCATTATGTCTTGCACAAACACGTACAAAATTGGTCTAGCTGGAGGCAAAAATGGTTTCCATGGTTTTTCCCAAAGACATTGCAGGACTGGGGCTCATCGTAGCCAAAGATCATTAGGCAGGCGTCACAATATCGCGGCATTCACATGATGACTTCCTTCAGCCCTCACCAACCCGTGGAGACTTTTCCAAATCAATCCCGCTTAGTTTAGCATTGTTCTTTCTAACCTGCTTCTAAGTAGACACAAAGCATTGAGGATGGTGCATTAAAGGAAGTTTTTTTAAATTTCTTTTACTAATTATACATTTTCAACATGGGGCTGGAATCCAGTGTTGGCAGTAACGGTATTAAGCATAACGGCGTTAATTCTAACGCCGTTACTTTTTCAGTAACGGAGTAATCTAATTAATTACTGTTGCCATCGTTACAACGCCGTTATCGTTAATAAGATTGAAAGTGTCGCGTTACTATTTGGTTGGATGAAGCGCGAGGTGTCTTCAGCTACACAACAGCTGCCCGGAGAGCGCTGCGGTGGGGATGATGACGCCGTGCAAATGCGATGATGATTGGCTGGGTGGGCGGGGCCTCGCTCACGTTGTCTCGCCGCACACAATCTGACTACCAACAAGACAGCGCCAGCGACTATGGCGACGAGCCGGGAAAGTTCGAAATTGGCGTTTTCAAACTGGAAGTACCGGCACTACTTCTCCCTCATTGAAGTAAAAGGCAAGAATGTTTACGTTACATGCACTCAATGACACAGATACAGTGCCTTGCAAAAGTGTTCAACCAAGTGCAAGTTTTCAGACGTGGACTAGGTTACCCTGGTCCTTAAACCAGTCATCTGGTGGATGTGGGTTAGGTGTGGGTCCTTGTACTCGGAGTCGGGCTAACGTCCATGCTACACTGCATGAAACGTGTGATTTTCGTCCCCGCAAACGCCCGGAGGTCTCCCTCCTTTTCGGTAGTTTCCGACAATTTGCAACCTGCGCTTGTCGCCGTTTGTGTCAGAAATAGTCGGAAACGAACTATGACGTATGTGGAGCGCTTGCAGCACGTGCTAATGGCCCCGATTAGCATATGAATGCAGCGGAACCGCGCTGCTAAGTGTTTGGCGTTGCGGTGATACTTGAGGCTCGATGTGCTGCGGTGATGTGCGGGTTCCTTGTTGCATAGCGGGCACACAACCACGCTCTTATCGGCGCTTTCATCCGTTCGTTTTTAATAACAAAATGTCCCATTCACGGGGCCGACCAAAGCCATGTTCACTGTGGTTTGTTGTTGTCTAAAGTCATGAACACTAATTGGTACGCCAGTATAATCGGTCCGCCGAAACTCATCCAGTGAGAAACGTTCCACGGTGCAAAAATACGTTGATTAATTTTTCGTGTAATTAATTAATCTTAATGAACGTGTAATTAATTAACCGATTACACGTTATGCATGTTTTGTTGACTTGTGGATAGGCCTACTGATGTTCAGTGATTTTAAAAGTAGCCTCAATCATTCTTGCATGAAGTTGGAAATTGATTGCTGTTGCAAAGAATCGTTTATGAATGCCCTTTAAAAAAGTTGTACAAATAAAATGTTATATTAAAGAAAGAGATTTACATTTTATCATTTGTTATTGAACTTATGGCATTTACTGCAGAGGCATAAGTGGGTTAGGGCAGGCGGACAGGGTTTTGGGAAAGGGGGGGCTCAGCTATCCTTACCTACTCTAAGGGGAGGCTCACATTCACCCCATTTGAAAACCCCTGTTTTACAATACTGTATATAGTGTTTTATTCTTCAATCAGTTAATATAAACATCTTTGATGTTAAATGTTATAGAACGTAATAGCGTTTAGAACATAAACAAAATAAATGTCAATTACTTTGCTGAGTAACTAATTACTTTTACAATGTGGTAACTGAGTTACTAACTCAATTACTTTTTGGGAGAAGTAATTTGTAATTGTAACTACTTACTTTTTTAAAGTAAGATGACCAACACTGCTCAAATCAAACTGGGAAACATAATGAACTTGTGTTAGCATTTTCAGATATCAAAACATCCATCACACTTTGATAAGAAGCAAACGCTGGAGCGTTTCTTCTGGTGGACCTGAACATCAACCGAGCCTCTGATGGTGGTGGAGGATTAAATAATATAATACGTTTTATTTATATTGCGCTTTACATGAGAGGACACATCTCAAAGTGCTTAACATGCGCACAAGTAAAAACATTAAAAGAACATAAAAACAGTCAGACAGCAAGAAACAATTATATTAAGAGAAAGCAGTTTAAAATAAATAGGTCTTCAGTTTGTTTATAAAAACCTCTATAGACTGTGGCGCCCCCAGATGGTCGGGAAGGGCATTCCACAGTCGAGGCGCAGCCGCCTGGAAGGCCCTATCTCCCATGATGCAGAGTTTGGACCTGGGAACCTGGAGTTTGTGGCTGTCAGAGAAGCGGAGATGACAGGTTGGGTTATGTGTAGTGATTAGTTCTTTGAGGTGCAATGGTGCGCTGCCGTAAACACATTGATAGGTCAAGAGACAGATCTTGTAGTCAATCCTGAACCTAACAGGAAGCCTGTGAAGTTTATGGAGGACTCATCAGGACCCTGGCAGCGCAGTTCTGAATATACTGCAGTCTCTGCAGGCTCCTGCAAGGGATCCCGATGAGTGAATTACAGTAATCGAGCCTGGAGGAGACAAAGGCATGAACCAGCTTCTCTGCATCAGAAAGAGAGAGGGAGGCACGGAGTTTGGAGATATTCCGGAGATGACTGAATGCGGTCTTACAGATATGTTGGATGTGGGTGTTAAATGATAGGTGAGGGTCAAATCGAACCGCTAGGTTTGTTATAGAGGATGTCAGAGGAATGTCATGGCCAGCAAATTAATAAACAGTCAAGGGGGAAGATTGAAGTTGGTGTGGGGTCCCAATGAGGAGACCTTTGGTTTTGGAGCTGTTTAACTGGAGAAAGTTATCAGTCATCCATGCCCTTGTCTCCTCCAGGCAGGCAGTTAGCGTGGAGAGTGATGATGCAGAGGATGCAGAGGATGTGGGGTCCAACCTGACGTAGAGCTGGGTATCATCAGCATAGCAGTGGAAAGCAACTCCATGCCTGCTGATGATGTGGCCCAAGGGGAGCATATAAATGGAAAAAAGAGTAGGGCCGAGAACCGAACCCTGAGGCTCCCCACATGTAACTGTGTGGGGCCTCGACCTGGCTCCCCCCAGGGCCACGTACGCAACTCTATCAGTCAGGTAGGACCGAAACCACTGAAGTGCTGTGTTTGAAATGCCGATGAAGTGTTGAAGACGATGGAGTAGGATGGCGTGTCAACAGTGTCAAAGGCGGCTGAGAGGTCCAGGAGCAGGAGGAGAGATGGAGAGCCCTGGTCAGCAGCCACAAGCAGATCGTTTGTGACCCTGACCAGGGCTGTCTCTGTACTATGGCCGGAGTGGAAACCGGACTGACATTTTTCATAAAGACTGTGTGAATGAAGGTGGTTGTGGATTTAGGTGACAATGACTTTTTCGATGACTTTGGAGAGAAATGGAAGGTTAGAGATGGGCCGGTAATTTGATAAAATATCAGAATCGAGGGAGGGTTGATAAGTGCAGTTTTCAGAGAGATTGGGAGATGGCCAGATTGCAGGGAGGAGTTTATGATGGTGGTGATGAGCGCGCTTAAGACAATCGTATTTGATTTGATCAGGGCAGAGACTGGTACTGCGCTTGCGCTTGCTTGCGCAGTACCAGTGAGGTACTGAGGTTGGGGGGATGGATGGAATGACATTGCCAGGTATTAGGTTAGAGTGGATGGTAGTTTTTTTTGTGGTGAATAAATCAAGGAATTTATTGCACTAGTCATGGGTACAGTTTTTTTGCCTCAGGTCAGGTGGACTGATAGGATAGTTTATTGTTTTAAAAAGCTGTTTTGAGTTTCCGGGATTATTGTTAATGATGTTGGAATAGTATTGTGACCGTGCCTGGCTAAGTAAATTGGAATATGATCCAATTTACAGGTCTCCCTCTGTCCACTATTTATTTTCATGTCACCATACAACATGTGACCAAAGCACATCATTTAAAAAGTTTCTATTCTGCTTAAAGCAATAAAGGGAATGAAAAACCGCTGTGGAACAAGGAGGCAGGAAGGGAATGAGCGTGGAACGAATACGATGCTTATCTCTTTGTTGGACGTTCATGAACATGGAAATCCCGCAGAAGAAAAAAGGTTTGGAGAGAAGGATGAATAACCGTGATGAATGGTGAAGACGAGGGGGATGAAATGAAAGATGGATAAGATGAACTAGTTTCTGATACGGCTGACAGAAACTTAAAGACCAGTTTGCTGCTGGGCAGTGAGGGGAGACGAAATTGATGCAAAAACATGAAAGGAGACAGAAAGGGGAGAGAGTCAAAGGAAAGGCTGATAAAAGAAAAGTTGCGGGCAACAGAAAAGGTTCGAGATGGATGGCAATAGAGAATGATGAAAGAGGAATATTACAGGATGTATGGACGCAACCGCGGTGGCAAGAAATGGGATAGAAATATCAGTGGCTAAAAAAGGTGGAACGGAAAGGAGAAAAACGAGTAAAAGAGACTTTGTGCCACATGAAATGTCAACTTCACTGGCAAAAGCACTATAATCTGAGACACCTTAGTTGTGTTTGTTCCTTGTAGATCATTTAGTTTTAGCCGGCCTTAATCACTAAACGTTATGAACAAAATTATATTGAAAAATTTCAAAAGTGTGATAAATGCAGTTGTTCATTCCTTTGTAGGTTTGTCACCTGGCCACATGTGAAAGACAAAAGAAAATACCAAAGTAATGACAGATATTACATTTGATTGTCTTTACAAAGACAAATCAAAGGGAAAAAATGCAAAAGAGGAAGAGTTCTAGAAAAGGATCTGCACAAATAAATGCTCTGAAAGTTTTAAAGCATTTAGAATCTATTCACATCACTCTTTGGCCCCAATCCTCCAGTTAAAGGGGAGCTGGTGCAATGGATAAAACATCAATAGATGTAACTATTTTCACATAGACAGTGTCAAAGTTCCCAAAGCATTTAGTGATGGTTTTTCACTTTTGATCAGTGTATGAGCCACAACACTAAAGATGAGACAGTTTTTTTTGTGATAGACTGGGTAGGCATAAGGATCAAAACACAGAAGACCATAGTGCAGGAGAGGGGCGGGATTTATGACGAGAAAAGATTAAAAAGTGAAAGCAAGGATAAAGATGACAAAGAATCAAAGATGTTTTTTACTTTGGGGTCAATTTTATATTTGGTCCAATATCCAGAAACGGGATCATTAAAACACGTCCGTGCCAGGTTTTACACAGTGTCCAAGGTCTCTTAAGTTCAGAGTGAGGCTCATTATAAGTACTGGCCCTGTAGTTAGATGGTGTCCCAGGTGCAGACTCCAGGTACTTTTCCATTCAAATGAGCTCATGCTCCATCCAAGTTAATGAAAAAACCTTGATTTTCATCGCCAGATGCGAGCCATCAAGTCAAGTCCTCATAATGTGGCTGTGAGTACTGAGTAAGTCCTCATACATCCCTTTATGGTGCACCTGTTTCTCTCAAATACTTATCTGTGATTACTACCCCTCTCATTATGTTTGTATAGTAATCAGTATAATTTTCAAATTGCAGTGTTGTTCAAATCAATTCATGTTCCAAGCAGTAATTGGGGATTTAATGGCTTTTTGCAAATATATTATTTGGCCCAAGAGAAGTGTGTTGTTAGAATTTTTTTACCTTGACATCATGTGATTCAAATATTTATTTCCTCATTTAACGTTAAATACAAGCTATTGCTTCAATTTAGCGCTTTGGATTATAGTGCTTTTGATGTTCTTAATGTGGGAGTTTCAACCTGATTATTGATGGACGCAAAGATAAAAAAACTTCTCGACATTGACTATGTTACCCAGTATCGACATGAGTTGTGTAAGATGACCTACTGATCCGTTAAATCCAAACAAAATTCTTATTTATTAAATGTTGCATGAGATAATAATGGAAGTACAAACTTTTACCTATTTTATTATAGGTTTATTGCTATGTTTGTAGGTTTTATCACCAAATGCAAATCTTACCAGAAAGAAGAAAGTCTCGTTCTACTTTGTTTTTCAAGTGTCAGAGTGAGTTTTAAATGACATGGGGCTACATTGCAAAGAATTTAAAAGTAAAGCCAATTTTTTTTTCTTAGAAGTGTTGCAAATGGTGCTGTGATTGCCGCTGATAATTGTGCTGGCACTTAAGATAGAACTACTCCTCCTTTCTTCTTCGACATTACAGCCGCCCCTACAGCGTGCCCGCTGTGGCCAATCACGATTGTATAATGTCGGTGAGTCACATTGCTAGTTTGTTTCTGTCTTTCTGGACTCAATGCTGAATAAAGCAATTCTTTAACCTTTTATGGACGGGGAAACGTCTGAATGTTTGGGGAAGACCTTACAGGTATGTGGCTGGAAATGTGTTATTGCGAACTTGGATGGAGCACCGTGCTCTCGTATTCTGGTTGTATTCTGAATTGTTATCATAGATGAGATGAGGGTAAATTCCCCGTTCATAGAGGATCTTAAGACACTAACTCTTCAGATGGCCTTTTGGTAACGCTTTGAACAACCTCAATCACACTGTCATATTTTATACAGCTTATGCTTCCGTGCCAGCGGTTACAGATGGAATGTGGAAACTGTGTCCTTGTATGTCAGCATGTGTTAGTAGAGGAATAGATTTGGAAACGAAAGTTGTCAGCATGATTAGTTTTGCCACAAGTAGAGACAGGTTAGAGGTGCTGGAGGGAGGAAATTATGTAAAAACACAGTTGTGAAATCTCCAGATATTTAATGACGTGCTCTTCACGCAAACATGTCCTATTCAATGTTTGTCAAATCTTAAGGTACGTGGAAAGACATACACATCATTAGCTTGCACACTGAGCTCATTAGGTATATAATATAGTTGTTGCCATGCAGACAATTTGTTGGTTGAGCTGATGGAAGGTGATGGATTGTAACCAGTTGATTGAGCAATATTCCATTGCTAATTAGTGCTGTTCAGCTATGAGGCTGAGACTTGTTATTCCCCTCTAGACACAATAATGGACACGAATGCAGGGCTGTCAAATGGCTTATCAGAAATGCAGAAATCATTCCTACCCAGGTGCAGGTGGATAACGGAAAGGGTGGAACTGGTGTGTTTGTGTAGAAAAAGGATCATTTATGCCGCTCATTCGATTATTTATACTACAATTATTTTTCAACTCTTTTCCTGGTGTTTCAATCTGATCCCTTTATCTAGCATGCCAGCCTTTCAGAAAACAACAATGAGAACTGGGTTTGCTGATCAAGACCAGCTTTTTAGTCCCACCCAGAGATGGGCAACTTGACAATTAGGAACAGAATTTAAAAGCAGCCTCAGGCCCAACAAAGCCGGGTTTGGCGGATTACTGCTAATGCTGATTGATGCAATTGAAGAAATGCCTGCGAGCATCGTATCCACCTGCTCGGGTTGATCTCTAAATGTGGATCTCTAAACTCGCTAAACTGCGTCTGCTGTGTATTTGTGCGTAGCTGTTATTGCCCAATGTCTGTGTGCAATTGGATTAGGTCAACTTTGCTGTGTTCTGTTTTGCTGCACACTGGGGATTAGAAAAAATATAGTTCATATAAAGAGTTCAATCGAAAGTATTGACATCAATTCTTGTGCGCAGAGTTGTTAAAAAGATGAGAGAAGGCTGTATTACTTTAATGTCCTCGTGTGTGCTTTATTTATGACTTTACCAAAGCTGTACTCACTGGTTTCAAATTCTCCAAATGAATGTATTAAAACAAGGCCAATTTATGAGGATGAAGAGCATTTTAAGCTAGAAATCATTAGATACGACACCACAGCATCTTACTGTGCCAAATTAAAGCATTGGCCGTGCTCTTTCATTATTATGAGGGTTAAGTTGAGATCATCCATCTGCCAAAATAAAGGACTGGTGTTAGTTCTGGTCGTGTTGGTTGCTAAACCTAACTGAATGCAGGATTGTGTTTAAGTCTGAGAATTTTTACCCAACAACATAATGCTTTCAGTAAGGAAAAGCTCGCTGAAACACTGAGCACTGTTCCCTCTAATGGGAAGAGCAGCATATCTAAAACTCCTGCACGTGTTAAAGTGTCATGGGCGAGATACTGAACACCAAATTGCTCCTTGTAAGGGTGTCGGTACGCAGGGGACCCGGAAGGAGGACGCGGAGGCACGGAGAACGTACCATCAAATATTTTATTCGTACCAAACGCTGCCATCGCTTGCGCGTGGATTGGAGGGGGAAAGCAAAAAACAGACACATCTCCACACGTAACAGCCGGCCTTCTGATTGAAATACGACCCGCTCCACCTCTAAGTGCCCCAAAAGATTTATGGACATTAATTTACAGTGTTTATCACACCGAATTTTAAAACAGTTGTTAAGTCCATGTGATAAAGTTATAAAGAGCTGTGTGTTGACTTCATGCATTGAACAACGTTTGATAAACAGGTCTGGCATCCAACTACTTCAGACAGCTGTTTTTGAAGTGGTGGGCCGTCAGGGCCAGCAAGTCCTTCTCTGCTGGCCTAAACACATCACAATCACTGACTTATGTTTTAACATATTTTTTGCTATGAATATGCATTAAATTATTTCCAATAGTCTATTCTCTTCATGTCATAGCCTTTCTCTTGGTTGCGCTGCTTCCACTGGTGTATGTTTATCCAATCATATTTCAACCATCATGTGTTGCCAGGGTCAAAGAGAGCTGCCTTGGCGCCTACAGAATCGATGGTGCCGGCGTCTGTAGCTTAAGATAAGTGGCAATGATGCTGTTGCTTTAACCGGTGGTTTCTCTATGATGCTACTATGTCTCGATTAGTGCCATCATACGTATGATGTAACTATGATGTCATTATGATGCCTCAGTTAGTGACATCTTCATCGTGATGAACGGTTTGTGACATCATAGTAGTTATATCTGGGCTGATACAATGTAAACATTTTTAGTAGATTTAGTACTCATGAGTGTATGTGTATATATATATATATATATATATATACATATACTCATGAGTGCATGTGTATATATATATACACATACACTCATGAGTACTAAATCTACTAAATATGTTTACATTGTATATATATATATACATACATGTACATGTAAATGTACATAGATTTTCCTACTACTACTATATCCGTATATTTAAGTGGATAGAATGTAAACATAAGTAAAGCATATATTTACTTTCAAATTTTGAAATCATTCTAGCAGGGGGAAAGAAAATAAGAACAGCAATTACTCTCCATCCAATTTTTCATCCTGAAATTCTCTCTCCCATATTTGCTGCTATAAAATGTATTCAGACGTCTGGGCTGTAGTTGCCCTGCGTACCACGTGGAACCTCTCAGGAGATAACCAAACCTGGAGTAATTACCACAGGAGCATGAAGGTGTCCTGCAGCATTCTGAGAGGCTTATCGCTCCATTTCATTTTTGTTTACTTGCAATGCTGTTTGAGAGCGCTGATCCCTGCACTAACATCATACTGCAGTTCTTGCTGTTGCATTTAGAATCACTGCTCATGTAACATTATTTCCCTCATTCGTCATACGTTTCCTGGGATGCAGCTTGTTTTTTGTGTGGTTATAAATGTGCAGTGATATGGAAAAACACATGAGAAGCGAAGGTGCCAAGACCACTGCTATCCCACGACCTTGTTTACAATTAGTCTTATTGTGTGATCATTTCTTTTTTTTAAGCTGTTTTCATTGATGAATTGTCCTGATTCATAATTATTTAATATCAACTTAATCTATGTGTTGTAGTATTACGATACTGTTATAGAAATACCAATAAGTAGGATTATGAATGCTTTCTGACTTGGCCGATCTTGCATGTATAAAGAAACAATGTATGAGACTTTTAACCTTTCTACATTGGCCTTGAAGAGGAAATCTCTTTTGTGTTTATTCTGAAAGCTCTTAATGTCAAGTGTGTAATGCTGTGGAGATTTCAGTTACAGCAATGTTGTTGTGAGATGCTTGAAAAATGAATAAGTGATAGAAAAGGATGTGTGAAAACACATTTTCCAATCATATGAAAGGAGAGTAAAAGCCAATTTTTCACCTAGTATTTTTTTTTTTAACCATGACTGGGTATTTGAATGATTTGTAAGATTAACAGTAATGTATAATGAATAACCCATAGAGCTTTTTAAATTATATGATATATGTAGTTTTTCTTTAAAAAAAGCACAATTTTTACAAAAGAATCAGGCTGTTTACAGATCTGTAAAATATTGATTACTATACATGTTTATTATTGAGTTGTTGTACTGGACTGTATCATGTAAAGTTTTTATTTTTCCACTCCCCACTGGGAATGGGTTAATTAAAGATTTAGAAACACCCTTCAATATACTACAGTTATATACAAAAAGTACAGCCTTAATAATATATATTTTAATTATTTTATTAAACCAGATCACAGCAGGTATATGCTGCTTAATACTGGGGAATAATTATAAATATTTATAAATTATTATAAATAATAAAGTCATTATCAAGATCTGGCTTCATACTGCCTGGGCATCAATTAATTCCTTATAATAGAGACTAAGTAGTTTCATTGAGGCGCTCCAACGGCCGGCTGAGCAGATCACCAACATGGGGCACAAACACCCAGACTCCTTGCTTATTGTTCATTGATTTACTTTAACAAAGCTTTTGCAGCTTTTAAAGGCACACTATGCAACATTGTTCAGTTAATTAATGTGTTCCATATCGTTTTGGATGATTGAATGAGTCATTTCGGCCGCCCTGGGGGTCTGTAGGGTAAATACCGTACTTACAATTGCAGGAGCCCTCAACCCGCACCCACAGGCTCAGAAGTCTCGTGCATTGCTTTACGGCAAGAACTGCTAAACGCCCCCAGTGAAAGGCAGGCTCCTTGCTAGCGCAGTAGAGATGTTTGTGCAGTTATCATGGCGGAACCAGCGAGAAAACAGAGAAAGCCCATGTCGCAGGCAAGAAAGAGGAAAAGGGCTCTGGACAGAGAGAGGGGTCGTTCACGGCTGAACATCGGGCAAGCCTTTTCCGAATGGTAAGAGCTAAAAGAGAAAGAAGGCTGCAAGGCTGAGCGGACCTTGCGAGAACAGCTGAGCGTCTTTACGACAGTGCACTTTTATTTTCGGCCTCTAACAAGACTAACAAGTCTTCGACGGACTAACAAGGCCAAGCTGGAATTAGGGTTGTTCTTGGTCTGCACTGATTGGAGTGTTTTCCTGCTGCTACGTTAGACGTGGATGGGCTCACCATAACATCATACCAGTATGATGTGGACACCACTAGATCATCATGTGTGTGCAGACTAAACATCTGAACATACCGTTTTGTTTCAAATAATTGCAATCACTATCACTTTTCACTGAAATTATATATTTCTAAATAGCAAATCATGTTCAAGTAAGTCTAGTGGGGGTAATATAAATCTAGCAGACCCAACAGCTATGACATGTATGGGGTGGATTCTGTGAAATGTATTGATTAATTAAAAAGGGGTGTGTTTAAAATAACAACAATATCGAGTTAATTAGTGAGGTCATTCAAGTCTGGGAAAAAACAGGTGTTTAAAGGCAGCAGATGTTATATGTGCTTGTAGCGTATTTCTCCCTGAGCAATTGTTTAGAAAAGGTCGTTCCAGACAAAGTTAATTAGAATGGGGAAATCATAGAAAAGTGCAGAAATGAAAGGTTTCCCAGCTAAGAACATATCCAATGCTTTAAAATGCCACTCAACCCCAGAAAGATACGGATTTGAGAGCCCTACAAGCTGTGCCAACCTGTTAGGAGCTGCCTGCTCTCTGCTCTGCTTTACAGGTTTCACACGATGTTCTGTTTTCTTAAACTAACTATGATTCACTATGAAAATGATTACCACATTAGCTACTGAGAAAGGAACAGAAGGAAGATAATCCAGTGATAATGTATCCTGTTGACAGTGCAGGCTGTGTCCATAGAGGTCAACGAAAAACATGAATCTCTATATGAATGTGAATGGAATATGAATTTTTCTTCTATGCCGCCGCCTCTGCTTTGGCCTCCCGCTAAGTCCTGTACTTACCCTTCACAGCAGGAGGGCTTTGAACCAGTTTACAGCTGGAAGTGTGGAGCAGTTAGAGGATGATGTTGTTTTGATGTCAGGCCTGGAACGACATCTGTTGAATTTAGCAAAATGTGATTTAAATGGCTGCAAAGTTATCTTTAAAGCAAACTCAATAGAGCCCTTCAAACTAGGACCTTCTTCATTGATTATTAGAGAACCACCATGATCTTGGCAGAGGAGCTGTAGACTGATCAGCAGCCATTTGAATGAATTAATTAACCAGGTTTCCATGGGAATGCTCCCACAGATTTGGGACGTTTGATCATATGTATTGATGTCTGTCAATTGCATCCATATCCGATTTTGTTATATTTGCTTGTTTTTTTAATATAGTTATCGTACACCCTTCTGTTACTAGCATGATCAACTATTTAAATATTAAGCCTATCCTCTGAAAGCTGTGTCGATGTCAAGTTAAAATTAAAATGTGCCATATTATCACAATTTAAATTATTATCTAAAACATGTGCCTAACACTGATATTTCATTTTCTGCTCTCATCCACATATCAAACACGTTGTCTACTTGAGGGCATCGGGACAATCCAACTACACAGATGCACATTTAGCTCTCTAAACCTCTGTATCAGGCATGCAGCATCGTTGATTTTTTGATCTGCACATTGATCTCATTAGGGGTTTTGGGGAGGCTTTTAATTGCTTCTGTGCTGTGAAACACACGTTTCCCCCCTTTGTCATTATCCCGTATGTCAATTAAAACATTTGCAGGGAATCCCAAGAGTTCAAGGACCCAATCAGACATGATAAATTAAACCTTCTGTTTAAAATGTAAAGCAACCTGTTTAACATTTGCTCGTCAGACGAAAAATCTCAAATATTCCACGAAACAAAAAACTATAGTATGTTGTAAAAAGAAGATAATCCTTTCCTTTTTATTGCTATTTTAATTTTTATTACAATATTGAACGGACAAAATACACCAGCATGTGTTAAACACATTAATAACTGAGATAAATATGACAAAGACATAAGATATAGCTCAGTCCGTATTTAAGTAAGACTAAAGTCTCTATCAATTAGTCATAAACCGTAGTATCTGAACACACAAGACGAGAACAGATGCTCGAGTATTTTATGTTTCATGTATTTCTACGTTTATCAGCTGCTACACCACCTGCAGCTGTAGTCCAGTGTGGGGACTTGATCCACTTTGTGACAGTATTATAACGTACTCAATGACACGTTAGGGTCAATCTGTTGTAAATGGTTCAAGATAAGAATAACTGTTATCTTATTTCCTGCGTTTAGGAGGTCAGTGAAGGTCTCATGTGTTGATGCTATTCCTGTCAAATTGCTCTTTCTCACTCGTCTCCAGCTTGATACTTTTCAGTAAATTCTGTGAGCTTTTCCTGGAAGTGTGTTTCAACATGACATTTTTATTTTGTTTGTTAATTTCTCGTCACATATCAAGAATACAGGTAAGCCAGCCGAACTAAACCAATTCCTTATGAAACGTTCTTCTTTTGAGTTACCCATCGATGCGTCGTACGAGCCCCATTATATTTGACAACATTTTAAAACGTTTTTTTTTTTCCAGTGACACAGTCTCACTTAAACTCCAGCATAAGAGGTGTTTTGTCCACACAGCAAATAAAAAAATAATATCTTTTGTCAAAGCCTCGGGGAGCTGGGGCAGAAGAGCCCTGCCCTAGACCGTAGATCAAGTGAAAGAAGTCACCTCTAATAGCCCATTGCTCACAGGAAGCCTACATTATCTCCCAGACAACATCGCCGTACCAACCGGGGGTTCACAAAATCCCCCTTCCCCAGAGATTACCCTGCTTAGTCTGTAAATGGGACCATAATTTATAAAAACGAACGCCATGCTGTACACAAGACGGCTTCCATTAAAGGCTACTGTCTTTTCTTCTTATAAATAACATATATTTGGCTAAGGGTTAAGGTTGAGTGAAAGGCTGCCGATTTATATGCTGCCACTTTACAATCTAAGTTTAGCTGCTCAGTAAAAAAACAGCATTATAGATTCTTGTGAGTATGCTATCAACTATAATAATCATGCCAATCATATTCATGACGCAGAACTATTTCTGCCTTTGTCTATGCCTGCAAATACAGTAATTAAACATGCATGCTACAAACACCGACATGAGCCCTTTGTTCATTCTGAAATTATCTGTGTTTTGCATGAAGAGGCTCATGAATAAAGTAAACCATTGGTCTCTAATGGTCAAAAAGATCTTCAGCTTTTCATTGGTTTGGAAGACATTAGTAGTAGATATGTTTGGCACAAGTACATTTAAATCATTACATTTTTAATTAAATGATCCAAACTGCGAAAATTAAGAAGTGCATGACTCAATTTTATAAATATTCAGCCTACATACAGTAAATATAACTTCATATGAAGTTCAACAATAAAGTTCGCCTCTTAGCAAGTTTTAACATTCACTCACACCTACAGCAGACAACCGACAGACAAATAATTATCTACAGTCTCTTGTCAAATTTCAAAATCATGATTATCTGAGATCTGCTGAGATCTGCATCCAAGTCGATTTACAGCCCTTCAATCAACGATCGTGCCTGTAATTAAAAAGGCGACACGTTTGGTTCAATTATAAAGAAGGATGTTAAACTGGCTCATAGTGAAATAAAGGCCGCATGTCTACACTCACACCTTATTGTTCGCCTCTGTCAGCAACATCAAGAAACTCGATACAAGCAGGAGGCCCGTTGAATTATTTCAGAGGCAGAACACAATTCAGCCCTCGGCATGGAGCGCTGCTGTGGCAGCACCGCACAGCTCCTCCGTCTGGTGGGCAGGCCTCTGGTCTCCAGGGCGAATTGCTACACACACCGGAACACAGGTTGCATACAGGGTAAATAAAGCACGAGAAAAGCAGGAAGGAAAAGGCCTCAGACATACAGTATAGATTATTTACTACATTTATCTATATCATTACTTCTTTATAATCACTAAAATGCTATAAATACTGTATTTTTGGTTTTCGAAATGTCAGAATATGGTACACAATACTTTTGGGATGGAAATAAAGTCCACTCATTATGATTATTATTTGAGCTGTTTACAGGAGTTCAATTTCAATCTTGCATTCATTTGGGAAGCTAAAGGTGGGAGTGTTTCTTACATCGAGCGACAGAGATCTGTCGACTACACCCACACACACCACAGCAGCACACCACTGCATGCTTGATCGTTTCAGTGGGAAGCACAGCGGAGCAGAGAGACCATTCAAAACGCCATTTCTAAGCGCGGGGCTTCCAGGGACAGCGACACGGAGCTAACACCCAACGGAAAGACGCAGCACTGCAGCTCACACTTACAAGTCAGCTTTCCCTATTCGTTGGGAGACGTTGACAACACACCCACCACCACACTCCGCTGCTGTGTGTCACAGGCAGGTGGCAAGAAAATGTCAGCGGTGGCTGCGTCTGTGTGTGCTCACATGTCAGGGAAGGAGAGAAGAATATTTTGTGAAAAGGGCATCTTTTAAAGGCCAGAAGCACAGTGTCCATTCTCCACTCTTCTTGTCCAATTGACACACGCAGGGAGGTTGAGATCCTTCGGATGAAAGAAGCTCAATTTTTTTGATATTAAGTGTGAAGCTATTTTAAATCTTAAATCAGAAATATAAACACCACAGAAAAACGTTGCTGCATCTACACAAACTCGCAAACCTACAAGACCAAAGGAACACTTCACGCAACAAACAGCATACTACATTAATCGGAAAAAAAACTTTTTTTTATATTTGTACTATATTTACCTACAGAAACACGTTTAATGCAGCGTGACCACACATGAGCTACTGTCAAATGATGGGGATGATTGTCACAGACCCAAAAGTAGTTCACCAGAAAGAACTTCTGAAAACTGATTCAAGTGGTAAATTGCAGGCTGATTTTCTGAGCAGATTGGTAACTCAGGGGTTCACCAAAGCAGTCAGGGTGTGATTACCTGCGGTGAAGCATTTCTATATGCAGTACAACCTGTGGAGTGGATGCACAGGCTAAAACGGAATATTTAGCAATATGTTTCATGCGTGCTAAAGGTTAGGATTAAAGACAATGTTTACCTTTAGATATCCTGAGAAGTTAAATGTCAAGTTTGGAGAAACAAACTAGGGGAGTCCTTCCAAGGTAATAATGAAGGAAAGCGTTCTTCAGCCAGCAACAAATCACAGATATTCTGTATGACTTGTGAGTAGCGCTCTGCCACATCACACAAAAAGACAGTGCTTCTCATCTTCTAATGATTATAAAAAAAAAAAAGAAAACTTTGAGGAAGTTTGTGGAAAAACCACACAAAGAGCTACACATCCTGTGGTTCCATCTGAAGTTACAGAGAGGGGCCATGCTGTTACTTCTTACTGTGTGTTCACCCGGTGCAGCTAATAAACTCACACACACACAACTTTCATAACAGCGCAACTGAGTTTTAAAAGTGGAACAAACACTTAGCATACATAGCACTTTCTCTATTTTTAAAAGTAAGATCTGCCTCTTCAGCATTTTTGAACAACTCAGCAGTTTGCACTGGGACCACATGGTCTCATTTGAATAAACATTCCTGAAAGAGAGAATTTCTCGGCATACATGCAGACCTCTCCAATAACTTTGATGTGGTTTACATCATGAATTGGGCTCAAAATAACATTCAGCACTTCATAATATCCTGCCTTTAAGTGGTATGATGCTGCATCTGTTTGTTGTTGTTAGATTTGAGCTTTCTTTATTCAATCATGTAGCCATGAATATAGCATCTGTTGGTATTAATATTTGAAGTGTCTCTCTGTGTGTGCGTGTGTGCAAGCAGAAAAAGAGATGAAAGAACTTCTGTCATCTGCTGACAAATACAATATTGATTTGCAGTCTCACATTCTTTCTGCATGAGGTCTCTGTGATCTGCTGGAAATGAGACGACTGAAACGTCCCTCCGTAGAAATGTTTTAGTTTTACGTTTCAGTCAAGACTGCTGAGAACGGCTGTTCATATGGATACCTGTGGATTCTTTTAGTACTTCAGGAAGCCTGGGGGAGACACTTTGTTCTGACAGCTGCAATAAAGGTCAAAGTTGTTTCTTTGAAATGAACACGTGGATGCTGGAGGTGCTGATGTGCTGTCGAGGTATTACTTCTAGTATTAATACGTTTTCCTGTTTGGTTTATACTACGATAACCTATGGGATGCTACCAGAGACGAACACTGGTGCAGAAAGTAAACTAGTCTTAAATAATATTCTTCGGTTCATTGTCTTGTCCATGTTGTGTCTTGGTTCATGGTTTTCCCGTAGGCACTTTTTGATATTCCGCTTGAATGAAGTTTTTTTTCGGAATCCTGCGAGTACGCACTTGACTCCTCCCAGTCCTCTGTCTCCGGCACCTATCATGAGATTATATCCAGGGAGCCAGTCTGTCTCAAAGTATAACTCCAATATTACAATATTGTCAGTGTCTAATTCTACTCTATTATGATGTTATGAGGTTTGTGACATCTTAGGATTTGATATGACGAATGTCAGTTTTCTGTCCGGGTCCTCATGGGAGGAAAAAGATCGGTTTGATATGCAAACAAAGAGCGTGCCGATTCGCCTTTTTTCCGTCTTTCTCTGTCCCTCAGGCGTATTGCAGAGCTGCCGTCAGATGTTATCTCTGAATGCTTGGCTGCTTTTTCATCCCTCTATATGTTAGATGAAAAATGCTCCAGCGCTTTCTCTTTGTTTCCCGTTCTCTCAGTTCTTTTCTATCATTAATGTCTTAGCTTGCTCTACATATTGTAAATGGTATTTCATCCATCCCCAACTTGCCTTATTACAATTTCTTTTTTATCCACTCTCTTATTCTTTGACTTGCTTTGCATAGTGCTGAAAAGTGGATATTGGCGGTTTTCTTGGACCTTTGGTGGGTTGTTTTTGCATTCTTTTGTCTTATGTAGAGCTTAGCAATGGTTGCCTAATTTCCCGCCGACACGACAAAACAGAATGATTATTTTAGATGATAACCTACTTAAGCTGGTGTTTTTAAGCCACGTACAGTTCAGTCAATCAGAAATGATACGTGTTGCTCAGCTTTGACAATTCTTCTATGTCTACAACAGGTGCCAGAAAAGTGGACATTCCCAGTGGTCTCTATGATTGAATTGTGAAATTCAATATAACTGGGTCAAAATATTGATACAGATGCATTATTGTTATTGGTTATTGTTATAGCCGTAGTGGCCTGTATTCAGTTCCACATCTTCTGCCTGGTTGTTGACCTTTTGCAGCTTCCTGCAAAGCAGGTTAGTCATCAATTTGTCACCATAAATAGAAGGCTTTTGAGCTACCTTGTCTAATTGTTACTGCCGCCTCTGCAGCTTGTCTCTTGAGATTGGTAAAAGTCAAATCCGCTTCAGTTGGCAGCTTGAGAAAACTGCCTCCTTTGCCAATAATGTCCGACAACACGGTGGCTGCATTCCATTAAATGTCGGTCATGTTGACAACGGACAAATACTTTTATTGTGTATCTCTGAATTTGATCCTCATTCACAGACCTTTGCAAACCGTTGCATAATCGCTTGGTTTGACTGAAGTATAAAGTAAAGTATATCTGTATCTGTACTTAATGTTTTTTTTGTTTTATCAAATGCTTCACATTTGTATTAGTTCAGAAACGTAATGCAACTAAAATTTTGCACAATAAAGGCACCCAAAGAATTGACCAATACTTCCCTTTCATGGTTATAGCTACTCAGACTTAACAGGGTTTTACCCGTAACTCAGGAAGAATGATAGGAAGTCAAGTCTTACAATCAAGATTTCTATGGTAATTTTAAATGCGTATTGCAGATAATATCTATTATTATTATTTTTATGGCCCTATTATGAAGCCGAAAGTGAGTAGACAATCTGGTTCTCCTGCTTCAAAAAAAGTGCAATTAAGAACAGATTATATATATTTTACAAGATAGAGAACGAGCCCTCGGGCTTGTTTGCGTGAGTGTATCCATGTTCAACCACATTAGATCACCAGCAGAGAACAACAACAGACACCCTGGCGAGTCCCACACCTATGCACCCTCCACACCT
Organism: Apeltes quadracus; assembly: GCA_021346845.1. Lineage (NCBI taxonomy): Eukaryota > Metazoa > Chordata > Actinopteri > Perciformes > Gasterosteidae > Apeltes > Apeltes quadracus. The sequence continues at coordinate 7,107,409 of CM037928.1, read as the reverse complement.
GGAGGAGCAAAGATCACCGACTTTGACGACACAGTGGGGATTTGGAGGAGGCTTGCAGGATTTGTTGAACCCCTTTGGGAGCAGACCTGTAAAGACAGATCAGGAGGGTAAAACCCGAAGGGCTGTGTGACAATGTGGTGTTGGCCAACAAATCTCCAGATATGAGGATCGCCTATTGTTATTTCTTCCAAAAATATACAACATGTAGTACAACCTCGGCCACTGACCAAGCTGCAGTATTTGACGAGTTGGAAGTGAGTAAGAGCAGTAATTACATGCTCAGCATCTTAAGCCGTGTCACGAGGATGTTATATTTTAATTAACCGTGGAATATGCTTTCATATCAATGTAAGCCTAATACATAATATGCTCCCTTTTTATCAAGCATGAAAAACAATTTGCGTATTGACTTCTTTCGAAGGGTCTGACCTTCACTGTGACTGTGGACAAACACAGTACTCTCACCCAGGAGACCTCAGTTCATGTCTTATGTAAAAGCAAAGGCCAACAGGGACTCATTTTAATAAATACGTCAATTAACTTGCATTTTATGCCAAAAGTTGATTTTTAATATTTATCATTTTAACAAATCCCACCAAGCATTTTGTTGCCTTAACATGAAGAACATGAAGACTGGGCTGCTACTGTATATCTGCTTGTCCGTGAGCGTTGAAAGTGAGATGGATAAACTAGAACAGTTTATCTACTTGATGAAGTTGTCCGTGCATTTTCAAAGCAATTAACATTTGCCCGTTTCAGTAATGATACTCCAGATGTTTCCTACAATGGCTACATCACCTTAAGTATACTTTAGTCTACGCAACCATGAGCACAATGACCATTTAGTAAGTCTATAAAGAGTCTATGCTCAAAAACACTTCTATACAGACATGCAAGACAGTCAAAGTCCCATTCCTTTTCCCCATTGACAATGTTACAAGACTTACTGACATAAAACATTTCTTCAGCTGCGATCCGGCTGAAACTCACCCCGATGAATCATCCCTGTCGTGATTCATTCACTTTGTATCTTTTTGAGACAAATGTGCAAGCCTGTGGAAGTGTAAATGTGTTATGGAGAGTGAAATAGAGGATATAGCAAACATCTGAATGGTAACACAGAATATGCTGCACAGACCGAATTAAAAGGTGCCCTCTTTCCATCTGCCACAAGTTAATTAAAGCCAAGTTTGACTTATAATTTGCAGGAAACGACTGACTGCCAGTAGATCTGGTTGTTATAGATACACAACCTACCCATTGTTCATTAGTATTAGCTCTAGCTGTGTTTACCCTGATAACATGGCTGTGAACAGGCTCCTGTAGAACGCACAGTTAAACTGTACAACCTCTTGTAAATTTAAAAGAAGCGCTCCAAACAGTTTATTCTTTCATCCCAACCAATGTCTCTGGGCCTTTAGCTCTGTTAATCCCTTGTTTTGTATTGTTCGAGGACATGGAATTTTTATAGTCTTTGCCTGCCTCAACCCGGAAGTGTGTGAATTCCTTTTGAAGGCCACTTCAGATGAACAGCTCAGCATAGCGAAATAAGTCACGTATATCCAAAACATAAGGAGGTTGTCAATAAAAGGCCCAGCTGCGACGTAATTGCCAGACTCCCATTTTCCAAACAATGGCAAACAAATTGGTCTGCACTCGAGGAGAGTGAACAAATGGAGAGGAGCATTCTCCACTCTTCAGCATGAGATATTACCCTCTCATGATGGAGTTTTGACTCAAGATCCTGAAGCCATCTGCTTAACACACGCAAACACACATACATCACGTTAAAGACACAAGCCTGCAAACATGCAGTTTTAATGCAATAATCACAGACACTAATTACATTTACATGCACACTAATATTCTAGTGGTTCATGGTTTATAGTAATACACTGGAGAAGGTTGTTAGCTAATTATTAGCTTACCTGCTCCAAAGTGTTGCTTGGGATAAAAGATGAGCTTTGAGGAGGTTATGCTGGGCTTATTTCCCGTTTTCCCCAAGCACAAAGAGATGAATGCTAGAAGCTCACCTTTCTGGTCCAAAACAGAAACCTCTGTTTAAAAGAAGATGTCTCTGCACCCAGAGTGTGGTGTGTGCTGATTAGACGACGTTTCCACATCATTTTAATTGTTCAGGCAAAAAAGCTCACGCAACATCCAGAATCAAAAGCTGGCTGGAACACATACTATCCAAAAAGAGTATCCATTGTTATTATTACAAGCATACATACATCTCTGATTATTGTAAAAGGTATTCTGATAGCTGCTTCATTTTATTTCCAACACCCACACTTTGAGTGCAATTGGTGTATATGACATCGCAAACATCCAAAAAAGGTAATTAGATCCCAGTTTACAATCCTGCAGAGTCTCCAATACCAATGATATGGTTTGAAATTATTTTGATTATTAAACATTTTGCTAAATATTCTCTCTACTCCAACACCGAAAGGCAAAGGAATAACAGCAAGAAATTAGGGGTGTAACGATTCAGCTGTTACATCGATGTATCAATTTTTATTCCTCCGATCCAACTACATCGATCTGTGCTCGGCGAGTTGGCCATATGGACGACATAGATCGATCTGATTTAAAATGTAATAAATCAATTTTATCGATACTAGGAAATAACCCATTGGATTTAAGCACGTCAGACTTTTTTCTTAGCACTTTTAATGATAAAGGCTTTCGCGGACTGAGCCGCCGTCCCGAGCCCTGATTCAACTTCCGTGTTTCACGGCAAATCCGACGGAATGTTCCACACGGGTTAAAATAGAGGTGGGGTTTGTCGGGGGTTCGTAGGGGGAAACCATTATTGCAGGGGTGTTTTTTTGTGTATCACTAATACGGGTTTTTTTCTGCTACACTGCTACAGCAGTGTTTGCACTTTATTCAAATAAAATGTGAATGCATTTGCCATTCATTGTTGTTTACTTGTTTATTTATATTCATAATTAATTGATACCTGATTCCATTACAAGAAACTACAGGAATCTAGGAAATTTATTTCAGTCAATTTTTGGCTAAAAAGTTACTGAATCGATTTCAAGTCATTGAATCGGATCGTATCGTTCTAAATGAACCAATATCGTCCTTGAATCGTATCGACAACCACAAATCGTGATCGAATCGTTGTTAAAAACGAATCGTTACACCCCTACAATAAATGCATAGCTGACATTATAGCAGCCAATAGATAACAATGACAGGATGAAAAAGAAAAGGTTTGTGCTGGCCAAATCGGACAAAGTGTCCGGCCTGGTGGCTTGAATATAACTTGGTCATAATAAAAGCACATGGAGTTACCAGTGATGTTGAGCCTCTTCAGTTTGCTATTGTGTGGCAGACACAGAGGAATAGAGGGTCACGATGAACCTGGGAGAAGAATGAGGAATAGTGTCATTTCAGCTGGAGTCCCTGTCAGGAAACAAAATACAGATTTATACATAGATCTTTTTTTCTTCTACCATGGTTCACGGCTTACTTGTGTAAAAGTCTGGGTTACATGGCAATTACCTATTCCAGATCTATTTATTATCATCAGCTTTAGCAAGCAGTCAGTTTTATTGTCATGATCAATCTAAAATGTAATTTGCTATTCTCCAACTGATCTAAATCAAATCACAAGCCAACCAAAACCTATACTTGTTTCATAAGGTGAAGGCAAAATAAAAAGATGAGGTCAGGGGACCGAATGGCTGATGATACTTGGATTAAGTATTGATTTTTGAGCCGCAAATCACCGAAATGACTGACCGCTGTGTACCTCCTACTAGATTCATCTCAGCTCAACTTTAAAAGGTGTGGAGATGTTTGGGTTACTCCAGGCAACTCAATCCTAATGAATCCAAATATGTTTGGAAAAAAGTCAGCGAGCATCCTCCAATATCACACTGCAAGTCGATCAGCCTTTGTGACACCATTGTTTCAAACGTCCCCACAAGGACTGTATTCTTCATCCTCAGCAACACATTCCAAACAGGCCAATGTGAAGGTAACTTTTTGGCACATGTTGTGCCACAAAAGGCATCTTTTAAAAGGCATCTAATTGTAACACTGTGTGACAGGTGTTTGCCCATGTGAAGAGTCAGTGTGCATAGGAGGGCAATTGACTTTAGAATTTTCAATGACAGTGTGTTCCTTGTGAAAACAAGATTTTCCTTCATGAAAATTGTGCCAAATACAGAGAATGTGTGTAGTGTTTTGAAAAAAGTGTGTTTTAGAACGGCAATTTGAGTGTAAAGCAGGAATGGTGCTTGTAGTTCAGCATAATTGGTTCAGGGGGTTGGTGCATGAGTTACATGTTGTGGTAATTGTGTGTCAAGTACCAGAAAATGTGTGTAAACAATCGAGAAAAACTGTAATACATATCTATGAGTAAAAACACTATGCACGCACTTTAATTTGCTATTCTCCAACTGATCTAAATAAAATCACATGCCAACCAAACCTGTACTGTTTTCATATGAGGAGGCAAAATAAAGAGATCAGGTTAGGGGACCGACTGAGGCTTTAAAACCCACAAAGCTACAAGGCAGCAACAACCAGAGATGTCACAGTGTGAAAGGCAGACGTTCAAAAAGGGCGACGTGTTCTGGAAGCTGAAATGGGGCCTTTCTGGATACGCAATCAAATAACTCAAATACAATTTCTGCTCCTGGGCCATTTTCCCAAGGTCTAAGAATCAGATTGATAATTTAGTCTGAAAGCGATAGTCATTTTTATGATTGATCTATTTGTTGCGTAGCCGAGATGTTTTTGCAATTTAAGTGACTCTAATTCAGTTTGCCGCGTGTTCAGACATATGGAAAAGGCAAAAGTGCTTTATCAAAAAGAGGGTTGAAAAGCTCCTAATCAAGAAGACGGACAATACATGATCTTACTAATAAATATAATAATGACCACGTATTGCACTGTGTTTCAGTCATTCACCATTAGTGGTATTAAAATGACTGTAGTGATGTGCCCATAATTGGCCAATTATAATATTTTAAGACACAGAAAATACCCACTGAGACAGAAGAGAGTGCACAACCAGATCAAGTCTGGGGTCGAGCAGCGTTGCGTTAGGACTTGCGATGACAGCTACGCGTCAAGCAGTCAACAAGTGAAGGCGTACAGGAGCTTCTGTCGTCTTTCCCTCGATTCTGTTCAACACATAGTCACATAGTGACCATTCCCTTTTCTAGAGATTATTTTCGCCAGCCTTCAATCACAACGCCATATTAATGTATTTATTAAATTCACCGGTTTAAAAGGAACTGTTTTGTACTCTTCCATAAAATATCCCTCATTTTCTTAAAATACGTAACAGGGGTTGACCGTGTTGAATGTAGAACTGAGATCTGAAACTCAAATAGTTTTCAAAGACACGTTTACGTACAACGCTGTAGATTTGTCCAGTGACACAAATCTGTAGATTGATACAGGTGAATTCACAGAATGGCAGATCTGAGCTTTGTTTAGAACTTCTCTGGCATCTTATTTGGCGGCAAAGACGCAATGAACATATGTCTAAGGTTCAGAGTTGCAGCTAAACGCCTCAAATTGAATATATAATTACATAACACATGTGACAAATTCATTTACATAGCCTGACTGAAATTTTACAGACAAACACTTTATTCTCTTTCCCTTGTTGACAGCTGGATCAGACTAGCAAAATCATCCCAGTGTCATTATAGCCGTTGCCAGGCAACGGGAGAGACGAGGCTAATCACCCTGACATACAGGCCCGGTGTGGGAGGAAAGCACAAGAACAGGCTACGCCAGCGGTTCGGCGTCCTTTTCCACAAAATAACGTTTGTCTGTAAGCCGCAAAAGCCATTCATCACAGCTTATAGAACACATATTTATATACATATATGTGTATATATTTTTAATGAAATTTTAAAACAAGAATAAAGACAATTCCTGAAATAAGACTGCTCACAGTGGGATAAAAGGGAAAACACTCTAAAACAGTTCTGCAACTGGCCACAAAACCTTTTAAAAGGAACCAATCCAATGTTAAAATCCAGCCTAAAACACATGTGTAGCATTTTATAACGCTTAATGTGAAGTAATGCGTTCTCATTTCCAACCTTTTTTTTCCACTGGTCATACAGGCCACGGCATATAAGGGTATGACAAAACTCAGTGAACTTTATCCTCCAAAAAATATTACGTTGCCAGATAAGATGTGAAAGGTTGTAAAAATGCACCTGGGTGGATGAGAGGCAGGAAAACTATGATGAAACACTGAGTGAGTCTCGAGAGCCAAGCTGTCTGCTTTCACTGGGTTTTTGAAAGATTGGGTGTAGGTGCTCCCTATAATCAAAGTGAATATCTCTGCTTACCAATTACACGGTCCTGTTAGAAAAGAGCAAAGACACGGGCCTTGTACTGTAGAGTGAGCTCAACATCCACAGCATATCTTTTGGTAACAAACTTTAACAACCTTGATAACTCCAAGCACACACGACAACAATATGTATTAACTTGTTGAGTCAAAACAGAGTTTCTAAATCTGGCTTGGAGTGCATCAACTTAAAAAGGAAAGGAAAATGTTTGCAGTTCATTACCGACCACAGACATGGACTCCTGTAGGCCGAGCAGCTTTTGTTAAAAGACAATTGAACACATAATCCAGGCTAGCAACAGTTTAAACAACCAAATGCAGCAGGAACATCTGTCAGTTTAAAAAGGAGCTGAGGGAACAGTTTAAAAGGAAAGAAGGTCGGTCCTAAAGGGAGACATTCATGGGATGAATGGAAACTTGATAATGGAGCATCACAGGTCGATACATATAACATGAAACAAATGGCATTGTTGAAGTGTGCGCATGCCTGAAGGCCAGACTAAAAAATGTAGAAAAAGTCAGACAATTTCTATCTCCTTTGTTTCTCCTCTGCAAAATGCCCATTAAAGTTCTTCATCTCTTTTGCTATCATAATCTTAATGTGTTATGTTACATCTTGGATCAGTGCTTTTGAAAATTGCTCTTTGTGTACCAAGGACATTGACGCCCACTATGTTTTAAGGATGCCAATTGTTATTGCATGATGACGCGGGCAACCATGAGTGAGTTTGCACTTCTTTCTGTCAAAGATAAGCACTTCACTACATCTGTAAAGAATTATGACACAAAACTCCTCAAAATCGAATGCCAGCGTCTGTCTGTCCATTCTTCTCTGTCGTCTTTGTTTAGCTCCTTGGTGGATTAAACTAAACTGGTTTGCATAACAAACTAAAATTCAGCGTGACATGAAATTGAACATGAACATCATACTGTATTGATGACTTGAAATTAAGTCTACTATTCGGTTTGGTAATTGTTAGAAATTGCTGTCTTTGTATCACCACTCATACTGAAGAACTTCTACACAGATGACATGTGGAGTTTTCTGTTATGTTATTCTGTATGCAGCTTTGCGTCAATGGAATTATTCATCAGCTAGTCACCAATCAAGGCAGACCAGAGGAATCTGTGTACACCTCATTTTCAATGGGCATTTTACAAGAATACGTGACACCAAACCAGTAATTCTCAACTGACAGGCTTCCTGTGCTTTTATTTTGAAGGGGATTTTTTATGCAGCGGAGTGCCATCCATTCACACCGTATTTGCCGTTGATTCCTTCTAATGCTAATGGTCACCCGCCATTAAAGAGCATACAAGAACACCCGCAATTTTTTTTATATGCTAATCGAACATCGCAAAATGCAAGTGCGACACAGACTATTTGAGATGTGGATCTTCTTACAGTGAAGCCCAAAGAAGGTGTGTTTGGTCCAACGTGGTTCTTGCACAAGAAAGCTCAGTCAGTCAAAACTGAACCAGCATTTAGAAACAAAAGACCCTTCTCTCAAAGATGAACCTGTTGGGACTAGTTCAAGACACGAGGACATCATAAAAAAGTCTTCCTTCTTTGAGTCTGAAGGAACAACAGGCACTCGAGGGGAAAGAAACTCTCCCGCTTTTTTTAACCACACTTTGGTTCAGTATTTACCTGCTGAGATAACAAGAAGAAATGTTCATTTTGTATAATCATTTTGAATTGCACTTTGTGTAATTTATTTTAAATTTGTCGATAAAAGCGGCTACTCAAGGCTACAAAATTTGTCCCTTGACTTGGAAAAATCCTAAAAAGGGTGTGATGGTTGGTCCCCCAGCCAGACCAGTGGAAAAGCTATGCCTCTATATTATCCACCACTCTGTAAAATCATCCTACCTTCAAATAGAGACACATATAAGTGCTACATTTAACAATAGTCAAGTAATAGTAGTCAAAGTCAAAGTATTGCTGCTGTGGCTGAATCATGGCCATTGTCATTGCTTAGTAAAATCATTCACTTGTGATGAAATCCTTCCCTTCAGATAGTGGCAAACTCAGAGGTGGTGGAAAGAGCATAGACTACTGAGGTGATAGGAGGGAAGAATAATATTCATTTTTGACAGAATTGAATCAAAGGTTAATCAAAAATTCCATAATCTCACTTCTTTCCATTCTTCATTTCTCCCTCAATTATCTCCACATTACCTCAATTTCTCCGTCATTATATTGCTGCACTACACATTATCTTCTTTTCAACCCCATTGTACCATACCTCCATCCAACTATCAGCTCTCCTTCTTATGGTTTGATATGTTTTTCTAATGCCTCACAATAATTTTCAAATTTGATCTGAATTAGTGTGCTGTTTTGGCTCAAATGTGGTCAGTTTTACCAGAATGTTGAATAGGAAATCTGACCCCTACTTTAACCTCTGACCTTCTCAGTGGAAAACAAACTGCTTTTAAGCTAAATTGACTGAATAATCAACCGTTGGCTGAACACCAATTACTGTAGCCACTGAAACTCAGCCTGGCAGCTTAAGTGTGTGTCTTTGTGTGTCAGAGGATGTCACACGCGGGAGTGATTGCCTGAAACACGCCTCCACTCCCCTATGAAATACAACTACTTGATATGCACACCCACTCAGATGCACTGCACATAACACCGTCATGACGTGAGCATCCGTAATCATCCATTAAAACATACGCGTTTAATGAGGGTGACCTCTTGTGTCACCACAAACTTGCATTTTCATATAAGGTCAAATTTAAAACTGAATCCTTAACTCCAATTGCACTGACCTAAATGACTGAATGAGTTTCTTAGCAGAATCTTCTCATATTCCATATGGTATGATTATACATTTAGTGAAACAGCTCAGTGACTGGCGACATGATACGTAATAACCCTGCTCAATGCATGCTGGGATGGGCATCTCCGATCAGAAAACGAATGTGAACAAATGGACCAATGAGGTTCTACCCTGCTGCATGCACGTGCCCATCGCAATGCTGTGGCGTTTGCATTTAGCAAACCTCTGGCACCAAATATTATTTGGATAACACTGACAACAGTTATTTCTTCTCATCCAAGCCTAGAAATGTGGTCTCAATTACTAAAGCCTGTATCATTCTGTTATTGGAAAAGGTGTCAAGTGATTCACAGCCGTTAACAGTGGCTTCCTTGGAAGGCTCACTGTAATTGTCTAGCAACCGGCTTCTCGTCTGTTTCTTTCCTTTGTATTGAGCAGCAGCTGTTTTATTGTTTACAGGAAATCCATTGGTTTATTAGGCTTTTAGGAGCCATTTATTGGTTATGTTGGGCTTTTACTGGTCATGTGTGTTTTTCTTTCTGGTTGGGGGGTGGTGACCGTGTCCACTGCTGCCAACGGAAGCACACTGGAGCCCGATAGATCTCAACTATCCCCTTTCTAGGTCTGTGTCACGACGTTTGTTTTCACTGGAAGTCTGCTTGAGTGCTCATGGATTAAACAAGGGATATTTTGGAAAACCAGAATGTGTGGGGAGGGGTGTATGTTGCCATCAGGTACATCCTCTACAGTAACAATTATTTTTCTTTTGCTCGTTCTCCCGACGCTAAAATTGAGTTGCAATGTTGGCTGAGCTGAATTCCAACAATTTTAACAGACTGCTACGGGGAAGAACAGAGGAGAGCGCCTAAAATAAATAATCTGTAGGCCCTTATACCTCACTTTAACAAATGTCTATAACAATCTCCAAATTGTTACGTTAACTGTAGTGACAGCCAATAGCCATCTTTGATGGAATCCATGAGAACATTTTTTTCCATGTTATACTATCAGGGCTCAGGGTGTCCCCTAAAAAAATGAGCTTCTGATAATGACTTTTAATTTCGATTTTCTGAGCAACTGATCCATGTTTGTAGAAAAAAATTGTTGCTCCTTGCTTGTCTTGCAGAGGTGTTGATGGTGTCAGTTTGAAAGCAGCACGCAGATATTCTCTCCATTAAACCGGCCGGAAGAAAAGATGAAAGTTAACAATTGAATTTTGTTCTGCAGGTGGTTAGGAGGGATAAAGTTCACATCATACAAAACACGGCCCCTCCTTTATTTTCCTGGAGATTGAAGAAACTGACCAACCAGCTCACAGTCTTCCAAAACCTTTCATACCCATCACCTGCTGTCTGTGGCCGTTCGGGGAGCCTCTGTGGAATTAGTGCCATTGATCGGGTGGCATCCGTCTACCCTCATTTGGCGTTGTGTGGTCATCATTCATTTAGGCTGAGCTCTTTGATATGCAGCTTTTCTTAGCAATCACGAATGTTAGCTGCTCTACACAGCTGTGGTTACCTTTCAGTCGACATACATTTATGAAGGTACATAAAGGCATTACGTGAACCAGACTCTCCCCGTGTTCGTGTGCTCTGCTTCCGGGTGCTCTGGTGTCTTTCCACTTGAAGGCATTCAAGTTCGATGAGCTAGAAAGTCCAAATTTAATCTAATGTTGGTGTCAAAGTCAGCTTCCTGCTACCAGAGGCTCCAGATCCTCACCGGATTAAGAAAGCCATGACAATATAGAACGGATGAATGGCAAATATTTGAGCCCAACAACATGAACCGTCCACGAGCCTACTCGACACTGTTATTCAATGTTATTCAAATTTCGCATGTAAATTTACTGCTTCTTTATCGGTCGACTCTGTACACACAACAGCAATTGCTCATCTGTTCTGGAAAATAAATTAACTATTGCTTGCTCTTTTTTTTTTTCCTTGTTCAAATATTGATGAAGAGACGGCAGGATATCAGAGTTAGTGGTGCATTATTACTTTATTGTTTTTACATCCTCTTTATTATCAACACAATTATATCAGATAGTAGTGTCTCCAGCTGTGCATGTGTTCATAGTGAATAAAGATTTATAAACCTCTTGGTTTTGTTGGGTTTCTTTCTTTTATACGTGACATGTGAAGATTATGCTTTATTTAATCATCAATACATAACTGCATCAAGTTGCCTTGAAATTCTTACTCAGAGGTTCCTACTGCACAAAAGCAATTGCCTTGATTTTGACTATGGTGGTTTGTTTACTTGATTACACTACTTCAGTCCGAGCTGAAGAAGTTTCAGGAGACCCTGCATGATTTTACTTTTTGCATTACATGGAATATAACCTTGTGACACCAATGACAATCATTAAGAATAACATCAAAATTGCCAATCTCCCTGCTAATGGTCCTGTTTATTTATAAAAGGCATCTAGAGGCACTTTTTCAGTGGCTTATATCCATGGCAGCAGTTTTGAACTCAGCCATTTATTTCTATTAAATAAATTGTTATTTCTGCTCGGGAGGTCTTTCATGTCCCGGTAAACCAAACGCCATATTCTCTGGGTTGATACCAGCCTCCAGAGGCTCTCCATGGATTTATTGAGGTGCGCTCACATTCAATTAACATGTCGGTTGGTTTATCGCCGCGAGATCCGGGTTATTTACAAGGGTTATTTACATATATTGCATTTTAATTTATCATAACCCAAGTTATTGCATCATACTCCTTGTGACCTCACATGCTGGTAAATTGATTCTGTCCTGATGTCATCCTTTGAAGCATCTTTTAGTGGATTTGCAATTTTGCAGCAGCAACATTATAGGGAAATGTCTTGCAGAGTCCAGAAGTAGCTCCATAGAGCTACTTCTTTACCTGATCTATACAATACGTATAGATAATTTGATGGTTCAGGCTCAGTCCGTAACTCTATATATTTGCCCTAATCAAGGGTAACCCTTATTATAGTATTTTCTTTTTCATGCCTCCTGTTGAAATCTGATGCTATTGCATCATAAAGCAACAAAACTACTTTCTAATCTTTAAACATTCTCGATATGTGCATATAACTTTGTGATGGCATGTTGCCTCAATGGCAATTTTGTTTTTCTTTTCATAGTTTCCTTTATTCATAGTCGTAGATATATTTTTTTACACTGTCATATTCTGATAGGTGCACTCATGTCCATTGTGTTGTGTCGATGTTTCATCGCAAGTGAGATTCAGTCAGTCATTTCTTGTTAAATTCCAGGTCTTTTATGTCTTATGCTGGATGCAGGATTCATTCTAAATGGCAGATTCACTGTTTAGCCTAATCTATATAATTTAAGTATCACATCTGTGTCTCCTGATTGAAATGAAGCGTGAGTGTAATCAGGACTATTAAACTCCTGCATGCTTTGGCCTACAGTTCACTCCTCACACATGTTCACTCATAATCTCCTTGCTGTTATTGTTCCAGCCTGTCAATCATGATGCCAGCTGTTTAGATCACCTAGATAGCCCCTCGCTACCCCCCCCCCCCCTCCCCCACTTAATGTACATGCATCCTCTGTTCATAATGAACTGGTATAATGTATTCTTATGGCTCATTAGAAATGTAGGCTAAATAACAGAGTCAGGTGTGTCAAGCAAGCAAACACAAAGACGAGCAGATGGACAAAAAAACTAAAACATTCTCAGCATGTCTGTGGTCCATTGCACCATAATGATGCAGACTGAAGCTGCTGTAGAGGTCTATACGTGTTTCACTTGAGAGGGAGGGAGGGAAAGAGAGAGAGAGAGAGGAGGAGGGAGGAGGAGAGGGAGATAGAGAGAGAGATAGAGAGAGAGAGCGAGAGAGGGAGAAGAGCATCTCAGACAGAGGTGGGACTGGAGGACAGTGGCTTTACCGGGGACACAGAGGAGGGTAAACTCAACTCAATTTATGCACTTGAATAGCTTACGTCGTTTAATGGTATATCATTATTTGTATGCACTGTATACACTTTATAACTTTAAGACGTGGACAAGGATTTGGAAATATCAAGTCGAGTTACCTGATCTGGACGGTGGGAAGTTATGACGCGAGACTAAATGTGTGTATTGTGTGTGTGTGTGTGTGTGTAGGCTCACATTTTGTTCGAAACCTGCGACACTTGGCGTCTTTAAACTGGTCAACAGTGCCGTTTGCACATTGACCCGCAGCCCATTAGGCTCCAGCGAGGTTTCAAACTAATGGATGTCGTGTCTCTGCCGTCCAGATTTTTGGAGATGCGCCACTTCTGCGAACACCCCGCTGTCTCCAGAGCGCACGTGAGGCTCCACCGATGAAGCCCGCGAGCCCTGACGCGCGCAAACCTTCAACTTTTGCATTCTCCTTTTGAAATCTCCAGGAAGGAGGAATTCGAAAAGAAGGAGCGAAAGAATCGCCGGCGGGGCACTAACAACTGAATAAAAAGTGAACCTCAGTGAACCTAATAAGTGACCGAGTGGAGGTGAACGCGGCGCCGCGGGGGTTCCGACACAACTGGCAATGTGGCAATTCAACCCTGACGTGACACAACTAATAGTGGACGTTTATTAAGGGAGCTTGAAGCGTTTTCACGATAAGGAAACCAAACACACGCACGTTTTAACGCGGACCAATGTGAGTATTCCCCCTGCAGGACTGATACTGAAGCGTCATCAGTACAGGTTCTCTTGCTTGTAATATACAATGAACTAACGGTAAAACTACTGATCTTAAATGAATTTGCGGACCTGCTGTCGCCTTGTCAGTGGTCTCTGGACCTCTCCTGTTTTTAGATCTCTTTGTCTTTAGAGGCGTATCTGCTCTTCTGTTATGTAATACAGGGAAAATCCCACTTTAATTGAACCTTTTTCTTGCTGTGCACGAGAAACTTTTTAGGCTTGATCACAAATGACTGTGAACGTCCAAAAAAGGCAAAAGACACTGAAATATTGATTTAATTAATTTAAAGTGGGTAGATATTGGTTTTGCAATGCCAAGAGGATCTTAGTGCCTTTTCAATCATGGAGAATGTGTCTATCTCTGGCATTGCACCGCCCGTCTGCAACGATTCCGTGGACTTCTACTCCCTCGCGTCAGTGAACGGCACCGATCCCAACTGCACTCCTCCCTCTGAGTTTTACTTCTACGCTGACCTGTACATCATTTTACCCGTCATCTACTCCGTCATCTGTGCTGTCGGGCTGACGGGCAACACGGCCGTCATCTATGTGATCCTCAAGGCCCCCAGGATGAAAACCGTTACCAACATGTTCATCCTGAACTTGGCCATTGCCGACGATTTGTTCACCTTGGTGCTGCCGATCAACATAGCCGACCACTTGCTGCAGTACTGGCCTTTTGGCGAGGTTTTGTGCAAAGTCATCCTGAGCATAGACCACTACAACATCTTCTCCAGCATCTATTTCCTCACGGTCATGAGCATTGACCGCTACCTGGTCGTCTTGGCCACGGTGAGATCCAAGCGCATGCCGTACCGCACTTACCGAGCAGCCAAAATTATCTCGTTGTGCGTCTGGCTGCTCGTTATCCTCATCGTCTCGCCTTTCACCGTTTTCGCCGGGGTGTACGAGAGGCCGAACGACGGGAGGAAGAGCTGCGCGCTGAGCTTCCCCAGCCCCGAGAGTTTGTGGTTCAAAGCGAGCCGGATCTACACGCTCATCCTGGGCTTTGCCATTCCCGTCTCCACCATCTGCATCCTATACACCATGATGCTCTACAAGCTGAGGAACATGCGGCTCAACAGCAACGCCAAGGCGCTGGACAAGGCAAAGAAGAAAGTCACCATCATGGTGTTCATCGTCCTGGCCGTCTGCCTGTTCTGCTGGACGCCGTTCCACCTCAGCACCATCGTGGCCCTGACGACGGACCTGAGGACCACGCCGCTCCTGATCGGGATCTCCTATTTCATAACCAGCCTGAGCTACGCCAACTCCTGCCTCAACCCGTTCCTCTACGCCTTCCTGGACGACAGCTTCAGGAAAGCCTTCAAGAAAATGTTGGAATGTAGGCCCGCCTGAGCGCGAGATCGTACAACGCATGGAACCAATCGCAGAGGTCGTCGCTGACTCACTGAGAGGAGTTTTGATGGTTAAGCTTTAAGTTCAAATCTCAAATGTCAATGTATGTAATCTGACTTGCATGGATCATTAAGGCCTCACTAGGCAACTTTACATTGTTTACACATGCTATCAATAGGTAGCCAGAAAAAAAGTAGAATGACACCTGTAAATTCCACAACTCCCATCTGGAAATCACACAGTCAACCAAAGGGATGAGAGAGGGAAAACATTCATCTTCAAGACAGGAGGCTGCTAAAATTCAGCCTCCTGATGAATTCAAAATGTATCCTGTAGTTGATCTGTAGATCTAAAACTTCAAATGAAGGAGGGATGCTTTTCCTTCTCACAGCTGGAATACTTTATGTTGTTATAGAGTTTTTCATGGCTCCGAGAGCACATTGTAACTAAAGTCATATTTTAAGTTGACAAAAATGGACCGTATTGCTGCTGTTACATTAAAAAAAAACATTAAATATCAACAGCATGAAGAGCAGAAATCAGCTTGTTTCACAGTTTGCAGCCTGCAGCTAAATTGCCAGTCCAAACAATTGTATCCTTTCCTGCACTGTGGGCACTGAAGGTCGAGGAGTGTCTCTGCCAGCAGTAGAAAAAGAACGTTCCCACGCAGCGTCATGGATTCGCATGCTGTCAATCAAAATTAACTCATGACAATGGTCAGGGTAGCGTGCAAGAAGACAAGAAGCGTGCACGAGGATTGTGTGTTTATTGTCACACAAGCGGGATGGAAAATTGTCCCTTTTAACAATTAAATCATGTGGGATGACTTGATAGATGCAAATTCTTAATCTGCCTTTAATCTAGTAAAATCAGAAACATTTTTGGTTAAAGCTAGAAAGTTTGATTGTGCAAAGTGTGACCTAAACCATTAAAACACCAGTTGCACCAGGGTTGGATTCTTTGAATAATGGAAATATTGATGGGATAAAAAAAAAGTTAATCCATGTTATTCTTTTACAGAAATAAAAAAATATATACTTAACCATCGCTGATAAAACATAACTGTAGGCCTGATAGTAGACGCCACGGGGCAGAAGGGCTATTTAAATGAATCTGTGGTTCTCATCACGTCGTCTTTAATGACCTTTTGTCGCCTCCTGTTGTCACCGTTGCGATGTTACCTGAACATGTAGTCAAAAGTCTGCGTAGACGATGCTGAGGGGAGTTAAAGTTTCACACTGCTTGGGATTCTGTCTGGATAATTCTCATGTACTCTTTACCATTTCACTTCAGCAACATTTGTGAATGGCCTCTGTTTGTATCGTATTTAAACTTCATTTGTTGATTTTGCTGACGTTGATTTTCAGTTGTATTTTTTTTAAGGATGTGTGCTAGGCATTCACAAGCATAGAACATTTAACGACCGTCTCCATCCAGGGTTTTTAGGTCACAATTAAGAGGCTTTTTTGTGCCGTTAAATTCATGAAAATTTTGAAAACATGACATTGTTTGCATAGAGACGAGAAAAAGGCAATACGGCTTATTGAGTTCACTGTAAAAATACAAAGGTACAAAAAATGTATTGCACTCGCCCTAAATGTATTTCAGTTGACCTACTAAGATGTAATTTATTGCCTTTTCCTTTTCCTAAATGACAATTCTAAGTTCAAAACACTTAATGAATGATGTGGACATTTAATCACCAGTAATAAAGTCATTAACTCTTGATTTCGACTTTATTATGAAATGTATTTATTCAACCATATTACATTTTGTTCAACATTCAGTTTCTGCTTGCTACAATACTTCGATGATTCTTTGTTTTTGGTGTTTTTAAGGCTGTGCTATTCTATCTCAAATGAATACTAAGATGTGTCTGAATGTATCTAAGTCAAAACCCATTTCTTCAAAATGATCGCCTGTACATTTGGTTTCTTTGGTAGATTTCCCCACTAGATTAGTTCCACTGAGCCGTGTTGTATGACTTATCACAGTGTGATAGAGTTTACTTCTTTGAATGTTTGAGTGTTACGACTACGCTCTATTTATGTTGTAAATCCTGATACACAATGCACAATACTAAAAAGGCTTTGTCTGTATTGCTTTGACTGCAACAAACAATTATGTTTCCTGCTGTAAATACAGTAGTTCAGTGTTTTTTGCCATTTAACTGTAAAGCCATCGCAGTATACAGTCACATTCAACGTTCTGCGGTTCAATGAATCTTAATTATTTATATCAGTCTGGTAATGAAGGAATACATGAATGTAGACTATTTAAGTTTTCTGATAAGGATGAGGTATGTCAGTGTGCGCAGGCGTCTGGCAACGGATGTACATCAGAGTGTAATCGCTTGTCAAACTACAAAAGGCATTAACCACCAAAGTGAGTGAGTGCAGCCTCAACAAATTGACTTCCCAGATCCAAGTGCTATAAGCGCCAGCTGTGGTTTAGTATTTATTAGCCAGATGTTGACTTCTGTGTTGTTAACACTACACTAAGTCTAGATGCTAAATGCTTATAACTACCGTAGGTGGTCAGGTACAGACGGTCAAATACTATGTCATAATACCCAAGGGATGAGCTTACGTGCTATAACAGCAACTAAAGATACACATTTTAGTTTCGTTTTCTTGATATCGTTAATCACAGATTGCTGATGTACATTAAATAAAGGAAAAATACAGAATAAGATCATTGTTATTCTCATGGTTTGAGTAACCAGACATATTTTTACATGGGCTTCTGCATCAGCTCATGAGCAACAGGATGGAGCTTCACAACAGCAAAATGAACGATCAATAAGCTAACAGTAAAATTGATTTATTTTATTGTATGTGTTTTTTTCTCCTCTCAATTTATAACAGCAGTTCTTTAGTTGGAGAAGGTGGGGCCAGAAGGGCAGTTTATACAGTAACATTATACTCTGGTCCACTTTAATTTGGAAATGATGAGGGCTCATAGTATCTCAGGAGATCAGACAAATATTTGAAGTATATTCCTTTTTGCGAAATTGCGTTTGAATGAAAAGGTTTTAAAGAATGTGGTTGCAAAGATATTGTGCATCTCCTTTATTACCCCACAGCGCCATCTTGGTGTACGCGTATCTGCATATGTGCACAAATGTTTGGTGTGTGTGAATTGGTCTCAAATAGAAACAGATGAGCGCCTCCATGTGGTCAATATCACTTAGGGGATAGGCTCATTTCAGTGCATGTAATAAGGCACTACTGACAATAGAGAGCAGTGTTGGTAGATGCAGATTTATCCCGCGTCTTTGTCACTTAATATATTTTACTTGTTTCTTCATCCCAAATTATTTAATCAAATTGAAAAAAAGTCAGAGGGTCTACATTAAGTATAACCACCGTAAAGTTTAGGTTCATTTTACCAATGATTACACATCCATCCTTTAATTAAAACATCTAGATGTAGTGGATAAAAAACAACCGCAGATGGCAGTGTAGAGCTGCAGATGGGATAAGTTGATGTTAATGCTCTTATTTTTTTTTCTCTACTCTCACACATACAATACATATCCCGGATCGTCCACCTTTCAGATGTTTCAGCACCACTATTCATACACAACTACATTTACAGTATAAATAACATGTTGGGGGGGAAACAACTCACCCTAAACATTTTCTGCTATATTTCAAAAGGTTATCACTAGTATCCTCCCATATAAACTTAATCAAGGAAAGACTAAACATCTGTAAGTAGATCTATGGGTCCGATGTTGGACGATTTAACCTGTAATATGCATAAATCATAAGGTGATACCTTCAAAATTGGAGTTTCATTATCTAAATCCACGGTGCATTAAAACATCCATACTACAATTTTATTTAGCGTGTCCTGTAATATAGTATGTGAGATTTATTTGATTGCAGTGGGCAAGTTAGCATTATTTCTTCTGCATTATTTCTTCTGCTCTTCTGCACAGCTCAGGTTGCTTCACTTGGTGTACAGAGGGTGCACACGGACGGCAGCATGAAGACAATTCATTGACATCCAGTGAGAGATTTATGAGCAGGGTGGTCAAGGTCAAGCTCTAATGTAATGACAAAGTAATACGTCCTGATTGTATGCATGCTGCATACAGGAGTACGTACCTCAAAAGGGCAGCTTCAGTTCGAAAAGGAAAAGGTATGCAATTTGGTAAAATACTGACTTAGTTTAGGGCTGCTAGCAGCACTGGACAAATTCTTATAATATTTACAGTCAAGTATTATCAAGGTCTTAAGTATCAGGTACCAACTGTTGAGACGCATCAGATTAACCTGCGAGGAACAAGGTGTTAAGTAAAAAAACCTCAACTTTCTGTTCCCATATGATTCTTAGAGACCAAGGTCTTAAGAACACAATGCCCCGTAAATTAAAAGAATCAAGTTTAATCCCTAGGAGGAGATTGTTTTTTTACAACCCCAAGAAATCATGAAAATAGGCCAAAAATAGCTCAAAAAGGCAGATTTTCAATGATTAATTGCAGCGCCCCCTATTCTTCAAATATTCTCAATAATTTAGGATGTTTAGGTTCAATGTCTACATATGTTACATATTTTGTTGAGGGCAGGCCAAGTAATTTGGAAATTAGGAATCTTGCCAGATTAATTTTTGATTATTAATAATTGGGCAATATCTTCTAGTAAACATTGAGATACTAACATTATTTTGGGTGGATCAGGGGGACATTGAACCAATAATGATTAATGGAAGGTTTTGTACAAATCCAACTGAGCGTTTAGGAGAAACGGCCCAAAACTTGTTTTCACAAAATTCAAAATGGCGGAAAATCTATCTATCGATCGGACGTTCTGGACGGAAACTGACCTAGTAGGGTACTTTTCACTTTTCTAGGGGGCGCTATAGAGACATTTCTTTACACCTGAAAGGGGAGACCCCAAAATTATCAAATTTTTTAACATCATGCCAAATTTAACAACTTTTTGAACGTGATAAAGCCCCGAAAAAGGCCCTTAAAGTGTGAGAAGTATAATAATAATAATTCCATCAAATACAATAGGTTCCTCTCCGACGAAGTCGTAGCGAGGACCCTAATACATGTTTATTGACTGCACGGACATCCATTCAAACACACACAGGAGCATTGATTTTCCTTAACACACTCTTCAATGTAGAAACAAAGTAATTACAGAAATTGCTTCCGGACAATGGCTTTAAACACTTATGATCAATTATCACAAATCATCTCTTGGCTGGAATTTCCTTTCTTTTTTAAGGCATTATTCACAATTGAAATGAAAACATTCTTGCTACTCACTTGCATTTCCTGCAGCTGGTATTTGCATCTTATGGGTTTGCCTGCCAACAGTTGATCGCCTCACTTTAAGAAAAAAATAACCGTATTTGTGCAAAAAGCAAATGGAAGGAAAATGAAGGAATCCAAATTGTGTGGATTAAAGCACTGAAGCTTTTATTCTGAAAGGTAAGAATGAAACGGTGAATCTATGACAATGTGTGAGCAATAAGTCATCTGTCTTGTTTCAGATCACGGAGCCTCCGTGTTATTATTTTATTACCTTCATATGTATATGTGCAACTCATAGCCCTTGGCGACCAAAGCTGGAGCAATTTATAAAGCAGCTGAAGATGAGGAACGAAGAAGAGCGGGCAGTGGTTCTGATAATGTTTGTCTTAAATGTCCTTGAAAGCACTTAAGTTTAATGTAGATGTTCTTCCCATCTCCAGTAACCGAGCATGTTGGAACAAAGTGTTCAGCCAATTGGAACGTCTTTTATAGCTGGTACACTGTCACTTTACATTTATTTTATTTTCCTACATATGACTAGTGCTAAGCATAAATCCATGGGTGAGATTTTACTTTCATTAATGAAAATGCCACGTGTCCGAACAGCAGCCTAGGAATTGTAACGCGGCTCGTTTCTGGCGTTCTGCCAAGAAGCTGCAGCTCACCCACGTCAAATCCTGAAGGCTTTCACAGACGAGATTCAAGGACACAATCCAGCACGCGTTCAAGTGTCACGTTGCTAAGTCTGCGTAGCACTAACCTCATGTTCAGGTGAGCTGTACGCTTGTAGTAGGAAAGACAAATCATGGCTGTTTTCCACTGTCTCTACAGCTTAATATCTCGACATCGACATCCAGTTCAAATAGAAATTGCTCTACACAAGACTTCATCCATTTTATGTTTGCAGTTTTTTTTTTTTTCTCAAGGCGGTAGAAACAGTAATGTATCAGAAAACATGCTTGGACATTCAACATTCAAAGGACAGTTGTGCGAGTATATGTAGTGAAATCAAGCATATTATAAGCATTATTTCCTTTCATGTTGATAAAAAAAAAAAAATCAAATCTCATTGGTGGAAATGCAATTGTGCAATACATCAACTTCTGTCTTTTAGAGCTTTATTGGTTTAAAGTTATCTTGCAAACTGGCCACTTTTGAAAACATTCCTGGTCTTACTCACTATCTTTTATCTGAAATTGGTAATGGGACCGTAAAGAATGAAATGCACAAAGGAAATTTATGAATATGTTGTCAACACCAGAGGCGTATTCATTGTTCCGTTGGAAGCTGGCGGACTTATTTTTGGGATTGTGTGTCTACAGTGGCGCAAGTCACGGTGTGTGTCTGCTCTACGTGTGTGTGAATACCCCTTTGGGATGCAGCTTTGTTCTTGTCTCTCAATATGTAAAACCCCAACTGAGATGATTACCTGCATGAAAACATACAGGCTGAATGGAATGTGGTGAGGGGGCAGCATCGGTTTTCCGGTGATGACCTGCATCGAGTGATGCACTTTTCATTGAGCTGATCAAAAGGACTCCCACGTGGAACTCCTGTCTGATGGACACTGTTGTGTCCATGAGTACAGATTCATGCATGAACACATGACAATAGAGACAAGGTCAATCAGGCGGTTCCTGTAGCTTCTATCCATAAAAGGTTCATAATCATGAAAAAGATAGAGAGGGCTTGCAATAATGGAAAGAAACACATAGGGAAAAAATGCAGTGCGGACTACTGAAAGAGCTTAAAATAACACAAATTGAATTTACTTCAGAAACACCGTGAAGAGACGCAAGGTACATATTTTGTGACGTTTCTGATTGTTGCTTTTCAGAGATGTTATCTTTTGATGCTAAGATAAAACGATCCCTGGTTAGTCCCACAACGGGGGAATTCATAGGATCCAAAGCAGTGCAGGTCAAAAGTGCAAACAGAGACATAGTTAAGCAATAAATGAATAAGCATTAGTAAAATGAAGACCTAATCGGAACATTTAAACGTCTAACATTTGATTCAATGTTAAAATCAACAATACACATAATATTGTTAAAACCTGGTTTTAATCAGGGGTTATTATCAGGGAACATTTTAGTCCAGT
Source organism: Apeltes quadracus (assembly GCA_021346845.1). NCBI lineage: Eukaryota > Metazoa > Chordata > Actinopteri > Perciformes > Gasterosteidae > Apeltes > Apeltes quadracus. The sequence continues at coordinate 7,084,877 of CM037928.1, read as the reverse complement.
TTAAATCTGCAAAACAAAAAAGGAAATGAAACATATCTCTATAAACCACAAGACTATTTGATTTCTGCATATTATAATATTGGATTTCATTTTACTACAGGCTACAATGTATTTAATGAATTCATCCTAAACTAAGTTATCATGCGTTCCCTCCCCCTTAATCAGTTTAAAGGAAAGAAAAACAGAAATAAGTGATTTGCCCTCAAAGAATCGAGTAAGAATGTCTGCAGTTACAAAGACGAAGAAAGAATCGGCCTGATCGTTGCCCCCACTTAGTCCTTGGTCCTGCGTTTAATTAAATCAAGGGCTTTTCTCTGTTCCTGTGGCTGTAAGTTATGAGGAATCTCCCAAAAGTCTGAATAATATTAAAAGAGAGTCAGGGACAACTCCTACGCCTTAAAAGAACAGAGAACCAACCGTTTGGTCGTCATCTTCAACAATACGTTTTCCCTCGTTTAGTTCTGACAGCTTGGTCTGTGACCCTGAGCTCCAAACAATGAAACTCTTTGTATCCCTCACTTTAGGATTTTAGCTACAGTGCTTCAGCTTTCACTCAAATTGTCACAGGGACGTTGAGGCACCAAAAACACAGTTGGGAAAAGGTTGTTGCGACTTGTATGACTCAAGTGACTCAAGGGCAAAATGAATGACTAAAGACTAACGAGTCAACTACATGAGCAATGGGCAGTTTTAATCTTGTCCATTTGCCCCTGGTTGACTTTGACACACTTTGTACTGCGTCAATCCCGTCCGAGCGCCGATATCAGACGCAGATGGATTTTTGTGGCTTTCTGCTTTTTCTTTTCATCCTTTCCTCCCTTGGTCTCTTGTCCCTCACCTTGTCTTCGTTACATTTTTTATTTCTCTCTCCATCATTTTATGCCAGCCTTCATTCATCATTCATCCTCTGTATCCGTCACTCCCACGGTTAGTTATGGCCTCACAGGACCTTTTCAGACGTCACCTCCAGCAGATCTTTGCCACCAGTGCCCGTGTGTCCTACAGTGCCTGAATACTGATCAACAAGGGGAGGAATCATCAGTAGGCAACGTCTTAACAAGACTCAAGGCCTTTGCTTGCTATGTTTTTATTTCTTGTTTGAAATCCCACCCACAAACATGAGCACAAAACATCCCCACAGGTGGCATTAGGGTGACTGAATGTGAGCCCTTCACTGAACTTCTAAACTTGCTCACACAACATGTTAACAACAGTCTTCCACAATATATGTACATTCTTTTTTTTCTCCATTTTTCCCAAAATATTTTAATCGTGCAGTGTTACTTGAAGGGTGTATATTGAATGCAGTAATCATGAAAACGACAACCAATTAGGTCAGAGCACAGCCCTCTTGTCAATGACTGCAGGGGAGTCAGACTTCCATGTCATCGACACACGTCCTGGCCAGACAAAGCAATTTCTGCTTATTCAATTTGGGACTTTTCCCCCCCATTCTTTACGTATCCATGGTGACCCGGCACAAAGCACTTCATGACAAAGAGTTGAGGATACAAAGTAGAAAGACAGCTTAGATTAGGCAGGAAACCAAGTGATTGGGCTCTAAGAAGCTATAATTCTTTGTTAACGTCAATCATTAATTAGCCATGTGTGGAATGAGTACTATCAATGTTTTTTTGCAGTTTTTGCACAGCAAAATTTTTTTTTTTTTCAATTTGCTTTTGTGGGTGACTACTTTTATCTCTTGACCACAAGTGTTACGGCTGAAGCCTGACGAGAGTGTTTTGGTGTTGTGTTAATTGATTTCCTTTGTCAAGTGCAGGCTCCGCCCATGCGCACCTGAGCTCAAGGCTTACCTTAAAACCTCTCTTTTTAATATCGTACCTAGCTTTAATGTTTGTGTAATGCGTGATGTGTGTGATGTGTGTTGTTTTGTTTTCCTTTCTTTTATTCTCCCCGATGCTTCTCTCTAATAAACATGTAATCCCATTTTACTAATCTAATAATATAATGAATACTCAGGGCTCCAGGTGTGGGTGATTCTGCAATCATATCACAGCTGTAAACCATTATTTGTGTTTACACAAATTGCTGAAAATGACGTCCAACACTAAAGTACACAACAATCAAGTTCCACTTCTGTGTGGAAAAAATCGAAATCAACTCCAACCTCCAGCCAAATGGTGAAACAATTTAACGTCAGACTGGATTCAACTCACCCCGGATAAAAAAATAAATAAACTGTTCTAAAAAAAGCATAATTCAGCACATGCCCTTCTTCTGTTTCCTTTACATGCCAGCTGTTGCTGGCAGGCAGAAACTAAATCATAGCAAGTCCAAAAATATTATGTCTCTGGACAATTTAATAATCAATAACAGAGCGTGAATGAATTTAGTAGCACGGTTACTACCACTGATCCACTCAGACCCGGTGACTACCATTTGTCAGATGATATTGCTTTATATTAGTATTGTCTCTAATATGATTTCTATGTAGTCCTCAGTTAGCTTGAAAGAATAGAACATGATTGTATTAGACTTTGAGAGGCTGTGCAGAAACCGCTGTTGTTAAATTTGGGTTATTATGAGGGAACACTTCAGGCTTCCTTCATCACACAATCAATAGACATTGTATTCACAAGCAATCCAAATCTACACTCACAACATTACTGCATACTTTAGGTCAAAGCAAACTGGGTTTAACATTCAGTAATTTTCCAAAGGCATCAACAGTTTCTTTCTGTGTGTGTGTGTGTGTGTGTGTGTGTGTGTGTGTGTGTGTGTGTGTGTGTGAGAGAGATCATTTCCGGCTCAATAAATTTGACCCAGAGCAGGAACACCAGCTGGCGCCGGCGTGGCATCGCAGCCCCTTCTATAAAAATAAATAAAAATACGGACACCACAGGTTTGCAATTTTACATTACGGACAGATAAAATATGCTTTAGGAATGCACACCTTCTATAACTGCTTATTCCATAGTCATGAAGGACTTAAAAGCTTTTTCCCAGCATTGAGTGAAATGCAAGGGGGCAGAACTGACGGCTCTGCAGTATTTTACAGAGCTAACAGCAGTGGTCAGCAACCTAAATATTATGCAACCGCACTGCAGCCTGAACGAGCCCATGCTCACAGCGCCACAGTGCAGCTGATCCCTCTGCAGAGAAATGAAGCCAGGGCAAGTACAAGTCAATACAAGTCATAACCTCATCAAAAAACTTCTCTGGCACCTTTTGGACTGTTTTACTGCAGGACAAACACGTGCGTATGTAGTTTATCATCCCTTTAAACACGTTACTACACAAACGGTGCAGGAGAGCTGCCTAAATATGATAATGGTATTGATTTCCTGGAGTTTAAATTATTGCTTATTGGGTTGTATAAATGTAAATATTTAACCAACAGGAACCGTTCTTTGCTGTGTAAACTGAATTATTGGGGAGGTACAATTACAGCCCATCCTCTGCAAAGAAAACAGACAAAAGGGAACGAGGGAGAAGCTGCCAGCCTTTTTAGGATTTGTTTTCTGTTGGCATCAGCGTTCTCAACAAATATCATTACAGAACAATAGAGAACTACAACAACACAGAGCTTTAAAAGAACCAACTCTCCGGGGAATTACTTCCAAAAGGATTAACGCCATCAGGAAGGGACTCAAAGGTAACTCGTACGGGTCCAAGAATGGAACGTAGAGTAGAGGATTAACATTCAGTTAGACAAAATGGATTTTTAATTATTTGGAAAGGTAAATCATTAAGGCCATTACCTTTTGGCGTATTGCATTACATGCCTCCATGGCAACGCCGTAGAACACGTACGTCAAACCTGCGGGCGTCCAGTGCAGCCGGCCGCCTGTGTCTGCATCACAATCACTGACAAGCCCTGTCAACGCACGTGAACTTCACTCTGCCTTTGCAGTTTCCTTAATTACAATTAAACGGGAAGGGAAATGACCCCCTAGCGTCACCCGGACCGTTCACATGGTCCACAACATAAACACATTTCCACAGAAACAGTACGGCCAGAACCTGAGAACAAGGGAGCGACCCCCGCCGGCCTCCACAGGCTTCTACTTAAGACCCCGCCGTCTAATCGCCTGCAACACAAAAACAGGAGAACTGGGACACAAAATCACAGGCGCCTCCCCCCTCAGGCACCACGTTCCTGCTCCTCGTCCCAACATGACGCTTTGCAGTCACAGCACTCATAACATCCGATCTGTGGGGATTTTGTTGTTGACAACTCCAGTCCAGAATGATTCCAGGGGAGCCGTCAAATCCCACCACAGCGCTTGGTTTACCTTCCTATTCATCGAGGAGGCCTTTCTGCGCCGGATCTAATTGAGGGGAATGTGCTTTGTTGCCAGGATTTATGTTTGAGTTTGTCAGGAGAAAATAGGCGAAAGTGAAAACCCAATTTTGTGCGTGCGCCAATGGTGTCTTCTATCAATTGCCATGTATGTTTTTACTCACTGTAACACAAAACCTGTTTTGAGTTGTTTTGAGAAACTAATTCCACGCAATTGAGTCAGACATTTTTATTATTTGCAACATCGAAAGAGACTTTAGTCAGCCAGGTTCAACTATGGGCTAAGCATGTGTGATGAATCTACTGCTGCATCTTTCTTCCTTTACTTTATAAAATGATGGATGGAACATGTGGGTGGAAGAAAGGAACTGCTGAAGGGAAAGTGGATGGAGAAAAAAATGTGTAATTCTTTTTATTTATTTTATATTTCATTGACACAATATATAAAAACCTTTTATCGAGAAAGGTAAAACATGTCTGTTCAGTAGAAAGAGGAATGCAGAGAAGCTTACATGAAAAAGCAGATGAATTTAAAAAGGAGGGATGGGCACGTCTGCAACACTACTGCCCATTAGTATCATGCCTCTACATAAATTAAATTGACGTAATTAATTAGGTAGAATTCAGGCGCGGTGGAGCTTGAGGTACAGGTGAGTGCATTAAAAAGGAAAGTCAGAGAGAGACAAATCATTATGTAATTTATTCTGTCCCACAAATAGGTTTGACCTTCGCTGTGCTTCACACTGGATTAATAGTCGCCTGTTGAAACAGTGGGTCTGTGGGTCCGCGCATGTGTGCGCTTTCATTCAGGCGCAACTCAGTAAATATGTTCCTCCAATCATGTGCGAACACTGACGTGTGGAGAAAAACAACGTTTGTGGGCGTGAATCCAAATTATTTACATGTTTATTCTGTCGTGCCGCACAAGCAGACAGCTTGTGTGTCTGTGTGTGTCCCCATTTATTCACCACGAGAGTGCCTTATTTTGTAACAGGTAATGGACCAGCTGGTGTGAGTTGTTGACAGATTTATATTGCCAATCATAATGAAAACTGAGATGGGATGAATCATCTGCTCCCCTCTAACTTCGACTCTTTTCGCTCTACCAAATCTCTTTCTAATTCAATCTCTCTCCATTACTGCTCTTTCACATTCGTCCTCTTGATGTGAATGTGTCTGTATACATAGATAGCCCTTATAAATCACCAGATCCTTAAATATGTTAATATATGTTGCTTTAAGAACCACTTTCTCAGCAATTTATGGGAAGCCTTTTAATTAAGAAAAAATGAAGGTTATAACTCACAGTTGTGTGTCTGCCACATCTTTGCATTAGTCCCATGATGGCAATGGTGGATTTACTTCACGCTCACAGTCAGGGACATCCAATTAAATCTGTGTGAGTCATGAGCAAAGCTAGAGAGCAGAGATTATGGACACGTAGGATGTATGTAGGTCAAACCAAGTTAAAAACCCAAAAGGTGTGCGGATGAAAGTGGAAGAGTAAGAATTACATTGAGGATCAGTCCTTTAAAGGGGGGGGAGCAGAGATGCTCGGTTGTCGGATCGTGTTCAGGGATTGGCCAGTCTGCGTCCGACTAACCCGAGGCTCAAATTACAGAACGTAAGTGTCTGTTTGTCCCTCACTCTCTTTAATCCTTAACTTCATTTCTCCAAACTCTTTGATTCTTTGTCTCACATTGCAAAATCGGTAGAGAGGCATTTGTGTGTGTGTGTGTGTGTATGTTGACTTGGCAGCCATGGCTTTTATTGCTAATTGAGGTGAGAGGTGATCAATCACGTGAAAAAGCTTTTCATAAATCACGTTTGTGGGAGTGTGTGTACTTTTTGTATTGCCAGCAAACTCAACATTGGATGGAGGGGAATTACAACTTAAAAACACACACACACACACACACACACACCTTGAATGATGGGCAGAGCAAATGCTTGTTTATCCTTTGGCTTCTGCCGGTGCGTAATTTATGTTAATGGATGAGTATTCAGTTAAAGATAAAAGCGAGGGAGAGAAAGAAAGTACAGAAAGGAAGATAATATGATTTGATGGGACGAAAGGACGAGAGGGACCGAACCAGTCTGACAGCGATGCATCAGCAGAATCTGAACTTACTCCACATAAGTCATCACTCATCCAGGTTAGACATTGTTTTAGTTGCAATATTGTAACTTAATTCATGTAAATCTTTCATAACAATAGCAACGTACACCTCATGTTACATTTAGGTTCATGCTAGTATGAACCTGTGTTCGGGCTACGCATGCCATACATGTATGTATAGTTTTATAAAAGAACATGAATTGGAGAAGAAAAAAAAACACAGAATAATGTGGGTTTAGTTTTTTACAGCCTGCTAAAACTATAGGAATTAAGCAAAATTACAGGTTTTGCAAAATTAAGGAATTACATTCTTTCTTAAGGTTTGTCATTTCAGCGCAAGTTATGGAAGCGCATTTCCGCCAATAAAGAAAAGAAATGAACTCTCGAAGCAGCCGGAGCATTAATATACGCCTTCAATTGTTACAGAATGGAATAAAATGCTACCGCGGGAAAATGAGCGAGTGTTCAAGAAGTTAATCCTAAAATGCAGCAGTAATTGACTCATCTGAACAAATCCCCAGTGTTTGCGACATTTTGCGCCATTCGATAACACTCAAACTATCCTTGAACCAGTTGAAGAACCCTTGATTAGACAAGACTCTTGACACAGAGACAGCAATGAGCCAGATCCCAAGATAGTGTCAAAATTGTCTTGACAAACGTAGATTTTGATTAGCGAGGTTATCATCTTTCAAAAGCGGCAGTGTTCACAAACAAGCGTCAGCAGGCCCTTCGTGTCGAACTCCTTTGACGCTTCTCTTTGCATTTGTTTGAAGTTGCTTTAATTCTGGGTGAGATGAGAACAAATAAAGAAGGATAAAGAGGGAAGAAATTGCAAACATTACAAGCAACCACTCTTTAAAATTGTACTTGCACTATTTTCTTGTCGACAAAGAAAATGGCCTGACACAAAGTGCTGGAACTACAAAGACAAGGATACTCAAAAAAAAAAAAAAAAAAAAAAAGACGTTGAAGTTAGATTTTTTTTTTCTTACTTGACCTTTCTGCAGTCCAGCTAAGCAAACGTGCACATTATGAGATCGAACATTGTCACTGAGACGACATGAAGAACAGAAATGTTATCCCGACAAACAATTGGAACGAGAGATCAAAAGGTCAGAGCAGTGCTGTCGTGCCATCAGTGGCCCTCGTTCACAAACAAAATGCAGACACAGCTGAAACAATTCTCATTTAGTCATGACCCCGATAACCCATTTTCCCACAGCAGCAACCCAACAGGACGTGCTGGTGAGCCATGTGCAGTCCAATTACGTGACTGTGTAGTAAAACTTCTTTACCTGTCGTACTTGTTGTTGTTGTTTCACACTTGTCTTCCAAAATGCCCAATTTGTTGACATTTTAATGGGTTGTATTTTCTGACAGGTAAAAAAATCGTTTGTAAAAACTACAGAAGAACCACAAGGCCATCATAGGTCAGAGGTCTGGCACACTTCCTTGTCGTAAGGGTTATGTAATTAGTCAACAAGCTGCAGCTGTGCCAATCAACTCACCTGGCACAGCTCACATGAGCTAAAGACACAAAAATATCTCAATCCTTTAAAACCATTGGTCAATATAAGGAAAACCCGCTATAATAATTTATTTAAATTTAAAATGTATTTAGCCATTTAATTTACTCAGAGAAAGGGGATCTGCAGTCAGTAAAATAAATCGGGTCACCCCTCTGTCAATAACCACATTTTGGAAGTGTGATTAAACAGGCCGACGTGTGTTGTGTTGTGTATGTCGTTTTAAACGGAAGAGAGAGAGAGAGAGAGATGTATAACCTTGAGCTGACTAATACTGTGCGTCTTCACTCTCATACACACTCAGCCCACCCCGTCACAAATGTGTCACGAATGAAACTTGCTGTTATCTTCACTTCCCTCCTGCTTGTCCTTCTTCCCCCTTCCAGCTCCATCGCAACAGCCAGTTGACCCCTGAAAACCACAGTTTCATTCAATCTAATCGCTTTAAAATTGGGACCTTCATATGAACCAAACAACTCACCGTTAAATACAAAATACCAATGAACTGTCACTCGAATGAAAGGATTTATCTTGCTGAATCTGAAATTTGATATCCTAATATTTTGTATGAAAACGTGTAAAAAATAAAATGTCAAAATAAGAAACCCTTACATCTCAGTGCAACATCGCAAAGAAGCTGTGAGAAGAAATAAACACCAGTCCTAATACGCTCCTCTTCTCTCCCACTCAGATTTCTTCCTCCAATTGTTGCTATAGTGACACACAAGTCCCACGAGACGGTGCCAGTTAGCAGCAAATTGACTCTCCACACAGGCGCACACACAAGATCACACACAGAAAGCACCACATGAGCAGAAAAAAAAGAAACCCAAGCAGAAGGGCGGAGTGCAAATGTAAAGTGGACACTGCTATTTCAATGTTCTGTGACACAGATAATGCTTTCATCTTTAAGATGTTTAGATGCATAACGAGGTCCTGCTACAAATGTCATTATATTTGATATACAAAGTGCTTGTTGAAGAAATAGCAAGACATGTACTGAACCAATAAGGGAAGGGCATGTCGCTGCAGGATGCCGTGGTAGACATGCTGGTTGCGTAGGCCTCGCACTTCAAGATACATTCAAGTTCTTAAAATGAATAACTTTTGTGTCTTTAAGTAATGATGGGTCGCCGTTTCTCGGCGTTAAATGGGCCTGCACAACACAACTGGAGGTGTCAAATGCATTGTACAATCTGTCCAATGAAATAATGGACCGGTCCAAGGCCATGCATCCGTATCAGAGTAAAAAACACATTTTAACTTGTGAAAGGTCCTTTGATTTAGGAAAATGTTTGTGCCTTTTTTCTTTGATTAGATTGCTTGTAAACCTACACTGACTGTGTTCCAAAAAATATTGAAAACATTTCCATAACGTGCTGTACGTAAAACAGTTTGCTCGGTCCTTCTACTTCAAGCAGTAGGTTCCTCCATTTTTGAACAAGCCATTTACTATGAATCTCATATTTCGAGGTTATTGCCACTTATGCAGTATGTCACTGTAATTTTTGCAAACATGGTTGTCCATATTAAAAAACAAGGGTGTGTATTGAAATAATAGCAGATTAGACTGGGACTGTGAGGCTGTGATTGAATTTGACTGGGCTGTTATGGGGGACTGAATCTAATCAGGCTAATAATTATCTCAAAAAAGCTTTAGAACAAACCTACAATCACGGCAGCTTCTCAAATGGTGCAATGGGAAGTGCGATTGTTAAATAAATGTATTAAATCAAAGGTTTACCCGTCCTCTTCAACATGATTGCTATTGAATATTAGCAAAGCCATCAATAAGGCTTCCACTGTGTTTTAACTGCATCAAAGTGTCAGTTTGAATAATGTCCTTGTTCATACAGACAATTGGGTGTACTTGATAGTCATGAAGTTCTTGATAGTTCCAATACATAATTATTTATCGCTCCATTGAACAACTATACAGTCGACTAAAAAGTTCCAACAAAAAGGACTTTTTTTTGCTGATAAACGGATTAGGTGATTAAGTTAGTACAGCAAATACAAAAATAAAATTCACATTGTGGACATACCTCATACTTTCATACCTAGGACAAATAATTCATTGTAATTTCTAAATAGAATCTGGTGTTTTTGAAAAGTAAAAAGACTTGCAAACGCCTTAAACTCTCCTGGATATTAAGTATAAAATCATAAAAAAAATAAAAAAAATGTACTTCTTTTTAACTTTACTTCTTGCTTGATTAGCAATGAAATATTGTAGACGTGATTTAATTCTGCAGTCTCAAGTGTTCTTCAATAAGATTTTCATTTAGCAGATTACAGTTAAGGACAAAGGGTGTGATTCTAAAGAAGTTAGGTGACGTAATCTGAAGAGTGGTTGAATTCACATTAGGTAGGAGGTCAACCATAAAAGTTACCAAATTCTACCACAAGGGGCTTGCACAGCAGCTCGGACATCCGTGGTTCTGGACAGCAACATCTAGCAGCTTTGTTTAGAATCCTTCTGGTACTGACATTGTCACTTTAGGTCTACAATAATTGGTTGATTTTGGTGGAAATAAGTCAAAATCTGGTGAGCAAATGTGGGTCCCATGTTTTGTTTTGTAGTTTTATGTCTCGCGTCCCTGGGGTAACTTCACTTCCTGCCTTGTCCCGCCCTCCCCTGTGATTGTCTGCCGTGTCGATGATTGTTTCCACCTGTGTCCAATCACCTGCGTCTCCCCTGTGTATTTAAACCCTGCGTGTCTTTCGACCTTTGTCGCGTCATTGTTGGTTGTTCCTGTTCTCCCCTGGTTTTCTGCATTTTTGACTATTAAAGTATATATTTTTTTTTACCTCTGCATCCTGCCTCTCCCCGCACGCAATGTGACCCTTCTGACACTCACCGAGATCAAAAATGGCAAAGGAGGCAAATAAACGAAATACATAAAAACACATAAAAAGTTTCCCATTCATTTATAATGCGTGGAGACCTACACATAAATATGTCAATGTGGGAACATGCATTTTGTGAAAACATTCAACCTCAGCATGTAGTCTGGATTTGCTTTGATTTATTCACTTGCCTTAGCACGTTGTTTTTAGAAATCATGACTCATCTGTGAATATTCATCCGGGTCAACAGGGACTCTTTGTGCTGCCTGAAATGAATGACTGTGCATACGGTATGTGTGGTTATTACCCATTTCTGGCCTTTTGTTGGGAACATATTTATTCGGCGTGACCTCATAGGCTAAACGACTGCAACCTGATGTGTTGAAATAAAATGTCAGCACCAGGAAAACAATTACAAATCAACACAAAAGGAAACAATATATTTTAAAAGGTTTAAAAACAAACCCTGCATTATTATCTAATCACCGGGTGATTTTATTGTAATTAGACATTGAGTAAAATAAATAGTTGTTTTCCCTTGTGTATTCCAAACCATTACACCTCTACACTGTATGTTTAACATTCACATCTTTCTCAACCGGTCTGGATTCCCCTCGATCTTTCGTCAGTGGCACAAGGTCGACACAATTGTGTTTAGTAATGGACTTCAACGTGCGTAGAGGCGCCTCTTAGCCTGCTTTATTAACAAGGAGTTAATAAGTGTGGATGGTTTCTTGGTTTGCAGAGCAGTGCTGCCAAACTTGCATGTGGCTTGTTAGTGAGAGAGAGTGTCGGGAGGCTACAGTAACATGCTTTTTGCTTGGGAGACAGTAAGTCTGTTCCTTTCATCGATTGTAGCTGAAAGCAACTAAACACAAATCTTTCTCCTAACAAAAATACTCCATTATGCAATAGGTGGTAATGCAAATGAAACACTTATCAGCCTTTCTTTCTAGGGTCCTTCTTCAATAAAAGACAATTGTGCACACTGATTCCCCCTTCATTATGTAGCCCACTTGAGTTGCAGTAGTCATACAATTGTATAAATTGTCTGCGTCTTATAGTCTCTTAACCCATATTTTATGCACCATTATGTTTTATTCCCCAAGAGCAGAAGCAAGAACAACAGTTCAGTGACCTCGACTTTCTTGGTGGCAATTATATCCGATTATTTCATTTTCAATCATAAGAATTTCTCCATGTGCGCGCCTGTGACCTAATATGGTAATCAGTTTGAATGTTGAGGAATCCCAGACCTATTTAGCACAACAACAAAAACACACACACAAAAACAAGCTTCATCTTCAAGCTGCATGTTCTTCTGATAACGCTCTTCTTTATCTCTGGTCCTGTCCTACGATCTGGTCCTACGATGCTCCAACTTTATCATCTATTTGAGACATGTTTACAACCTGTAGACTTATAATCCTGATGCCTGATTGTATTACTGTCATCGTAAAGCAAATACGTTGTAATTACGGCCGTATTAGAATGTTCTTTCCGGTGCTGAGGGATATTCATGTTAGAAAACTTACAATTGCGCTGCTAAATACCACCAAGTCTGACACACGGTCCATTTAATCCTAAAACTTCCCTTTCTGAGACCAGGAAGGATCTCACATAACCCTGACACTGTGGCTTCCTCGTTTGAATCGTATAGTTATATATAGTTAGGATGTTTGTTTTCATCAAACCACAATGCAGTTATCACTGCAGACTTGAAAAAAAAACAATTTCCTACTAAACAGCTTTCAGAATATGAAGCACATTATCTCTCGAGCTGTCTTTACACGTTAATGGATTTTGCCACCATTCTCTTCGTGATGAATACGTTATGCAACCATGAGTCACACCTATGCGAATGAAAAAGTCTATATTTTCCCGTAATAAATTGAAATAAAGGCTGACGGTTTTAGCAATTATATTTGTCTCGGGTTGGAAGCTACTAAACACATAGAACACACTCATGAGTCGATGGTTATGAAATGTGACATCGGTGAAGTAAATTCTCTTGACATTTTGCATCTTGTCAACTGGTGGAAAAAAATTAATTGTCTCCTTCATTTGTCCCCCTGGTCCACTTCTCCCCAACACTTGTCACTCATGCTGATCTGCTGTCAACTTACTGAAGTTACAGCAACATGCATCTGGTGACCCTCCGTAGGCTTTCAAAGAGACGCCAAGCTTAGGACCACCTTCTCAGAAATGTATTTGGATTTAGCCACGTGGAGGCTGTATTTAATTGAATATTTTCGTGATTAATTTTGTGCCTGCACTGGGTTTGCTTTTAGGTTTTGTTATAGAATAAACATTTTGATTTTGAATCAAATCATTTATTTACCGTTATTTTTTATGATGGCCTGCTTCAAGAGGTAGTTTGAACACAATTCCAGGCCACAAAGAACAGTATGGCGGACTGCATTGTTGGGATTATGTTAAGAAATGCTGATGATTTACCAAATTCGCTGAACAAGCAGAAAGAGCTTTTGGCCCGACTGTTTTCATTATAATGGCCGGAGACAATAAAGTCACAGAATCTTTAACCATCTGTGTCAAGATAGTTTAATGCGTAATTCCAATAAAGTTAAGTATAAATCCTGAGTGGGAAAACTCTGTGCCACCAAATAACTTGGTTAAGACTAAGAATCAAACTGCTGCTGGAATAAAAGACTATGTGAGTCGTTCAGTACAACATTCAAACAGTTTGCAGTGGATGGCCCCCAAACCAAATGATTTGGCTCTTGTTCTCTTTTCTATAGTGACCTCTAGTGGGTCCGGGGGAAGGCCAATCACCCAACGGGCCTTTCTGATTGGCTTATTGATCCTGTTTTTGTCTTCTCTAGTAATGCCACCCCCACCCCGCCCCGCCCTCACCAAACAGGGCACAGCATAGAACACGACCCCAGCTGAGATCCCCTAATAAAAAAACCTGCAGAAGCTTTCATATTGGAATATGGAAATCCAGATTACGGTAGATGGAAGTGAAATTGCCGCGCTGTATGCGACGCAAAGACGTGATCCTAGAACATGACAGCGGCAGTGGACTTCAAATTGTGGCGGTTCTGCTGTGGCGTGTTCTCATGAGCACCCACTCCATCAGAGCAGCGCACATCCCTCGAGTGCAGAACCACCTGGAAGATTTAATGCGGCCGTTTTGCCCCATAAAAAGATAACGCACGATACCCACTATAGTTCTTCAATACCATTCTGCACGAGGAGTGAATGCATTTTCTAAACCATCGTGGTCCAGAATGCAGCAGTTTCTTTAGTGGCACCACAGGGCGCAATATGGTTACACGCGTGGCCAGAACTAGCAGACCGGTTTGATAACCATGCTATAGATATCAGGAACCACCCTCTACAGACAAATCTCAAGTCCAGTCACTATTTTTGAGGTACATTGTCCTGAACCAAAGCATTGGAACATGCTGTGGCTTTACTAGAAAGGTCAGAGGTCATGAGAAAATCATCTCGGCACAGAGAACCTCTGCAGTAAATTTCAATTCTGTTTAAAAAAACATTAGACACAAAATTGTATGCCTCCAAGTTGTAAGTCCAACAGTTGGCAATTACTTGAGATGCTGTAAGACATAACAGTAAAAGTTTAAGAAAATGGAATACTAATAAATATAAAATGCTGAGCCATCAGTAAGGTGTTATAATAAGTAGTGCTCAACTACTTTAGTTTATGTTTGTCATTTCACAGTCATCCGTCTGACGTGCGCTTCTTGCCGAGTTTACGGAACAATTCGTCACCATGTTTACAACACGGGTCGGATAATAAATGAGAGAAGATTGTTGCATGGTTTTATCATCAAATGCATTTAGTCTGTCAGCCGTTATGTTGTTTTAAGTAATTTGAGCTAAATTATTAATGATAAATGATTCATGAATGTATACATGCCTCATAATGTGAACGTTGCTGAACGGCATGTCAGTAGATTACATTTTGGTTTAGTCTTAATTCATAGAATAAGCAGACGCCAGAGCAGGGAATCATGAGCCGAGCAAACACACAGGGGACGAGGTACAGCGGTGGACAACATCTTTTACTCAGTACGAGAAAGTCTCTCACGTGACGGCCGTCACTAAAGGCAAACAAAATTGACGCAGAGCGGCCAAGAAGCCAGAAAACAGGAACAAGGCACAAAACAAAGAACCCATCACAAGGGGAAATTGCTGCGTCCCGATGGGCACACAGGGAAGAACAAAGACAATCTGGTACCAGAACGGGGGACCGCAGGGGGGGTATTTATGCCTGTGGTTGGCTGGCGGGCACGCAACCAGGTGCAGGTGATTGAACGCAGGTGTAGTGAATGAGAAATCAGCAGGACCACCGGGAAGAGGAACTGAAATGACAAAAATGGGCCGATCAACACCGTTGGGTATGGAGTAAACAAGCTAGGGGACCGGCACAAAGTGCTTCGTTTATTTATTTTACTGACAAAATAAAGTTCGTGCTAAGGAAGTTTATTAAACTTACCAACGGTAATTCAAAAAACATTCTTTCTTCAATAAAATTGTATTGCTGTGTTCCTCAGTAGGATTCATGACCTCTATCGGTGACCAGCTGGCGACTAGAACGTTTCCTTGATCTTGTTTCCACATCTGTAGAGCCTGTTGCGTCTCGAGACAGACTGATGAGGTGTACTTCCTTTGAGGCGCCCACCCTGTGGATTACGCTTAATGCTTCCTAAATCACAATCATGGAGTCAGAACAGTTCAGTCCGATTGTTTCGGTGCAGCCAGAGAGCTAACGTAATGTGGGCTGGTTAGCTAGGTTAGCTACGGTTACTGCAAAACAGTTGCATGCAATTTCTGCGTTAGCATTGAGCAGCTTTTAGCTGATTTCAACTCCCCGCAAAAAGCAGAAACTCATTTGCCTAAATCCACTAAAAGGGTGGGAGATTACTGGACAAAACCACAGCTTTGCTACTCCGAATTAGATAATAGGCTAGCTTTTTCTCCATTTACTCAATTACTCAATTGCCCTTGCCTATAATGATGACTTTAGTTGGTTAATTTCAGCTTTAGTTAGTTAATTAGGTTCCATTATGTGACTACTGCCTGATAACTGTGTTATGTCTTTACTAATTTCTTAAAAAGTTGAATTAAAATGCATTCTTTGTCTTTTTACAAGCCTAATCAATCCAACTTTCTCCTTGAGGTCGCCGTCTCATCCAAATTGCAATTCATATTTTCTAGTATCTTTAAGCTGAAAAAATCTGTTTTTAACACATTCTCATCCCTTGTACAATACCACAATTCGGTCAGCCCTCCATCCGTTTTGGATAAATCTTTGGATAACCTTTTGTTTTTACCAGAAGTAAATCCAAAACCACTGGGTCAGATTTTTAAAATAGAGGGGGGTAGATAAGAATGTAGAAAAATGACGTGAAAAAATGCCAAAGATGACTCATTTTCACACTACCTCAAACAATCTCACGGGGAAAGTGCAGTTTTGGTGTGATAATGAAAAGAAATACATAAACCTGTATGTGACAAGACTGCAAACAGACTCACAGTGTAGCCCGTAGCACCTTGCTCACTGCAGTCATGCCAGTCAGACCGTGAGCTAATACAGTGATAAGGAGCTTTACAGCAAGAGATTTTACTCGCTTTTGCTCATGTGAGCCATGTTTTCTCTTTTCTTGGGGGTTTCCGCTGCAAGTGCTTGATGTATGAGAATGCAACACACACACACACACACACACACACACACACACACACACACACAGAGCAGGTTCTCCTCCCCGACCCAAATGCACATACAAGATGGGCTACTGTTGCGGAGATGGAGATAACAGAGGAGGGGGGAGTCCTGAGAGAGCCACCATCGATCTACCCGAGGGGGAGAGAGAGGGAGTAAGGGCGAGGAATCTGTCAAGAAAAGAAGAAGGCGAAGCGCAGTGCCGGGCTGCATCTTTATCCCAGCAGACCCCTCCCCCTCTCCCCCCGTCCCCTCCCCTCCCCTCCCCTCCCTCTCTCTGCCTCCCTTCCAGCTGATGTTGACTGGAGGTGAAGCGGCTCCTCTGTCCCCTCGTTATCCCGGCAAAAAACCTGCACGGTCCCCCGCAGCTTCGGGATTGTGACACAGGTTAGCCCACCAGCGGATGACCGCGGAAAGGGAAACTGCACGTTTGAAAGAGAACCAAACCAAACCGAACCAAACCAAGAGAGAGACAGAAGGAGAGAGAGCGCGCGAGAGAGAGAAAGAGCGAGAGGACTGAATATAAGCCCGCTCCCCGGTAACGCAGGGGGGAATCGAACAACTTCCAAACGGTCGCGTCCTCCGGAGCCCTCGCCGCCAGAGAGGTAAGACGTAGCTGCAGGCACGCGTGCACGCAGCCTACATGCGCATACATGTGCATACTTGCGCATATAGGCGAGCTGTGCGCTGGATCACAACAGTGCGCACTGCGTGCGAAAACGCGCCTGCTGTGTCCATCTGCACTCCGTCACTGTGTTTATGTTGCGCTGCAGCAGCTGACGGGCTGCCATAACACACTGCATATATGGCGCTCGGCGCGGCGCGTGCCACACGTATGTATTTCGCATTCATGGCGCATGCAAGCGTTCGCCGCCCTGCAACTTGCTTCATACTGCGTTTTAGTTGCGGGTCGCGATGCGAGGGGAATGAAGTTTGTTGCATTCAAGCACGTGCGATTTGAACACCTGTTCTGATGGAGATGCGTGATTGTGCGTGGGTGTAGGTATGCGTGGGGTCTTGTCAGAGGGGAGGCTTGGATCATGTGCAGTTTGATCATTGTGTTTTTGCGATGTGCGTGCGGATGGGTGGCACGTGGTGCTACCAGTGAGAGAGCCTGCAGCAGAGAAGGGTGCCAATGGCCAAACTGAAACCAACACCAGGAATATGAAAGCTCTGCTTTTCAACAGATCTGAAGAGATGTCCCATCCAAGTAATCAACAGGCTTGAATTGGTTTCACGTGCTGGCATGTCCACTCAGACAGACTTCGATGGTGGAGTCTAACAGAAAGACGAGTGAAGGTGTCCAAAGAAGAGCTCTTAGTTTGAAATAAGAATTTGTGCTCATACTTTGTGTAATAATTCTATTTTATCCCTGATATTTTCATATTGTCGTACTCACCTGTTCTCCAAGTTACAACAGAGAACATAGGTGCTTAATTTTGTTGCTGAGCTTTTTGTATAGCTTTAGCATTAGTTGATATCCTTCGATTAATAGTATTTATTTTATTAGAAGCAATGGCCATGGTTCATTTAATCAATGAACAAACCAACCCCAGTAGCCAACTTAAAGTTTTAGTTACTATATTTGTTTGACTAAAATAAATTTAGTTACATATTCAACATTTTAAAGAAGATAATCAACTTCACATAATCTGAGTTGCTCTTAAGTCCTTTACGCATAAGGCATGATGAATAAACAGAAAAATTCAAAATACTCACCAGCAAATGTTTAGCAGATCAATGAAGTTGGTTTAAATGATCGCTCACTGAATAATACAGATTCAAGCAAATTTTGTAATAGTACTGTCAGATATGTAATATTTCCCAGTAATGGCCAACGACTCCAATTAAGAAAATACCATAAAACCCAATAAATGGTCACATTCTAAGGGTATTTGTCCAAACGATCCCACAGTCAACTTGTAGGTCGTAAAGTGGTCATTCTTGGGATGAAGCAATGTTCAGGAGCTAAAAAGAAAATTGAAAAAGCCTTTGAATAAAATCTGTTGATTCAAAGTTGGGCGCCAGACAGGAGAACTACTGCACTTCTATGTTACTTAGAGAAAATGCTGACTAACCCCACTTTAGAATGCTCAACAGCAACAAAACCCCCCACATAATCCAGTGTTATCCATCAGGTCTGGATGTTGTGTCATGCGTGTGCATGTGTGTTGGGGCCTTAGTTTCCCAGCCTGGTTTCACTGGTTGGGCAGAAACAGGCTGTGCATTTTGGCCCTTTTCTCCTAAATGCTTTGAACTTTACATTAACTGAAAATCAAAACACAACTACATCAGTGTAGTTCATCGATTTACTGTTAGAGGTAACGTGTCAGAGGGCTGTGTCTTATTCATGTAGCTAACCATTAGGACAACCATGAACTGGCTGGAAGGCTGCAGATAGCACATCTCCCCCCACGGTTTACCTTCACTGTATCAGCTTATTAACACCTGTTATTCTTATAGGTTTCCTCTGAGGGGGTTGGGCAGCCTGCAGATATCCATCACAAAAGGTTGTGGAGTTTTGGGTGTATGTTTAGTAAGTCATATGGCTGTAACAATTATTCCACCCGGACAGTCCCTCTTGGTGACATTTCCAAGATAGTTATGTAGTTATTCTTTCACATGAAATCGTATTACAGGTCTTTGGTTAAGAATCTTTGAGAATATGTGGCCCTTTCAGTCATTTGAAGAGGCCAGTATGAAACAAAACCATCATGTATCCCTCAAAGCTTGAACACATCATGATGATGTAATGCGTCATTTCATTTTCCTCTCAGCCTTTTTTTGTAGCATCATCGGGTAATTATTGTTTATTTTTATCAGGATAAGGGTGAATGACATTAGTCATTTTCTGATTTATGGATTGATAAAGAGATTCGCAGGTTTTTATTCTATTTCGACTTAACAAAATAATGCAAGGATTTCGAAAGTCTCCATATGGTTCTGTTGATATTTGGAATTCAAGATATAGTTGCCTTACTGGCACCGGGAAGTTTCATAATGGGTTTTTTGGATGGACTAATACATCTGAAAGTAGTTTTATAACCACTATGCAGTCAGCCAACACAACGGTTGGTGTGTCTTTCCTCCATGCACTTTGTGCAGTCGTACGTCAGCATCATTAATGCGTCCATGTCCTCTCACACTTGGTCGGTGGTTCAGTGGCCCACCCAAAATGTAACAGCAGCCTTACATGGACTTACACTTCAGGCTCAAGTTTAGCTGCCTATTCATCAGGGCTTAGGCAGCTAAAACACACACACACACACACACACACACACACACACTGCAGAGACCAAGTGAGTGAAACAAAACACACCGATGCGGTTGGATGTGGAGGGAGGAAGGAGAGGAAAAAAGTCTTTCAAAGGGGAGGAAGATGAAGAAGAGATGAAGAGAGGAAGGAATAATGAAGGAGAGATGCGAGAGCAAATATAACCCGTGTGTACTGAGCCTGGCATCAACCGCGGGGGAATTTAGCAGCACAGCAGTGTTACTTTGCTGTTTTGATTTGATGAATATTCATCATCAGGCAGAGAGGGAGGCAGCACTTTGATGTGTTGCTAGCTAACAGCTAACAAACAGCGGTTCAATTGAGTTTTATTACGGTGTGTTCATTCTCCAATCAGTAAAGTAGTTTTACTTTGTTAGATTTTAGCCAAAGATTGTATAAAGAAGTATCTACAGCAAAATAAAATGGGTATTGGAGAGGTAATTACGATATGCTTTATTTTAAGTTAAACTCTAAGCAACTTACTTTTATAATTCATGAACATGATCAGTTATGTTTTCCGTGATACAATAGGAACTTTAAGTTTTGTGATCAGGTGCAACCTATCCAGACATACTGAAAAGAAAAGGGTTAAAAATACCAGTCCATTGAGTGTTTCATTTTCAGGTTTAGTAGCCTGATCTCTGCCAGTGCACAACCCCAAGACACTTCAACTCTTTGCTCACTCCAAACTGACTTGCATCAGGTGTTGCAGATTTGTTCAGCGGTTTGAACAGATCTGATGATGTGCCCATTGATTGCGTCTCCCAGTTCCCTCTGATTGATGAAAACAGTTGACTCCACTCAGCTTGGAAAACTGTTTACCAAACCATATACACAGTACCGCATCTCCTTTTTACATCAAAGACAGCAGACTAGACTATAAGGAACTAATTTCCCTAAAGAGCTAAATTAGAGCTAAAAAGCGTTGCTAATGATATTGTGCTCTCTGCAGTTGGTTTCTGGGTCAAGCCAAATACTGTTTTTGAGGGATAATAATCTATAAAACCATTGTGAAACGTCACTGTGACTAGACTTTGTGTTGTTGGATAACCTAATTTCAATGAAATAATCTACATCAGGACCATCACTATTTAGAGTGAGTGTGTGATGGCTTTATTTAATCGTTAAGCCCATTTACAGGTTGTAGGTATAGGTTGGGATATTAAATATGCTTAATTGTTGCACATTTTGAAACCTTATAACATATGAGAAGCAATTCCATAGGATTTAGATTTAATTAGTGGATTTGATGATTGGACATCAATTACCACAGCAATAGCCTGAATATTTGAATCACACTTAGTCTTCTCCTAGAGAAGAGAAATTAAATCAACATTTAGCAGAGCAGGAACCAGCAAGTAACCACAAAGATATTACAAAAAAAGGCAAAATATTGAAAGTTTTACCATTGTCAATTATTTGTATCCTTACGAGAACACTTTGATTCATGGCATTGCAGCGTGGCTCCTTTTTAAAAGAGCGCAACACACCCAATAGCGCCGCACTCTCTTTCCCCCCTTAGTTACCGTTGCTAGGCCTGTCCAGCTTTCACACCGTGCATGTCAATATGGGGTTTTCAAGTCAGTGAAATATCAGAGGGAAGCAGACAGAAACATCTATAATATGAGGAATACGTTGACAGTATGATTTTGTTAGTGAGTGAATAAAGGGGCCATAAGAGGAGGGAAGAGGCTCAGCAGCTCCGATGAAAGCATCAGTCCTCGCATCTAGTGTCTAGGGATCGATATTTTTAGGATTTTATAGATATTACTGCCTTGACTACTATCGATACGCCTTTATAAGTTTGGTTCATTATCGAAATACTTTTATCTGTAAATAATTGCTTTTTAACATATAATACAACTAGCATCAGGTATTGGTGTGATCTCAATTTCCTCATCAACATCACCCAGTCAAAGGGGCTTAGCGTACACCTGTACATCACTGAAGCAATGCGAGAAGTCAAACCACTTGAGTGTTAAGTTTAATTTGTATTCACACTTAAATGCTGTGAGTTATTATGATCTCTTTATTTTTATATGATATTGCACGTGACACTCCTCTTCTTCATTGGCCCCAGCTGACTTTAACACATCCTCGTTCCCCTCCAGAGATGGAGTACCCTGACGAATTCCTCCTTGCTGAACTGGGCCACCTGCAGTTCTACAACGACTCATTCTTTGCGAACAACTTCACCGGTACCTACAATGAGACCGAAGCGTTGCTTCCAACGGGGGTGAAGGTCACCATTGTGGTCGTCTACATGATTGTCTGTGTCATCGGCCTCGTGGGAAACTTCCTGGTCATGTACGTCATCATACGGTAAGAAGAACATTCATTTCTAAAGGCACAAAAAGTAGACTTGCTTCCGATAGAAACAAAGATCAAACTAACACTATAGTTATTAGTAATTTATTGAAGGATGTTGATATTGACAGGAAACTATGAATGATCCCAGTGAAAACTTTAAACTTAATAGTCTACACAAGGCTTGCTCAATAGATTAATCGTGATTGACCGATCGATCGCCAAGGCAGTGCCCTCGTGTCACTACGGATGCAGGGTCATAGTAGTAATTGGTGATCCTTGCTTACTAACGGAGACATTTCAATCCGGAGAGACTTGTTGAAATTTGAACACGCTTTATTACAATAGGCATGAGTATTCATAATGCAATGTGTTTGGGGCTTGGACTCCATCCTGCCGTAGGATAGAGCAGGGGCCGAGATGCTGAGCCGAGATGAGGCATGTTTGCCTCAATACAGCAATCTGCTGTATTGGAGGTGTCGGGGGTGGTGGCGGGTCGCTTTTGGTGCATGCTGCAATGACAACTGACAGCAAAGAGAACAGTCTTTTAAAGTTTGCAGGCAACTATGCAATTGGTTCACGGAAACGTCACCCACGGCTGGTTGGTATTACTCGACCCCGCCCCTAATCAGCTGGCTCTGTGCTCCTAATCAGCTGGCCGTGTGCCTCCAGGGACCGCTACAGCCTGTCCAGTCTTCCTGACTGAATTTTTGCTTAAGCTTAATTTAATTTAATTCAAAAGCAACTCCCGCTCACTCCCCAATGCCCCAAGGACCGGCCGACGGGGCGAGGGCGGGGTAGATAGCTACGCTTTGTTCGATTGGAAAGTAGCTTGCGAGCCGAATAAGTGTGGGCACCCCAGGTCTAAACACTTCAGTGGTTGTGATATCCCTACAGTTCAGACCTCCAGTTTTGTGACAACACATCTTCAGCCGTTCCTTTAAATCCAAGTCAGGGATGATGATATGAACACTGTCATGGTCACAATCCATTCTGAAAGGATAAAATACTTTGAATTTTTCCTGTCAAAGAATAAATAAAGGCTATTCAATCTTTTCTCGCTGTTCTGGATGTGACAAGATGAGAGGTTCTGCTTTGTGCGCACAAATGTAGTCGCGGATGCGAGGTTCTGTGACGAGCTTTCAGCAAGCACTCTCACAAAAAAGGAGTGCATGTACGACCGTCCACATATGCTACCGTATTGTTTTTTATGTTGGTTAAAGAAAGTCCAATTTTAAGCTTAAAAAAAGAGCGACAGAGACCATTGATTTCAACAAAACAGGATTCCCTTATCAGAAGTTATATCAGAGTTCTGAGTGAATATAGGCCATAAACAGTTATTTGATATGTTTTATGTCCTCCCTCAGCATGTGTTTGTTTGAGCACACATATTCCCCGATTCCTATAGATGGGAAAGTCCGTCTTTTGTGTACCTAATGTGGGTTGGCAAACATTTCCGGTCAATGTGATTTGAAACAAGCATGTGAACACCTGGGTGTTGCAATCGGTGTTTCTGTGTGCAGTCATGGTTGGCCTGGTGGACAGCTGCTGTCTGCTCATGTATATCCTGTTAAACCAAAACACTGAGCACACTGTGTGTGTGTGTGTGTTTGTTACTTTGTTGTTGTCGGGACACTGTTGCTCTGTATGTACGCTCAATATTTGTTTGCGTGATGAGACATCTGAAAGCTCTGTCCTCACTTCCCGTTTTCAAACTAGAGAATAATGGTCATTGAAAGGTTTACAGATTTCACTCAGTTACAGGGAGTCCTCTAGAGATTTGAGCCACACACACTAGTGGCTAATGGTTATTATTCTATTGGTCTCCACCTCTTCCAAATTGCCACCCGCACACATTATTTCACTCACTGGGTCAACCTTTGCAGCGGATGGGGTTCTTTTCCAACCTGCAGCCCTTTGCTTTGTATCATCCCCTCTCTCTCTCTCTCTCTCTCCCTTCACCTCTGTCATTTTCCAGCTACTTGCATAAATACCTTGAAAAATAATCTTCAAACCAGAAACCACGAAAAAAGCGACGGAGAAAACGATCAAACATTGACACTCTACTGAAAAACAAAAACTCAGAGGTGTTCAATCAATGCTGTAGTTAACTGCTCATCCAGTTTAACGATGTCAGCCTTTGCCCACAGTAAAGATGGCTGCCCTCTACAACTTGCCATTATCAAGGCTGTCCGAAGGCAGGTATGTTTCAGTTTGGTTCAAACCATCAGCGAATGCAGTTTCTGCCCCCGCTAAATGTATGCATCTGTATAGCTGATGTTTCTTCATCAAACATCCAAGTTAAGGTTGAGGCTTTTATAAGGGTTGGAGAAGAAAGAAGTACTACTCTATTTAGCCATAAATCGTCGGAATAGCCGAGTTGGCAACAGTAACCACTTGTGGTTGACAGCAGCAGTCAAACCTGCCTTCTTCTTGTAAACAATAACAAGCGATAAAACTATGCCATCGAGGCGCATTCATTTAATTTGCATGTCTGTAGGGAAACGCCACCCTGCGTCTTTTCAGCTTCTCATTTTTTACTTTTTCTCACACGCCCGAGGGATTGTCATGACGGCGATGCAACCTTACGGTGTTTCAGAGGACCGTTGAGGAAGAGGAGTTTCAACTTCCAGCAGCAGAGCACTGCAGTGGAGTGCAGTGCAGTTCAGTTTTTGGCTGTTGGCAATAACAAGAGTCAAGAGCAGATATTTCTACAAGCCTCTGTTTAGAGCTACATGCCAAAAAAAGAGCAGGTGGACCACAGGGAGAGATTAACATTATGCTGAATTTGAGCGCAGAAGAGGCTGGAGACGGAGAAGAGAGGATCGCAGGAATGAAGCAGGGGGGGTTTCTGCTCGGGAAGAAACTGCCGGGAAGGATTTTTGTAAGGGGTCTGTTTCCATAACAACAGATGGAGCCATGTTGTGCGTTTCGGGACATCGTCAGACCTTTGCAGCAGCTTTGAGTTGAGATGTCTGAGCGGCAAATAAGGCTTCACGGTGTCGTCATTTCTTGGGGTAAAAATATCGGGCAATGTAAAAAAGGAACAACGAGGTTTCATAAAATGTTGGAAACACTTTGGCGTTTCCAACATTTACTAGTTAAACTAGTTAAGTATAAACTAGTAATTACAGATATTTCATTATTAGATATTTAAGCCTCTGTTTACAAACCGTGACATGGCTCATCCTGATTCAACAAAACGTTTGATACACCTGAATTTAATCATGTTAAACATAGTTTATGATAAACTTTGATTTAAAATTTGTTTGACTATATATTAATAGTTTCTGTTCTCTTTATGGCTACTGGTAAACATTTTTTAGAAATGATCCAATTCCTTTCTCAGAACATTGGCTGGCCTTTATTTAATGCTGATGAGAGATAGAAGGTGGTCAGATTTGAACATCAGGCTTTATCGTTATCCAACATTTTGAGATGAACAAATGTTATGAAATAAGACCAGAGAACACTGTGTTGGTAAAAGTGTCTAACACAAGGAATAACGTGCTATATCTACATTTTTTTTGTCTAAAATACGTTACCAGAGACACCTCAGTGACACTAATCAATCCCCCCCCTTTTGTTATTGTGCACCAGCTGTTGAGCCTTTTGGAAAATGCAGACCAGATTTGACTACACATGTGTTTAAACATAAAAAAGGATTTAACGCAGTGTGATGCAGTGAGTTCTCCTCCTCTTCTGTGCTCCTTGGTCACATGGCAACAGCTACCAAGCAAAGACTAGTAGAAAGAATAAATGTACTTTCCTCCCAGGTTAAAATCTTCTGGTTAACTGAAATGTAAAACATGTATTTACTGCATTAATAGAGTCAAATATTCCTCTAAATTGTTTTACGATTTTGCTCAGCTAGTCCTGATGGGAGAATACACTGTGCATGCAGCTTTTTGTAATTCAACTAAACGCCTGTTAATGGAAAAGTAAACTGCTAAATAGAGTGCATGGTTAAAACTCACTTAAATGGTCATGCTTTTGAACAAACAAGACCTTTACCTTTATTTGTGTGATTTATTATTCCAGAAAATCTGTTAAATATTTAAAAAAAGCTATTTTGTAAAATTTCCAGGCGATCCTTCTGGAAATTGTGTGAGTAGTTGTGACGTCCCGTCAGCCACCTGCTTCTTTGAATAAAAAGGAAAAAAATGCAACATTCATACATTGGCTCGGAGATGTGACACTAAATGAATATCCAATAACCCAGCAGGTGCAGATGTGCGTGCATGGAATCACAAAAAAACAATTGCACACAGTGCATACTGAGTGATTTTTTATTTTGGGTTTTTTATGTAAAATATATTGATGGGAACAGAGAAATTAGGTCAATAATGAAAGGGAACAATAGAGAAGTAAAGGGCAAATTAGAAATACATCAGTGAAAAAGAGAGAAGGTGCATCCTGTACCACATTATCTGATATCCTCTCATACTCCATACGCCATTATGATCCCGCTCTAAATCGTTTTATTCCGTTCTTCTGTTCTTTTATCCGTCGCCCAAATGTCTCCTGAACATCACTTCTTAATTCTGATCAAATTGCTCAATGCTGCATCTGGACATTTTCCTGATTAGTGATGAACTTTCAGTTATAGTTCAAATAAATAATAAATGATAAACAATGACTTAATAAATGGGTACGTCATCTTTTTCATTCAACCTTGTTGTCTTAGTTAGAATGTAGATGGAATTTCTTGCTGGTATAACAACCTAACTTTGGTGTCTTCAAACCACACATGAACACATGCACTCAATTTAAGGTTGGAAATAAAACGAAATTTCTTGAAACATCATGATCTAATTGTATTATGTTTCGCTTGGCCGTATTTCGCGACTCATTTGACTCATTCAGTTGCGGCTGCGAAGTAGCCTAACGAAACGTTTTTGGCACATGAAAACCGGTCGGTTTGTACTGCGTTCAAAGATAATGGCACTGGTGGACATGCAACCATACCACATGAAATGTACGCAATTCATTTCGTCTGACTGTTTTCAGTCATTTCTTAAAGATGCTCGACATCTAGCCCACTCATATTTAAGTCACCAATTCTTTACCTTGCTGTACTGTTTGTCTATTATTTCATATAGTGTAGTATTTCTTGCTGTCTGACGACGATGGGTTAATATTAGAGTTAAAAGCCGGAGGCTTGTGGATGCTGGCTTATGTAATCTGTGAGAATTCAGCCACTACGCTTCATTCTGCCTCCTCAGAGCTCTGATTTTATGGTCTGCTTCATTTCCATAGAAACAGTTAGTGATTTCTTTGAAAGAATTCCAACCTTCCAACCTGTGATCATAATATAAACCCACTTTTTGATATTGTTAAACTATCTTGAACACTCCAGTTTGTATGTATGGCAGCCCAGTGTATTTATCTCCACATTTCACAATTTGCACCTGACACTTTAAATCCAATGCAGGCGGTAGCGAGCCCTTCTATGTAGCAATGCACAAAGTAAGTGTGCGTCAAACAGACCGCTGGCTAGGTTATGTAAGTTGGTTGGAAAGACTATATGGGAATCTTTCAGAGAGAGAGAGAGATTGTTATATCTGCTAGTTCTTAACCCGGAGACCTGAAAACACCTGGATGGATGGTGTCTGTCTGTGTGTGTGTGTGTGTGTACTTCAACATCTTGCCAATCTTTTTAAAAACCAATTACACCTTGAGAGCGAGAACATATTTTGAAAATGGAGCCCATTCAGCCTGTCATCGCCTGCAGACGTATCTTCAGAGTCTCGTTTCAGGGTTCGGTTTAGGTTTGAAGGTCCAGGTAAGAGTTTTGTTTAGGGTAAGGGTTCAGGTACTTTCACGGTTATGTGTGTGTTTGTGTGCCAACGGCTAATGAGTGTGTTTTCCTCCTTCATACTGACCACAGTGAAGTTGTTAATAGGTTTATTACATGGTTTCGAGAGGGACAATGACCGGGTCTTTTTCCGGTTTCAGGTACTCTACAACACAACTTTATACCCTAAAAGATGTGTAATGTTTGTATTCACGTAGATGAAATGTCAATGGTACCCTCAGCTTTCAGGTGGCAATATAAATTCTGAACCAGGTAATGAAGTCATAGACGTTGACGTTAATGATTTGTTGAGATGAAATGCTGCCGTGCTGGTGTCAGCGATAAGGTACCTCTCAGGTTTTCTAGTTGGTTCCTTGTCTTGTATGAACTTGAAGTAATCCGAACCCTTGAAATCCTCCAAAAGGAGTTTTTACATGTTACAGATATCTGATTTAAACACTTTGTTACAAATTCTCTTGTAACACTTATCTCATATACTAGACGGAGAAGACAAATTATTAAAGCAGTTGTGGCTCTCAACACATAAAGGATCCAGTGTGTAAGCGTAACTTTTGAAGTATTCAGTGTAACATCTATATAAACAAAAATATTAATGAAATAAAAGAAGAATTGATTATTGAAAGGGAATATATTGGGTGAACGAGTTAATCATAATCATTGCTTCACAATGTGAGTCTGTTGTTGGGTGTTAAACGTCATCTTCCTTCACTGAAATGTCACATAAGTCTCCTTTTTAAATAGTACATCTGCTTGTCCTCACAGAGGAGCCAGCTGCGATGACAGGTACAGGGATGCTTTATATTCATCTTGAAAAGTATTTTTCTAATCTCTGTTCCTTCCTCATCGCACGGTGGTCACGTTTTAAAATGGACATTTCTGAAACCAAGTAATTTGATCGAATATGAAGTGAAAACTTTAGCTAAAATGGCTTACTTTCTATCATTTATTCTGGACACGTATTTTGTTAATATGCATCCCACTTATCTGTCTTCTTGATGCCTTCAACATGTCTATAGTGAATGGATGAGTTAATCGCCATAATTGCGTAGTTCTTTTAAAATCTTTTCCTGTCTTTGACCTTCGATATCTCGTCTCTAACAATCCTTTTATCTACGGCCATTTTTAACAGTGGTGTAATATAATAAGATTGGGTTGGTGACATGAATGATGACATGCCTCTACGCTGTGAGAGCGTAGAGGAGATCCAGCATATATTTTTACTATTCTAAAACAAATTACACATTTTTTTCATTCAGTGGTTGTTGTGATCAAGTTGTTTGTTATTTCATCATGTTAAATATATATATGTATGTAAATATATGAAAACGACAACAAATGACAAAAGTAACAGTGGCATGGAATTTAGCGTCAGCATCAGTTCTGGCAGGCCAGGTAGTCAAGGCGTAGCTAACGCTATTGGTCAACACACGGTCTCATCAGCTGATCGGCTCCAGCTGAGCTGCATCAGCTGATGGACATCTGATCTGGACCCACCCCATGCTAATGGCTACACTCAAACAGGGCGCCCTATTTAAAGCAGATTCAGCTTTGCTCCTACCTGCTTGCAGCTCGCTTCTCTGCCGCCCGCCACCTCCCCAGCTCCTCCTCGTGATGCATAACGTGGCATTTGCTTCTATGTCATCGTTGTCGCTCTGTTCATGTGGGGGAATCAGCTCACACAGTCCTAAAACGGTGTGAGCGTTCCCTAATGCCGCTGCTGTCCTCTGATTCCCTGCTATTTCATGGTGCTCATGAAAGGTCAGAGGACTCCCTGAACAGAGCCACACTGCCAAAGATTTAATTCTGAACTCATACTGGATGCAATCTATCTCATAAAATGTTTCCTAAATCATTTTTATCGTCATGCGTGTTCTAGACGTAATGGACCTGACAGAACTACATTTTTTTCCTCAGTTATTTAGCCTTAGGACATTTTCACACAAGAAACTGACATTTGCTTTCTTATTTGCTTGCCAACACTTGCTACCTACGCCGAAAAGCCCTTTTTGCCTCATGTGACAAAGTAAATCTGCATCCTCCATCCTCCAGGAGGAAAAGGTCAATCACCTGCCTCCATATGTAAACAAGTATACACTATGTATAAACAAATCTCACCTTTCTGCAAACCACACAACATGTTGAACCTCCTTTGAATTATAAATACGTTTCATGAATAGTTTTTAAATCAGTCTTGTGTCGTGCTTGCAGAAATGCACAATACCAGGTGGTTATTTTGTTGTTAAAATATTAATTAGTTTAAGTTAATGGATCATGTTTTTTGTTAAAATAATAACATAAACTTCTAACAAGGTAAAGTAGGTAAATCAAAAGAAAGCTCAATAAAAGCTAAATAAAGCAACACATGTAACAACAATGATTGTTGTTCATTGCCTTTGTTCTCACAAAGTAAGAAAGAAGAGCTTTGTACTTGGAGGTGCAGTGCTTGTTGGCATCAGCAATCCCTCCCACGCGCCTTCAGTTGTCTTACAGGTTTGCTATACACGTTACATCCCGTAGCTTCCAATAGCGTTTGCCGGTTAAACTATGTAATATACAATGTGTGTCGCTTGCTGCACCACATCCATGTGGCTTAATAGAAAAATGTCCACAATTCAAACTGGACTGTTCCTCAAATACAACTTGGGTTTTCTCATTTTGCCAATCTGCAAATATTTTAAAGGTTGAGCTCATTTCAAATATTCTGAATTCAAATTGAATCATTCAAAATGTGCCTGGTTACATACGCTCTGCACCTTTTTGAGTATTTCTATTGTGCCTATTCTCTCTATGTCAAAGTGTGTGCGGCTGACGGCTTGTTGAGGAGCTGTGATATATTACAGAGCAGAGAAGATGAAGAAAAGAGGGAAGGAGAGATCCGACGGCAGATAGGAAAATGACAAGAGGCTTCTTCAATCCCTCAATAGCCATTTTTTGTTATCAAATTCATTTTCCATCTTTGCAGTTCTCCTCTTTGTTCTCCACTGCCTGCAGGAACTTTCTCCCAATGGTTCACATTTAACTATCATTACACAGTTAATGTATAGACGTCGCATGTGTCTGTGTGAGGAACATCATTGCCAAATGATGTGAAGGAGGAGATTCATTAGCGTCAGAACGGTTTACGTGTGCATTTGGCCAGAAACCTAAAGGGTTTCAGAGGGTTTGTATGACGGAGCAGGAGCATTTTTGGCAGCAATGTATCGTTCCTTCTTTCCCGGCGAGCGATTGGGCTCGAACGGCAGGCATGATCCGTCACAGACACGCACACGCAGGGCACGGTGGCGCGGTGGGGTCTGGTGGCTCTGAGCCTTTGGCTCCGTTTCACCACACAACGTCCTCACGTGTGTGTGAAACGGAGCCAAAACACACGGCATCGGCATCATCACAGCGCCCCTTCTCTCCCCAATCAAGCCTTTTACCTGCAAGCTTCAGAACAGACCTTGATTTTCAATAGTGGGCAGAAGGTGGATTCGTGACCAGTGATTTGCTGCATTTTCCCCACAGTAAGGGGGGGTTGTGGTGAATTAATGGAATTCAATAGAAGTATGAAGGATTGGACCAGTGTAGAAATCACTGTACAGGTTTAAATATTTTAAACAAACCGGCATACCCGTCTCAGGACGTCATTAGTAAACAATCCCAACACGCGCCTCTTCTACCTCACATTGGAAATGGTCCTCCTGCAAATCTGGCCGCAGTAAATTGCGCACGGTCTTTCAGATTATAAACAAACATTACATTGATATAATATTATAATATTTTTTATTGCTGATCGCTAGGGATGCAGCGTCCTACTATTTCTATTCTGATACCTGGGCTCCAATATCAGGCCACACATGACTATCCAATATCATTGTTTATTGAGTTTAGTCGCTATAAATCTTGTTATTGTACTGTTCACTACTATAAATATACATCTATTAAGAGTATTTGCTATGCCTGTATAAGCTGTTAACTATGCCCTTTCAAAGACCAACGTTTTACAGCTGTAAAACTTGAATAGGCTGTTTAACAAGGCAGTCCTATAAACTGCCTTAACAATAACTTATAAATTTCTTCAAGCTAACACTGAATGTGTTTACGCTGCTACCATAAACATAAAGTAGTATTTTAATGCGTATTATCACTTGCTTATCACCACCTTCTATGGGAGATGCTACTTTGTTATCTTAAATGAATAAACTATCAAATTACAAGCATAAATAACCCATTCGCTGATTATAACTCTGGATCACAGATATACTCGTATAGAGCTCATAGTTACAAAAAAGGAAATTGGAAAGCTTGAGCTAATTTAATCATCTTAGTGTTACAGAAGAAGAATTGAAAAGCAGACACTTGATATGTAGATTCATTTCAATTAGATCAGAAGAAAAATAGATGCAAAGAACAAAGAGCAGGATAATGGAGATGAAATGATTGTTTTTGATTGGATTGTCGAAGCAGGAGGAGACGGAGGGTGGGTGCAGACTGGTGGAACAAAAACATGCCATGGAGAGAAAAGGGTGGGGGTG
Organism: Apeltes quadracus; assembly: GCA_021346845.1. NCBI lineage: Eukaryota > Metazoa > Chordata > Actinopteri > Perciformes > Gasterosteidae > Apeltes > Apeltes quadracus. The sequence goes on along the minus strand of CM037928.1, from coordinate 7,052,492 downwards.
TGGTTGGTGTGCAGAGAGTTAAAAACGATAGAAGAGGAACGAACGTGGAAGGGAATTTGGGAAATATGAGAACCCATTGACTTTGAATTCAGATTAAAAAAAGTACAATATGAGTATTGTTACTTTCACAAATGTTAAAAGATGTCTTGCTGTTTCCAACAAAGCAGAGAGGAAGACATGAAGTGAGAGGCAGAGGAGAGAGAGAGAGAGGGATGAGTCCGAAGGGGGAAACATCAAGGGGTATAGGCAGCAGCGTAGGACAAGGATGTGAGGAGGAGGAGTGGTGATGAATGGAGACAAGTGGGCCTTGTTTGAATCCCCTCGGGAGGCTGAAGAGACACTGTGACTGTTACATGATTTTGTTGAAGAGGATAAAAGATGAGGTGGCTGAGAAGCTAAAAAGTAGACTTTCTTTACGACTGATGCAGCAAAGTTGTATCTCAGCCGTGTCCTCATGTGTGTGTCCCCTGCTGCAACTAGTAATCGGATATGAGAAGAGTCTATAACAGTGGTTCTCAAAGTGTTTTTTACTAAACATTTAGGTACAGTACAGTTTTATTTAATTTTCAAGAACAGTTTTTTACATGCATTTTAGTACAATGTTTATTTAACTTTTATGTGCAACACATTTTAATTGAATCATTTAAGTACAGTTTTTTTTTTCTTCCTATATTTAATTGTTGAAACTGTGTAAAATGTTACAATGGCTGACAATATTAAATATACTTCTTTAGGAATAAAACATCTGCCTTGTTTTTGATGAATACTTAGGCCTACTACGCTACTTGGTCATTTTGGTGGTACTTGGAGAGCCAAGTATTTTCTGAGGTGGTACTTGGTGTAAAACGTTTGAGAACCACTGGTCTATATGGTTATAAATAAACAAAAAATGTATAGAAATTGCTGTTATTTCATGAATAAAATCATCCCACTCTTTTCGTGGCTTACTGTGCAGCACCAGTAGACTTGCTTTTGATCAAAATATGTTGCTGAAGAAACTTGATGACTTATTTTGAAGCCACAAAAATCATAAAATTTGGGGTTTTCATCCAGACAAATTTACAATATTTGGACACCTGCATTCCCAAGCTGTGCAGGTTCAGGGCTGTTTGGGATTTTTTTTATTTACCCACAATTCATGGCAACGTGACCTCAATCAAGGGTTTACAAGTTGATTTAAAAAAAAAAAAATGTTATGCGTATACGGTGCATGTGTTCTCACGCTGACATATTAAATCTACAGCGAGCTGGTTTGACAAAGACAAGTTATCAAATATATATTACTCCCAATTATATGTTCTAGGTTTTTGTTGAGAAGCTAATGCCAGAAAGCAGTGGAAAAATGCTGAGGACATTAGGTGTTTGCGTTTGCACGTGTCATCATAAGAACAGGATGCTGGTGAGTGAGGAGGGTTAATATGATGAAAAATGAAAGACTCGAAAGATTGAGTTGGGACTTGACGATGGCCACCGTCCAGTACTCAGCGAGACCTGGACATAGCCGGAGAGAAGCGTCTCTGTTCAAGTCAAAGAGAAAAGCCCTTCGAGAGTAAAAATTTGCTCATCGAGAATTTTCTCTCCCCAGTGCTTGAGACGAAATAACAGACTCGGTACTGAGCCCCGAAGGGGACTGGTGACTGTATTTTGTTGGAGGAGCTGAGTCTCGACCAGGTGTCCACGCCTAAACCACAAAGGATTTCATCAGTTTTTCCTCCACACTCACCCGCTGCGGCAGCACAGCAGGAATTTAAAGTTGTAATCAAACAGTAATGAATTTTGAAGTGGAGTAGTCTTGTTTGTTTCAGCTGGTGCTTCCTAGTTCCTGGTCTACGAAACAATACCTTACAGCTTAAATCCTAACTATCCGAAACCCATGCTGACACCGTACCGAGAGCCAATGCAGGAAAGCTGCCATCAACAAAGCAAAGCGAGCCCAGCTTCCTCGACCAGCTGCTTATAACCCTTTAATAGATAGTTGAGTATTTGTTAGCTCTGTATTGGGTAGAAGAAGTAGATCAGAAAAGGTCCCTAGGAGTAGTTTGTAAAAGTACATTGACAAGATCTACGCACAAATCATTGGAAAAATTCACACAAAAGTTGGAAGCGAGGTGAGAAGGTGTTAACGGCTCCGTATTCTCTGATGAAACAAAACGGTTAGGGTTGGGTTCTCCCCGCTACATCCACCGGGTCTCCATCACCTACCTCAATTGGTCCCCTTCTCAGGGCTGACAAAAGCTTTACACGTGTTGGAGGGTTTCGCGATACTGCACAATATGTGCCAGGAGGCAGCACGCACAACGCCGGCATTCTAATGCTCTCAGCGGAGCTGCGAGCGGCTAACCCACATCACGATTTAAAGAGAAAGTCATCCATTATTTACCATGTGCTGGGGGGCAGCCGCTGCACACACGCCGCACCGCTGCGTGGGAGGGAGCCGTTCCACGACGTTCTCACATATGCAGCTGCTGACAGTGGCAGAAAAAGCTCTAATGAACATCTCATCTCAGGGTACACTCTCCTTCTGTCTTTAACATCCTCAGATCTCAGTTGGTGACTCTCTTTTAAGTTAATGAGGCAAGTGTTGCACCGTTTCTGTGCTAAAGTGTGTGCGTGTGTGTGAGAAGGTATTCACGTAGCATTGGAAAGGTCTTCACAGGCCGTTGTACGTTGTTTTTAATAGTTTAGTAAATCCAAGCGAACAACATTAAGAGAAAAATATGTATTTTAAGCTGCCAAAAAATGGAAAGCTTATGATATGTTGCATCTATTTGACGCATGCGTTTGATGGTAAACTGGACACATTTGTTAGATGAGAAACCGTTGAACCAAAGGGTACCTGAGATATTCTGGGACGGTTTCAGATTATATAATGTGTGTATTGCACAAGGTTCTAAAAAGGTTCAATTTTTACTCTTGATAAACCATTTTTTGCAGAGACGTCTCCATGGAATTCAACAGACACATGTGGCTCAGGGAGCCAGAAATTGCGATGAACTCCAACCAGCTGCTATGTTGGAATCAATGTTAATTTGGTTGACAAACGTCTCAAAGGAAGTAAAACAGTGTTCTAATATGCTCCTAACGTCTTAGTTTTTAACTCTTCGGCAGAGCCATGTCTTTGATGTTCTGCTCAGTTTGTATGGTTGAAATGTGTCAGCTAAATGACATGTAATGTAATGATAAATTACTACAGATTTTTTGGCGGGTAACTTCCCTCATAAAAGTGTAGAGAGGTCTTTTTTTTTTTTGGTCCACAAAAAAACAGATTTGTAGAAAGGAGATCCATCCAAAGATGTGTAAACGCTGTCACTTCTCATCAGGCAAGGTTTCCCAGAAAGTCTGCCGGGGTTCCACGAAGCCAACGTTGTGTCCTGGACACCACGCTGACAGCCAGCAGCGGAATGATGAAATGCCGCTACACATTTCGTCATTGGTCAGTTTTGGATGCGTGCAGCATTGTTTTTGCAATATTTGTTCACCCACTCTATTCACCCATTCAGCCACGCTCGCCCCTGGAACACACGTGACCGTGACGCCTGGTTTCGCTAACTTCCGCTAACGGTTTCTCAGAATAGAGCTGCCGATATCCGGGTCGGTTGTGAAGACCATTTCTTCACACTGGGGAATGGGCACCTTTTAATGACGTTGCAGGGAAGCCATTCATTGATTGCCTTCTTCCTACTTTGAAGCCTTAATCCAAATATTGTCATTTTGTCACTACGCACAGGTATAAATTAGCAACAGGCATCATTAGAAAAACAGTGGGATTTGGTCTCTGGTTAGAATAAATCAAGGCTGGTGGCGTAATGCATAAATCATTCAAATTAAATACGCTCACAGTAGTTGTCCAATGTCTCAGGTTTGTTTTGTAACAAATGTGCTTTTCCTCCTCCTGTTCTACTCTTAATGGCAGAGAAGATGATTTCCTGGCACAGAAAGATAAGAATAGACAAGAGAACGTGTCATTGCTTTTAGACAGAAAGCGTACAGACAAGAAAGGGTGTTTCAAAAGGGAAAAATGTCTCACACAAAACAACAGTCTCACTGAGGAGAAGATTATTGGCAAATGCACAGCAGTGATCCTCCTTAGAGCTTAACAAGAGTGAGATTTGATCTAATTGTTCCTTTTATGTGATTACTTCAAACAATTTGTTTTGTGATTTTATACTTAAATATATCTTCTTCAAAATGTCACAGAACAATTCCCACCATGTGATCCCTAAAAAAAGGTTTTCTTACCATGTTATCACATTAAGGTGGACATTGGTTGTGAGAGTGAAATTGGCTTCTTGGATTGATTTTGTTTACAACCTGAGCAGGTTCAACTTTTTCCTCAAGTGAAATATGTGTTAACACTATTTCTCTGTGACCTACAGTCTTACATGGCACCATTATCCAACATAGTTTACCAGCAACGGGATATCTTACTAAATATGAATTTAATCTGCATATTATAATTTCTTTTGCTGCATAAATAAACTACATTTTCACGGATTCCTTTACTTTCACATAGCCTATATGTTCGGACTGCTGATGCCAAATAGAACCAGGAAACCTCACGGCCTTCATAAATCTAGGCCAACTGTAAGAAGGGCGTCGGTGTGTTTCAACCTGCCAGTCTGCGGCATTTTTACAACAAAGAAAGAATAAAATGAAACGATCCAACAGTCGCCTGTCCTTCGATTTTCAGCTTCCGCTTCAGGGTACAATGTCGCATCTGCTTCCTTCCCCGACATCCAAATAGTGTAGCCATCGGGGCTAATCTTGCACATCTCAGTCTGTGGGGATGAGAGCAGTGGAGAATTTGTGAAAGTGCACGAGCACAGCAGTCAGTGTTCAATATCCCGTAGCCCTGATTTTCATCATGAAGCGAGATTGCTTCGAACCTCAGAAGACATTTTCCAGTATTTTTTAAATGTGTTGCTTATTGTCCTGTTGCAGAAAAAATACTCTTCTCTCTCCACGTCCTGCATTTTCTCCCACTAGCCTTAGCTGACGGCATCATGGGAAATTACTTTCAGCGGCTGTTTTTACAGACTGTAAAGATATAGCATCTTGTCTGCTGAGTCAACCGTCAAATAATAAGGTGCTAACTGTTTTGTCATCCGGCATGATTATACTTGGCTGAGGCGGCAGTTTTAATTGCAGTATTTTAAAACGTGTTGAAGTGACTTGGTGACAGATTGTACTGCAATGTTGAATTGCAAATGGGGGAAAAGGCGGAACATTTGTTCAGACTTGCGTTGAGATTTAGCTTCCACAGAATCGGTTTCAGTAACTGTGCTTTATGTGCAACATTATGTACACAAACATTTGCATGTTTTTCAGTATTGTACATGAGATCACGTGAAGACAATTAGATTAGCTTTGTTATTTTTCACACATTACCAACAGCAATATACAAATTACAAGAAGGCAAACCGGTCAGAGGAGGTTCAGGGTGAACGTGGAGGCACGTAATCAGCACACCAGCAATATTTCCTGCTTCGTAAATCTTTTGAGATATTTGTTGTGTGGGACAGACGGGTCCAGAGTGCCACAGGGACAAAGCAGCGAGATGAGAAGTGGTGCTTAGTGTTCGTGTTAATGTGTCTGCAACAGATGGTGTTGGAGCTTTTGATTTGTCCACCCATGTCCTTATCAAGGTTTGTCAAGCCTCCTTTTCTCCAGATGGAACTCTGATTGTCTTAATTAAGTGGACTTTTGATTCTGTATCAGAATAAGAAGCATGTGTTTGTGTGTGTGTGTGTGTGTGTGTGTGTGTGTGTGTGTGTGTGTCTCTATGCCATACAACACATACTTGTGGCTGCCAAAAAGCAAAAGGCAGCTGGGAAACACAAAAACTCTTTAAGCTGTAATGTGTAATCCTCACCACACATGGCTACATCGGCATGCAGATGTTTCCAGAATGCATAATGCGCACTTGAGTCCCTTTTTGGCAAACGCAGAGCCAATCATACACTCATTGAATTGCTTTTAGAGAATTTTATAGACCTTGAGGAATTGAGTTGACAAAAGAGACACGAAGGAGAAAGAAAGTGACGAATGCAAAAAAGCTGCATTCAGTTCATTTGCCAGAAGGTTCTACTCTCTTTGCTTTGGCAGACGTGGTTATCTGGTACCCTTGAAAATGTTAAACACAAGATCACTTTGATGGCCTCTCAACAGCTCACAACAATTCCTGCAGCTCGCAGCTGACGGTGCTCGAACCGCGGTCTCCTTCCTACTTAGAAAATATGTTTGATACATTGACCTTCACATTGATGTTTCGTTTTCCTTTTATGCTTTTGTGTTGTGAGTCAGAAACTTTCATTCGCGGTGAGTCATTGTGGCCTATTGCTCGGCTTACTGGTATCAGAAGGGCATAGACTGAGATCTAGTCTGAGATCACATCTAAAACATTTTCCGTGGAAACGTTTGTGCAGTTTTTTTTTTTTAAAGAAACGCAGCACAACGGACGAATGATGGCCTTCGATCATAAATCAAAGGATGAATAAAATATCAAGACTGTGGAGATTGTGCACTAGGCCAGGTAATCTCAGCCATCAGAAAGTGTTAAGAACAGGAGACACAGAATATTTCACAGCAAGAATATTTTGACGTTAAGAAAGAAAAATATATATCGAGCAAGTGTTCCATTTCAAACGTCGTGATAACTTAATTGTATACTGTGCACTGTAGTGGTTTGACAATGTTAGCCACGTTTCGTCATAAAGACGCGCAATACACACACACACGCACACACACAGGCGGCCTTCCATAGTAATCTAAGAGTGGGAGCGCGCGCTGACACTTCTTTCTACCAGCGTGTGACAGCTCATTGAAGTCAGCACAGTGCAGACGGCCGTTTGTGAATAATTCAGAGTGATTATTAATATTTCAAATGGAAGAGCGTGACAGATGAAAGAGTCATCCTCCTCTTCCTTCCCTCTGGAAGCAGAGTAAGAAATGGAGTAACAAATATTTGGGGAGATACACATGAAAAGAGATGAAGGAAGCAAGTAAGAGGAAAATTAGCTGCGTGTGGAAGCCCCTCTTTAAAGTGTTGGATGCTGCTCTGGGTAAACAAGATGTTGATAATTGGTCTTCTGCCTGAGCAAATTCAATCAAACCACGTGTTGAAAACTAGAGAGGTATACTGTTACCGAATAATAAAGAAAAAGAAAGGAAGATCTAAAGGGGCAACAAGAAAGTTCTGAATATCCGGAGGCAGCTAATGTTGAGTTAAAAAAAAAAGAGAAACAGTATTGCAGCAAGAACAATGGAATATAAAGGAGGAGAACACAAAGGCTGAGAGAGCCGAGCAGCTTTGTAGACGCCGAGGTGAGATACAGATGAGATTCATGTAATAATTTATTCAACCAATCAATTTTTCTCAAACACAATTACTGACAAAATCATAGTATCACTTGTAGCCTGAATAGAGGCGCAGAAGTGAGGTTTTGAGGGTGACATGAAGCTCTTTTCATTGGCACAGCAACAATGTTACATTTCAGGCTTAAAGTATCATACCAGTATTAAACATATCTTAAATGATTCATCCTGTAACATGCAGATGCACCACAGAAAACTACAGGAAGGATGGAAGAAATCATAAACACTAAGGACATTGGAGGAACGATACAGAGAACTGAAAATTAGAGGAAGGTAATGGGAAGGATAAAAAGATAAAAGACTGAAAGCCATAGAAGATGTCGAGATGGAAGGGAATAGATGAGTGAAAGGCATAATTAAAGAGGGGGTGTTGTGCACAGTGAATGTTATCTATAGTTGGAATGGTTGGGGCGGTTATGAGGAGGCAAAAAAAAGAGGCTACAGGAGGCAGAGAGAAAAGATGAAAGAATGAAGGGGATGTGTTGAGGAGAAAAGGGGAAGTGCAAAAGAGCTCAAGGCCAAATGAATGAGGGGAGGTGGAGCAATCGCATCAACTGCAATGCCTTTTTTAAAGTTTTATCCAGGGCAGGAAAAGCAAAGACCTGCAGAAATAGAACAGACAGACATAAAATGAGCTCTCCTTTATAAGTAAAATGTATTGAATTCTGGGGTGGATTTTTTTTTGTTTTAATCAATTTATTTTCAGTCAAATTTGTACAAGAATGTTAGTTATATAATTAAGACATTGTCTAAATGCAGAACGTAAGCAATAGTATCTATCCGCTTTGCATGTGTGTGTTAAAATGTCATGGAGCAAGACGAGAGTAAAACAAGGGGAACCCTGAAACACTGGACCATCAGACTGAGGAACGTCCTGCAATCAGATACAAGAACTATCAGACATAGGACCAAAGAATTTAGGAATGCAGACTACAGTTTCACATCAGGCCAATCTTCTTCTATTTTTAACTAGTCTGATCATTCAGTCTCAAAACCTAAAAGTTGCAATTTAAGCTCAAACTGTGCAGTCTAACCAGCAGCCACAAAGACTGTTGGTCTGTCAAGCTGGCTGGACCCTTTAAGGACCCTGAAACGAAGCTTCCTGGTTTGCTTAATGTCTGTGTTACTGTGCTACTTCTCTCCTCAGGTACACAAAGATGAAAACGGCCACTAACATCTACATTTTTAACTTGGCTCTGGCTGACTCTTTGTTCCTGGCTACTTTACCTTTCCAGGTATGACTTATGACCTATTTCAAAGTACAGCCTTTGACTTTTTACACTTTCTCCCGAACTATTCTTTTGACATTATCGTAAAACAAAGAGAATGTTTGTAATTTTCATGTCTTGGTCCCTTCATGCTTTTTCTTGTTTTCTCAAATCTCAACAAGTGGTAAAGCCTCAGCCATGTCATTTTAGATGCAACACTACAATTTCTGTCCACGCAGATAATTGATTATTACTTTTTTTCCAACTTTTACTTATGCAAGATTTCAGAATGAGACTTTTCCTCAATTATGTTAGCTGCACTCAATCGATATTTCCTACAAACATGAACACAAGCCTGTGATTTACATGAAATTCACCATTTGAGTATTTAATTGCTTTGCACACCGTCACTGGTCCGTGAATTGTGAACACAAAACGAATTGTAGGACTTTAATTGTACTTATAATGGCTCTTATCTTTAGAAAGTTGTAGATCTGCTTATGTGAAATTGCACTTTCTTGTTCTTCTGGGTTTGTAGCCTTATGGTCCTTTAAAGTCACTTTGGATAAAAGCGTCAGCTGAATGACATGTAATGTAGTGCATCACTTGAAAGCATGACAGTTGGATAAAACCCTTCTTTACTGGTTATGACAGCAAACCCTTTCCCTTTCCCTTATACGTCCAAGTAATCACGGCAAATCTTTCAGCCATTCACACCCATTCATTCACTGATGACAGAAGCTGCCACACACACACACACACACGCCACACCACACCACACCATTCACACACCGTAGTCCCCCGTCAGTCGTTCGAGTTGTTCTCTGTTTGATGTCCGTATATTTCCAGGGCACCGATGTGTTTCTGGGCTTCTGGCCATTCGGGAACGCTCTGTGCAAGGCGGTGGTGTCCATCGACTACTACAACATGTTCACCAGCACCTTCACCCTGACAGTGATGAGTATGGACAGGTACGTGGCAGTCTGCCACCCTGTCAAAGCGCTGGACATGAGGACTCCTCACAAGGCCAAGGTAGAACCGCTCAAAGCGCAACATTCGCTTTTGTAGTTGTTGACACGACCGCTGACGTATTGTGTGTGATGGTGTCACAGTGGGAAAATGTTTTTTTCTTGTAGAAAATTTGTTCAAATGACGTTCATGCACATAATGTAAAGATTGATGTGTTTTAGAGGGATCTGTGCAAAATCAAATACTATACTTCTATAGCTCAAACTCACCTCACACACACACGTTTATAAAAGGACTACTGGAATATATTTTCCTGCTAAGGAATATTTCATCATCACCATCATCTTATTTTGTCCCAAGGTGGTGAATATCTGTGTGTGGGTTCTGGCCTCAGCCTTCGGCGTACCGGCCATGGTCCTGGGAAATGTCGAGGAGGAACAAGAGCATAACAGTAAGTAGTTCAGAGATGACCGGCTTCCCAGAGCTTCGTCTCTGCCGTTCAAACACGCAGCCGAGGTGATGTTGAGAGACCAACGACATCAGAGCATTTGTCAGTCACTTAGACGTCCTGCTGGTCATTTGTAAATGTCCCGCTGTATAGTGTACATGTTAAGGCAAAATTAAGCTGTATTTATTTTCCTGATTATAGATTAGAACTGCCACCGTAACACCAAACCCTTACCGGGACGCTATATCTTACCATGACTGACGACTACTTTCTGACCGCTGCTTCTGCTGCTTGAACTGTTCAAGGGAACCAGCCATACTCTTCACCTAATTTATTGAGTGTGAAAAGGCTTTCCCCCCTATGGTTCATCTTTCTGATTGTTCAAAGGTGAATTTACAAAATAAATAATCTCATTTGGATTTAAAATCCCTTTAACGATGCAACACCAGCAGAACATTAGAGATGATAACAGATACAAAACTCAAAACAACAAAAAGACACAAAAGAAACCAACACATTTAATTTGCAAGCATGCAAATGGCACACACACATGGACCGTGTTACAAAAATACATACTAAAATAATACAATACAACTACTGATGTGAATGCTCCACAAATCCACAGAAAACTATTAAATGCACCTGTTTGTCTTCTAGGACCACTGAATTGAAATTTATATTCTCAGAGTAAGAAGCAGTGCTAATGTTGTACAATCATAATAATAAACAGAAAGTGCTTCATATTTTAAGCTGTTATCAATGATTATTGAACCACATAAAAAAAGTATGCTATATAACTTTATTCTGATGCTGACAGACATTATATAACAGCCAGCAGACAGTTATCACTTAAGTTAGGGAGGAAATTGATTCTTGGATTTACAATGAGGCCAATTGTCCCACTTAAAACACTTAATACTTAAGGTTTCATTTGCAACATTTTTTTTAAAACACGTCAGAAGTGAGAACATTATTCTGCCGTAGCATTTAAATCACTGTCCTTCCTATAAGCCATGTGCCAAATACTCTGCAAGCACTGAGGCTCCTTCTATTAACGTCTCAGAACAAAGCCTCTATGAAGATTTGTATATTGGAAACGGCAACATACTGTATTTCATAAAAGAGCTACAACTGTCTTTGAAATTCTTCAGAGCCGCTCCTTTCGTACGAGTCACTTAAAACCTCATCAGCCCCACTGAAGCACATCAGGTTTTACGGTTACGAACTTTCAGATTAGATTAAATTAGATTCACTCATCACGAGTGCCTCTAATTCGGTCACGCCACACACCGCTGGAAAGCTTCAGGCTCGGCTACAAAGTCAAAGAATCTGTTTGAACTTGCTCCAAACACACGTTATGAAATATCATATGCAAATTGTGCCAAAACTTGAGTGACCTGTGTATACTTGGGAACCCATCGATTAAAAGCCAGATGCTTTAACAAAGGAACTGAGATACCAAACAGCTGACGCATTCCACCCTTATTACGTCTAATCTGTAACGTTTTTCTCAGACTAACCCTCCCAAAGTTACGGGAAACCAACACCAAGCCCCCAAATCACATTATCGCGTTTCAATCATAGACGCTCTTTACTCCCTCTCTATTCCCAGGAAAAATTCTCAGCAGACATTTTATTTGCTCCGACAACTCCAGCGAGGGTTCCACCTCAAAATCGCCTCATGATTTGCTCAGATCTGGAAATAAATGACGCTGAAGGCATTTCCAGGTTACAGTTTTATTTGTGGAAATACGCCAGTTTTAGTGTGTGCAATTTTCGAGCACAGGCCCCAAAAAAAGTTCTATAGAGTTGTCCAGTTTCTAGAGTTCGGTTTAGATAGGGAAATTGTTATTTATTCACACCACTCACATCCGTGTAATTGTTACCTGCGGTTGATGCGTCATCTCAACACAAAACAAGTACTTTTGTTGCCTTAATCGTTTCACATGTGGCATTGTGGGTTTCTGCAAGCATCGGAAGAGGCTGATGAAAACGATTAGGTTGATTATTGTCTCTTTGATACTTGATAAACCTGATAAATAACAGTAGCTTCATTCCCAGTTTGAAATAGACTAAATGTATTTTATTATAGCTGCTCAATAGTACTGCTGAGTGCATCCAGCTGGGTTGTTTCTTCTATTCACATGATTAGCCGTGTGCGTGTTTCATTGCAGGGCATTTGCCTTATAGGGTTGTGTGAGAGTGATGAGGAGCATCTGATCGGATCTGATCGCGCTGGCAGCCGTTGCTATTCGACACACTTGCTGCTGCCGCTTACAGCTCACAGATGCCAGAACTTCTCCTAAAAAGGACAAAAAATTCAAATTTTTCCACTCAGTTTATTTAGTAACAGGTGCACAAAGAATGTCACATGACCTCAAAGGGTCAATATCATGCTTTCTAAAAATGCCATGGCAGACAATGAGCACATATGTTATTGATGTTAAACATAGCAGTTAATAGGCATGCTTGTGGCTCAACTTCACTCGAGTAGCTGCTGAGATTTATGGCTTGTAATACTTCATCTTTGGCCTCTATTGCGTTCTGGAACAAAATGTATCCTGCCTACTGCAGTTGCAGTTTTAACAGACATTCATTCACACTCATTTATGTTATGACAGAAGGACCTAACTGTCTATGACATGTTTAGTTAAAGATGGAAAGGAGATGCTGGGTGTATTGTTCAAATTTGTATTGCTGTTTTTATAATTCTTAATAAATCATAAAGCATTATCTTCTACTAATAACAATATTTGGAGGGTTCTGGCAAAAAAACAAGGATTTATATTTTTCCAGAGCAAGTTCACAATATGTATGCTTTTTATTTTAAGGTGAAATTTATCTACAACTCATGGTTTAAACTTCAATTGAAGTTAACGTAATATAATAAAAATGTATTAAGAAGCAGTCTTTTCAAACTTGCATAAAAGGATGGAGCTCTAAAAAGGTGCGGGACAGGTTATTGGATAAACCATCCGTCAATCAAACTTATACGAAAGGGAATAAGGGGAAGAGCAATAAAAAAAAGCTTTCAGTCCGATTTGTTGCTCTTCATTCAATGTCGAAATACTTTCCACTGTGATATAAGTCATGTTGCAGCAGCGTCTCAGTTTGCCTTTGCTCGAGGCGTCACACGTGAGCCCTGCATGTAGCTGCCGCTCGCTCCTCCCTGGACACAAAGCGCATTACCTCAAGCCTGACAAGACGGATTTCTCTGTGATATGATTCTGTTATTTTAATGTGGTAGCCAGCTGTTGTACGCACCGTGCTGAACCTACCGTCCTACTATCAGTGGCACCGCCTTACAAAAGTAGCATACACAAAACATGCTCGATCGTCTGCCTTTTAAAGGTCTGCAACGCTTTTGCACAAAACAGCATTACTGGTATTAATATTTATGTTTAACTTTAACCGCCATTGATTTGCCACATACCCAAACTTGGGCGTTACCTCGGGCTCAAATGGGGGCCATTCTGCAGTTAAATTGAGTAGTATGCTACAGCTAGCAGAGGATCAGGAGGCCTAGTGGTTAGTTATTGATCCATTCTCAGCCTGCAGCTACAGCGTAATCCTATAATCATTTTTATTAGTCTACCCGACAGCTGAGCTGCATCTCGGCTCTCTTGTTTACTTTATGCATCTTATGTTTCAACTCATTCACCTGTATTATATTCTTTTCTTTATAGTACCTTCTTCGCATTGTTATTTACATCTTTATCTAAATCAAAATTCCTGTCATTCCCGTCTTATTCTGATCTCTGTGATTTTATTTCTGTCATTACAATTTCATCGTCATTTTAATCCATCCCCGTAGTTGTTTGTTCTTTTCAAATCTGTTCTTTTTTTAATATTCTGTCACTATTTCATATTCATATCATTTTATTTTAATCAATTCAATCACATTGTTTTCATTCGCGTCTCATTCTCCTGCCTTTGGTTTTATTCTCCTGCATCTCTTGCCACACCTCTCCCTTGTCATACTCTGTCCATTCTTCTCATCCACTTTTTACTCCAATATCATCGCTTATCTTCTCCCTTTTACACTTTTGGTCTTGCCCTTTAGCTCCGTGGTTATTATCTGATTTTTTTTTTTTTTTTTTTGTGACTTGCTGTACAAAAGATTTGGGGATTAATTCAGGGATAATTAACATTTAGCCGGCTCCACTTCCATGGCTCTCTTCATCTCCTCCTGTCATCTTCAGGCAGACACAGAAGCTTGATAACCTGAGAGCTGCAGGGAAAGTCACAGCATGCCGCTCTCAGTAATTGGGGTCAAAAGCCTTGCCCGAGGAGATGGTGGCAGGAAAGAGACTATAATCAGCGCTCACCCTGTTGTCAATAGATGCTCTTACTAATCCATCCTAAAGACTTATAGTCAATGTGTCAAAGTGTGTTTCCTGGCAGAGCAGAAATCTCAGTTATTGCTGCAGTTTTGAGACACATGGGAACTGTAATCTTTCATTATGTACACAGAGCTTGGTTTGTAAAGGATTGCTTTGGCTTCAACAGCACAGATTGGTCGTATTTACACTTTACAGTAGGAGTCTATTTTTTGTCCACCTCAGCAACCAGGACTTGTTTTGGCATTGAACATTTCTGCGAAAAACGGATACGTTTGATGTTTTTTGCATTTCTTCAGAGATGTTGATGTGTAACGATTAGGGATGCAGAGAGCGAGCAACGTTGTTACAGACCAAAACTTACAGCGCCACCATTTGGAGAAATTGCACTACGTTTGTCATTGAAGTCCTTTGGGTCCCAAGCAATATACCTGTCAAGTGTTACATTGATTGGATGAATAGCGCTTGAGATATGAGGAGACCAAACAGACGGACAGATATTCCATGCTTTGAAACGGGTGTCGCGCGGAGCAAAGCATTCAAGTAAACAGCTTGTATTGGCTGATAGGCATCTGCTGTTTAATTCCCACTTTACAGGGTAAATGTTCATTCATGAGCCAGTATCATATCACATATTCACTAAAATACAGTCTCATGTGAACAGTGGTGATTTGCACCCTGAACTCCTGCTCGGATCATTAAATCCACGCTGCTGTCGGAAGGCAGCAAGACACGTGTTGCAAAGTCCGCCTCATCAACACCTTTTGAATGGAGTGTAGCACACCAGAGCAGCTTGTTATTGAACACAGACATCCACTGTGAGCCTTGATTACATACAGTTGTTGATCATCATCAAGTCGATTGCTGCATTCAAAGTCCCACGCTCCTTAGTTTATGTTTTAAGCACATGGCTTTATCCACCTGGAATTGAAGAGTACTGAAACGGTCAAATGATCCGACAAGAATGAATACAAGACCCCACAAGAAATGTATGCAACGCGTGTGGATTTATGAATGAGGCAAACAAGAGTAAGAGTCTGTGTCTTATTGTTCTGTGATTAGGGTGAGAAATTTAAGAGAATTTGTCTAAATAGATAATCAATTAATACAGTTATGTGGATGGTGCGAGTGCAACAAAAGAGCACCTGAGAAACTCGGAGTGTGTGTGTGTGTGTGTGTGTGTCTCCACTGCTCACACAGATATACACACAATCACCCGTGCATATAAAACCAATGTTTTCCTCTGGGTCATTGTTGAAGCACATATAGGAGACGGACACTCAAAACCCTTATTTAACTGCGAAGTGACCACATAGCTGATGTTGTGGTGCTGCGAGGTTTGCACACAAGAGTCAACAAGCGCAAACATTTCTTATACATAAGCCCAACTCAGCATCTGTCGGAGCCATTCATCAGCCACGAGCTTAAGAAGCTGACACAGCTGGAAGCCACAGAGGACACACTTCATATGTGATTGGGTTCACATTCAAGAAACTGGCTCTAGGCTTAATGTGCACATGCCTGAAACCCACCACGACAAATGGTCTTCCGTTGACTGTTTGCTTTGGCCTTTTTGTTATTCCGCACCGGTATTTTTTAGATTAGATTTTATTTTAGATATGGTCTGAACTTCATTCTACATTGCTCTAGGCTTAAATAACGGCAAAAAAAGAATAAATGGAACAGATGTGAACGGGAAAATAAAATAATGAAAAGAGACAATATAAATCTTATGACAATATAATCTCGACCATATTTGTTGAGAGGTTTAATCCTCTTTACATATTTTATTGGAACAACATGTTTCTGTGTATTTTTTTAAGTAAGTATTAACATAGAGTACGATGGGTAAATTAAAAAAAAAAAAGTTTGTATTAGTTCCCTTTGAGGAGAACGCAAAAGTACAAATATTGCTGGTTCGGTCAAGTTAATCCTGAGCCCTTCCCTGTGCCTAAAACCTCCAGGGAGATTTAAAAGTCCCGAATAAAGTGATGTATGATCATGATGTGGGCGTTTATAAGCTGCATATGTATTTATTTAGGTCTACATGTTGTGGTGTGTTCCCTGTACTGACAATCTGTCAGCCGGTCTCTTGAGAAAGAAGAGAATAAAAGAGAATAAATCAAAACGTCCACATGGTTTGCTGACAGAAATAAGAGGAGGATGCAGTTTCCTTAAGATAAAGACAGGTGAAACGGAGAATATGACATTCATCTAGAAATAAGAAGATGATCTGTTAACATTAGCAGACCCATTTAAATGAGAAAGAAATACTGTTCAATGGATTAAAAAATGTAGAGGCAATTCAGATTTTGACATGCCCGCTGACCCTCCATGAGGAGCAATTCGACTTATTTCCCCTAAGTGGTCAGTATCATTTTTGTAGATTTGTAGGAGCTTCTTCTCTTTAGTTTTAAGACCAGATCACAGCCATTTTTCACCGGGTTCACCATCACACTATAAATCATTCCCACTCATGGCCTTATGGGACGCAGTGGATAAAAGCAACCACCAATTGGAATAATAGGTCGACTTTCAACAGTTCCAGTTCCTGTTCCTATTCCTATTTGTTTGATCTTGCTACCTTGAGTAGTTCTGCAGTTTATTCTGCAGTACATGTAGGTACGTCCCGTTATCTTACAGCTAAGAGTTTGAGGATTTAACTCAAAACATTATTCTTATCCATGTTGCTTTTATATCCAGAACCACTGCATCATGAGTACAATACGTTACATTGGACTTTGGTTGAGGAAAATCAAGACAAAAGTATGATTTAATTGAATTGATTAAATGTGTTAAACTCTAAGTTCATTGTGATTCATTACTTTCTGCATGATAAGAACATTATGAGCTGAGTTTAATTTAGATAATAGGCACACTTATCCCTGTCTTATCAGGAAGACTGAATTGCTGGTTTTCTTTTTGATTTTGGCTTGAAAGCACATATTTAATAAAGTAAGATTAGTAAAGTTTAGTAGAGTAATATATTAGATTAGATTTAGTAAAGTAATAATAAAGTAAAATGTAGTCTCACATCATCGTTATTTCTATTGATGATTATGAGTTAATGAGCTATGATAGCTTCCTATCATAGCTCATTCAAACTGTCAATTAATTCATGTACCTATGTTATCATGACCTACTATACATGTTTTTATTCTCTGTATGTGTTCCTGTGCTCTATCAAGTCATTTGCAATTTTGAATAAGAATTATTATTCAGGCAACATCCACGTTGTTCCCTGTAGTAAACAAAGGAGGCTTTGTCCTGGTTTAATGACATTGTGTTTGAATAAAAGTTTATTTTTCCAGAGTAACGGTAGTCACTTTTGCACACAACAGATATGAATTTCATCACTTTGCAACAATACTTTGTTAGCAGCCGGAAAATAATATGTTTTGCTTAACAAGCACGCTAGTCAACAGACAATCCAAGAGTCCTCAGTGCTTATTGAACAGTGTCTAAAATGATACGATTTATTGTATTTGTACATTATAAGCAATATTAGCAGTTTCTCCCCTGCGGTGATCATGTGCCTACGGCCGCACCCTACACATTCAGATTGCTATTACAGTTTCTCACCACACATTCCACTTTTTTTAATTACATCTAATTTCATCTCTCCTCTTCTCACCTAGGCGTTGAATGCATTATGGTTTTACCTGAACCAAGGACTCACTGGGATCCCGTCTTCGGTACCTGCATCTTCCTCTTCTCCTTCCTCATCCCGGTCGCTATCATCAGCATCTGCTACAGCCTGATGGTCAAGCGCCTGCGCAACGTCCGCATCCTGTCCGGCTCCAAGGAAAAAGACCGCAACCTGCGTCGCATCACTAGGATGGTCCTGGTGGTGGTGGCGGTGTTTGTCGTGTGTTGGACGCCCATCCAGATAATGGTCCTGGCTCAGTCGCTGGGCTTCAACCTGACCAGCATGTTCACACTGGTCCTCATGCACTTCTGCATCGCTCTCGGCTACGTCAACAGCAGCTTGAATCCCGTCCTCTACGCTTTCCTGGACGAGAACTTCAAGCGCTGCTTCCGGGAGTTCTGCAAACCCTCCCCGTTCCGCCTCGACACCCAACAGTCGGGCAGAATGAGGAGCATCGCCAGGGAGGTGGCGGCCGCTTACAGCTACAAGGCCGACGGCAGGGGGTCGGGAGGAGGGACGCCGAATCCAGCATGACTAGGCGTGGAGCTCCCCTTGGTGGGGGTGGACCCCAAAGAGAGGGGAGAGAACCAGGGGACGGGGAACTCCAACACAGAATTAACTCAGATCACGGCTCTCTAGCGGCACGAGCCCTCCCGCCCCCCGACGAGGAGACTGGCTTGGGGTGGGGGGGAGGACAATGAGGAGGATGGGGTGGAAAGGAAAAGAATTTAGGATGGTAGAAGAAGAATGACAAGCATAGGGTGCTTACAGTATATGGGAGGGGAGTTGAATACATTTAAAGGTTTAATGGGATGCGCGCGGACGTCCAGGAAGGAGATGCGAGATGTGAGAGGTTACTCTACTGAGCCAGGGAAATGTATTTGAATGCAAGACTTCCACATTGTCGATCAAACCATCTTGGTGGACGTAAACACTACAGAGGTAAAAACCATTATTTGGCAATTCATCTCCAAAATGTCCCACTATTATCAACAGTCTGGAATCCGTTGCTGTATTTTGAGAAAGATGCCTGACTCTGCACTGAGGGGTGAGAAGCAGGGGGTATGAACGTACATTTGATCAGGCCACACAAGTTGTGGGTGCATAAACCGGAATAAAAACACAAGGCACTACTTGATGCCTTGTGTTGATGCCTGTAGAGTGGACACTCAACAATGGAAACACAGATTGTGGCTGTCTGCTGGTAGAGACCACAGACTGAAGTCGTGCCAAGGAAGAGTTAAGCTTTCTGGAACTGTGAAATAGAGAACAAAAAAAACTTTCATTACATGCAATCATCATTCTCGTAACGGAGTCTGTATTGGTTTCTCTGTATTCGGTTTCTCTAAACGCCGGTGTACATAACGGTGATATGCTGCTGTAACGTGTGCCCTCATAAGGACTGGGCTATCAAAGTGTAATGTCATATTTCAGCCATTAGACAAGACGTTGGATGTAAAACGATAGCCGGCATAAGAAAAAGAACAATGTGCTGCAAGTTGCTCTTGAACTATATGTCTTAAACTGTGTCTATGGACCCTAAGTGGGACACATGAATGTTATTTCTCGGAGGGGCAAAAATTGTGTTCCGACACAAATTGAGCCTTAGAAACCATGTTAAACCATTTTCTGCGAGTTTTTGGGTTTTTTGAAAACTTTCCATGATCACCTGGTGTGCGTCCGGAATCCAACGGTTTTGGGCCGTGGAAAAACTGGTGGCGATGTAATCAGAAAAACAGATAAAAGTGCACCACAGATTCAGCGTTTGGGACAAACACACCCCCGGTATTTAATCATTGTTCCTGCTTCACAAGATGAATGACAGCCTCTCTGAGGTGTGTCCACACGTCAACCAGCCTGCCGCAGGATACAAATCATTTTTGCACCATGGACTTGAGAAATTTTGACACAAACATTATTTTTCTTATTTCATCTACATGACCTGGGCAAAAAAATAATTCATAAAAGTGGTTTCAATTATTCATTCACTGTAGTATTGATATCCTTTGACATCTTTTGCATGAGATTGGGGATAGTGAAACCAGCTATTGCTGTTTGAACAAAGAGGCCAGGACAATGGAAAGCACCGTTATTGTGTGAGCAGCACTTTTGCTGAACACGGCATGATTCTGCAAAGAGAAAATGTCAAAGTAGTTGTTTTCCTCGCCCTCAACCCATTGCATGCAGGAGAAAACATCCTGTTTCGTCCTGTGTGATCGCGGCTTGTGGTTTTATTTTCCTATTACACCAATGGCGGTTTTGAGTATTATTTTCTAAAAGCAGACTAAACGTACAGAGTGATTGTCGTCAGCTTTAAATCATTTAATCATACTTAAGGGTGTGTTGTTGTTGTTTTTTTGCTGCTGTTCACAGCTGAGTCACAGCTGGGATTGGTGTTGCAGAGATGAACTCTGGGCTTGAGATATTTTGAGTAAGTGGCAAATGAATTGGGAGGGGTCGGAAAGAAGTGCTATAAGTTTGCCATTTTGACTCCCAGCTCCAAAGTGGCAAAGCATAATATCAGGGTCACAGTGCTTAGACTTCTCTTCAAGGGACAAAGGGGCTCTCTCTATCTTGATTGTGTCTTAAAGGCAAAATAAACTTTGAAACAGAAACCACGTCAGGTATTCTTAATTTCATGTTTAGTTTTGGAAATAATATTGACAGCATCAGACCAGATGGAGTTTACCAACTGTTGGACATCTTCTGGGACACTTTATACTTGAACTGACAGAAATAGACAATTATGACATAGATAAACCATTATGAATGAACGATTAATATAATATGATTTCCTTCTCTTCTTAACTACAAGTCTAACTGTGGCTTTGTTGTATTTGTAGCAGCTTTTATATGATCCCTGTTGTGATGACCAAAAATTACCTACCTACCTACACTTTTTACACAATATTTGCAAAATAAGTCTTTACATTTTCAATAGTCATTACAAATAACAACTATATCACAGTTTCATTATTCAATATAGATTTATTTCTGCTTTTTATTTAATAATCCGTTTTTGTTATTGGTCCTTGAATATACAGCTTCCCATGAACAGTTAACAGTTCCTAATTTTGCAGTTGCACACTATGACACTTTGGATTAAGGACGTGTTTGAATGCAGTTTCAATTATCAAGATAGAGGTTGAACTGCCCAGGCATTAAGAATTGAGATGTGGATTCTGTTTTACGGTTGGTGTAACTTAACTTGTATGTCTTCATATAAATTGTTTCTGGTTGCCTAAAATGTATTTTCATGTAACAAGTTGACACAATTTGCTGTCACAAAGGGTTGTTCATTTTCTGTCAACTGTATTCTTTCAGTTATGTGCAAACCATATTCTTTTCTACAGTTACTTTGCAGCATATATGAATCTCGAACAGTCTTCTATTATTTTGAGACTATTCCATGAACTTACATTGCCTTAAATATCAAGTGAAGTCTGCTAAGTGAAGCTCGCTCTCCGGCTGGATAAAACGTGTTCTAGTTCTCACTGGTGCTTTGCTGATAGTTTATACTATAGTCCAGACCTGTATTCATAAAGCCTCCGAAGACAGAAGCCATCAGGCCAGAGAACAATTTCATTTTGAGTTTGTATTTATTAGAATAGCTGTCTTCATTGAACATCAAGGGTTTCATTTATTTAATACCAAAAGCTAAAATATCAGTGGTAAAAGCACCGTCATTGAACTTTCGGGTATTTTAGAAAATGTATATTTTTCTTTGTTCCCCCCTAAACCTTTTTCTTTTTCTGTCACTTTGGTTCTTACTTTTGCGTGTAGAGGTGACTACAGAATTACAACATTTTAAACAGATGTCATTTGTTCTCAGTGCTCTGCTTTTTGCAGTATTTTGTAAAACTCCATAAGGGCGTGTGAAAAAAATGTACTTTATGGAAGTAGGAAAACAACAGGTGTCTCTGGCAAACAACTTACTCACATTAGCATTTTTTTAAGTTTTGGTTTCTATTGCATTTTACAAAGAATTGCCTTTTTTTCTTCAGTAAAACTGTAAATCATGTCTCAGAAATTATAAGTTACAGAAATGGCAAAGCACAAAACCAAGTGCTCGTTCACCAGCATTTGGTTCATGGGGAAACCAAAAAAGGAGTCTCATTCAACAGTTTAGGCATCATTGATCAAGGTGTTTGAAACAGGTAACAACTGTTCACAAATAAACTCTTGAAACATCCTATACAAAAGAAAAACAGTTAAAATTTGACATGATATAAGTTAACTTGCCTTCAGCACGGTAATAAACTATAAGGTGATTGACTTTGCCTCCACAATGCCATTTAAAAAAAATCCAGATCAACGACACATTATCACGTCCTGAAGGTCTACTAGTTTCTAGTATAGTGGACTATTTAGTAAAACAAATCACGAAATGAATCTGTTTGAAGGCATGTTTGTTTTCTAAACTGTCTGGCTTTGTGAGGCCCCCCTTTGCCTTTCATTTTTTCCATCCATCTGGTGTCCTTGATGATCAAGCCTGTCCGACCTGTTCTTACGATAGTTTTATGAATACTGGTGATGCTTTGTACAACCTAGCAGACTTTGTGTAGTAAAAACTGTGGAGAGCATCAAGAACACTCGCTTCGATTCACCTTTATCGAGGCGAGGCGGTGATGCAGCTGTTAGGCTCTTTGTGCTTAACTGTTTATGTTCAAATGGAAGGAACTACAATAATTTGTAAAACTGTTTGATGTTTTTTGTAGGCACAAATCTACATGCAAAGGATTTAAAGAGGGGGAAATCCTTTCATTTAACAACGCAGAGTGAGCATAAGTATACTGTCTGTTAGCTCTGTCTGAATATTCTCTTTTAATATTATACTTCTGTAAAAGTATGAAATTGGATTAACGTCTGACCTCTTTCACTCGTTATTCTTGGTGTTTAAATCCAAACTATTTCCTGCTAACCGCAATGGTACGCATTGTTACCTCCGTGCATCTGAACGCAGGGAGATTCCTTTCATTTGTTTACATTTTACAGACCACATGAATGTCAAATAAAAAGAAAAAGTAAATGTTGAAAATCCAAATTGAAGAAAAAAAATACTATGTTGATGTTGTTGTTATTACTATTATTGCTATCAAAACAGTGTCGCCTTGTGTTTTTTGCTGTGCGGGAAACTGTCCAGTATGTATCTGTGTATTACTTGTGGACTGCATTCTGCTCACCGCCTGAGTTATGAAATTAAACAGCTGTTAGGGCTCAAAAATGAGAAACCTTTCTGCGCTTGTTGCTGTTAAGGCCTTTTTTCAATCACAGTTCTGCCCACACAATTTGGCGTTGATCCCAGAGGTTGAAGTCGTTTCTACGGTTGTTATGTCACGTGAGGATTGGGACTAAATCACTGAATCAGAAAAAATAGCAAAATGTGATAGCATTATATTGGTTTGAATATTGACTGATGCTATCCGGTCTCAGTTTGCTATTATCGGCATGTGATTAATGCGGTAATTGTGGCTGGTCGGGGTGAAGTGACGGAGCTGTTTATATCCCATCACTCTGGCTGTAGCCTCATAAACTCATAAACATGTTCCTGTTCTGCAGATAGCAGACTGAACCACCATGCTAGCTGGCTTGTTGTTAAAGCATAGACATTTTGCTGAAGCTTGAAATTTAAATTGTATATTTTTCTCTGCATATGAAATGAATAAATAAATGATGGCCACATATGGCTTATACAGACTCGTGTTATTCCTTTCATTGTTTTCCAGATGAATACATTCATTACCAATGTGCACGACACAAATAGTGATGGCCAACATGATGGTGATCACGAGAGATGTTTGTTACCTAACTTTAGACTTTGCGGTATTATTGCCTACCGGCACATCATTATTACCATAATACATGTAGTGTCAGGTAAGTGTCAGGTAAAACCTCTGGGATGTCTTCTTCAATCCATGATTCAACAGCTGCATAGTTGAGGTCAGTGAGTGAATGAATGAATGAATATAGGTGGGATACTGTAGATGGGTTCTTCTTGTACAATTAGTGTGAGAGAATGTCATTTCTCGTGTGGATTTATATTTTTACTAACAGTCTAAAAAGTGATCTACTGAACAATGGTCAAACGAGTGAATAACATAAGATCTGTGATATAAAATACCATATATGTACTGTTTCCAGAAGACAAGTTCTAATTAGCAATGTGTCCACTGTTCTTTCACGTAGCACAATTTCAGGCCAAATCCTGAATCCTTTAAAATATCTACATCTTTATCGTAATATATCTACTTTGCATCCTCATGCTCTCCACCTTTCCTCTAACATTACAATCAGGATAAATGTCACGTGTTTACTTTATTCAACCCGAATGGGCAGATTGATAGATGCTTCATGCACAGACCTTCCAGCAGCTACATTTTAATCTCTTTTTTTTGTCTGTGGTTTGTTATGTAATAATGTTTCTTTTCATTTCTTTTAAGTTGCAATGATTGAAGTACTTTAGATGACTAATATGCTCAAAATACCACGCTGAAGTATCCTTTGAGGACAAGGGCTTCCTCACTTTCCAGGGAAAAGGCTTTGCATCTATTAATCAGCCGTCTACCGTTTTATCTTTCTCTGCATCTCTTCTTCTGTCTCCTCTCCTCCTCTTTCATTATACAACACCGCCGCACTGTCCTCTTTAACCTCGCTACACCGGCACCACACACGTGCAATCTCTCCCCAAATCTGCCCTCAGTGCACCCGAAAACTTCTCCTGCTGCTCCTTCTCTAACTTGTGAGAGCTTTCCACTCCTCTTTTGTGTCTTTCATTAAATTACCAACATATGTCTGTGCACTCTTGGCTCCCCAGAGCTCTTCTTTTTTTTAACCGTATGCTCCTCTTTTCACATACCTGTACCTGTGCATTTGACAGACGCTTTTATCCAAAGTGCCTGTTTGGAGGACATACTTTATTCATATTGTTAATCTTCTGGATATACACCAACACACTCTGGCTCGCCATTTGCAAGAAAACATAAAACGTCAAATGCTGCTCAGCCGTGCCGAGCACCTTCATGGACATTTTGAGAGAAGATTCTAGACCAGGTTTATGTGCGCTGCAAACATGTTCTGCTTTGCAGACTGAGCAATAAACGCGACAGTCTCTGAATTATTATTTCACTCAACAGCTTCGGACAGAATAATTGCTTCGTGGAAAAGAGTAGCAGACGCAGCTTCACCAGGAAAGCAGGACAAAGAAAAGTTGCAGCTGCTCGAGTATAAGTCACCTGCTTTGTTCACATCTTGACCATAAAAGCCTCTTGTAAAGCAGGTTTAGACAAAACCCACCCTAGCTTTGTTTTGCTGTTCCCTCCAGTCCGCTGCTGTTTTTCTATGCCTGTACAAAAACAAAAATCCTACAGAATGTTGTTGTATAATTTAAGCAGCAAATAAACTCCCCTATTGAGTACAACGACCATCCAATCTGTGATACACCCAGGTCAGGGGCTTGATTACATGACCTGTATTGACTCCCCGGATCTACCACAGAGTTCTAAAAGGGTTCCATGCGAGACACTAATGCCGTATAAATACAGCCCATTATGTAAATAGCTATAATTATAATTTTACAGGGGGCCAGTGGAGAGAAACTAACACAGCATGGCTGCTTGCCGCTGCTGGCAGCGATGACCACTCGATGAAACTGAACCATGGAGTTAATGTGCAAAAACAGTGTGCTATGAAGGACTATAAATTAAATAACATTCAAAATTGAGATTTTTGGATAAAACTCAATTGTGAAGAGCAGACTCTATAAAATACCGTACACACAGTATGAAGCAGTATGAAAATCACACACACACACACACACACAGACAGTTGTCCCCTGACAGCGTGAGCCCATCAATATATGGCTCTGATCCATTTCATGATACAATGACATGAAACATTTTGATTTTAGTAACAGCTTGACCTTTGACTTCCACAGGAGTCATGAACTCCCAATGAAATGTTGTTGCAAAACTGTGACCGATGAATATGGGTGTTCCTTGCATTAGTCGTATTGACTAAACTACCTATTATATTTCACTTACAACATAGTGATAAGCCTACTAGAAAACCATAATAGTACTTTGGACGCCATTCCTGCACTATTAAGGGTATCATTTTCATACATCGTTTTTACAGGTAAACCCTAACAGAGGGAGAACACAGACAGGCAGCCCACAATGCATAGCGTGGGAGTCACTACTTTCAACCACAGTTTGTTATTAACCAAAACAAACAAAATGATTCAATTTGGTAACACATAAACATTTTGTAAAACTAAGTTTTTACAGTTTTATACACAAAAGCCAGTACCTAAAGGCATTCTGGGTGCTAAACCGACAAAAGGGGGTCACGTTTTGTTATTACTTACAGCAAATATGGGATAGATCTTCAACAAAAGTTTTAAAACATTCTGTATTAGCTTACATTTGGAAAGTAGAGTTAGTTGTAAGAGGGTGACTTGACGCTTCAGATGTCAAATGAATTCCACACACTGCCATTTAAGAAATATTTCATTTTGATCCACGGAGACAGTTTAAAAACCATTTTTTTATTTTATTTTTTCTAATGCTATTAATACTAAAACTACTACTAAAACTCCTCCTAAAACTAGTACAAAAATTACTTCAAAAAGTACAAATGTTTATTCTTCTCAGCTTTTTGTCGACTTTGCACTTTTTACCATTTCTGGTTACAGAAGTTTTTGTACCCAGGCGTTACAGACGTTTTTTTACATATGGGTGTATAAGTTATGAATTCATTTGACCTGTGAAGCGTTAAGTCCCCCCTTACAAGTAACTACTTTCCATATGTATGCTAATACACAATGTTTTAAAAACTTTTGTTGAAGATCTACCCCGTATTTGCTGTAGGTAATAACAAAACCGTAACTAAGAGTATCACTCAGAATGCCTTTAAGTACTGGCTTTTGTGTATAAAACGATAAAAACTTAGTTTTACATTTATGTGTCTCGTTGTCAGATCTGTAAGAAGTAGTCAGAGATATTAAAACTCCTGCTCGACCAGTATTTAAGTCTGTAGCGCTTCAGAATAGCTATAAATATACTATGATTATGTTTGAATGTTCATAACTATTAAATCATTATGAAAATTATCTTTCCCGCACTTGTAACGCACACACGCACCTCGCGCTCAACATAGCGTGGCCGGCACAGGTCTAACAAGGAAACCTCTGTCTGTCATTTGTAAATATCATAAAAGGACCAAAATGTCAATTAATGATTAATGCACATCTGGTAACTCTATTTCCAACATCACACAAAGATTTGAGGATTAAATACAGTCGCTATCAGCAGCTGTCATCCATAAATTTCATATTACGTCGTAGAGGTCACAAGGTCAAAAGGTTTTCATACAAAGGTCACCAAGGTCACACGTTTTTTCTAAAGTTGTCTTATTATTACTACTCTTGTGGTGACATTTTGGAAATGATGATGGAGAAAATCTCAGTATTAACGGACGTTGAGCAGGGCTGCTCACAGGGAGCAACAGCAGCTCCCCACTTACTACATCGGGGTCCTCTTCATGATGAAGGGACGTAATCAGTACTCCAGTGGCCTGACAGAGGTAGGCAGGGCATCTCTACACAATCACACCATGACAGCAGTATGCAAAATCATTAAAACGCCTTTTCACCTACAGGATCGCTGTGGGGTTGCCTCAGCAGGACGAGTGTCGTTGAGCATGTTGACTTCCACGCAGCAAACCAGGAAGGATTGTGCATTGTGTATCGCTTCCTTTCGTCGCACGACCTCGCCTCTGTTTGAAAACGGTAATGATGAGAAGCAAGTTAGTGCCGTGACGCAATTACAGCAGGGCGATTATGCTGAAATGATTTCCAGGCAGCAAAGGGGGAGGGGCACTCGTTCGCCTAACCCTGCGCAGGCAAACACAAGCGTTACTGCACCATCATGGAGACACACAAACCTTTACATTCAAACATTAATCACTGACAGAATTTTCCATCGGCGCAATTGCTTTCAAACACTTAATCTGACTCATGCTGTCAAAACGGCTGCATTCGTATTTGTAATAAGTGAGCATTCGGTGAGCTGATCCAGAAATAGAAGCAGCTATAATTAATGATCAGTGATTAATGCCAGAAAGGAGGAGGGATAGGATTAATGATGGGAGACAAAATGGCGCTAGGCAGAGATACAGACCAAGAGGACGACTGTGTTGTCTCAATATAACTGTTGCTTTGTCGAAACAGCATTCGCGCAGGTTTTTCTTTTAGCCGCGTAACAGACCTCTCCAAAAAGAGTCATGGACTCCATCTTGTAGCATATTGACTAGTTCTGGAGAGCATTAAAGTCCTAGTTTGTATGAGCTGGTCTTGATTGTTATGGTAAACGGACACGCGTACACAACATTGCAGTCCCAAGCGTATTCCAACCACTTCCAACTGTGTTATCATTCACCCATCCACCACACAAAAAGCCGCCTCTGACAAATGTCATTCAAAAATAACTAACTTTTTCTTTTTTTAAACAATCAAAACCTTCACATGACTCCCGGTGTGTCATTCAAAACAAGCTTAAGCTTTACTCCACCACACACAGAGTAAACACAAGACAGACAGTGGGTGGTAGAAGTGCCAAACCAACAGAGAGAGAGAGAGAGAGAGAGAGAGAGAGAGAGAGAGAGAGAGAGAGAGAGAGAAATGTCACAGCCAGAGGTCCAGCGATGTCCTGGTAATTGGTCTGCCCTCAGTAAGAGCTGCAGAGGGGAAAATGTGTTGTGTTACGCTCTGTGTGCTGTGTCACCCGATGCTTATTTATTGTGTGTAGGAGGGGAAAAGTACAGCCTGGTTTGATAAATGTGTTTGGCTACCTTGCCTCATTCCACTGCAAAGCAAAATCAGATAAGCGTTGTAACCTGGATTGACGGATGGAACTCGGCTTCTCTGCACATCCCACACCAAATTACATCAATTCAGTCCAACTTTTTCCAAGTATTTGTCTATTTAGAGGGTATATATCTTCATTCCCTTAAGACAAAACACAGTGAGCAATATTCAAGGACACTTTCTGTTTTAACAATTGGTCCCTTTTGTCGTGTGATCGCGGGTTATTCTTCTTCTTCTTCGGTATGCGAGCAGCATCCAATTAGGCAAAATCCCAGCTGGCAGTTTGGCGCCGCTAAGTATCGGTATTTCACGAGTTGGAAGCGCTCACAGGACCAGCTGGGAAACGTTGAGTGTAGGAAACAGGAGGCGTAACGCCAGCACCTTCTCCTCTTTAGACAGCACCTCTTCACCAGGCTTTGATCGTAGCAGCTCAACCGCCAAATGCTGGAGTGGAGCGGCTCCCCGGCCAACAGGGCAGGTCTGTGCTCGGAGCTGGATGACAGCCAGTGGGACTGTGAAGAGGGGGGGGGGGGGCGATGTTGTGGGACTGTGAAGGGGCGGCGATGGTGTTGAGTGAGGCCTGTGTCTTCAGTTGGTGCTGTGATGGCTGAGGGAGGTTGAACAACACGCACGTTTTGGACTTAAACAAACATGGATCTACCAAAGTTACTGAGGCGAGGGGACAGAAGGACAAAGTCGGGGTAGCGCATCGTTGGGCTCTTCAGACCAAATGATATGGATATGGACTGTGGGAAAAACATCCAACATCGATCCGCCGGGTTTCACCGGACACACCCCCGCCAGAAGGGCGGTCGTATTGATTTTTAGAATTAAATGTTGAAATTCAACTGTTTCTGCATGCCGATCAGATAGCGTGTCGTTCTACCAACACTACAGATTGAACAAAGTGTGGATGAAAGTGGTAGAGCTTGAAAAGCGGGGCAGCATAGTTTCAGATCGCATCCGTTGCCTATTGTTTGAGTTTGCCTCTACGCTGCCTTCGTTGAATCTTTGGGAACAGCTGAAGGTAATAAATTGAAGGCAGACGGAGGATGGATCAATAAAGAAAGTCTGGAGTCCAATCCCAAATAGTATTAAGCCCAGCAAAAAATGCCCACTCCCAGGCGGATGAGTGTTCGAGCACACTCTCATGAATAAAATATGCAAACTTTGAAAGAAATGCAACTTTTAGAAAGAGGATAGTTTCACTCCAGACGGCTTTGGCGATTTCATTGATCGGGAAAGAGAACGGCAGATGGGTTGGATGTTTTATTATGTTTCCTTTTCCATTCTAGAAAACATTGACCGAACCGGTGCCTCCATAATTTTGAAGATTGATTACCTTTGCTTCTGCTTAAAGGAGCATATGATGATTATAAAATAATAAAAGCCTTTCATTCTCTTGACAGAAACAAGGAGAAGAGTCAAGAGTCACGAGGGAAGTCAAAATGAAGAAAATTATGAATTGAGCATTAAAATCAAATATCAACCCTGGAAATACTTGGTTGATGAAAATCTTCCCAATACAAAGTCCGTCCTGTATTATTTTGTGGCCGATTTCTTTGATTGGCATGAAGATTAATTAGGTGTTTTCACGTGCCTGTGTGCTGTCGACCTTTGGTCAACAAAAGCTGCACCGCAATATTAAATTGTCAAAGGTCTTTTTCACAGGGTTGTTCCTGAATTTTATACTAAGTGGTTATTGTTGTGAGGGTGAAGGTTCACCGACCTTAATGACTATCATAGAATAAACAAAAAGGGGTTTTGTTTTTGTTAATTGAATCTCTTACCTGAACCAGAGCACTGGGGATCCTCCCACAGCTGCCAAGTGGCCGCCCCCCTCTCGACCCGAGGTGAAGAAGTGTAACAATACATTTGTTCAATTATGACACTGTTGCTGGCCGCATTGGACTGAGACAGTTATTATGATTGGATTAACCTCCAATATGTGAAACACTGCAGGCTTACACATTCTAGCGAATGTTTTATGATGTAATAACTGGCTTAGACCTCAGAACTCAAGGACTCAAGGATTTAAATACATTAAACAACACCTGGATGCTCAGCAAAATTCATTTGTATCCCATTTTCAATACAACAAACACACGACAACCATGAACAAAACAGTATTGCATTCCTGTGGTGCAGTTTTTTTTTGTTTTCAAAGGGCATCACAAGGGATGTGCTGTAGAAATGAGCCCAATCTGGGATTAAAAATGGCAGCCTGGTTAGTCAGGTGTGGCGGGGATCATCTCAAAGTGTGCAGCATCTAAGCCAACCTCCTTTTTCGCCACTTTATCACCAAAACTCCTGTGAGTTGAGTCAATTGTTTGTGCGCAGGTCAAACATTAACTTTATGCTCAGATGGTGATTATTTATTTTACATCATATAGCTTGTCAATCTAATACTTTTTTTCTACCTCAAATGGTTAACTGTGGTGTGTCTTCAAATACATTCTTTGACATTAATGTCCCCTAGAAAATGATTGAATCCTACATCTGAAATGTAATGGAATAATCATCTGCAATAATAGATTAAATAGATTAAACAAGTCAAATTACAGAGAAGAGAGTGGTTCTGAAATACAATTTCCAAAAATCAGGACTTTCATTTTGGGTTGAAATATAATTCAAGTGAAATGTTCGATCCAACGGGGAGCAGGAGAAATCGTTGCACAGAGGACAGCGTTGCATCTTAGATGCAATAAGATGAATCTGTGGGATGCTTAAGTTGAGTTGCACTGTGCCTGTACAAAGTGCATACAAGTCACCGGAGGGTGCAGACAAAAAATATTTGCAGGACGATAAGCATAGGACCGTGATGAGGTGAAATGCAATTCATGCTTCAATGAATGGCTGTTGATATCACGGATGACATGATGGGGAGATAAGAAAGAGTTGAGGAGGAGAGAGCGAGCGAACGGTGGAACAAGATGTTGTCTCGGGTATATTGGCAAACTTGTAATAACATCAAAGTGAACATAACATTGCAGGCACATTAATCAAAACTAAAAAATGTTTTCTTAAAACACACATTTATAAATGCACACCACAGTGCTGCACAAGGAGCCTGCATATTGAATTATGTTAATGTGGGCCTTTGTAGAAATGCCTGAATTAAAAACTAATATATATATATATATATATATATATATATATATATATATATATATATATATATATGTTTAGGGTATTATTTGGCTTTTTGTTGTTAGGTAGTTTCAGCGTTTCTTGGCCCCGCGCAGTTTAAACCAACCA
The DNA here is from genome assembly GCA_021346845.1 of Apeltes quadracus. Classification (NCBI taxonomy): domain Eukaryota; kingdom Metazoa; phylum Chordata; class Actinopteri; order Perciformes; family Gasterosteidae; genus Apeltes; species Apeltes quadracus. Next base: position 7,020,382 of record CM037928.1, on the reverse strand, counting down.
ACAATGAATGTAAAGCACTGTGATTGATTTTCATGAACACAAGTTGACACACACACACACGCAAGCTTCTTCACTGTCATGGAAACATACTAACACACGCAAGCTTCTTCACTGTCATGGAAACATACTAAATTCATACCTCTGACACCTTAAGATGCATCTTCTGAGCACTATGAATGTCCACTACACATTTACTGTATATCAGATTGGTTGTTATAAATGTCTTGTATATGGGACACACTAAGTTGATTTGATTGCAAGGCTCTAACATGATACCGTAAATTGCTGTTTATTTTTTCGAGGAGGAAAGAGTGCGTTGGATTAGATGTTCGGGTGATTTCAAGCATTTAATGGATCTTTGTGAAAGGAGGAATGGGGACAATAACAAGTGGATAAATGTTAAAGGGCCGAGTGGCATTCAACAGCATGCGTGAAGAATGGATGCTATTAAATGCAGTCGATAAGTAGAGGGGGAGGAGCAGGAGGGGCAGGGAGGACAGATGATGAAAACGATAAAGAAAAGGTTGTTTGGCAAAATACCTGAAACTGATTTGAGGGCCTGAGGATTTATTTGAGAAAAAGCACTTGGGCTTCGTTGTGGGAATGATGTTTGGTTTGGCTGCCTGCATGTAGTGAACAAGAGGAATAAGAGATGATGAGTAAATTCTGTTTGGATTAAGGATACAGCTAATGGACGAGACAAAGTGACAGAAGACAGCACCAGGAGAATGATAGATCAAGATGTTTGGAGAAAAACATAGGAATGTTGGGACATTCAGTTCTACTGGGAAGTCAAGCAACGTTGCAATGGAGAATTAGTTGGTTTGCACCACAGCGGCAATAAAACAGATTTATTACAATGATTTGTTTTCTATGGAAGATGCAGACAAATCAGGTCATCCTGCAGAAACAGCGTCGGAGGAGAGATCGCTTCTATGAGGGGCTATAAAAGGTTGTTAAAAGCGACAGTTTTTTTTGTAATTTCCTCTGGAGGACTTATTGCCTAAATATAGTGCTGGCACAAAAGCACACGGGCCTGTGTTCATTATCTTGTGGGGAGAGTCAGTTCAAATTGCACAGACGTGGCATCTGTTGGGGACAAAAACCCTGTAAAATAACAAACTTCTTTTCTGTCGTTAAAATGGAAATGCTAATGGTGACTTCACGCATCTTTGCTGAGAACTGCCATGGCCCGGTGTAGTTAGGATTGTAGGGTTGCACATTTGTACTTTTAATGTAGCTACCATTCTCAATTTTGGAAGGTCAATGTTCCTATGACTCACGTCCGTCTCGTTCTTGTGATTGCAGTTCTAAGAAATACTACAAGTCACACTCAAGGATGGACTGATTAGATGTATTAGTTAAATGCTATGCCACAAAATACATTTTTGTTGTACGAGGATGAGGATACATAGCATGTAAACGTCCCGCAAAAGTCTTTGTATTGGGAACTGAAGAAGCATCTAACCAAAACAAAACCTAAAATGAAACCCAGTCAAAGAGTGAATCACAAACAATAAGATTCTATTGAACAAAGTCTCTGCACGCGGTTCAACCCGACAGTCCAGCTGCCTGATCAAATACCAAAGAGACTCCCGACATCTCCACTCTTTATACTTTGACGCACTTCGGCCATCCCGCGTTCGTCACATGAAGAAAGGTTTACAATTGAAACGTTTCATTTAGCTGATGCTTTTATCCAACACGTCATACAATAAGTGCATGTAACAGGGACGGTTCCGACCCGGAACAACAAGAATCAAGAAAGAACAACTTCTAAAAGAAAGCCAAACTACAAAGTGCTATAAGTAAGTGCCATCGTGAACCTTTCAAGAGGGAAAATAAAACAAATGTCAGTTTCGTTGAGGAAAAAACGATTGTAAAATATTGTGTTTACATTCTGACATTTAGAAAATATCGAAGGCGCCTTATGAAAATATGAAATGGTTGTGAAATTTGTTTTTGTGGATTTTTTTTTTACCGGTTGTGATTCATTCCCAGTGGTCTGCGTTTTGCTTTCGCTTTTTTTTAAACACTTTTTTAAAATGTGTTTTTTGTTGCTATGGAAATGAACTGAAAGGAACTTCATTAATGCTAAATAGAGAGCTGTGATGTGATGGTTTCACCCGCCCCGAACATGCGCGTCAGTCATCCTGCTGCCCTGACACCTTCTGCAGCGCTCAAGAGAATTCTAGCCTGCAGCTACTGTGCGTAATGGTTACACACAACCGCAGGGGGATCGTTATTGAGTGCATGCCTTCAGCGGAGGCTCCCAGCTACCATCACACAGGGCTTGTTTGTGTCTCCAGTCAGTGGAGTTGATCAGACGCGTGGGATGTCCGGTTATTGTGCCGCAGGCCTCATGAACTGAAGCTCTGCAAGCACTTCATTGCACTCATTTATTTCTACTTTGTAATATTACAGCAACAACCTCCCGCGGCCTCACTCCTGTCGTGCAGGATGAATTAAGAGAAGCTCACCTCACACAGACACACTCTGTAAAGTGTGGCTTATGAGCTGTGTACATTTGTCCAGAGGCAACATTTTTTCTAGGTGTGATGCAACTGAATGAAACATTTGTACAGCATCCTGACGAGATATTTCAGTATGGACAACACTAGTACATCGATCACTCGACATGCGGACCATCATTCATCATGTTGTCCTTCTATGGTGCATATTTCATAATAAAAGCTTTTCCAACGTTGCTTTCTTTTTGAAGGACGTTGCATGTGGTTGCCGTAGCAACCTTAACAAAGCAAAGCTGAAGTTTCTCTACATAAAATTAAAAAAAAAGCAATCCAGTAACTTTGAAATGCTAAACCCTTCTGCAGACAGACTTGATAGGCGCTCCTTATGATTTAGTCAAAATGTCCACAGAACAAAGGCGATACCAGATGGAATGCTTATTTGAATCCAGCCAGCTGTAAAAGGAATATAAATCTTTTGGAACGTCTAAGACACAAGCAAAGACTGAAGTTGTGGTGTGTCTGGGAGTGTTATGAGACCGGCGTATGACACCACACTCAAAATGTTTGTGTTGACAACAGAGGACGGGTCCTTCCTGAGCTTGTTAGATTCCGTCTAAGCTGTTTTCTTTTGAAATAAACTCTTCAAGTGTTCAGATGTGAAACATGTCAGAACCCTCCCACTGCAGGGACGTCTTTGTTTGCACACAAATATTTCACTGAAGTAGGAGTGAGCCTGAACCAGTGAAGCCTGTAATGCTTTGTCCATCCTCCTCTCCCATCCTCCTTCTCCTCCTCCTCCTTCTGAGTCCCAAGGCGTGGGGCTACGAGGCTCCTGAGGACAAGCAGGATGCGTTTGCGAAAAAAGCCTGTCCTGCTTTCTTGACCTTCACCAACGCTGCGTTCCTGGCTGGAGTCACGGTGGAGGTGGCCTGCCACTGCAAACCCCAACAGGTAACTGGAGCAATCATGAAGTCGAACACGTTGGCTTAATCATGTTGACATGCTTTAATGTCCAGGGGTGAAGATTATTATTAGTAAAAATTAGAAATGTAAGTGACATACAATGCAGCCGCTTTATATACATGTAGAAGAAATTACGGTTATTGCAACCGTAACACAGTTCAGTGTTTGCCCCTCTGATGACAATAGTCAAATGTTACATTTTCAAACGTTATATCGTAATGTTAAAGAGTGCAACTGATTTACTACAAATATACTATGACGGAGATGTGTTTTTTCAAGGCTATATATGGCCAATGGCACCACATCTTGAAATGAATTGTATAATAAGCGACAGAATTTATAACCCCAGCTTACAGGCCGAGGTGCCAATCAATCAACAAGTAGTTGGATCTCGGTGTAACTGCACTGTCTGCAGAGCCTAAATATTTACCGTATGCCCCTTGTTCCAATGTCATTGGTTCAAAACAAAGTATTGTTCTGGACAAAGATTCAAATAAGAATCACAAACCGCGGTGAAAAGATATCTTGTAGTTCAACAAAAACATTTCTTTTATAAATGTTGTCCATCATTTCATCCCAATACTACACATCATGGATTTGTTATAAAATCCACAAAGGGAGGGTGTGATCCTCAAAGGTTGTTACATGGTTGAGCATTTGATTGATGTAAGTAGCCTGACAACAGTGCAGCAATAAATGTCCTATCCCCTTTTCTTTGTAAAATACCACCTGCCTAAATCAAAGGTGCTCTGCAGCTGCAATCCGCAGCATTTAGTTGGATTTGGAAGTCGTGTTGTTTTAGACTAATATGTCAAACAAAACAATTAAGCGGCTTTATCGAGATTCTGATATTGATGAATTAAAAGACGTATTATCGACTAGCAGAAGATGCATTTTAATTGTTCAGTACCCCGTGTTTTTCAGATCCAATCAGTTGTGTGGTTCTTTAGGAGACATTCGAGTGGCTCTGAGGAGACCAGAGCCTTGACAGATCACCATGGCAACAGCCTGCTTGACTCTGACAGCGTCCCTCACAGCGGCGGGCTGCGGAGTCGATTCTCCATCCGTCTCTTCAGCCTGCTGATCTTCAGAGCGGAGCCCGACGACTCCGGCATCTACATCTGCGGTTCTGCACACAAAGACTTCTTCTACGGTTACGACCTGGACATCCAGGAGGCCCGCGCACTCCGCTTCATACGCAGGTGACAAGGCAGACACGTGGTCAATGGCTAGGACTGTTTTTGTAAATGTGATATTGAATCATTTTTCGGCATTAATGATGATGATGTGATGAAATGTGCTTTTGTCTCACCGCTTCCAAGTGAAGGAGAATCATGTGATCCTCACCCGATCATGCCGACGGGTGAAAGACAGAACTAACAGAAACTTATGAACTACCAGTGATCAGAAACTGGACATTGTCATCGTGCAGCCCCCAAACCTGTGTTCTATTTTTAACACGGTGAAGGACAAACCCATGATGACCCACTGATTTAATTGACTGTCATTCAAATGTGATGCTTCCAGGCCCCCTCCTGAAAGTATCAGCCAGAAAAAGGAAAAGAGAAAAGGACTTGGGTCCACTGAGCCGCTGTACCAGGTCTTCACCAGCTTCAGGCCCTGGTCGGTCTGCGATCGCTGTGGACTACCTGGAGAGCAAGTGCGCGTGGGACTGTGCTACGTCCACTCGCGCTACCTGCACGTGCGCTTCAGACGGGTCAATCAGACGGTCACCTCCTGCGGCTCAGGAGCAGTTCCCAGGGCGTTTGGACGACTGAAGCAAAGCAGCGTGGGAGCCAAGATGGAGGTCAAAAGCTGCGAAGTAACTTGTGAAGATCGAGCTTCTCTATCCCCCAAAATCATTGCTCTGATGGCATTTCTTGGATTGAAGTAAGCAAGTAGATAACTGGATCAAGTTTCACTTGAGGATGTAAAGTGTCCACATATTGAAGTAGACAAATGGTTTCAGAGAGTCTGGCCAGCTGCTGTCGGGGTGAATGAGCAGTCGATTGAAAATAACTTACATCACTGTGTAAATGCCTTAGAAATGCAGCCGTGTTATTTAGTAAAGTGGCTGCAATATAAGGATACAGGGATTTTCAATGTTCCAGTGTCGATGCTGCTATGTTTAATTATTCTATATCAAAGGGCAATGAGTGTAAAGCTGCTAAATTAATTGGAGAAATGGAGAAAAGTGTCTGGGGGGGTGAGCAGAAACATTAAAATTCACCGCATATGGGCATGAATACCCATAGTAAAATCCATCAATCCAATTTTGTTTAGCTTATCCTAGATGTTTGTTTGCATGGAAATTTTACCTGATAAAAAAAGTCAGTAGCAGTAATTAGCAGGAATGATGCTTTCTGAAACTTGATCTGCGCAGATCTTTTGTTCTGGACACAAGTTTAAAGGAATGTGATTCATTACACAACCACCACCCAACACCTGTTAAATCCATACTATCAATATTTGCCTAAAAATAAAATGATGAATAAATAGAGCTTTTGCTGTTTTACTCTCTGTTTCTGTGTTGCAGTCCTGCTTCACTGCCAGTGTTCTACCTGACGCATCCGACGGACCGCGCCCTGACCCTGGGCTGTCCCGGGGCGCGTCCCGACATGGCCGTGGCCTGGGACAGAGGCTTAAAACCCGTCTATCGATCTGAACGCTTGGCAGGTCATAACCTCAGTGCCACGCCCCCCAGGCTGCATATAGACACCGGACACAACTTGGTGTTTCAACCTGCAAAACCTCCGGACTCTGGTATCAACGACTGATTACTGTAATTAATTACACCTGTGATGAACTTAGATTTAGATTCTATAATGCTCTATTTTGATAGATAGTAAAACCCTACCTCGTGTGGCACAAAATTGCCGCCTGTTCTGTTTGTTGTTGGTTACCAAGATAGCATTTTCGTTAATTAGGTGTCTACCACTGCTGGCTGCAGGGTCACCGGGCTGCTGAGATCCGCCTGCTGGTCTACGTCCATCTAGGCCGGGGACAGTCAGTGACCTCACATCCTGACTTCTGGGCAGCCATGAGTTTAGTGTTGAGATCTTATGTTGGCATGACTGCTCTGTTTTGCCTGCTACTGTTCTTCAGAGCTGGAGTAAGACACTTTAGAGACACCAGACAAACACATGAGGATTAAACTCATTAAATGTTATCACTTAAATAACTGCTTTACACTTGTTATTTTACAAATACAATACAAAGATTTGATCTTTTAAGGGAATGTCCTTAATTTAATTAAACTTTTCTTCATTGTCACATAATGTCGGACCTTGATGCAATCCATGAATATGATGCTTCAAACTGCTGCATAAAGTTAAGAAATTAACACCTGCCAAATGTGCAGCTTTCACATTAGAAAGAAAAATAAGAATTTGAGTTGTAAATGATGAAATTTAACTTAATTATCATATATGTTACACTTTTTTACATAAAGAATGTGTGAAAATACCGTAAACTCATTTTCGTGGTTGTACTTCTTTGATACGGAAGGACAGACTCTGTGAAACAGAAGAGTTGACTTGTTTGTAATGACCGGTCTGGAGAAGCACTTGCGGGTATAAGGCAGAAGAGCAGAAGAGGGAGAAGAGGGACGAGCGTATTGAAGGCATCTGGCTTCTTGCCATTCGAAAGAGGGTCCATCGAGTGTCCTCATTAGGACCGCTCCACCCGCAGAGCCGGAGGGATGAATACAGAGACTCTTGTTCCTCCACAGCTGAGGCCCCCACTCTCAGTCCTCATCTTTCATTCCACCATCCCCTCTTCAAGTCAGCCTCTCTGAATCGAGTAAATAAATCCCCAAGCGAAGCTGCTTTCTCCACTGCCAGATGAGAATCAAAGCTCTGGTACATTTAGAAATAGTCAATCAATATCTGCCAGATGATAGTAAATGGATATCAGAAACTGGAGGACCACTTACTCTTCCTCTGTTAGCTCACAGTTGTCCTCTTCTCATGTTTTATACATTCCAGAGATTCATTACATTTATTAATCCTCCAATGATTCCTTCTATTTCTCAGAAACCCTTACAGTCAGTGAGGGACTGATCTGGGTTGAAAGGGAACACGAGTTAACAGGCTTTGAAGAGAGAAAGTCAGAACGACCCTGGGCCTCAAGAAACTGGATTGCGAAGCACAGTATTTAAAGTGTGTTAAAGTAAAGATAATAAGAGTCAAATTTAATTGACCCTGAGGGGAGCATTATGATGATCAGTGTCCATGGAAATGAGCTAGGTTATGAGATATATTAAAACTATGAGGAGCTTTCCTCTGGGCGTGATGGATCCAGATTACACTGCAACTTTGGGAGTTGATGGTCATCTGAAAACTTGCTGGATCGACGTGATCACATGACCCACTGTCAGCTTGAGCAGTTTGTGAACTTCTTTTGGCTTCAGAGGATTATATTGCATCCCTTTGCTGGCCCTCTGACACCACAGGCCTCCTACTCCCTGAGGGCTGCTGAACTTTCCAAGACTCCCCAGACTCACAGGGAGCAAAGCAGGCAGAAATAAGACATGGATGAATGAATTATTAAAGGGTTCATAAGAAATGATTGCCATGGACTGGACAAGTGGGAGGACACAGGAAAGCCTGCAAAAATTGATTAATGGATACACGTTGAGTTGTGCAGTTGTGATGGTCGGAGGCACTCCTATACAAAAATAAAGGCTTTGCAAAGGTGAATGACACAAAGGCCAATTCAGCTTTAAAGAAAGGAATTGTATTCTTCGCGGAGGTCTGCGCCAACTGATTGTTACTAATGAATCATTTTCTAAGCTCCTTTTCCTCGGATCACTTCGAACTATCACAAGCTAGAATGTTAAAACACATCTAACTTTCACTATGGATGGACAAATCTCTCATGACGAGCTGTAAAAAACATGTATGTTACTTATAGCAACCTACTTTAGTTACATCCATGAGCTTTGTCACGTTAGCGTCAAATTTGGTTTACAAATTGCACATTACAACTGACGTGGCAGTTATTTGTTGGTGGGTTTACCGTCATTATTGTGACTGCAGTGAGGCTGTACGGATCGAGGCCTCAGATAGAGGATGAAGGATGAAGTGGGTGAATCTCGTAAACCGGCGATGCTGAATGGAGAGACATTTAGCACAGAATGGGCTGTTGTAATGTATAAGTATGTTATTTATTTCTTACAACATTGCACATGATATGTCCTTGAACTAGAAAGCGTTATCGTGTTCCCCCTCGCCAGCACCACGCCGGTCGCTCCTTTAACAGGAAAGCTTCCTTTATGTTGAGCGGGCTGAAGCTGGCAGATGGAGGATTGAGAGAAGGCAGAGCAGACAAATTTTGGACCGCACACCAGAGAATTAATCAACTTGTTAGTGCATCCAGGCAAGCAATGTGGGATGCCGAATGTCTGCTGGATGATAAATAAACAGAGACAAGTGTCTTAACCTTGTTTTGCCATATTCAGAGCGGTCCTCAGCAGCGGTACCGGCCCACTGCCTTGCTGCTCCGCCAGATAGAAATCCCAGTTATTTCTCATTAGCTTACAACTTGTTGATTTAAGTAATGGCTGGAAATGTGTGCACCCTCATTGCAGACCAGTGTGGTATTTCTCAAGTAGCAGGGAGAGCTTCCTGTTATTTCCCCGAAAGAAACTCTGGAACTGTGGAGGAGAAACAAGGACATTGTTGTCTTCAATCAGAATCAGAATCAGGAAGCATTTATTGCCATGTTGTCGTCTGTTGCATAACGACAGACGACAACATAGTGCAAAATATAACATACTACTATGGGTTACTAGGCTAAGGCTAGGGGTTAGTTAAAAAATAATCTATCTAACCTTCATTTTGGCTAGTTAAATTATTCCATTGGGATTTTGAATCTCATTACAAAGGAGGACATAGCCAAGATAACAGTGTAAAAATGACAACATGTGTGTCTGTATTGAAGAATGCAAAAAGAAAAAAACAAGAATACAATATAAAAAAACTCTCACGCCAGTAGTTATTGTAAACGAAAATAACATAATAATTGTTATTTGAAAAAGAAACATAACCCAGATTTCTTTGTAAGACTATTAAAAAGAAAAGTTTGATTTTCGTTCAGGGAAAAAAAAAAACAAGCTGCCGGTTCTGTAACCGACAAACACTGTGATAGCACAGCGGGAAACTTAACACATACTAAATCTATGGCTCTAAACATTGACATAAATCTCATTCTTGAAAAATAATTACTTGAGTGAATTTGTTTTCTATCACCCAAAAAAGCTGAGTGAGGCATGACTACGGTGCCATACAGAAAATAAAGCAAAAGGACAAACCGGTCTGAGGAGCAGAGCAATTCAGATGGGAAAACAAAAAAAATGTTTGTCAGAGAGCTGATGGAGAGGCCATGTTGCGGTTGAAGAGGAGGTGATAGAGCGCAGCTGAAGCCAATTTGAGGTAATTGCCCTTAACTGGCTTCAGAGGGTGTAGAAGCCATTAATGGTCTGTGCTGAGGGTTACAGTGGGGAAATGTCAAGGATGAATGATGGGCGGCTCATCGCTAGACACTTCTCAATGTCGCCTCACAAAATTGGCCCCTCATTTTATTCAATCCAGCTACACGCAGGACACGTGGAGGCTCATGTTGCACCACTCCAAGTGTATTTTCTTCAGCGCTGGTGGCCTTTACTCAACAAACATGCCAATGTAGAAAAAGCTGAAGGAATAAAGATTTCAAAAGCAGCTCTGTATTAGGAGGCACTCTTAGTTTACCTTATTTTAAGTCAGCTTTGCAAGCACCGTATTCACGGCACGCCGTAACAGACACAGTGACCGTGGTGCTGTTGGAAAGCAGCATCTGCAGTGTCATCGTAGCAATTCCCAATTAGAAGTGTTGCAGAACACAGTGTCGCGAACGGCACTCATGAGAACAGCAGCAGTCAATTAGCACCAGTCCCCTTGGCTGAGAACCTGTTGCTGTTCTCTAGCTTCATCAGAAAAGAGTTTTGAGCTGGCTAATTGTTTTGAATCCAGCCTGCCTTTGCTAGTTTCTCAAGATCACAAACCCTAGTTTTGATGTAGGTCCCTTTAGCAGCTGCTGAGCAACAATATCTAATCATACACCATGAAACAAACAGTTGAAACAAACAGTTGTGAACGTCTCAACACTTTGTTCCATGTAGTCTTTGCAACTTTTGTAACGCGTCTCTGAATAATACAGCTCATCAACGTCGTGCTAACATGGCAGGTGTTGCAGATGCGTTATGCATCCACACTGCTCCCATGCGAGAGTCGAGTAATTGTTTTCTGTTGACCGACCATCATCCGACACAAGGGAAAGAGCGGCGGCTTTAATTGGCACCATTATACATCCCTTATCCTTTGCCATGAGACATGGTAATCGGTTTTCTGCTTAGAGAAACGGCGCTTGTGACAACAGAGAGGGACGAGGCGCTGAGGTGAAGCCTGGCAGCCGAGGGAGGTGACTGTGGCCCGACTGCAAACCCACAGCAGCAGATATGAGATCCTAAAAACAAATTGTCAAATGAGTTACACCTCAGGGAAGAGTGGCCATATTGTGATGAATGTACAAACATTGAAATACAATAAAAGTGCGTAATAATAAGCATTATGCTGCACGGAGGATTCAATAACTGCTGGAGGGGTTAAATTATCCTGTTAAATTCAGATTCATGGTTTAGAAATTAAAGTTTGGAAACCTAGTTTTTCTGTATTCTTCAGCAGCCAGGAATCCAGGACGCGCCAGCCATTTTTTGGCGCGCTGACTGGTGCATTATATGTTCATCATGTCCAGTAAAGTCAGAGAAAATCATATGACCAGTATACCCACCAATGTATACTGTGAGGAACTTGTTGGGTTTAATTCGCCTGCTTCATTTTGAACACCTGTGAAATGTGTGTGATGTCATGACTGGTAGTGAAAAGGTGATCATTATTAGAGCTTTTGATTTGTTTTCATACAGATTGTAACGTTTTGCCATTTACAGGTTTATTACACTAATACAAAGACTTGACAGCTTTACTGGCTCTGCGCCAGTTTCACTTCCTTGTGGTCCGGCTGGGGCTTTGCCTTTTTTTTAGCCGGCCGTATGTCATTGCACTCACGACAGGGGATGCAAATTAATGGCGCCCTCATTATCATGGGTCCTTTATCTCGGGCATGGAGGAAGATGGATCTCGGATGGATGAGTCAGTCAGTCGAGGATCGGTGGATATTACCTTTGAGGGGGCCAGCAGACATGACAAAACCTTTTCCTCCCTCCTCATTTACCAAGGAGTGACATCGTAACCATTGTTGTTCTGCGGTTGCAGAAACCATGTGGTTAATGTTGTAGAACTTAACTTCAGAGTAACACTCTGGGACACGCAAACTGATCACACACTGTCTCCCGGTTTACGGTCGTTTTCTTTCATCCATTCAACATTTATCCTTAGGATCGGGAGTTGCTGTGAAGTGTTTGGGTTGGGTGGACCAGGTGGATCTACCTTATACATTGCTGCTTTCATGTCGTCTGTCCTTGTCAAGAAACACAAGGTTATGGGTTGATGCCTCCTCAGTATTTTGTGTTACCGAATAGGTTTTAGAGAAATATGCATAGCAATCAATTCTGTTTCTAGACCTTCATTTATTGTCCACAGGTGCATTCGTCCTCCACCCAGAGTACCAGCTTGTGTTAAAAATGATTAAAATCAGATTAAGAATCTGACAATGATAATGAATTGTGTAAAGTGTAATCAATTCATGTGTGATTTCCTCAAGCTGACTGTCCGGTGTTCGTCCCCACGCCTCCCATAGACCAGCACAAAGAGGGCACGTAACACCCTATTCACATGTGATAAGGTGCTGAAATTAAAAACCATCTGCCAACAGTCCACGTTCAAATAAATCTCCTGTAGGAAATGTAAATGTCATGGACTTTCTGATTGCCCTGGAGTAATAACAAATCATCCTTTGCACTTATCTGAATGAGATGTTCTTTTAAAATCTCATTAATGGCTAAGTTTGCTGCTTCATAGCTTTAAATAAGATTGTCAACAATATTAATTTCCCTGGCCGTCAGTCCATCTCCCTTCATTCGCATGTCCTGCCTTGCTTTACTTAGTTTATTGAACATTCATCTCGTCAACATTTTCTTTAGTTTATTTGCCATTGTACCTTTTACATGCATTTGCCTTTTTTTTCTTAAGTTCATTTCGGAGGAGAAAGTGTGCAGCAAAGTGACAAAAGTGAGTTAAGATGATAGGAAATTAACGAATTGTATCAATTTGAACTTTTCAATTATATTTTCTGTAACAATTTATTCTGTTGACGGAATTTCCTTTCATTATTCATTCTAATTAAATATGATTCCCTATAATTTGTTTTTTCTCTATAATCAGTTCTCTCTCTGCTGAGCTGCGTCGCTGAAGTAAGACAATTAAAAAAAAAGAAAGGGAGGCTCAGCTGCAATATTAAAGAGATCAATTACTGGAGGATAGAAATGGTTTATCTCTCTCTGCTATGCTCGGTGTGCGGCATTGGCCCAACTTTGAAAACAACGGTGTTTTCATGTGTTTTGTTCTCCATGTTATGCTTTTTATGAAATTTTTAATCAACTGTTTTTAATATCTTCAGTAAGACATGTTAAAATGGAAAAGTCCAAGTGTAGTATTTTCTCAACTTTGCATTCATTCTTCTCTCAATAATTCACTTGCCTCTCCTTGTTTTGGTTTCCTAATCCATTCTGTCATGTTTTCTTCATCCCTCTTTTTTTCAGCTCCTTCTGCGAGCAGACATTTGCACCTCAGTTATGTGCTATAAAACCTTAACGAGACTCCAAGTCCAGTTTAAGAAAAATCACCCATTAAACACATCTCCTATTTATACTTCAGTTAGTTATACTTAACGGTCAACCTTGAGCCTCGTCGCTGATAAGGATGTTTTTCATCTGGGCAATTATTTCCTATGTCCGTAGTTGTGTTTGTCGTGTGGCTGTGCTTTTACATGTTTTCTATACAATGTTAGGAAGTAAATAAGTGTGGATTCCTCAAATCGACTGAAACATCATAAAACATTGGCGAGTCTGTTCAACACACCCACTTCTTTATTCCCTAGCCAATTATCCCGCAGAGTTCCTGTTCTCACACACACACACACACACACACACACACACACACACACATACATAAAACCATGGTTATTTTTCTGTTATTGGTTGACAGCGCTGGTAGGTGTAGGCTGCAGGTCCACAATGGATTTAATGGCATTTAGAGTCATTCATCCGGTGGGACATTGTTTGTTACAAACTGTAGCGTTCATTCTGGAAGTGACATTATCATCCACTCAGTTATGCACTTCTCATATTTTTTCCCCGTCGGGAGCGATTCCAGATATTTCCAAGTGGAAAGACGTCCCATTGCAGCCTGAGGACCAGCGACAGAGATTACATTTTTCATCTGGCTTTGCAAGACCTCTGGATCCTGAAGAGAGAGCTCGTGGATGGAGATGGACATGGCAGTATTTATTTGATAGAGAGGAGCTTGAGGTGGGAGACTTCACATGTGCTCACGTTCCTGGGTACTTGCCTACTTTTCCCAGCTTGGGTAACTTAATTGTACGGCCAAGACCAAAGGAATCGCGTGCTGCGGGTGAATCGATGTCTTGCCATGTTTCTTGACGTCATCCGTGTGTCTAGCCGTCCTCTCTGTCTCTATGTGTATGCCTCTTTGCCCTCACATTCCTCCCTCCGTCATGGTGATGTGTAACGCCCTGTTTAGTATTCCCCTCAGTCGCGTCTGTCGGCTTTCACTTAATAAAACGGACACGAGCGCGCACACACTAACAAGCATTGGCCGGTAATGATGTTTCCCACACAGGCTACAAAAATCGAACGCGTAGTTAAGGACATGACGTTGCATACCCAGACACAAAGCTGACAGTCTCTCACGTGGTTTGAGGTGCAAGAGGACACATGTTATGGCGATGGCGGCCCAATGTCCCAGTCACTCTACATTGAGAGGAAGGTTTGTGCACCAGCATCTGGGTCGTTGGCTGTCTCCTCCAAATGATGTCGCCTTCTGAATGATGATTTGGACTTTGACTCCTCCTTGTTTCCAGCTTTCCCGCCCATTTCCAGTTAGCAGCTCAATATTTTTGCATCCAATAGATGAAATAGATAAAAAATTCAGTGAATCACTGTCAATAGATTGACACTGAATTTTTTAAATATTATAAGATACAATACAATAATACTTGTGTGCATGCTAAACCATCTAACTAAAAGTTCTGACAAAGATAACATTTTAGAAGCAGTGTCGCTCTAAAATAGAACAAATGGAAGTTAATGCATATCTGCTTTCTTTTTTGTAAGATCTATAATTTGTATGTATCCGCAAGCTTCATGAGTCTTTAAAATAACATGCCACTTACTCGTAGACACACAGTTCACACTACATTCAGTACGTACATGTTTTTTCAGGCAACTGAACACACAAGCTTGATGAACTCAGAACTAAATAACCTTACATTTAAATTCAGTTTTGCTTTAAGAAGCGATGTTGGTAATGTGCATAGACAGGAATTGATACGGATAAGTGGAGCCAGGAGCTCAGTTCCCCGGCCGTCCAGGCCTATTACGTCATATCTGGGGGCCGGTCACGAACACGCTAGGAGCCAGTCCTAACTATCAGCATTATGAAAAAGGAAAGTCTTAAGCTTACTCTTGCATATGGTGAGTGTGTCTGCCTCCTGGACTGAAACGTAAGCTGGTTTCACAGAAGAGGAGCTTCCCTCCTTCTTCATGAGACCCACAAGTTACACTGCATTCAGGATGCGCAGCTCTGTACTGCGCTAATAGGGTACGATAAGCTCCTTAACAACTGATGGTGCTTGACCAATTAGGGCTTTGGGAATCCACATTTTTATTTTACAAGAAGCTTAGGGAACATTACAACATTTTATCTAAGTAAATGGCCAGAATGACATGTGTTCTTGACAGAAGTCAGAAAGTCATTTCTGTCTTTCTTTACCTTCCATTTGCTTCATTTCATGACTTGGCCTCTGCCTGTTTCCTCTGTCTCACATGGCCCACTGGCAGGAAACAACTCAACCGATTTGCCCGAGGTCTCAATAGGTTTAGCTGTGTATCTGCTGGATTCTGCCCTGTGGAGGCCGGAATATGATTAATGCAGGTTTTAAAGTGATGTTCATATGAAATAATGTATAATGAAATCACCTAATTTAGAGGTCTTTTCACAAAGCTATATTCCTGTCTTCCTAAAATAGGGAGCCCTCCTGCTCCTTTGGCTCTTTCCTCCTGCAGACTATTTTTTAATTATAAGAATGAAAGGCTTTACCACTAAAAAAAGTTTTTTGGGCATCAGATTTCAAACAACCAACATGTCCCCATTAGTCCAATTTGTGGGAGTTACTTCAACACTAATGACTTGTTCAGCTTCGTCTGGATGTCAGATAACTTCTTTCCCCTTTAGTAGCTGTCTGGATTTCTCTATCAGAGTCCAGTTTGCCATGGCAATTACCTTTCTCTGTGTCTCCATTTCCTCTCTCGCCCTCGCACACTCACTGCCTCCCTCTCCGTCCCTCCTTAGAGAGAAACCCGAGGAGATAATGGACGACCACCTCAAAGGAATGGCATCGATTTATTGCTGAGACCTGATGATGAACATGCACACGCACGCAAGCACACACGGGGATTTAGTCTGAGTGAGTCATGCTGATAGCACTCAGAGCTTATTGCGGCTCTCAAAGCTAAGGTTGTTCCAAGAAATGCATGTTCAGGTATGGCAGACAGAAGAAGAAATGACATGCAGCAGCCATTATTGGATTTCATGCTGTAATAAGGGGGACAAAATTCAGCCAAAACAAGTATCAAAAGCCTGAATAAAATGCAAAATGTTGTGCCTCGCATATGCAGTGCATGTTGCAGTGGTCATAATATTGTAGTGACCGGACCAGCGGACTGAGTCAGGTCGCACTGTATGAGTGCGTTGCAGTGAATTGCATTGTGGGACGATTGTTGGAGTCGTTACGTTGTACTCGTGTTCTAGTTACGTGTGTTTTTGCTAGGTTCTACTATGTTGTGTTCAATGTTACTGTTAGTTAATGTCTGAAAGTGTGGCCACCACCACCTCACTCAGTGTAGCCGTGGATGGGGTTCAGTGTTATGTCATCAATAAAATGTCTATTTCCTGGGGTTTTGCGGTGTATGAAACGCAGGGAAAAGGCGGTAAAAAGCAACCTGAGTCTCCGTGTCATTCTTCTAGCCGACCTCGCCACAATATTCTACTAATTCCCATGGTTTACATTTTTCTCTTTTTCTGTTGAGGTGGTTTTACAAACTATTGTCTTATGAAAACCCACAAGACCAAGTAAATAATAAATGGTAATACATCTGGAACGCCGGCCCTGTGGTTATAAATGGATCATTCTAAGCTAACAAAACAAAAACACTAGACTTTGTTTGAGGTGATTACACAAAAATGTAAACATAGTTATGTTCATTTTTGCTGGTAGAACCCACAAAATGGTAAACATTGGTCCTATAATACAAATACTGTATGTAAATTTAACCAGCTTTTCTTTATACATTTTACAATATTATCAGAAAACACTCCATAAACGTCCTTGTTGTGTAGATGATTTACAGTTGTATCTATAGATCAAGCCAGGGGACAGTTTGTTAATCTTTTTCAAATCAAATTTCAATGACCTGAAACTTCCTGTTGTTAATCTGGACAAAATTAAATTACACAAAGGCGTTATTTATTTAGGCCTGCATGGAACACATCGGAAATCAATTATCTAAGAGTGTAGTTTCTCTTGACGGCATCCAGACGGCAATCCATGCTAGACCAGCATCCAACAACACCATAAATAATCTCCTTGATCAGGCTGCTTCATCCAACTCTCTGAGGTTTCAGGGAGGGTTCTTTTTGCCTATGAGAAATAACAGAATCAGGCACATACTGTCTCAAAGCTACGCCAAAAAAATAGTTCATGCATTTATTACTTCTTAACTAGATTAATGCCTTCATCCTTCCTTATTCCGTATTAAGCTGCTCTAATAAATCTCTTAAATGTCTCCATTTGATCCAGAATGCTGCAATGCTTGTAATAACTTACAAAAACAATGAATCCATTATTGGATTTACTGAGCGGGCAGTAGAATTTAAAATCCTTCCCCTCGCTTACAAAACCACTAAATGGCGAGACACCATCATATCTTAAGGAGCTTACAGTGCCACGCTACCCACTGGAGAGCTTAATAAGGGGATACTTGTAGTTGCTGGAGCCTTTACAAAGATGGCAGCCAGAGCGTTTAGTTATTAAGCTCCTCTTCTATGGGACCAGCTTACAGTTTCAGCACGGGGGGGCGGATACACTCTGCACATTTAAGAGGAGGCTTGAGGCCTTCGCCTTTAGACAGCGCTGATAATCAGGGCCGGCTCAGGTTTGTCCTCTTACAGCCCATAGAGATGCTGCTGTGGGCTTATCGACGGATGCACTGATCTCCTCTATCTTTTTTTATTTTGGGCAATACAGAATAAATGCTAAAAAGTGTATTTACTAGCAAATGTTGCAAACTTATATGTTATGCTTATTTTGTGTTCCCTCATTAAATTGAAGATGACATAAAAAAGGTTTCCATGGAGACGTTTCAGTTTGCTCAGTTCCTCTAAAGGGTTTTGTCCACATCTACAAACTGACAACTAACAAAAAACAAGTGTCCTCTTGAGGAAGCTGCAGTGACGTCGGGGATGTAACGTTTCACCGTGAGCCACATGATGAACTCCATTCAGATAGGATTAGCGTCTGCAGAGGGGTCATCGGGGGGTGGGTCCGGTCATTTCATTTCCACAGTGCTGATATTATACCATCTCACCTTCAACCTTAGAGACACTTCAGAACCAAACCCCCTAATGGGTGGAGACAAACCAAAATGCTCCAGGGACCGAAGCGGTTCGTCACGGCGTGCGGTGCTGGGTGAAATGGACAAATGAGAAAATGTGGAAGTCTTTGAAACGAGCGCTCTGAAGACGCTCTCAGAACGAGCTACCGGCACCATTCGCTGCTCTGCCGTTTGAAACCGTTTCACGTGAACAAATTGACGGACTGTTCGTTCCGCACCTGAACTCACCTTTGAAACGTGCTGCCTGTAGAAGGACATTATACATTACAC
Organism: Apeltes quadracus; assembly: GCA_021346845.1. Classification (NCBI taxonomy): domain Eukaryota; kingdom Metazoa; phylum Chordata; class Actinopteri; order Perciformes; family Gasterosteidae; genus Apeltes; species Apeltes quadracus. Next base: position 7,001,773 of record CM037928.1, on the reverse strand, counting down.
AGAATTGATAAGGACAAATATGTTTGTCTTTTTTAGTTGTTGTTATCGACCAACCGGTTCTAACTCTCTAGAAATAGCAGCAGCTGAAAGTGTCTTCCTACTAGCTGATTTGGATATTGTTTGTCTCCATTATCTAAGACGTTGATTCCTATAGCAGATGCCGAGCGATGTTCGGTACATTACCCAGAGAAACGGACCCTGTCTTAAGACATGTACTCCGTATCCTGGAAATGTTCAAACCTGATATTTGTCAGAACCGAGGATCAAAGAATTTTATTTATTAGGAGTGGCCACGCTACTTTCTTTCATCTGCTTGATCAAAAGACATCTCATGAAATCTTCCAAAATGAATATAGATTGAATATTTGTGTGTCTGTTTGTGTTCAAACTTTTGACTGGTACTGTATGTACATGCAGTACAGGGCTGTCAGTAAAGTGTATTTGTTATGTCATGTCTGGTCTTTAAACACACTGCATGTAAATGTGTACATTATACGTGACCCACCGTGGACCTGATTTTATAGTTTCATATATTGATCTCATCCTTTGACATTCCCCAACCCTCCAGTTCCTGATGGCCTAATTTCTGGACATCTGTAAATGTAACTCTTCTTCCTGTTTAAAGGATTTTGTAAAGTTGTTAATTTAATTGCTATGGTAGCCAAAGAAAACATATAATTCAAGTTTTCAGGTTTATACTAAAACATATTTATAATCGTTAATGTTAAATAAAAGCAGACTTTATTTTTCTCATATATCACCCATACACGTGCAAATCATTCAAAAAGGCGAGTATTTCATGTCGCGGCCCCATCATGTCGATGATTTGCTACTAGGGGACAGCAGAGCTCCACAACATACTGACAGGCATTGAGATGATGTCGGCGAGGATAAGAACGCAGAGCAGGAAGACATTCATTGTCCTCTGTCTTTGTTTCCACCCGATGACCCGTCTCCGCCTCTTTTTCCTTTTCCTCACCAGCTACTTGCTTTTATCGTCTCGCCGCCGCTTGTTGCTAGGCGGAACTTATCCAGTGGATTTCCCGCAGCTAGTTTTCTAAAAATAAGCTTCCTGCGTCTTGAAACAGGATTTTTTGAGAAAGCTGAGACTGTAAAACTGCCACAAAACCAAACTAGACGCTTAATAAGGTCAGAGACAGCTGCACAGCGTGTGGCGATAACCTGCGCGATACACCAGCCAGTGACAGCTTTCCTGTTACACACATTTGAACCAATGTCACTGAAACATAGTGGTTGCTGCCTGTGGTTGTGTCAGTGAGTGTTATTACGCTCTCTTTCTCTCTCTCTCTCTCTCTCTCTCTGTCTCTCTCTCTAGGGCTGTGCACTCTGCTGCTTTAAGTGTGAACAATTATTAATAATCTGTGCTTCATTTTACTCCAGTGTTTATCCCTCTCCACAGGGGACCTGCTGATTGCAGCATTGAGTTGTGTCTCAGGAAATATATTCAAAACAGGATCAAAAGGAAAACACATTCATTTAGTAAAAATTGGTTCTAAAGAACACAACGGGAAACGGCAGAGGGGAGTGAAGGTGTACAAATGCGTTGGTTGATGACGTGGTAAATTGTGTGCATGCGTGGGTTCGCGTATCCTATTTTGCAGAGCCTCGAGCTGAAATCTGCAGGTTTGCAGAGAGACCGAGAAGACAAACCCCCGGCTGTGCAGCGCTGCATTCCATTTCTTTGCACAGAGTTTATGCCGACAGAGATAAGTTGACGTTTGACCTTAAAAAGTGAAAACATCTGATTTTAGTGTCGTTCTGACAATTCAACATCTCAGGAATATATATTTCCCATTTATATTGTACATTTATTTTCACTTTTGCCTTGAAATTGCTTGACAATTCATGAATAATTTGAGGAAAACACATCATCCTGTAGAGCTTGAATCCTATTTTGTATGCAATCTTTCTCCATCACTTTCACTCCTTTGACCTGAAAAGAGGCTAAAATGATTTAACATTACTAGTTTTAAGGTTCATAACGAGATGTATTTGGCATACTCAACATCAGGTCACTTATTAAATAGTAAATTGCTTGGCTCCACACATGTATTCCTTGAAAAAAAAAATTGTCAAAATACTACGTAGTAGCTATCTATTGTCCCTGGTCTTGTGTAGTGAAACACAAAACACACAAAACAAAAAAAAAGAAATAATGGTGGACAATGAGGGACCTTATGCTCCAATGAATTGCCGATCCAGCACGAGGGGCCGGCGGTTTGATCCCGTCTTGGTCGGCCATTATGTACCCCTGTCAGCAAGGGGTACATTGCAGCTTAGCTTGATCGATGACTCCAAATTGCCCGTTGGCGTGTGTGTGTGTGAACGGTTGTTTATCTCCGTTCGTCAGCCCTGGAGAGTCTGGCGACCTGTGCATGGTGAACCCTGCCTTGGCCCAAAGTCAGCTGGGATCCACTTCGGCCCCCGCATCAGGCTGAACAGGATGAGCCTTTTTTATGTGATGAGATCTACTGACTGTCTACTAGTTTGAAATACATCTCTGAATTGGATTGCTGTGCTGCGGGTGTTTTTAAAATGTCTCGGGCAGTTTGTTTTTCCCTGATTTTTTTCTAGTCAGTTTAAGAAATCCTCTGCATTACTAATAAAAGAGATCACTAATAGATTATAGCTTCATAGTCGAAGTTGAATGAATCAGGGTATCGTTACATTAGAGGCTCATTCGACCCTAACTGGATAGCACAGTAATAGACACTAAACAAACTGCCCACAGTTACTACAGACTAATCGCTTTAGTGCAGAGGGTATCTTGTATCTTGAATGAAACTGGTGGTCCATATCTGTCTGCAAAAACAAAGACAAGTCATCTACATAGGCTCAAAATTCTGTGTAGCTATGACTCTTTGTGCAGCTTTAGTGCACCCTTGCGGTGGCAGAACGAACTGCATAGGCCATTCAACAGGTCCATAGAAACCGGTTGCATGCTGTATTGCTGTAGGCTATTAATGACATTTACGATAGATATACAAGATATTTCCTATACTTCCTATGTTTAAGTCTAAGTCCCCTGCGCACTGGGCAGCCAACATGCTTTCGGGAGCAAAGAAGCGTTTGATAAGACTTAAAAAACACCGTTCACATGTCGGAAGAGATTTCTGCTACCAGATATGATTCAGAACTGTACAACGGATCAAAGGTTAACTTGATAATACACGGTGCTGGAGAATTACCCCGACTATGGGACCATCTTCCTGCAGGGGGCCCTTGACTGAAAAGAAATAGAGCCAATATTTCAGCTAAGTCAGCTCCTGGGTATTGCTTTAAACGTATAATCTGAATCGCTCTGGCCGCTGACTGGAAGCAAGTGAAATGTTGATGGCGACTACGTTCTGAATATTCCTAACAATAGGACTATGGTTTAAGAGAGGTATTCCTTTGTGAAATGATTGAGGACAGATTTAGTGTGCTGAATGAGATACGTGTATATACATATGCAGGAGGGGCTACATTATAATAGCATATGTACTTGTACTAGAATTGACCAGCTCGAATACAAATGCTTAGAGACTCTTTTAAGAATATTTGTCTCTACCATCATGCTCTCGTTGTCTCTCGCTCCCTCTTTGCTTGGTGTATAGCGCCCCCTGTCGTTGCTCTTGGTCCGCTCACACCACGTGGAGCAGTCACTTTCAAGAAACACACGAGAGCTCTACTGCACAACACTCAACACAAAAAGAAAATTACACAATGGTGTAAAGTAGTGGCAAACTAGTGCATTCGTTGTAACGACAACCTATAACGTGTAATAAATACAAGTGAATGTATTGCCTGGGTTGTATAAAGTTTTTTTTTTAAAGAAAACTCCGGGTATTCTGCTTCTTCGATGGACGTGAGTCCGCGCATGCGCTCTGTCCGTTAGGGCGGCGATCTCTCTCCCGCCCTCAAACACACGCTCACACGGTCTTTCCTTAAATCCCTCTATCACTCACCCTCTCTCTCTCTCTCTCTCTCTCTCTCTCTCTCTCTCTCTCTCTCTCTCTCTGTCTGTGTCTCTCCCTCTCTCTCTGTCTCTCTCTCCCTCTCTCTCTCTCTCTCTCTCTCTCTCTCTCTCTCTCTCTGTGTGTCTCTCTGTGGGAAAAAAAAGCCCGAGCAGGAGGAGAGCAGCAGAAAGGGGAGGAGGCGGACTCCTTATTCTTCCGATACAGCGGCGGCAGGATATTTAGAAAAAGAAATAAAAAAAGAAATCCACGCACACCCCCGACCCCCCTCCTCCCTCCCCCTCCCCTCCTCCCACTCCACACACCTTCCGTCGCGGAGCCGCAGAGCAACAACAAAAAAAAAAAAAAACCACACACGGATGTGCCTCCGAAAGAGCAGCGGACACCGCCCTCCGGACCTTATTAATGCCAAGATTGTGAGTATCCGATCGGCTGCGGAGAGGAGCTTGAAGGCGGGGAGGGGAGAGAGGGGGGAGGAAGGGGCGAGGGGCTTCCAGGTTAATCTCCCCTTCCCTCGTCCCCAGTCGGCGGCTCGCTCTCTCTCTCTCTCTCTCTCTCTCTCTCTCTCTCTCTCTCTCCCCGCGTCGTTGAGGTAAAGGTCGGTCTCCGTGATTCCTTACCTCCCTCCTTTCCTCACCTTACCTCCTTGAGTCCTTCTCTCTAGAACAGGAAGCGGGCAATTTTGGGGGCAAAAAAAGAAAAACAGCAGAGAGCAGTAAATGTAATTTTTCTTAACGGTGTTTCAGTGTAACTTGTTTCTGATGCTTCTGTAATCTAACGGGTTGTTCGTTCTCACGTTATTTGCTTCAGTTCATGTCGTGGAAGTGAGTTTAGGAAGCGTCACGTTCGCGCTGTTGATAACCGTGGTGCGTTCAGGGTTCATAGACAACACCGGTCAGCCGTGACACACCTCTAACTTTGCTCGGTGTGTTTCCACTTTGCATTTACTTTGACCACTTTCTTTATTTCTGTCAACCAGCGGTATAGTCTTCACCAGCTTACATGTGAGAAAGCTACATAAAAAAAGAGGAGGCAATCCCAGTTTGGTCTTTTGGCTAATTCTTTTTTTTAATATTTCATTTAGCCCAATTCTTTGTTGTGGTGTCAGTGATTTGGTGGATTTGGTAGATTCTTGTGTCCATCAAAGGGCGATTTTGCAATGGGTGCAATTGTTAATGCTGTTGTTGTTTTTAGTGTGGTCTCCTGGATGAGAACAATTTGTGAGGCATGGTGAAGTTGTTCGGAATCTGAACAAAGTAATTGTTAGTTATTCCCCGAGAAGTTTCTTTAACCACAGTATGTCAGATGATCAGCTTCCCAGTGCTTCATCCACAACAACTCGGGCTGGACCTGATTATTTTGTTATTGGTTAATGCGCCAGGCTTTCAGTGTGTATGTTTACTCCTTGAAATTTAAAAACTCGCAAAAACACACCGACCCTTTTTGGATGATTGCACAGCACGGATACCAAAGCAACGTGCACAAAATGCATGCCTTTTTAATTGGCCTGAAGCGTCCGAGTTGCGGCCCTACGGCCTCCATCTCAGGCGAGAAACGAAGAAGGTCTGTCCGAGTGCTTCCCGAGAGCCGTTGCCTGTCGGGTGAGGGCCCAAAAGGGCTCCGGTAGAGACGCTGTGCAATGCGGAGCTGTTTGCAAACTATTTTTTAGGTACGTCAACACCCAAACATCATCCATCGGGCTCCTGGAGACACATTTCGTTCAAGAAGAAACCTCCCGGTAGTGTGGATGATTAAAGCCCTCCAGCTGGTCGAGGTGGTCCCGCGCGCGTCGCAGGGCAAAGCGTTGCACCATGGTTGATCTGCAGCTTAAAATGTGTTTTTAAAAAAAATGTAAGCATTCAGTGCAAAACTCACCGACCGGCTGCATCCCATGACGTTGGATCCTTTTGCACGTTTTATACATTCAACGTGAATATATCCAGAGCAGCGAGTTCCCATTGGATGCGTTGAGCATCGTTGTCACGTTCCAGACTGTTGCTTAAACCCAAGAGTGGCATTGACCGGGCCTGTAGTAGCGGTTCAGATTATATCACGTATCAGACTTGCAGATTGGATAAGCACACACGGAAAAAGGGAGCAGATAAAATGGTGGTTTTCTTTTCTTGTTTTTTACTCTACATACTAACCCCCGGCCAGACACAGATCCATTTGTTGTTTGATCGTAGCAGCTGGTCTACGAGGCTTTAATCCTTTCAATCGTGTAAAATTGTCATCATTTTATTTATTTTTTAATAATCATCTGTGAAAGATTCTATTTTCATTGATAAAAAGAATCTCATTTCTCGTAGATATGTTTCATAACGGGTCGAAATTCCCTCCCCATCTATTCATGTTGTTGTGAAACAACCACTGTGCTAATTCAACTCTTTCACCAGAACTACTTTTTAAGAGATTACATCACAGTAACGTTACTTTAGACCACCACACACACACACAGACACACACACACACACACAATGCATCTGTGATTTATTATTTTCTCTTTCTGCTCTCCAAATCATTTTGCAACCTCAAGATGTCATTTGTTCTGAAGCGAGCTCTCGGCTCGGGGGAGAGGAAGGAAACATCCAGGACGGGTCGTGTGCGTTGTGTTTAAAGACCAGGTCCTGTGCATCGTTCCCGTGACTCCGTGTCCTTACGTGAGCGATGCACAAGTGTTGTTGGCTGTTTTTTTTTTTAAACGGTCCGTTTGGGACCAGATCCAGGCAGCTCTACATGTTCTCCTTGTGGGTTTTGAAGGTCATTTCTTTATTAAAAAATGGCAAAAGTCGTAAGGCGGCATGTGCCTTGCTCCCCCATCACTGTTGTGATTTTGTCTCCATTCCACACGGCTTGTTCACATGACGTAACGTAACACGCTTTAAGAGCGCTGCCGGTCTCTCTCGCGCCAAGCGGACGGCTGCTGCTGATTTATTCCCTGTTCTACTTCACCTAACGTTTTGTTGAGTTATGACTCCTGTTATTCGCTGCATGCAAGGCACACAGATGTTTTCTTTTCTTTTTTTTTCACAATCCAACATACATTTTTGTATTTGATTATAGCGCCCTATCAGCTGACATTTGGGAAAGTTAGGACAAAGCAATCGCTGTGAGAGTCTTTACTTTTCCTACAGTGTGTGTGTGTGAGAGTTCATAGTGACCTTGCTGTACTCGATGGCATGTTTATGGATAAACCGACACATGCTTCTCCCTCAGCAGGCCAGTAGCAGTCTGGTTGTTTACCTTATCTTGTAACAACATAACGTTGGTATGAAGTATGACTTCAAAGTTCCAATTGGGACTTATGATTCATATTTCTGCTCATATAAGGTGGTTAAGAAAGGCTCAAATGAGTGCGTTGCGTTCGCGGTCGCATTGGCATACGAAGCTTTTTTTTCTCTGGTGACCGATCAAAACCCCAAGCCAAAGAAACGCCGGCCATATTTGTGGTTGTTCTTTATTATTGGACTCTTGGCAGCCGAGGCAGTCGTATCCTCCCTCGCCATGTGAACCAAATCAACCGAATCGGCTCTAAAATAAAATAAATCTTTGGCTAATTTTGGGGTACCAACCTTGACATTGAGAAACATCGTTTTATGAGGATGCAACGCAACGCACATCCTCTTTCTTCATTGTGTCTGTTGCATGTTTCCTCTTTTTTTTTTTTTTTTAAAGTTGGCTTCTTTTCCTTGAGTTTCTCTCTTGCTCACATTTTCTGTCTCACCCCATTCGAAGTGTTGACCATTTGTTTCTGCCTCACATGTTTGTGTTTGTCTTGTCTGTGTGAAAGGTGTGTCACATTTACATCCTGTTTTTCACTGACGTTAGATGAAAAAAAGAAATCTCATAAATGTCAAATGTTTGTCCGTAAAGGATGTCATTAAGAGGTCAGAGGGTTTCATGGAGGACACGTTGTTCCTCTAATAATGTTAAATCACTCCAACAAAAAAGTCATTTGCGTTTCCAGAGGCTGTAGATTTTCATTTCACTTATTTTCTCTTTGAATATTTTGGCCTATAAAATGGCCCTCAGCAAATTCAGAAGCCCCCAGTGGTCACAGATGCCGTCTCCAAAGGTGACAAAAACCCTCAATACAACTCCCGTAGGAAAACCCGGCTAAGGTGGCAGTTGTATGCACATGTCCCGCCCCTCCCGCCGGAAAGCCAATCATCTGCCTAAAAGGACTTTGGTCAGGTGCAGCGTCCATTGATGTATTTAATAAAATGGAAACGTGTCTTTTATACATATTCCTCCGCCATGGCAGCCAATTTGTAGATTTCCGTTGAGCCATTGAGTAGCCGTTTAGAAGCACAATGGTGGATCATTTGTTTTTTATTTGTTCTCCTAAGTCGTTATAGTGAAGGCCAATTATTCGAGTAGCGCTGTTTTGGTCCATTTCTTTTTTATTTTTTTATTTTCAATCCAGTTTATCTGCATGAATGGTGACGCAAAATTAGTGCTTTCTTTTCCCAACTTCCCAATGACAAGGAGTGATGGCTGGATAAAGTCGTTATGAGGCCTGAAGCGATTTACTGTTGATATCAGACCACTAAATGTAGTTATAATGTGTCAATGTAACACACGTCATCTTTGATGGGAATAACAGAGACCTTCCAATATCTGGAAAGAGGGACCTCGCGTGGCTCTTTATTGGATCGCCTTGTTCGGAGATCCTCAGGACGTCAGAAAGACGAGGTCATGGAAGCGCGTGCCGGCTCCCTTTTTCTTTCACTGAGCTTTTGAAAGTAAAACCTGTGATTTATGAGGCTGTGCTTTCCTCAGAGCCCTGTGAGACAGATTGAGGATTGCCTGTGCTTAAGGTGACAGGTGAACAATCGCTTCACACGCACACTCTCACTATGGCTTCTTTTCTCCTTTTCTTGTGTGCGTGTGTGTGTGTGTGTGTGTGTTCTTGTGTCCATCATTCATGCTTCTGTGGTTTAATGTGCCGTTTACTGGATTTATTTTGTTATTTGGTTCATTTTCTTTTGTGATTTCATACATATTTGTGAATGACTGTATGTTTTTGTCATGCATTTACATCGTGCTTTGGTTTGGCACGTTTACATGCCCGTTCATTTCATTTGTGTGTGTGTGTGTGTGTGTGTGTGTGTGTGTGTGTGTGTGTGTGTGTGTGTGCGTGTACATACAAAGGAGAGGTCCGAGGCAGAAAGGGGGATGACATGCATGTGTCCGGCCTGCTTGCATCGCTGACGCCTCACACACTAACCGACAGCCCGCCCTCGCGACATGATGGACGTACTGGTAAACCATCTCTTTATGTCTTAAACATTTCTTTGTGCACCTGTTTGGCAAAATGTCTAAAACATCTATCTACTATAAACGAAACCGGCTAATGGCAATAATAGGCAAGTAGGTGAGACAAACGTGTGTTTAAACCTATTTTCTTATTTCCCACCAAATATTGATGCATTGCGATTGGTTGATCGGCCGGTCCGTGTCCCACGGGCTCGGTTTGGCTAAAGATTGGTCGCCTTTAATCCAACAAATGTTCAGCTTATTTGTGAAGTATCAACCTGACAAATCCTGCATCAGTCCTCTGGGCCGGCGTTTTCTCTTCCCCTCGTCTCCACCTCGTCTATTACAGCACAACAGTTCTCATTTCATTTCCACGTGTTGAGTCCTCCTCTCCGCTCGTTCTTCTCTGTCCCGTCTCCTGGTCCCCCTTTGCCCTCTTGTCTTCTTCTCTCCATGTCTCCCTCACTCGTTGTCTCATCTCACTGTCTCCCATTCCTCCCTCTTTTGTCTTTTATCATCTCCACCTCTCACCCACTTCCTCGCTTCATATCCCTCCCTCTCTTTCTCTACTCATCCCTCCGCCATCCTGAAAAATGAATCCCCTATCAACTTGTTGTCCCCTTATTGCTCTCTGTGGCTCTCTCTCTTTTTCTCTTACCGAAGAGCACAGGAGCATTCAGTCAACAGCAAAAACGCGTTACTATGCTTGGACCGCGTTGTGCATCGTTGTGTAATTCAAACCGCCTCTCCTCGGCAGCGGTACGAGCTGTTCTGTGACTTCAGTATACCGTTACACCCCTATGGAGCAGCAGGAAGTATTACCGTCTTTTGAAATGTGGGTGACCAAACATAACCGCACCCGCAGGCCAAAATACCCAAAGTACTCACAAGTGGGGGGGGGGGGGGGGGGGGGGGGGGGAAATGTTCACCTTCTCCTAATCAGGAGGGAAAACAGGACAACAGCAAAAGCTTTTCTAAGCCGTCCTGCAAACATCTGGCCTCTTTTCTTAGTCTCCTTCCTCTCAAGGAATGCGGAATAAAGACACAGCTGTGAGGAGACATTTCGTATTTGACACCCGGGGGGCCTTAATGCAGCTTTAGGAATCCGTGGTTGTTCTTGTGAAATAGAACCGGACCCCAGAGGTGTCCGGGGTCGGAGGGAGAAGGAATGTAGATGTTGGGTTTTAGCAGCATTTCCTCCCCTTCAAGCCACCTCGGCATGAATGGGCCCCTGCGGTCCCGGCGGGTCGGCTTGTTGTGCGTGGGCGTGCATGTGTAGACACCACGTCTGATTCATCAAGTTTCAGAAAGAAAACCAAGAAGCCACGTGTGTCACAACACCTCCGACTCCGTTTCCTGCCCCTCTCTCTCTCTCGCTCTCTCTCTCTCTCTCTCTTTTCCTGTTGCATTGGGCTGCCTTCCGTCTCTCTTACTCGTTCACCGGAGTGAATGCGTGTTGATTGATGGAAACTTTGTAGCATTTAGAAAAAGAGTGCGAGAAAAGATAAACAGGAACCCATCCGGTCATCCGTCCTCGATCTGCCATTGAATCCACTCGTCCCTGGTGAGCTTTTGCTGCTGGTTCGATGGGCCGGTGACTCAACCTGGGCTCGATTCTTTTTATTTATTTTTTTGACACTCGAGGGCGAGGCGGAAGCAGCGTTGGTGGTTTGATGCCCGTGCACTTGATGTTTGAGGAGGGGGGGGGGCGTCCTTTCGCTCAGAATGCTGTGTGGGTTATTTCGGATGTTCTCTGTCGTTTTGGGGGAGAAACTCTTGCAACACTTCGTTTAGGTGCATAGTCATCAAGCTTTAAGCAAGACGGTTTATCTCAGTTCCTGAAGTGAGAAATCTCGCGAAATGCAGTTTGCATGTTTTGCATTTTTTTTTTTTTTTTTACTGTCAGATGATAGAGACGAAAAACCTGAATTTCAGAGAGATTTCCCCCTTTTCAGGCTTTGGCTTGCTTTAGTTCACTATGCAGGAAATTTGTTAGTCAAGGTGGTAGGCCATCCGACCGGGGGAAGGTGCTAGCGGTTGGCGTGCATATATATAACGAGCTAGTTAGCATTAGCGTTCTGCACGGAGTGTGCCGGTGGGGCCGCATTCGGACCTCGTCCGATCCTGAGCGCTCGCGCAGCCAGCGATATGTGTCAATATACGTAGTATGTGTATCGCTTGGCCTAAAAAAAAAAACGTTCACGACGTAGTTAAGGCGGCGGGCGTGTGTTGCCAAGGCGGCCGGCTTCGCTGCAAAGTGCTGCGGGAAACCCTGCTGTTCGTTTTTACAATAATAATAAATGAAAAAAAAAATCAAAATGAAGTTAAATACAAACCATTTTTCTGCCGATTTCCTAATGAAACTTGACATTCAGATGCAAAGAGGGAAGTCTGGATGCTCCAAAATGTCCGATTGAAGAGTCTGATTAGGCAGCTCTGTAAGGTATGACCAACGTCACACGATGGTTTGAAGGTTTATTATCTTTGAATGTTTGTTGCAGCACAAATGGCCAGGATTTATTAAACCCAAGGTGATTGCATCACACCCCCCCTGCCCCCCCCATAGGTCCACACTATAGTGGGTGGATCCTCGGCCCTGTGTGGAACAATATTATGTATAATGATTATAAGTCTCAAAGTTAAATGTTACCCGTTGGCATGGGGGCCATTTAAGCTCGTTTTGGACATTGATTGTGTTAAAAGTGTCTTTTAGAGGATGTAATGATTCTCTTGTTTGGTTGAGATTCATTTTGAAATCAGAACGCAGCCCGTGTGAAACAGCGACCGTGTGCGCGGTTGTGTTGGGGTTAGTTGTGGTGCGGCTATGAGTGGACACGTGTGTGTCTTTGCGCTTGTGTGTGTATCAGTGTCTTTGTGTGTGTGTGTGTGTGTGTGTGTGTATGTGTGTGTGTGTGTGTGTGTGTGTGTGTGTGTGTGTGTGTGTGGAGCTAGGCATGTCCATAGAAGGTTAGATGAGAAAGAATTTTGGAGCTGGTGAAAAACTTTGAATCTGTCACCACAAAACGCTGTTGGGCTCGATTTATAGACCCACTTACTGCGTGTGTGTGTGTGTGTGTGTGTGTGTGCGCGCGTATGTGTGTTTTAAGTAAAAGGGAGTAGTGTGAAAGTGTGTGTGACTGTACAAACCGTGTGTGTGTTTGTGTGTGTGTGTGCTTGTTAAACGGTGGATTTAAACATTGCATTAGCGGAGCTTTAGCATGTCAGGGCAGAAGCTTAGCAAAGCTCCTCTTTCGTTTTCTCTCTTCCCCACCGTATCTGAGGTTAAAACACCTGGAGCAACAGCTTAGCTGGTCGTAGGAATCAATCTTGATCGGCTCAGAAATACAGGGGACGCGCTCCTGCACTGTGTATTCTGAGCGGTAGAACGAAACCGCACAAAATGACCTGTTGTGACATCATGAAACTTGAAGACCTTAATCTAGACACCAATAGCGTGTGTACATTACATTAGGCTGACGCTTTAGCGACTTACATTGCATTTTTAACCCATGGGGAGTCATCAGGGGTTGGATATCTTGCTCAGGACACTTCAACGTGGCACATGGGGAAACCTTGTGGTTCCCAGCGCAGCCTCTCTACTCCTCTGTGAAATGCCTTGAGGGGTAACCGGGTGTGATATAAAGTGTTCCCCAACAGCAGTGTGGCGTGAGTCAAGGAAAATGCTAATCCAGTATGTGCTAAAGAGAAGCTCTCATGTCACCAGTTAAATGTGTCACTGCTTCACTGTGACACGTCATCAGGGACACCAACGCAGACGAACTGAGCACTCTGAGCAAACAAGGTTGAGGACAATAAACACACACACGCACACAAGCACGCGTGTGCTCACGATCGCGGTGGTACAGCGAGAGGTAATTGCGGAGAGCAGCATCCCCAGGAGAACGGACGGCACAAGGGTTTGTTACAGAAACGAAACCCAACTCTTTGTTACTTCATGTGACGCTCTTCATTTCATTTTGGCTTTTTCATCGTGGCGGGTTCCTTCCTTTCCTCCCCAGTGCGTCCTGTGTCCTCCACGACACAGAGTGAACTCTGCACTCCGTATTCAGCAGAAAATATGCCACGGTTAACAAAAGTCTTACAATTTGGCGTTCTCTAATGTAAAATATTAATCCTCAAACGCACGGACCAACAAAAAAAATAGACAAAACATCACTTGATGCAGTCGTCATCTGCAGGTCGCATGTGTGACCTCCTTTGCCCGCATATGGCGCCTTTTGCAATATGACGTGACGCCCCTGCCGCTGTCTCAGAGGCTCTGCCGGCCCACATCAACCACGAGGGAGGCTCGCCGTCTGATTGGACGCCCTGGGTCTCTGGGTTAATAGTCGGCCGTTTTATGTTTAACTTGTAACGGCACCATAAGGTCACTTTTCTGTCCCGATCATCCGTTCCATTGATCAGGTGTTCTTTTTTTTTTTTTTTTCTACTTTTGTTTTATAACAAACAGGGTTTATAACTGTAACCGCCTCAGTCAGGTTCATTCATTTAAAACAATGCAATAGTTTCAATGATATATCTCTGTCACTCGATCCGTCACAGGGACGCCACCATTATGTAACATACACACACACACACACACACACACACTCAGAAGGCTGTGGGCAATCAACTAGTGAGATTACAGTAATCTCAGATTACTCAAAATGAGTTCTTTAATTACTTAAACCTTGCTGGCAGGTACAGGTGTGTGTGTGTGTGTGTGTGTGTGTGTGTATTGGTAAGAAAAACGTGCGTTACACAAATGGCCCTCAGTGCCTCCCTCTGAATTCAAATGTCATCTGGCTTTATTGGCACGGCGTGCGAGTCCCATCTGTGCTGCCAAAGCCTGCAGAGTCGGCGGAAAAATCGTGTGCAGTACAAAAGAGATGATTGCTGCGCAGTTGATGGATGGATTTTCAAAGGACGTGCACATGTCCCACATGCATTTACCCTTGAATATACCGTACATATTTGCTAGTTTATACATTAATATTGGCAAAGAAAATTCACAGATGCAAAAGTCAAGCAGTCCAAATATTGTGAATGAAGCAAAGTCGCGCGTAACGCTGAGCTCTTCGTGGGACGCACATTTATTGCCAAAGTGATAATCACGATTACTTCGATCAATGCGATGATTTATCACGGCTAATCCTTGATTTTCGTTACAAAATATTTTATGCGCACCACACACAAAGTGATTGTAACTACAAGTTCCTGCTATTGAAATGAAATGTGTCCAACGTGGACTGAGACTTATTCCCTGTGCAATGACTGCAGCAAAGACGAAACTGTCCCGGAACAAGACTAACTTTAAGGTCTTGTTAATCTGAAGTCAGTGCGTTTCATAAAGATGTACAGAATGCTGCTGTTCTATTCTGCACATTACACAACCGCTCCATCGTCCCCATGTGTCCCGCTGTCCTTTAGGCTTCACTACGAGCACGACACGACATTCAATCATGTTTATTTAACTTGTGCAAATGGTAATCTGCAGATTGAATGTCTCCACCTGACATGTGAACCGCATTAGAAAATGTCTGCTGTCTCGAGCGAGGCCTTTCTGCACCTAACTGGTCTCTTATCATTTATTTCGGGCCTGTACCCGTCGTGCAGCAGGGAGACAGCATGTGTGCTGTGTCAACTTCTACATTAGTCAATTCAGGATGAAAACACATTTATAGAGAGGGAGTTAAGATGAGTAGGAAGTGAACTATCATGTGTGTGTGTGTGTGTGTGTGTGTGAAGTGAACTGAACTTCATGTGGAGCAAGAGGAAGTGAGACATCTGCTCAGAAGGAACTGCACGCATTGGCCTCTTTGTCCCTTTGTCCGTGGTCCCTCGTTCCTGCTGTCTTCTTTCTAAACTTTAATGAACTTAGTCATGCTCGGTCATCACATGTGGTGAACACACACACACACACAGCTTTCGTACAGACTTTTCCTTGCCTTTTCTCGCACACACGCGCAGAAAGACAGAAACATGATAGTTCAGTGTTATAAAACGTGGCCGTAATAAAGAGGAAGGGAGTGTTCCTGTCTTTGCTCTGGCAGGTAAACAGTGGCTAGTGTGTGGGTGTGTTTCTAAAGGTGTGTGTGTGTGTGTGTGTGTGTGTGAGTGTGCGTGCGTGTGTGTGTGTGGTGGAAACGCCAACTAACTCAGTATTTTAAAGTCAGGTTTTATTCACCTGCTGGCAATGTGAAGGTCCCCTTTGAGCTGGACACGCAGCGGCGTGTTACCCATGCTGTCAAGTTGCTCCATGTGGCCAACCACAGCACTGCAGGTCTCAGTAAAGTAGTGAAAGTAGTTTTTCAGGACTAGGGGGTTTCTTTTTTTGTTTTAGCTGACTTGCTATCTTTGTCGTGGCTGATCGACCGGTCTGCCCAAACAGACAGCTGGTCGCAGGTTACTGCTTCCACTCGCTTATCCGCAATGTTACCGGCGTGACCATTCTGCCACATTCACCCGCTCTCCGTGTTGGCATCAAGAGCGCACGTATACACACAAACACGCACAAACAGATCAGCTGCCCATTGAGGAGACACACACACACACACAGGCAGCGAGTCGACAGCTGGAGGCTAATGTTAGCTGAGCTGTAGTTTCACTATTTTAGAGCAACAGAACAAAAGCTCCCACTTTGGTGATGATGATGATGATGATGATGATGGCATCTAAATGAATATTTTATGTTTATGCGTATGGATGTCACCGTTCAATCATGCATGTGTTAATACCTGCTGTCATTAGTGTGTGTGTGTGTGTGTGTGTGTGTGAGCACATGATGTACACTGTGTACTACACAGTGTGTACACATTTGTCTCTCTGGCCCATTAGTCCCCAAAAAATAACATTCTTTGGACTCAGAGGCAGCTTTAAATAGTAAACCTGCTAATCATCAATTAAAGGATCCAAAAAGCTTGTTGCCTTTAGTCCAGAACCAAACATTGAGAAACCTGTGTGTGTTTGTTGTGTGTGTGTGTGTGTGTGTGTGTGTGTGTGTGAGAGATCACAGCCCAATCACATGATGCATCACATTGCCCGCTCTGTCTCCATGCCCGCTCTCTTTCACTTCCTCTATTCTTCGTGGTGTTTTTCTCTTCCTCTATGACCTCTCTACATGTGTAAACCTCTTGTTTCCCTCTTTCTCTCTCCCTTGTGTAATCTATTATCTCGCCATCTTTCAACATTTCTGCCCCTTTTTTATTTCCCTGTGTTTCTCCCTTTGCAAACGCAGGCATGTACAAGCATGTATTTGCCCTTTTCTCACTTTCTCACCTCGGATAATCCTTTTTCTTTTTCCTCCTCTTTCCCTTTTAAAAAGGTGTGTTTATCTGTTCCTAAAATATGACAGAATCCTTTCTTCTCTAGTTCTGTCTTTCCCACAAAATAAAATGTGGGATATAAATATAAATATAAAATCTATATATAAAAGATATTTTCTTCAGTAGTTCTTTCCACCTTTTAATGTCGGCTGCATGTTGCTCGCTCGCATCCTTATTGATGAAAATCATTTCCTCTGAGCAAAAACTCAAAATGAACTGAGCGAGTGATGTAGTACTTGAGTACGAGTGTCGCTGTACTTGAGTGTTCCAATGTGCTGCTACGTCACCTCCTACCTTCTTAATTATGTACGCAACACGTTGTATTCTGTACTCCTCAATGGTTCCCTGAGGCTTTATTTACTTTCCATTTACATTTACCTTTTGGATACTTCAAAGTAATATTCTGGTGCTTTTTACTTCCATGAATAGGATTTTTTAAGATGTGGATAGTGGTGCTTCTCTTTCCAGTAATGAAAGGATAGTACTTCTTCCACCGCTATAAATGCTGTCTGTCTGTGTCCTTGCAGTACACGGGTCCAATCCCGGCCGAGCGAGGGGGCGAGCTGGCCATGGGAGGAGGTCGCAGCGAGACCTCGGCGCTGAGCGAGACCGCAGGGGGGCGGGGCATGACCACTACGCAGAATTCCCAACGGCCCAATGCCTGCTGCTTCTGCTGGTGCTGCTGTTGCAGCTGCTCGTGGTAGGAGACAAGAACACACAAACACACGCTGCATTTATACAGACAAATGCGCACACACACACACACACACACACACACACACACAAAGCTGGCACACGTGTGAAACCACTTTTATGTAAGCAGATACACACTGGGGCAAGTACTGTGGTGCCGCTGAATGTCATCTTTTACTTTCCTGTATTGAGGCTTTTGCGTGAAGCTTCAAAGTTTTGTCCTTTTATTGTATCACATCGTCCCCTTCAACACGTCTTCAAACTCCTCCAGTTAAATTGGGTAAATCTACAGATGAAATGAGGTACTTATTTCTAGCGGCGCCTAATTCCCTAATCTGATGCCTTTCTGTGATTGGGGGATTACCGCCTGAGTTGAAATAAGGCCAGTGCTGTTTTGAGAGCGAATGGGAGGGTGACTGCTACCGTCGACCAAACTGGATTATATTCAGAAGAGCAAACATCGTAGCATATGCTGGTATAATAAACCCCTCCAAAACAAGTTGTGAGCATATTTAAAAGGTTGTGGACTATTACGCAGAGTAAAGTACAAGGTGTTGGACAGGAAGTAGCACCGATCATCACTGAGGTCGGGTGATGGCATTGCTGAATTCAGCAATATGTTTTAATTACATTAGGCTCCTCAGCTTTATTATGTGTAATACTAATCAAATCAATCAAATTCTATCTTGTAATGGTGTTACAATGCTTCCACCTTTCACACAGACCTGAGACAGGACTGTTCACCAGACAGCAGTGCGGCAGTAGATGTTCAGTGATTCGGTCTCTCGCTGTTTATTGCTCTCTATAAGCTCTCTGTAGCTGCTGCTCACATGACTTTGCTCAGCGGCGAGTCATTAAATGCCGGTGACGGTTCATGCGTTTTATAGTTGTATAGCTCCTCTGTCAGCTACGTTAAGTGTGTGTGTCAGTGTGTGTGTGTGTGTGTGAGAGAGAGAGAGAGAGAGAGAGCGGTTCCATCCTGTCGGTCTTGTTGTCAGGAATGAAGAGGAGAGGCGGAGGCGGAGGAAGAGAATATCACAGGACACCAAGATGCAAACCAGACAGAACTGTGAATCTTGGTGAGTCTGGCGCAGCAACGCACAACCGTTCTGTGGTTTGAAGTCAGTTAATAATTAACGTTTAGTAGATGAGGTCACGGCACCAAAAAACAATGATTGCATGAATGCTTTTTGTTAGTGGGCGTTGTTTTTTCAGGTTGTCTCCTAAAGGGTTTAAGCTTAGTTAAGTTTCAGGGCAGTCCAGCTTTGTTGTTGGTGTTTTTTCTCTATTGAGTTCTTTCTAATGTTCAGACATTTCATATTTATTAACCATACAGGCAGACTGATCGGCAGACAAAATAGCAGTTACTAGAAAAACAGCCGAAACGTCACAAAGAGAATCCGAAAGGTCAAAATGACGTCCTGTAAAGTGTTAGCCGTCGCTAAACAACACAATGGTGAGTAAAGGAGAACTGAATCTTTCCTCAGCCCCAGGCCGTCGGCGGAGGAGATCCGCCTGTGGTCCCAGTCGTTCGACAAGCTGATGAGGAACCCTGCGGGTCGCAATGTTTTCCGAGAGTTCCTGCGGACGGAGTACAGCGAGGAGAACATGCTGTTCTGGCTGGCCTGCGAAGACCTCAAACAAGAGATCAACAAGAGCGCCATTGAGGAGAAGGCGCTCTCCATCTACGAGGACTACATCTCCATTCTGTCGCCAAAAGAGGTGAGGGGAGGAGAGGGGGAGGGAGAGAATGTGAGGATTTTAAGGGCTGTTTTTTTTTATCTTCCTTCAAAATAAAAAGTTGTTAGTGTAGGAACACTTTAAACCTTTATGTTGCATGACCCAGAGAATGAAAAGGTGGTCCCCGGACACTTACACAACGTTTAAGAGTATTTACAAATCATTACTGAAATTGTGCACACATTCACATGTGCTCAAGTTGCTGCGCTGCTGGGAAACGGGGGGGGAAGCAATGTGGGCTTTGGTTATATTTTTAACCGGCTGACTGTGCGTGTGTGTGTGTGTGTGTGTGTGTGTGTGTGTGTGTGTGTGTGTGTGTGTGTGTGTGTGTGTGTGTGTGTGTGTGGCTGCTTCATTTAGTTGGGAGTGCTACCGGCATTGCTCGTCAGGCTCCATCACAAGTGTACACAAGTGTGTTTGTATGTACAGTTTCTCTTCCTGCATGTGTGTTCGTATGGGTGCACAGTGTGTTTAGAGGGGAAACCATGAGTTGCTGCTCGCGTCTACTTCTGGCAATAGAGGCTTTTTATAGACACGGGAACATCAGAGATATCCAGACGTGTTGAGTCTGGCGGAGAAGATGCATGCCTGGCGCCTATCTCTATTTGTGTGGATGAGTCCTTCCTAAATAAGAGCTATAAATATCAGCTGGTGCTTTGTCTATGGGCCCCTGTGTGTGTGTGTGTGTGTGTGTGTGTGTGTGTGTGTGTGTGTGTGTGTGTGTTTGGGTGTTCCCGCGCTGATAACCGTATGTGCTCAGGCATCTGTGGAAGATAATAAAACTACAGAGCAAGTCCACACGTGACTGAGTTCACATCCAACTTTCTATAAGCCCCCTTCATCCCCAACGGCGTCCCCTTTCCTCATTAAAAGTATATCGAATGTCTCCCCAGGTGAGTCTGGACGCCCGGGTCCGGGAGGTGATCAACAAGAAGATGCAGAACCCGACAACTCAGTCGTTTGAAGACGCCCAGCTACAGATCTACACGTTGATGCACAGGGACTCCTACCCCCGATTCCTCTCCTCCAGCATCTACAAGTCGCTCCTCCACGGCGGCTCCCGTACCTCCTCCGAATCCTAGTCCCACACTGCCGGGAGGAGCGCCCGGTCCACCTCTCCTGACGCCCCACCATTTCAGCGCTTTACAGCACAGAGCTTTCCAATAGTGACCAGACAACTGCTCGCATCCTCGGTCAAACCGCTCCAAGTCTCTCAACTTTTAGTATTGTTTCCAAGACTCCGCCTCCAAGGTTTGTCTCCAGCTTTCCCTGATCAAAAAAAAGAAAACTGATCAAAATATAATAGTTAACCGGATTCTTGGTGGATTTTTTACTTATTTGCCCCTCAGTTGTCTGATGAAGAGCCAATTAAGAGGTGGCCGTCGCTGAAATCCGCCCTATTTAAAAAAGAAAAGGTCAAGTCAAAAGAAAAAAGATTCTTCTTTTCTTTGGCTTACAATCTTTTTTTTTTTCTCCCTTTCAACTGGAAAACACCAGTCGCTCCCTTCATCGTTTTTGCTACAAACCACAAAAGAAGGAATTATTTTCCTCGTCAGTCATTTCACCCCTGTGATAAAGCAACGGACAAACGGATGGACGTCACTTCCTTCCGACTACTGATTTACAAACAGACAAGACGTCTATTTTTTAAGAGAAAACTATATGGAACATTTTTAGCTGTGTTGATTATTGTTGGTTTGGTTCACTTGGTTTATCGCAGCCCTCCCGCCCCTTCCTGGATACTTTGCAAGAGACTGTACCGAGCCCACCCAACACAACACCAAGGACAGCACTGACCGCTGGTGCTATAAACACTGGAAACCATTCAAACACCTGCACACACCCACACTGATTGTGTTACTATACTATCGGTTAATGCTTTTTGTAATTGACGAGTACCATCTCAAATGTAAAAAAGAAAAACCTTTTAGGTGTTCTTTATTTTGGGGTTTAATACATCTTCAGGATTTGGTCCGATAAACAACATATCGGTCGCCAAAGGTCAGGAGGGAACAAAGATCAGGCTTTGAAAGTATAAATCATAGTAGTCCTGGTAAGTATAGTAATACAAATCTAGACACACACACACACACACACACACACCGGGGTGGCCTACCTGGGTACTGCTGCTGACCTCTGCCTCTGTGACCTCTCACCTTTGACCTCACCACTGTCTGTCACCCACTCGGAAGCCTGCTCCCGATTGGCTGCAGGAGGTTGTTGTGCTAAACTGTGGTTGTTCATTTCAGGAAGGGGACGTGGGAGGAAATCCTGGTTTCAAAAACAAAAAGTATATAGATATATCGATGAAAAACAAATTTATAAAAATGATATATAGAAGAAAAGATGTCATGTGAGATGGGACGCTTACACCCAGTGCTTCGTTGGAAATGTAGTTTGTAGTTGTCTGCGCAGAAACTAATTTCAAAAAGAGGTCCTGACCAGACAAGAGTGCATTCATCTTAGTATTGTTAATGTTATTTATTTTATATTTTGTTAAACTGTGATTTTAATTGTGTGTGTGTGTATATAATATACACAGAAACTCCTGAACATCCAACGAGAAGCAGCTTTGTTTGTTCGGCGTTTGTGAATCGGTGTATTTATTTCAGTAACGGTATGAGTTGTCATGCTGAAGTCTACTGCGAATCACCCTGCCACCCTCTTCTTTGATATGATAAATGAGTTATAAAATATTTTAGACTAATTATGTTGACGACTCTGGTTTTTACAGCCCTATTTCAATTGTGTTTTGGAGTGGAGGGGGGGGGCGGGTGTCAAAACATCTTATAAACATATCTGCAAATAGAATATTAGTCAGTTTTAAAAATGCAGTAAATGTGCAACGTCTTAACTTGCATCCTTTTTAAATAGTCAAGGGTTCAAACAGCCGCTGCTCTGAAGTGAGAATGCAGTCTGACTTGGTTGGAAGTGACAGTGAACATGAACTGAGCAGAAGCGGTTTAGCTGTTGACTCCTGTTGATACTCCCAACACGCTCACACACACAACCTTTGAAACGGCCCATTTGTAGTGTGTGTACGGCTGCCTGGTCTTTTTCCACAGTTCACTGTAACTTGATATGTTTTTGTTTGGGAGTAATTCTCTGACACACACACACACACACACACAGCTTCATGCCTCCATATTCTCACACAAACTCACAGGAATTTCTTTATCTGTCAATCAATTGCTTTCCCAGCTTTCTAGTGTAGTTAATAACTGATAATCTTGCTTAGAGCCGTTGTGTCCATGTGCAAATGCCTTTTTTTTTCTACTTCAAACAGGTTCATCATTTTATATTCTAATATGGAACCAGCACAGCTGTGTTTTGGCAAGATCCTGGTGGTGCGATAAAAATCGTGACGCATTCGTTACAAGCCAGAGTCACACTTCATATTCAAAGAAAATAATTACAATTAAAGTTTGTACTTTTCCATCATGCATGGCAGCAATGGGGTACTCAATCGGTCTGTCAGAAATGTTTGTATAGAAACAACAAGTGAAACAGAATCAGTGTCTGTTTTTTAGTTTTAGTTTGGTTCTTCAGGTTGATCGAGGAGTCAATGTACATTTATGCACAGCTGGGCAGCTGAACATGACACAATGCAGAAAAACAAGTTCATGCCTAGATCATGATGAAAGAATATTGACAGGTTTTAAGTACTACAATGTGCTAATAGATGATCAGTGTCCTGGCAGAAAATTGACATGATGTAGACAATGTGGATACAACACAACTTCTCAGAGTGCGACACACAAGAAGAAGACCCGATCAAGCAAAAGGTTACAGGTCGCTTAGGAAAGAAAGGGAAGGTGAGTGAGTTTGCTGGTTTGCAGAGTGACGACGTCTCCGCGCTGCGTTCCGTCTGAAGCACATGACCTCAGTCTGCTTTCCATCCAGGAGGAAGAGGCCCAGCAGAGCCCCTCCACC
This sequence comes from Apeltes quadracus, assembly GCA_021346845.1. Classification (NCBI taxonomy): domain Eukaryota; kingdom Metazoa; phylum Chordata; class Actinopteri; order Perciformes; family Gasterosteidae; genus Apeltes; species Apeltes quadracus. The sequence goes on along the minus strand of CM037928.1, from coordinate 6,978,846 downwards.
TCGTCCATCCCTCTCTCCCATGCTCATGTATGGAGACACCGCAGCCCTGTTTCCACAACAAACACAACAGGAGCTTTCTGTGCTGGGTTTTCTCACCACTTCCTCGCCTGTCAATGTGCTCCCTCCTCTAGCCTTGTTTCTGCTAACGTCATTTTTTGACTTTTAGTTGACGGTGATTTTTTTTTAAATTATTATTCACACACACCCGGTTCAATGTATTAAAAGAGAAACAGACCTGGCTGTTTCCAAGATAAAATTATGTAAACAGAGAGGATATTACTTTTTTTTTTCTGTAAATGTGTCGGTATTCAGAGAAGTCTTAGACACCTAATGTTAGTCCAGCAGGGTCCCACAGTGAGCCAGACCCTCAGTAGTTCAGGTTCTCTTGTGCCCCCCTTCCCTAGTTTACTCCTATAGGGCCGTCAATATTGCATTAAGAATGAATCCTAACCAGTAAAAAGGTTCTTAATGCTAACTAATACGTGTTTATGTTGTTGGTTCACAGCTCAGCTGGTCGTACTGCAGGGTGTGTCGGCACACTGTTGCGTCGCTGGATGGTTTGGTTACAGGTGCAACAGAACAAACCAGCAGTGATGCTGGTTTTTGCATTGTGATCAGTCCGTAGACGGGAAGTCAACCAGACTTAAAAGTATAAAAAGTAGAGGATTTGTTCATATATGTATTCTGTTAAAAAAAAATAAAAAAAAAATTGTGAATACTCCAAAAAATCCAAACAAGTCAGACAGAAAAAGAAAGTGCAGTAAAGTAATCGTAATCCAAGAGCCTCTTTAATAGAAATTTTAAGGGAAAAATATTGTGGCAGCACAACAAGGCAAAGAAAAGCACATCTGCCATTTCCATTAAGCCTAAATGTTATTTCAACATTGCTTAAAGCTTCATCTAGCTCAAGAAATGCATTCTAAGTGCGCAAAACAAATGAAACCAAAAACAACATGAGCTAGCATATTCTTCTTTAAATATATAACCGCTTTCACTTTTATAGACATGAAAAAAGAAAAACTTTTTTTTTTTTTTTACAGTCAATTCACTTTAGTCCGTTTGCTTCATGGAGTAATACTCACACACACACACACGCACAGTCTTCAACAGAACTGTAAGACAAAAAAAAAAAAAAAAAAGATCCTTTAAAAGATACATCAACTCTCAACTTGTAATAAAGTTTGCAGGAAATTCCAATGAAAAAATTAAGAAATGTTGAAAACGTAAAGTTAAAAAAAGTCACAGTGACGTTCCACCTTTGTAGACAGTTTAGTTTCTATACATTTGATTGAATTACCTTGAAAGTTTACGATCCTGAGTATTGTACCAATGGCATCAAGTACTTTGAGACTACTTTACCTCTTTAGGTTCTCATAGCACAACTTTGCCTTTACAGAATTTTTTTTTCTGGCAGTTTTAAGCTCTCCACTCAATATTTTTACTATAGAACCATATTACAATGAATAAAGATTTCATTGGCGTATACAACAAAAACTTATTTTGGGACAATTCCTGAGTTTAGCGAGGATATAAAAGTGGTTTAAAAATAGATTATACATCAGTTTTCTAAACATTAAAGCCTCACGCCAAGTTTAAGATTGTCTGAGTGCTGGGACACTTCCCACGAGCCTTCAGTGTCTCCAATTAGTGGAGAGCCACGAGTTAGGTAATGCTGGAGGAGGAGGAGGAGCGGTCAAAGCCTGGTCTCTGCCGCCATCTAGTGGCAAGAATGTCCTTCACATGCCCACCCTTCAACCTTTATCATTTAGGCTACGTTCACACTGCAGGCTGAAACGACCCAATTCTGATTTTTTCGCCCTTATGCGACCTGTATCTGATGTTTCCATGAGTCTGAACGACACAGAACCTATCTTTTCAAATGCGACCCGTATCCAATGTTTTTAAATGCGACTTCAGTCTGAACGGCCATGTCGCATGTATCCGACCAGCACGTCATTGATACTCGACAAACGTCATAACTCGCCGCCGCCGCCGCATAATCGAAGGTGGATCTGGACATTCGGAAGGTACTGATTCGGTGTTCGTGAAGCAACTCACATCAGAATCCCACCACTGCTGGCTGCGACTCCGCACCCACACATTTCTTTGTACCGACGTTGCTACCACTGCTCCACAAAACGCCAGAGCTAAAAACCTTTCTCTCCTCCGTTAAATTGTTTTTCTGAAAACAAGAAGATTGTAACTGTACTGGCTCTGTTGGCAAAATAACTTCAATACGTTTAATATCACTCCACTGTTGACATCCATGTTTAGCTAACAAGTGACGCCATTGACCGTTGAGGACTCTTCTTGCGGGTCACTTCTGGGTCATTTCACGTTCACACAGGAGATCACGTATAGGTCGCATTTAATTAGAAATGTGAACGGCCTGGCAAAAAAAATCTGATTTTTTCAAAAAAATTGGAACTGAGCATTAAGCCCTGCAGTGTGAACGTAGCCTTAGTGAAGCTTCTCGCCCTACTTATTTCTCGCCCTTCTCCTACCGTACAGTTTCCCTCCCCGTTAACACCGTGATCTGCATGAGCTGTTCGTTAGCCGCTGCCCACCAGCTGCGCTGACGCCACGTTGGAAGCCAGGTGGGCTAATACCTTTATCGCGGATTAAGTCTGAATTTTAGCACCTTTTTAAAATGTCTGTTGACACTATTTAACACTTCAATTTTACCTTCCATCTGTTCCCACAGTTGTTACACAGCACAAAGGTGGTCATGGGCTCGTCAGCACTGCGGATCTGCACCTTTAAAATACAAACAATACATCTTAACCAAGTTCTGTCATTTAAACTGTCCAATTATCTGTAAGTGTGTGTGTGTGTGTGTGTGCGCAGCATACCTGCGTGTACGAGCAGTTCTTTCCGTGACACTTGCTGCAGATGAACATGTCCGTCTCCGTTCCACCGACCTTGGACAGCTGATGCTCTCTGATGGACTCTTTGGTCAGATCCTGTCTCTTTTGCTTCAGCTCTGCACTTGCCATCTCCTGCACAAACACACACAAGCTTGCTGCTCGCCCTAATTCACGCAACAGCTTCCCTGACCCCCGATCAACTCTCTGAGGGAACACGGCGTCGCCATGTCTGACCTCAGCCGTCATGGAGGCGATGCGCTGAGCAGAGATGTTTCCACACAGTACGTTGCGCCGCAGGTCGGGATTCTTCTGGTCCTTGAGGTTGGAGATGCGGCTCCGCAGACGGGTTTTATATTTGATATCTGTCGTCTTAAACTCCTGGAAGATCTGTGGGCTCGAGGAGCAGTCAAGGACTAAAATGCATCAGTAACAGCGAGGACAGGAGATCATTTGAATGTTAAATAAAAAATGATTTAGCCAGCTCTTCTTGATCTGAATGGTGTTGGACGGTCACACTTGGATGCCACTCAGCAATCCCAGATTAAAATCAGACATTCAGGTCTGAAATTCTTTCCCGTTTCTGCACGTTGTTGATTTTCAAAAGGATATCCTCTTCAATTTGTGCTGCAAGATTTTCACAGTGGACACCGATGGTCTTGTGGTCACCTGCAACACACACACACACACACACACACACACACACACACACACACACACACACACACACACACACACACACACACACACACACACACACACACACACAGTAAGCTTACATAAAATACAAGATATTAGAAACCTTTTACAAAAAGAGGACAAAGAAAATGCTGAATTTGCTTGACTCATTTTCAATGAACTGGCTTGGTGTTGATTCTTTCCAGACTTTCTTCTAAACTCAAGGATCACTTACTCCTCTTTCCCAGAGCTCTTTAACTTCATTTCACGATGTTCTTTCATAAATCATAAAAGTTGATTAAAAGTTTTTGATCATATCACGGAAATGTAGATATCGTCCATTTACTGAGCATGATAAACGTTTTTTAAAAAGATCTTGAAAATCATGGTATACTGAAAGTCAATAGATGGACAGAGATTAGAATGTCCCTTTTCATTCAACCAGAAGCCAATGTATAGATTGCAGAAATGTGAACATTAAACATTGTGCCATGAGCTTAAATGAAATGATCTTTTTGGAGAGAAAACACATCTTCTCACCATCAGTCTGCAGCGCGGCCACCAGCAGCTCTCGACACTTGTTCCGCACACCGTGGGTGGTGACGGGGGCCGGGGGGAACGAGGCCATCTGTGGAGGAGGGGTTGAGGTAGTGGGGGAGGGGGGTGCAGTGGGTGCGCTGAGGGACTCCACTGACTTCATGCAGCTGATTCAAAAAGGAGGGGAAATTTGTATAACGGTGAAGCAGGGTTTGGATTGAGACACTGTGATAACAAAAATGGACTGTAACGGTGACCTTATCATCATCATCATCATCATCCTACAACCATTGGTGTAACCAAACATGACGCCATCCCTGCGCTACAGACCTTTTCTCGCTGCTGCCGGAGTCCTTGGACGTGGACGATGACCTCACTGGAGAGCCTTCTTTTCTTTTCTCCTTCTCGTCCGACTTCTCCACTGAACCTTCTGCAAGGCGGGAAACCAACCACGTTGACGAGAAGAAGCGGTTTAGACACAGTTGCAGCATTTGGACTGATGCCCGATCGTGAAAAGTGTTGAATTGCCTTGCAAATAAATGTTTTACGACTTGTTAAAAGCCAAACCCTTTCTTGTAATGATTTGACTTTCGCTCACCCAGCAGTTTCTTCCAGGACTTGATGAGAGCTTTGGCCAAAGTCTGAACTTCTTCATCTGAACTGTGTTTCCTCACCGCGTTCACCGACATCCCAACTCTGGTGGACTATAGAGAGACAAAAGTTAATTTTCTAAATTTGAACTAATAATCACACTTTTATTTCTTCAGTGGGACACATTTGTGAATGGCACCACATTCAGTTAGTTGATCTAGTTGTAGTCATCGTGTGATAATAAGATGCTGTTGTTCTGACCTGACACAAAAAATAAATAAGATTAAAATGTATATTTGATTTTTCAGAAACAGTTCATCCTTATTTTTTCACATTGACAATTGTGCATGACGATACGTTTACGTTACCAATAATGTCAGGGCTCGTATTTTAAAATTTTAATTATTCAAATTGCTCTTTTTGCACCAATTAGAAATCTCACTTGTTTGAACCTGTGCCACTTGCGTCGTGACCAATTGTGCACTTGGCGGTGACACGGCAGAAGGGTAAAGTTGTTTACCTGCAGGGTCTCCAGAGATATCTTCATGTCCTTTAGTTCCCTCAGCAGGTCGAGAGCGCCGTCCTGTCGTCGAAACAAGCCACATGTGTGCCCATTTAATGAACAGAACTGTTCACAGATTCATCTCAGGGGACTCCCATCGAACAGGTCAAGTCCAAGTGGTCTTTAGTATCACATTTGAAGACGTTCTTGCCTCCCACAGCTGAAAAGCTTTCAACGATCACTCACCCCTTTTGCGAATTAGAATAACGTGACCCTTAAAAACGCAACATAGCAATTTACTTAGCTTTTGTTATATTTTAATTGGTGTGGATGGCAGCCGTGAGTGCCACCCTTAAAAAAAAGGTATTTAGCACCATTAGTACCACCACCCAGCATCACAAACCTATTTAAAAACCGCTAGTTTGTAGCTTTTGAATATTACAGTAATTGTAGCAGATGGAAGATTTGTCCCTCAAAATTGTTTGCGGAAATCATTCATAAAGCATGAAATTATGTTGAATTTAGTATTTAATTACCCTTTTCATTCTGAATTCCACAGTATAAACACCTTGACCAAATGTCCTAATCGTGAAGATACCATTCAGCTGCATGTGGCCACTGGTGTGTGGGGGTAAAAATTAGTATGGAAATGTTGGTCTTATATATATAAAAAAAAAAAAGAGTTTAATTAAGTACAACCCCAGTTGGATTAAGTTTTATATTCACTTTTTTTTTTACAGCTATTGGATAACAGTTGACAGTTAACGGGGCAGATTTGGAGAAATTGCAAGAAAGGTTGTACGCAGAGTAAACTATTAGGAAAGAAAAATACATTACACGTTATAGTCACTTGAAAACTTTTGTAGACTTGGTTGCGATTATTAAAAAAAGATAAGTGAGCTTCTTAGTGTCATGAGAGTTTTTGGAAATATTTGGCGTTTTCTTTTTACATCGTTTGCCGACATTATCGTTAATCAGGCATCCAACCAGGCACCTGTTCAGTACATAAAAGAGCGGACGGGATAATTGCAGCAAGGTGCGGCTGACATAATTAGCAGATGTTCGGCCAATAGCCGCGGTGATTTATTCCCAAATATTTCCCCCAAATCATCAAAAACACAAGCGGCAGACTCGTTATGTGTACTTTTAGAGCAGCGAGGTTGTCGCGCCGAGTTTCCAGAACGTTCTCTCAGCAGTTGTGGAGGTTGAGCTCATCACCTGGTCGCGTGCTTTTTCTGCGGATGCTGCAACTGTTTTTTTGTTTTTTGCACTCACCGTGTCCTTCACGTGCACCATTTTATCCAGCTTTTTGGCGATGCGCTCCACCTCCTGCGGTTTGGCCATTTGGAGCGGGTTCGTCTCCGTCGGTTGTCCTGCTGCGACGCAGAAACCCCCGTTTATGTAAGAAAAGCTCTCCCAATCTCTCTCTCTCCCCCTCCGTCTCCCCCCTCTAATTTTCTCCACTTTACGCAGTCTCCTGCTCCCAGCTGCTGCCTCCCTCTCGTTTGTTGTTGTGTGTCGCTGTGGGACGCTGGGAATTGTAGTTTTTTTTTTTTTTTTTTTTCTTTTTACAAAGACGGACTTTGGTATCAAATAAATCTCTTTCAGTGGAAAAGGCGACTTTAATGTCCCGTTTGTGTGACTGTGAAGTGTGTGAAGTAGTTAGATTATATTTATTATAGTTATATTTGTCGGACATAATTGGGGTAAGGCATCATGATCCATACGAATCTTCACTTTGCCCACGTGATTCACACATTGGACGTTTGGTAAATAGTCGTCACTTTTTACTTTTTTTTTTTTTTCTCAAACATTTAGGGAGGTGGAAGGTGAAGTTGAACATATGTGGAGAATGAGAGCATGTAGAAAATATTCCTATAATAAAGCAGACAAATGACTTCATATTGAAATGGACCAGACTTTCCCCAGCAGTACGCTGGTTTATGCTGAATATTTATTTTAGACTTGAACTTTGATGCATTCAATTATTTCATTTCTGACAAACATGTTTTTTTTATTGTTTGGGTAAAAAAAGGCCTTTTTTCTCATACATAATTCACACAGAAGAGGCTTTGCATTGTAATGCTGTTATACATCTATTTGCAGCAGTAAAGGACGCCAACATGGAGCTACATTTATGTCAGAGCATTTAAAGCAGTTACTGTGTGCTTTTCTGTTTCTGAAATCTTATTTTAATCTAACAATGCAACGCCAGGACACAAATGAAAAGCTGAAATGTACCTACTGTGTTCCTCCTCTAGATGACAGTGTTGGTAAGTTACTCTTGGTGTAAAGCGTAAATGTGAAGTGTGTGATTCTCTGGTAGACAAATTTGTTTCAACTCAACATCTTTTAAATTACTTTATGTAGATTTACCTGCTGTTTCAGTCAGTTCATGAAAAGGCTTTTATGTCCTGTGAAACTATGTCATGAATAAGCCCTCCTATACATACGTTTGACTTTTATCACTGAATACATGTAATGCACTTTTATGCAGTGCAAATTTTGTCTCGTTTTTTTTTTAATGATCCCCTAGACATTTTGATGACCAAGTAGTTGTTGTCGTCATCAAACCAATCAAGAAACTGTTAAGTGTAATGTAAAATGTGTGACAACCAGGGGCCTGTACCATGAAGCTGGTTCAGGTGGCTAGCCAGCTAAGTTTCAGCTTACTTTCCACCAACCCGGGGTTTTCGGTACCATAAGAAGTTGCTCGGCTTCAATCGGTATTCGTTGCCATGGTAACTTACGCTGCACGACTAACCTGCTCCGGGGCAGGTTATGTTCTGGATTCGAGCTCTCAGTCAGAAGTTTGACCAATCAACGGTGAGCAAAGAAACAGCTGACGTAGTTAATTCCTAGCTTCTGTTCTCATTTGCGATCATTGCGGCTTCACCTTTTCTTCCAAATCCTGTACTTACTGTACCGCAAATGGTTTGAATTATTTATTTTTTTTAACTTGCGCATTAACGCTCTCAGCAATGTTCCTCTATTGTTCTCTTGCTTTGGCAGCAGAGACGGTGTTACTGCGTGCTTGAAAAACATTTTTACATTCTTCATATTTCTGAAGAATAATGTCTTGCTCCTCCGCGGAAAATATATTTCTCTCTCTCCCACGCGCGCGCGGAGTAATCAGAGTTGAAGGATCAAAGCCTGGGTTGACAAACTCAGTTGATAAGCGGCGTCATGGTACCAATAAAGCCTGATTGCTTCGGTTTGGTTTTGTCGATTCTGAACCAATTCTGGAACCCTGAGTTTGTTGAACCAGCTTCATGGTACAGGTGCCAGGTCTCTCTCGAGCTGGAAGCTAACTGTGTAGCCTGTTGGGAGGGTGGGCTCTATCCCTCTGGGAGCGTAGTCATTGGCTATAACGGCTGACTGAGCGTGGTGCCGAGCGGGGGTCGTGACCTATCCAGTGGGGCGTGCTCGCATGCATTGACACGCACTGAAAGGTATGCACAGCCAGCACGGCCGAAAAACCTGGATAACAACACACAAGAAGAGAAAGAGGAACTTTACTCTCTAGCACATCCTTAAATGGCTAATGGTAGTTCTTCTGCTATGTTAATTCACTGACTGTTGAATAGAGAACTCTTCACACAACGTGACTGAAATGAGGGTGGCCTCTCTGACATCAAGCTACACAGAGGATATGATTGTAAAGCAATGTAAATAAAAAGATGTCCCATGCTTGTTATGTGATTTAGCTTCTAAGTTCTCGCACAAATCATACTCTCCAGTGTCTGCCGGCCAGAACTCGACAGACTGTGGTCCTGTCTCTAAACTGAATATAGCTCTGTCTGTGCATTTTGGACGAGTAAATAACTCCACTCTAATTCATCTGTTTCTTAACATTGTGTGTGAGGACCTCAATAGCTTGGGGGTCTACAGTGAGGC